>SRSE01000737.1:0-600000 GCA_005024645.1 Planiliza haematocheilus
GTACATTTTCTATTATTGCATGGATGTAAGTTGCAAATTCAGTTTTATTGTAGCAGCACAGTTATAAGCCAACTGAAAATGATCTATCAGATTTACTTTCATTTTAAACAGGGCTAAATGTAGACTTTAATGTTTTATTATAATTATGTACAGTGTTCACATAAAGGGTTCTGATTTAACATTATATTGTAAGTCAGTGAATACTTAAATACATCCAAAGTCTCTAGTGAAAGAACTTTGCCTTCCTTTGACAGCTTACAGTCTACTGTAGAGAGATCAGAAATAAGAGCACAAACAGGGGGGGAGGACGTCCCTCGGCCAGGAATCGAATCAGCGATTTTGGTTATGTCCACATAATTTGACTCCAGCCATCAGTTGATTGAACCATCCAGCCAACGTTTTTCTGTGTGCCTGTTTTTCAGATGAGACCCAAAAACTACTGAAGGAGCTTGCAAATAGGAAACCTCTCCAGGTGCCAAATATCTACCACCACCTGCCTCATCTTCTCAACAATGAGGGCAGCCTGAACCCCGCAGTGCAAGTCGGTCTTGGACGCACGGGAGGTGAGGAGTGCACATGCGCGCTGCGAAATTCAGCACAACAGCAGCGTTCCCACCACCTGAGCCTTTTTCTCCTCTATATGCGTGCTCATGCTACAGAAACACAGTAAGATCACCAGAGAGTTTTGTTACACCAGAGGGAGAATCAAGTTTCAACAAGGTTTCAGTTTGAAAAGTTTACAACAGCTATCCCCCCGGATATAGCTTTACAAAAGAATAATGCAGAACAACAGATGCAGTGCAGATAATTATAGTCCGGATAGTATTTATATGACCTTTTAACGCGATTAAAATATAGTTTCCTTGCTTGTTTTCAACTTTTTATCCTACTTTGTAATCCTTGCACATTCGTATTCGTCCCTTTATTTAAATAAGCCTGTGTGGCACTTTGTTATTGCTATTCAACAGTTTAGAGAGCACATACTGAACAAAACACTGGGAGATCTTTTGACTCAGGCCATGAGGAAAAAAAAATAAAAAATCCAGTGTAGCAGCTTTTCCACAAATGTGCCCCATTTACCCCCAAAACAGGAGCATGTGACCTCAGCTATATCAAGTTCTTTTAAGAGGATTACTTATCTGGCTTTGTGAGCGCGATAGGTGGAATGAAGTTGGGGCCCGAGGGAAGCAAGTTTAGGGCCCTGACAGCTCCACTGGCGTTTCCACATTCCTAATGACAATGACTGAGGGAAGAAGAGAGGCTCTTGACAAATTAGAGGAAAGGAAGCAGAGACAGGTTGGGAACAAATTTAAGTTTTCTCTCCCCGGTGAGGCAGCCTGCTTTAGCAACAACACAAGAAAATCCATTATAAGAGATAAAATCTACAAAAGTATGGAAGGACTTTGGAAAGCGAGTGGAGTGAATTGAACCAACAGTAGGATTGTTATTACGTCCCACTTTGATATTTTCAAGTAACCACCTAAATTTCAATTATACAGTGAGTTCATTCAAATAATTTTAAAATCTGTTTTGACAGAAACACAGACGCAGTAAAAAGGTGCAGCAGGAAACCCTAAAAATACCAGGCCCATCATTATGGCAGATATTTGCTGCTGTCAACTGCACTGTTGTCACCAGCTTTCCACCCTTAACAGGCTGTTGGTTGTGTTCGATCGAACGCACAACCAAGCTGGAGGTTTCTGCTTCTGGCAAGTGATCGTTGATCTGTGCAGTTGCGGGTCACAGAGACAAGTGATTGCACACAGGCTTTTTTTTTGCCTCTCCACTGACCGTGCATGCCACATGACATACATAATTGGCCACCAGCAACTTTTGCCTCAAGGCACCAACAGTGACTTTAATGTCCTTCATTGTTGGTTGTTCAGTCTTCCTTAGACTACCTCTGCATTTTTCTTTTTCCCTACACTTTTCATCCACTTTCTCTGCTAGTCTAAGCATATCTGACATTGGGATATTTATATCCGCAAATTAGGACATCATCCCACTTAAAACTGAAGCAGGATTATGGAAGGAAACAGCTGAGGGAACCTCTGAGACCTACTATGTGGTGTTAGTGGGCCCGACTAAGCCGCCTTTTTACACAGAAGTCAATGAGAGTCCTACTGTAAAACACAACCTTGCCTGTTCTAAACACACATGTGGCCTTAAGCAAGTCATCTGTTTGCCAACTTTTTCCCGTTCACACAGTCACTACTTTGTTTGTAGTATTGTAGGCTATGCTGGCCAGCTATTTAACATGTGACAGGCTCCACTTAACGATCTCTTTTCATCCTCTTTTCCCCTCTCATTGGAATGCTTTTGCTCCAGTCTTTGTTGCTGCTAACTCCGTTGGTCAGAGCAGAGGAAGAACAGTCATGTGTCTGCTCAGACCCACATGGTCCCAGTTATTCCTCCTTACTAACAAAACTTCTTTAGACTTAAAGGGGAACTACTGTTTTTTTACAACCTGGACCTTATTTCTAACATAAAATACAATCATTTACTCACCCAAATAACTTTTGTGTAATTCGCAGTCGTTCGGGAGAGAATTAGATCCGCGTATAGCCATAAAGTGGGAGTGACTGGGACACCGAAACACAGCCTCTAAATAACACATTACCTGCCACGAAACACGTTCATTTCACTAATATTTTGTTATCGCACACTAGTGCTATTTCCCCGTTGAGTAGTTACCGGTTATCTTCATCCTACAGACCCCGGATGATGTCTTCTGACCTGGTTGATCTCCTCTCTGAGCGGCGTGTGCACCCACAATGGTCGGCTTGTTTACCTGTAATTTGCTACTGATATTTTTTTGCAACGTGGCTGAATGTTTTTCTGATTCTGTGATAATGTGTTATTTAGAGGCTGCATTTCGGTGCCCCAGTCACTCCCACTATACAGATGTAAGCAGATCTAAATATCTCCTGACTACAAATTTCACAAAGTTTATATGAGTGAGTGAACGATCGTAAAAAAAAAAGAAGTTCCTCTTTAAACTAACCCCTTACAGACATACAGGCTACTAACTAGTTCCTGCTCCATGAATACAATACTGTCCCTCAGAATGACAATACAACCAAATTACAGTAATAAAAACCATACCTTTGCATACGTTTCTACCTTCTTTGCATGTTTACACAAATTGCATTTCCTGCTTTGCCTGTAAGCCGTCTGCAGATGGATAAAGTGACGTAGATTTAGCTGATTATTGTGTCCGTCTGAGTGGCAGGAGTCTTGACTCCAGTAAATTACTCGACAGAATCTAATCAGGAAACTAATTCCTTTCAGTGGCAAATCTGCGGCTTTTTGGCGTATTATTTTTCTTTCTTGCAACCACACACACATGCAAACTTACTTTACATGCCCTATTATACACACAAAAACAGCGTTCCCCCTTTGATTTTAGCACACATAGCTGACCTGGACTAGGGGCCAGCTGCATTGGTGCAATGCAACAGTGAAGAAAATATAGGACGTGGTTCTATTTTCTAGCTGTGGACAGCAACTCACGTCAGTGCAGCTGAGTTTCACAGGAGCAGCTTTTTGTGGTGCATTTTCACTAAAAGGGTCAGACCCAATGCCCACCTGTTGTTCACATTAGGCTATAATCATCAGGTTTGTTGTTTACCCATACCTAAGATGAGGGCCTTTTGGGATGTATGTCAGACATGTAAATGTGCAGCAGTTGTCAATCATCTAATCTGTTGTGAATTCCTTCATTTGTGGTACTGTGCAATATTGAACTGCACACAAACTAAACAATGAGGTGCACGTTTACTGTTTCTGCCAGTGTTCCCTGAACACATCGCAGGTCGGAAATTGCAGGCGATGTTAATGGAAGCGTGATTTATGATTGCTCTGACTGGTTATTGAGGGGATGACTCGACCGCTTTTCCGAATGCAAGTACTTTCATCTGGACCGTTTTGAAAGCGCGGTCTGTTCAGGACGAGGATTGGAGGCCTTCTACTCACGATTATGGTTTCTACGGGGTGTTACTCGCCCGTTTACCACAGTTTATTGATGCCTAAATTACCCGCTGTAAGTTTTACAGTTTTTAAAAAGCTTTTCCATTAACAAATAACAAAAACCTAGTACATGCACTCAGCAACAAGTCCAGACTCAACAATAATCTAAAAACATAAGCTACCAGACAGTCCATTATTCTATATGTATTTCATCATATTTACTCCTTTTTTTTATTAGTTGCATATTAGAAATTACATAACTTAGAAACTCCATTATGACCTTTGAACACATTTTGCTGGACATTGAAGACCTACAGACACAGCTGAACTAAAGCACCCTTTTTTTGCATGTCGTGTCGAATCATCTCGTTTCAGTGATGTGACAGAAATGTAGATTGTTTTGCTTTTTTCTTCCCCCGTGAAGGGGATGAAAGGGTGGCGGAGCGATGCGGGCAGGCTGATCGAGAGACACGGGGAGGGGCAGGGTTGGAGTCCGTCTCGCTCATGCTGTACTTGCATGCATTATCACTCATTCATTGTCTGCCTTCCTCTCCGCTATTCTGTCACTCCCTGTCTCTTTTCCGTCCTCCCACATTCTTCTTTCATCCTCGACCTACTTTCTTGGCGGTGGTGGGTGTCGCTATACGACATGGAGCTCAGTGTGAGAGACACAAAGCGGAACTGGGACAGATTCTTCACGCTGCACAGATCACTCCAGAGGATTGCACACTTTTGCATATCCACAGTTTTGTTCACTCATGCTGCACCTCAAATTTGTTTTGTGCCTGTTTGTTAAGGGCTCCCGAGTCCCCGCATGAGCTCAGTCAGCATGTTTGCCCCTTTAAAGTCACACACACACACACACACACACACACACACACACACACAAACATGCCTCATTCCAGATACACCAAAGCAAGTCTTTCATAACTTCTGGCAAGACTGTGCATTGTTTACCTTTTCTCTGGGACATTTATGCAGAACAGTCTGTAAGATATGAAACTAGGAATTGAATTCAGGGCATGTAGACTAGGTAAAGAGAATAAGGACGCTGAACATAGATAAGAGAGCAAATTGATTTATTTTATGTCTCTTTCTTGGCAGGCAAATGGGAAAATGCAGATTAAGTGTTAGATAACCATCCTGATGAACTTGCTTGCCCTGTCTCGTCTTATCGTATTGCACTTGTTTCTTCTTTTAATATCTCCATGTAATCAACCAAATCAGATTAATTCGTTTCAACAGCCTGTGTTTTTTTTTTTTCAGTCTAATGTATATTTCAGGGATTCTCTCCATGCTAAAGAAACGGCCATCTATTTATCTTTATGCAGCATGTGCTATAAGGAGCTGCCCCTCTTGATTAGCTGAATGTAGTGTCTTCTCCTACTTGTGACCTTTCTTAGTTCAAAGATGAATACTGCCATCATATTTCTTATTAGTGTTTATTGTTGGCACGATTTTAATCTTAGTTGACATAAAAAAATAAAATTATGACAGTTAAGATTTAGTAAGACATGTATCAAAACTTAAAGCTTATCAAAATGCACTTACTTATATGTACACTGCCTGACCAAAAGAAAAAAGGTTTCAGTTTCGTTGCAACACCTTTAGCTTTGATTGCAGCGCACATTCTCTGTGGTGTTGATCTGATAAACTTCTGCAGTGTCACCACAGAAATGACAGCGTTGCATTCATTTCTCACCAAGATCTTGTAATGATGATGTTAGAGTCTGACCACAGCACAAAGCCTTCTCCAGCACATCCCAAAGATTCTCAATGGGGTTAAGGTCTGGACTCTGTGGTGGCCAATCCATGTGTGTCTCATACCTTGAACCACTCTTTCACAAGCTGAGCCCCATGAATCCTGACATTGTCATCTTGGAATATGCCTGTGAACATCAGGGAAGAAAAAAATCCATTGATGGAATAACCTGGTCATTCAGTATATTCAGGTAGTCAGCTGATTCTTTAGGCTCATAATGTTGCTGAACCTAGACCCCAGATCATAGCATGATGACTTTTTTGCAGTGTATATCACTACCGTATCTTTTTTTTTTTTTTTTTATGTAAAACTTGCACCTGGGAAATATGCACTCGAGGTTTCAAAACCTTTTTGACGTTTTACAAATTGATCACAGCTAACCAGTGATTTCAGATAAGGCTAGAGTCGCTAGACCTTTGCTGAAACCCTGTTTCGTTTCCTTATCCAATTTGCATCTCCTGTACGATAAACACAGACACAGAATAAATGCCACCAATAGCAAATGTTTCATATAATGTCTAAAATCTGACAATTGTTGCCTTTGCGTGAAAAGTTTGTTCTTGAAGAGTAGATACTTTTCCTTCCGTCAGTAAGTTCATGAATGTCCGTTCATGTCGACTTAGGACAGTGTAATCTGTTGTTTACTGACTGCAAATATTGTTTGTTTTTGCATCCACCTTTCTTCTTCTCAGTAACCATGGTGATGGGGATCCCCACAGTGAAGCGGAAGGTGAAGTCTTATCTGTCAGAAACTCTGCGTTCCTTAATAGACAAGCTGTCACCAGAGGAAAAACTTGACTGTGTCATTATAGTCTATGTTGGAGAGGTGAGACTGCCTATTTATACACTGTTACGCAAAGCATGACTCATCTGCATAGAGAATAATAATAAAAATAAATGTTTAAATGTCTGGGCAGTAATATCACAATACAATCTTTGCAGACCGACGTGGAATATGTTCAAAGTGTGGTTGCTGGACTGGAGAAAGGGTAAGTACACTTACTCCTGAAATGGTGTAAATATTACCAACTGAAAAGGCACTGTGACCTAGAGAGAGCTTTGTATTCTTTACTTGACACCTCAAAGCATCGCAAATGGTTTCATTCCCTCAGGTTTTCTACAGAGCTGAGCTCAGGTTTGCTGGAGGTGATCTCCCCACCCGCCACCTATTACCCCGATCTCACCAACCTCAAAGAGACTTTCGGAGATTCCAAAGACAGAGTCAAGTAAGAGAACCGTCGCAGGCGCAACATCTCGTTTTTGCTCAATTCTCTTACACTTAATGAGGAACAAGAATTGACAAAAATATGTTGGGGGGGAAAATGAGCCCTGAGTGAATGGAATTTCAGGAGAGCTGTGATGAGAATTGCAGAAGAACTAGAAGGATGAGTCAGGGGGGAGGTGGGAGGGAGAGAGAACGCGAGAGCTTTTAGATAGGCTGCCTCGGTACTTAGTATTCCACAGGCATTTCTCAAAGTCAGATCAAGGTCATCAGCAGCAGCACCCTCTATCTCCGTCTCTCTGTAGCGCTCGGTCTTATTATCCTCCGCGCTCATCTTCTCTTTATAGTCGGCTAACAACTGCCGCTATTAGAAATGTGTTTATGGTGCAGTTTGTGCCGTCACTTGTGGAGACTTACAGCATGTACTCGAATAATAGCCTTCAGTCACAGAGCACTGCGTGTTGTTTGTGGGTGTTTGCGTGCACAGATGCTTCTGATGGGAATCAGCACAGTTAGCACCTTGTTCAACAAGTTGTTTTTTTTTTTGTTAGCGGTATAAACGGAAGCAACACTGAACCACCCAGCTGATTTTGAGTGCAGCTCTGGCCTTATTGTTGTGATGTCCCCTCACCGGTGTCTTAGTTTGTGTATATATGTGACAGAGCATGCACACTCTGAAACAACACCTGCAGATCAAACAATTAACGCGAGCGCTTTGGTTCATAAATTATTCAGGCTGCTGTAGCAACTTGTACCTGGGAGTACAAGTTTGCTCTCTGCATGCAAAGCAGTGTCTGACATGCTTCCCACGCGTACAATGAGAATACAATAAACTGATTTAGTTGTTTATGTGCTTTTTTTTTTCTCCTCTTTAGATGGCGAACAAAACAGAACCTGGACTATTCCTTCCTCATGATGTATGCTGTGAGCAAAGGAGTTTATTATGTTCAGGTATGTCCATAAATAAAAAGATGAATTCTTCCGTTTGGGCCAGTACACAGTTTGGTGCGTGCTTCAGCATGCATGTGTTTAATGCAGCAGAGAATCATGTATTTTGAAAAACAGTTAGTAATCGAGCAGAGTGATTGAGAATAATTTATAGTTTAACATCTAAGGCACTTAAATACTTGATGTGGTCAGTAAGAAAAAATAGAAAACGAAACTGCACTTTTAACAATGAAATAAGTAAAATACTCAATGTTCGATCAGACAGGTGCATCATATTCATAATTAACTTTAATTAGTCATTAAAGCCAGCTGTGTTGTTTGAGCTAAAGCATTACAAGTAAAGAAAGAGGCTTACAAGTTCTAAAAGTGTCAAAATTCTGTTTTTTATTTCATGAATCTACATGGCTGAGCTTTTCTTTCTCTTTTTTCTGCTCTATGAACACAGTATCTGGATTTAACTCATTTCTTCTGTACATAGACTACTTACTTTCACTGTAAAGTCCACGTCATAGCTGGACGATGTACAGACCCTGATTATGGTTGTTACTCATCCATTTAACTTTTGTGTAAACTGTATTCCTTTGGGAGGTATTTAGATTTGCGTATATCCATGTAGTGGGAGTGTCTTTAAGGGGTTGGCTTAAAAGGGAACTACTGTTTTTTATTTTTTTATTTTTTACAAATTGGACCTTATTTCTGGTAAAAAACAAAACAAAAAAAACATCGTTCACTCACCTATATAAACTTTGTGTAATTTGTAGTCAGTCAGAAGATATTTAGATCTGCTTATATCCATATAGTGGGAGTGACTGGGGCACCGAAACTCAGCTTCTAAATAACCCATTATCTGCCGTGAAACTCGTTCATTTCACCAATATTTTGTTACCGTACCCGTTTACCTGTAATTTGCTAATGCTATGGTTCGTTCAAAACCTCAGAGTCGGAAAAATCTTCAGCCATGTTGCAAAAAAACTAGCAGTAGCAATTTACAGGTAAACAAACTGACCGTCACAAGTGCGCACGCCGCTCAGAGACGACATTATCCAGGTCAGAAGACATCTATAGACTGACCTATAGATCCCGGATGATGATAACAGCTAACTCAGGACTCGATGGAAAATAGCACAAGTGTACGACAACACACAATACTATTGAAATGAACACGTTTCGCGACAGGTAATGTGTTACTTAGAGGCTGCGTTTCAGTGCCCCAGTCACTCCCACTACATGGATATACGCAGATCTAATTATCTCCCGAAGAAATACAAATTACACAAAAGTTATATGGGTGAGTAAACGATTGTATTTTATGCCAGAAACAAGGTCCAAGTTGTTAAAATAGAGTAGTTTCCCTTTAAAGGAACTGAAAGGTGCAGTGTGAGTTAACCCATTATTCAAGATTAATACAAATCTGTCCAGATTAGAATACAGTCTTCCAAGAATGCTATAGCTGATAGACAGTGGAGGAGAGTGATTCACGGGCTTTACCTAATTGAGCAACACTTCAGATTGAAGTCATGTACCGTTACACTGCTAACAACTTGTTAGCGGGTATTTTAAGAAGTGCTTTCATAGTGTGAAATCCTGTTGCTAAACAAACGTTGGCTTTTCTCGTAGTTTCTCATGCAAAATTAAACATGACAAGTACTTGAAGGAAACTGTTAAAGTCATTTCTCAGAGCCAAAGTTGTTTATTTCCAGTCAGGAGCCAGTCTCAGTTATTAGTCTAATCCTCTTAGACTTCTGCAGCTATGAAATCTGATATCTACTGATCTGTTGTCTTAGCTTAACTAAGCGTTCAGCTAACGCCCTGAACTGACTGTAAAGTTTTACTGCCTTGTAAATATTTAATCTTTCTGTGTTATTTATCTTGTCTTATTCCATTGACTGCTCTCACATGGAGGGAAGAGGTATTGGCTTATTACTGTAGTGACTGCTACTCTAGTTTAGCAACTCAGAAGTGTTTCTTAGCTCAGAGGGTTGTTTTTGTGTAAACATAGAGGAGTCTCCCTCCTGCTGCTCACCCTCTCCATCAACAATAAGTCCCATCTCTAACCCCAAAATGGTTTCTTCTTGCCTTAACCTTCGATTTTTTTCCCCGCATCTGTTCCATTAGCTGGAAGACGACATTGTGGCCAAGCCCAACTACTTCGCCACCATGAAGAACTTCGCCCTGCAGCTCTCATCGGAGGACTGGATGATCCTGGAGTTCTCTCAGCTGGGCTTCATTGGTACAACTCATTAAGCACCCAATCAATACCGAGCTTCCACCAGGGCTCTGTCAAACAAAGCGAGATCTGTATCTGTGTCGTCAGCGGATTGCAAACAATGGCATGTCTGGCTGAATGGATTTTTCAGTCCACTCATCGAGGCGTTCACTTAGCGTTACACTTGTAGATTTATGATGAGCAGTCAAATGCAATGTGGATGAGTCCGGACTGAGCAGAAGAAAGAGATGGAAATTATATTGATCACTGTGGAAATTGGTTTACTGCAACTGGCAGGGAAAAGCAAATCCACGTCAAGCATGTAACTACAAAATGTGAATGGTTTGTTAGTTTTAGTTGATCTATCTAATGATATGTAATGAAGTGATTATTTCTTCTGCTATATTTCCAGTTGACACAACAAGTGTGTGTGCATGTCAAAAAAAGTTAGCTTCTGTTTGATGTTCAGGGGCAGATAAAGCATATGTCTTATTATTTAATCAACATCCCTCTAAACAGGTCAGGATTATATAAGGATGTCTGATAATATCGGCCCTCCGATATTATCTGCCGATATTGAGTTAAAAATTTAATATCGGGAATTATCGGTATCAGGTTTTTATAACTGATATTTGTTCTGTAAGCATCAGCATTTCAGAGTCTGCATGAACGCAGCATGTTGGATGTTAACAGGCGCGTGCTTGATGACGTAAAACAACATCAACACGCTAATCTCGTAGGTCGCTAACTGTGGCTAACAAGCTTGCTCGCCCGGTGTATGAGATGTCTGTGGTTTGGAAGTATTTCCAAGTGTCACCTACTAATTTGCAATTTGCAATGACTGCAAAGCAAAGGTGGTTATGAGAGGAGGAAACAAGGCGTCTTCCTTTAATACATCAAATTTGTTCACCCACCTCAACAAGAATCATGCGGAGTTATACGCTACATTTGTTGTCCTTGTTTTGATATTGTCTGTAGTGTTGTTTGAGGCAAAATTTTCTCTCTAAAAACACACAAAAATAAATGAGTGGCACTTTTTTCGGTAACTTATTTTGCACAGACAGTGTTTACATTTGAAAAGCCATGTTGCATTTATGTTTGCATCCAGTGGAACATCGCAATAAAATTAGGCATAATGTGTTAATTCCATAATAGGTGATATGTTATGTTGTTACCTAACAATTTTGGTGTAAAAGACTGCATATATCGGTATCGGGTGATATCGGTATCGGAAATTAAGAGTTGGACAATATCGGGATATCGGCAGAAAAGCCAATATCGAGCATCTCTAGAATTATATAATTTGGACTGATGAAACCCTGTCCATGTTAATGCTGCTTTCACACCTCGTTCACACCAGTGGGTGTTTTTTTTTTTCCTTCTTTCTCTTTTTAATGTTTTGCCAAATATAGTTTCATTTGAAATGGCTGTGACTGACGTGAGAACACTCAGTGTGCCTCCAGCACATTCCAGCACACACAAGTAGTCTCAAGTATAAGGATCCTGAAACACAATGGAGGGCAGAGCCGATCTCCACAATTGAAACACTTTGTTATATGAAATTAAAGCCGTTTCAGGGCCTTACGGGCAAATTTGAAAAAAATGTTCCCACATCTTTCATGATTTTTAGAGAGACAAAGTTTCCACAACAGGACACGGTTTTATTTTAATTCTAGTTAATAGCAACAGGTTTTCTCAGCTATTTGAATTAACTGGCTGCTGATGAGCTTCTGTGGAGGATCAGTGAACATCTACAAACTTTTTTTTCTTTCCTGCAGGAAAAATGTTCCAGGCTCCAGATCTAAACCTGATCGTCGAGTTCATTTTTATGTTCTACAAGGAGAAGCCCATCGACTGGCTGCTGGACCACATTCTTTGGGTGAAAGTCTGCAATCCCGAGAAAGATGCGGTATGCGCTGCCCTACTGGACGGCTCAAAGTGTCAGCGTGAGGAGAATCAGCCTCATTATTTCTGACCTTTCATAATTTATTTTTCTCCCGCCTCAGAAACACTGCGAGCGTCAAAAATCCAGCCTTCGTGTGCGGTTTCGACCCTCTCTGTTTCAGCATGTGGGGCTTCATTCTTCTCTTGCTGGAAAGATTCAGAAACTCACGGTGAGTATCGCGTCTTGACAGTTGTTTTCAGCAGACGAAGCTACTTCCTGTGCTCAACAGTTGTTTCCCCTCTGACTGAATATGAAGGACAAAGACTTCCTGAAGCCTCTGCTCCACAAGATGCATGTAAATCCCCCAGCTGAGGTCTCTACGTCAATGAAGGTAACACTTCAGAGTTCCCATGCTTGTCATCTTCTTTTGTGAAGTCACTTGCAGTAAATGTGATGTAATACCGAATGTGATAAATTCCAAGTAATGAGAAGAACACAAGAGCAAGAGATATCGTTTGCATCTCGCAGGTGTATCAGGGTCACACGTTGGAGAAGACGTACCTAGGAGAGGATTTCTTCTGGGCCATCACTCCTAGTGCAGGGGACTACATCCTCTTCAAATTCGACAGGCCTATTAGCATAGAGAGGTAAATATAAAGAGGCGGTGTTCACGTGTATAGCTCCTTATTATAGGCATTTGCATACATTCAGCATTCTGACGTCACGGCCCGAACATTTGCACATTCAGTGCAGGCACATGGAAATATCCATCTTTACATTTCTTTTAGCCCGTCGTCCTTCAGGGATTCAGGTTGAGCTTTTGTGTATCTGTGTGTGTGCGTGAGCGTGTGTGTGCGCTTGCACTGTGGGACTCTAGGGATCAGAGTGAGGTAATGAGAGTGCTCTAAATTAAGCATTCTGGGCCCAGCTACCTACTCTCTCTGGTGGAAAGAGAGCAAGACTGTGAACATAAAGGGAGGCGACAGACATCCTGGTAGCTTATAGCAGAGCAGACCTTGAATTTATGCTCGTATGGGGTAAAAAAAAATGCGACGGCTGGATGGATTCGCTGCTTCTGTAAAGGCCGTGTTAAGACGGTGTCAGTCACTCGTGTGGTAAGTGGTCTCTTTGGCCGTGCTGACTGGTCAGCATCTAATCAGCAGTTCATCAAGATGCAGGTATTATAATCTGTCACTGCTTCTCTCTGGACATTTCCTCTGACTCATGCTCTCTAGCAGCTATTTAACATTTAATACAAGTGAATCTACCCTTTGAATCTTGCAGTCTTGCTCTCAAATCATACCCCGGTCCTTTTGAAATCGACTGATTTTTATTTTTTTTTTTTGCTTTTCCAGTAGCTACATAACCTGAAGCTATTATTTGAATACTAGACATAACCAGATTTTAGGCAAATGAACCTGTCCACAGCTGCGTTTGTCTGTGTGTGCTTTGGGTCACGTCCTGTATGCACATCCCTAAATGTTAATACTAAGATGAATCCTTGATTTGATTGGCAGGTTCCTGTTTCGCAGCGGTAACCAGGAACATCCTGGGGACAAGATCGAGAACACCACAGTGGAAATACTGCCTGTTTCGGTAGGGAAGCACACACATGTGTCTGTCACCCTTCCCTCGTGCAATGTGCAAATAGCTCTGATTAGATTACATTGAGTGGTTGCTCTTAGGGGACGCAGCTTATTGATTATTGACAGGAATGTGAGCGTGACAGAATTGCATGCCCTGTCAGAGGTGATGCGTTCTGTCACGGTGATCCACACGTCCACTAAGAGCAGCTGCCGACACCTGTTTGGATGAAGTTCAGTTTTAGTTTGTAGCTTACATTTTATCTGTTATTGTCTTCATTTGTTAGGAAAGCGGACTGCAGACCAAAGAGAAGAACAAGCGAACTGAAGATCGCTTTTACAGGATCGGTAAATGAATTTAACAGTCTTCTATTTTTAGAGATGTATAAAAGCTTACAAACACACCGCACCATCATGATCAGATTTCACACTGACAAAGGTGTATGAAATGTTCTCCATCACCTTTTTCAGCAACTTCTCCAACTTTCATCTCTTATTTTTTCCAGTTAGCTCAGTGTTTCTTTAATTTAATGTTCCTTGAAAAAAAAAAAAAAAAAGTTTCTTTAAAAAAAAAAGAACAGAACGGGGTAATAGTTCAGTAAACTAGACGCATTCTTTCATGTTTTAAATACACAGGTCAGTTTGAGAAAGGTGTGGCAGAAGGAGCTGTTGATCCTTCCTTCAATCCTGTTTTGGCGCTGAGGCTTTCTGTAATCAAAGACTCTGCTGTGTGGGCCATCCTCAGTGAAGTAAGCCAGTCACACTGTGCACCTGCTAATCTCTTGTCCACTATGTGATAAATATCACCTGCTCCAGATTCATACAGCCTTGTTTTTATCCACTAACTCACGCTGTGGTCTGCTCTCTCCCTGCAGATCCATATAAAGAGGATAACTGGCTGACTGTTCTAGAGGGGGTACATGAATCATGGCCCCATGGGGGACCAAAATCTCCTAGACTGCTTACGCAGGGCCTCTGGCACCTAGCAACAAGCACTAGAGTTGCTCATCTGAGCTTGTCCGAAGAACGCCACCTCTCCGTCTCCGCTCTTCCCGATGTATCTTGTTGTTTTGCTTCTCATTGAGCGATTTCTCCTTTTCTTTCCCCATCTCTGCCTCACTCTTTGTGCTCTTCATTTATTTGTGAGAATGTGAATACTACTGTCTGACGAACAGCAGCAGAGTGCGTGAAATCATCTGCTCCCCGCACTGGCTCTCAGTGTGACTGTGTTGTTCAGCAACTTTGAAAACAATCAGAAAATTCCTGGAAGACTGAGGTCGAATCATCACAACTGGGAGAACTGGTCAAACTGGCCACTGGTGTAGATGCTGCCAAACCCTTCTCTATTACTCGATGCTGCCACCTTTGGGTAAACTGGGGCATTGCACTGTCACTAGCGCCTCAGCCAAGCCCGTGATGATCACGAATGTTGTTTTCATCACTAATGGCCAGTTGCTCTGTGTTCTCAGCAGAGATGACCGAGCTCTTGATCAACACCAGCTCAAACTAAAAGGTTTTCCTCACTCCCAGAGTATTGTAAGTCACGTCCTGAAACACGAATCCTGCCTGTAGTCAACTGGTGACAACTTAGACCATAGGCCAGTACCAGTGATAACTACTCTAACCCATCAAGAAAATATTACCATGACACCATATCTATCTCACCTCTTGTCTGAAAGGCTGTGTATGACCTCAGTGTCCATTTATAGAAAACCAATCGGACATTGCCTTTGCGCCATTTGAAGGAATATATTGTTATACTGATATATTATTACAGCTACAACTGACGATCTATGAAGGTGACTTAATTTATTTGAAATAAATCTTTAATTTGTACAAGAGGTAAAATATATTTTTATTCTATTAAGAGATGTTTATGGTAGTTGAGAGTCTGTGTTTTCGTGTACCTTTGTTTTCTAAATTGCTGTTGTACATTTTGTTTTTCATCGGAACAGCTGCTTGCTGAAGTGGTTTGTCTGCTGGTGCGAGTACCTGGGTTCAGTCTGTACCAGTTTTCTTTTTCACTGGAAGTGAACCGTAACTAAAATAATTCATTTTTGCTGTTACACCGCAGAAAATTAGGGAAGTTGTGAATAGATTCTGTTGAAGTAGTTGTGGATATGGGTCAAAATTGTAAGAAAAAAATGTGCCTTATATCCAGGTCCCAACAACATTATTTGAATTTGTTCCCTTTCACTTTTTGCCTTTACATTGATTGCTGGACATACTAATATTTTAAAAAGGACACAGTCATATTAGTGGTGGAATATATATATATATATGTGTGTGTGTATATCTATATATATATACATATATATGCTGAATTAGTAAACAAGGCAGGGGGAGGTTTATTTCAGATTATCATCTGAAATGGCGTGATTTGCACTGCTTTTTCACTTTTTTGTCACAATCACATCCTTCATCACTGTATGTAACTTTCAATTTTTTTCCCACGATTCTCCACTTTACAACTCATTTGATCCATTCACGTATCTGTTTTCTGATTAGCAATCCTATTGTTACAGACAGAATATTACGACTACTGATTATTGCAGATTGTGACACTGATTGTAAATACATAAACGGCAACGATCTATCTATTTCTCTCTCACACATTCTCTTAATACTTTATTGAAATCCGCGTGACATGGTTAGGGTGTGTGTGGTCTGTTAAGTGAAACTTCACTCATTTTACATGTTGGGGGTTTATTGAAAGGTCTAGTGAAGTGCCTAATGGTTGAATTGACATGAAGATGGGACTCTTTTTTGATAATTGTGCTCGTTTACATGCATGATTATTATTTGTAATTTATGAGCAATGTTTTGATTTTGGTCAGAACGGACTGCTCCAACTCAAGTAAGAGGTTCAGTCTCTGCCTCTTCGTTGAATTTTTATTTGGGAGAATGGGAATGGGAGCAAATCACTTAAACTGTGTTCATATGAAAGTGGAAGGACATTTTTTTTGTAATGCATGAAAGGACTCTCTCATACTCCTTTTCTGCATCCGCATTCAAACTGATCCACACACAACTGAATGCATGGAACGATCATGTGATCCTTGGGATTATCTCACTTCATTTTCAGAATGTGGACAGGAGGGAAAGAAAGAAAGAAGCCATTGCTCAGCATCCCCTGACACCCGTCGGTTTATGTGCCTTCATCGTGTACATGTGTATGCCTGACTGATGGCTTAATGGCATCATTTTTCATGGACATCTTTGAAATAAATGACAAAAGTTGGTAGTATTCATACCCATTTTGTGATTTTGTTCTACTTGCATTACTCATATCATCTGCATCACCAGGTTTGATTTCATTATACTTTTGGAGGAGACGGGTTGAAAGCAAAGTATGAAGCTTTGCAAATACGACCAGAAAATTGCAGTTAGAGCTTCACATATGTATAATTTATTGACGCACATGGCAAAACTACTCAAAACTAAAACATTGACGGGATGCACGTCATTCCGTCAATCACTTCCGGTTTCCCGTCATGCACTTTGAGAAACATGGTGGCTTGCAGCTTTCATAACAACATAGATGTCACTGCTACTGGTTAGCTGATTATTACATTTCTGAGTTTATCAGTACGACAGTATTGTTGTCGAAGTGAATTCTGAGCGATGCCGAAGTATTACGATGACAAAGAGGAGGATAACAGAGCCTGCGCCGGTATCAGAGAAGACTTCAAGGCATGTCTCCTTCAGCACGACTGTGTTGTTAAGGTAAGTGTAAGGAAGCCTGGCAGAGCACGCTAACTAACCACAATGTGGTGTGTGCTATAACCGCGAGGTATTACAATAGACTGCATATTTCGAAAGTAAAGCACCTAGCTGGCATTTGGGTAGCTTGCGGAGGTCTAGTTATCGCCCTGCCACATCTGTCATTGAGCGCTGCGCCAGACTCCATTATAGAAACCTTCAATTATACACTACATGGTACACACTTGGTTCACTATACATACACTCTAGATTGCATTAATTGCTGTGCGATAGTGTTCGGTTCGGAAGTCAAGATATATTTACATATGAACAACAAGCTTCAAATCATCGTTTGCTAGCTAAACTGGCTAACGCGATTTAAGCTAGCAACTTTAGCTGATAGAGAGTTTGCTTTGCCCATGCTACGCCGGTCTTTTTCCAGTAGGTGGGCCTCAATGACAAGGACTTTTCAGGAGGATACAATATAAATTGGATTTAGACGTGCATATTTAGTCCAGTGTATTGTCTGTTGCTTGATGGAAGAGTGGCTGATCTGATACTGTGGTAGACTAGGTCGTAGACAACGGAGCTAATGTAGCATGTTGACATTAGCATTCAATATTAGCATTATCACTGGTGTTCCTACTTTGACCTGGAAAGACTGAAACCAAAAGATCAAATGCTCAATTACCAATGTCAGTATTGTTATATTAATTTAAGCACATTGTCAGTAAAAGTGTTGTTTCTTATTGATCTTGTGGATCATAGCATAAAAATTGACATATAAACCTTTTACAAGCATGTAACAAACTATGTTCCCATTATGACAGGAGGGAAAGATGCCCAGTCAGTGTCTGAAGGAAGGCCACTGCAAAGCCTTGCAGACATCCTTCTTTGAGTGCAAGAGGTCGATGGTAAGTCTGCGGTAATTGCGCTGCAACTGTGACAAGATTAGTGGAACTAGAAACTGCCCTATCAGACATCAAATACAAAAAGAGGAAATTAGGACAGTCCTGGGTGGTTAACAGTCTGGTGGGAACAGGAAGAATGAAGAAAGCAAGAAATGTTTGATATTCCTCTTTCTCTATTTTCTCTTTCTCTATTTGAGCCTGGAAGTTGTGTTTTCCCCACACTGACCTTAACAGAAACTAAAAAAAAGTTTTGGACACGTATGCTCAAATTAAAGAGAACTTGTCTCCTCTTTCAAGATGTGTTGCAAAGACTGACCTATATATATCTCCTCTTGTCTGCAGCTGGACACAAGATCGAGATTCAGAGGAAGGAAAGGATACTGAGGAACCAAGTGGTGGTTGCTCATGTCCCATCTGAATGACACATGACAAGAACGTGGGTAGCAAAGGACTACAAAATATGAGAGGACATTTCACACTGACATAAAGGATTATCAGAACATCAGCAGAATAAAGTGCTGGTAAATAAATAGCGCCATTACTCGGCCTGGAGCTTTGAGCATCAAGAAAAATGTGCTACGCTGAATGAATGTGAGTGTGTGTGTTGTGAAACTTGTAATAAAATAAATAATGATTGAAGTGTAAGAGTTTCAGTTACGATTTTATTTGGATGCATTATTTAAAAAAATAGTTTTAGGATTCATTATATAAATGAGGTATACTATGTATGCATTAACAAGTGAGAATTAGTACAGCTTACAGTCAGTTCTAGTGTTTCCTGTATAATACTATACAGCTAAAAGTACAAGTAGCTTAGAGAGAGACAATCTGAGTCATAGCACCACTGTTTTTTCACAGCTAGCACGACATAAAAAATCCTTCAGGGAATGACAACTCCTCAGTACTGTCAGAGCTGTTATTTTAAAGCATCCATCATCATCCGCTTGAACTTCTCCATATCCACCTTTTTCATGATAAACGCCTTGTGATTCTTCTTCATGAAACACCCAGTGCTTACTACCATCATTCCTCTGGTGTGCGTGCCCGTCAGCTCTACGCTAACTGGGTACTGGTCGCTCTCAGTGACGAATGAATCGTCTACAGCGGCCGCCATGGCGTACGAGTCGCAGGAAATGAAGCCTGTGCCAGTAACAAACTCCTTCTGGATGCGTTTGCTTTGCGCCGCCTCGATGCTGTAGCGGAAGATCCGTGCCATGAAGCGAGCCTTGTCGGTGTCCTGCGCCAACCAGTCGTCGCAGAACTCCTGGAGAAACGTGAACACGGACATGCTGCAGCATTTTCTGTCATCTTTGTTGAAACATAATCGTCGTACAGCAATTGTCGGTGAGTCATTGGAATCTACGTATTGAAATGTGTGATAGGCAGCTTTACCCAGGGCAGTTTGTGGTTGCAGGTGAACTCCCAGCAGGCCAAGTAGGTGGGACACTGGTAGTCATTCAGCACAATGTATGCAGCTTCAGGATCAGCAGTAAAATTGAACTCACCACACACTGTGGTGTTTCCTCGGGCTTTATTATAGGGGTAAACAGAAAATGTAAAACGTCAAGGCAGTTTAAAACCGAAAGATACTACGGTTAAAATGATCTGTCAGCTGTCAAACTACAAGCTGACATACTCACATTCAGTGTTGCCTCCCATGATGTAGAGCCCTCGCAGCTTGCTTGGCAGAGATGGATCCATCCTCACAGCCAGAGCCAAGTTGGTGAGGGGTGCCGTGGCAACCAGAGATACCTGGGAAAGAAACACACACTTAAGACATGAACGAAGCACACACACACATAGTCTACACATAAACGCGGCTCTTCTATTTCTCACCTCTCCCGGGTTCTCATTAACAATCCTGATCATAGCGGAGACGGCGTGCTCCTTCTGAACTAGCTCCAGACCGGGAGCGTCGGGGTCGGGAGCGTCTCCGAGGCCGTCCACTCCGTGGAAGTGTCCCGCATCGATCATGTTCCCGAGGATAGCTGTAGCAGCACCTTTAAACACTGGAATCTGATCCATGAGCAGAAGAGCACACCGGATGAACAGAGCACATTTTTACAAGTGTTATATTTGTGATTTTAGTTTAGTATGATGGCGTTAATGTTCATCTTCCCGAGTGACACAATGTGCTTTGCTCAAATCTTAACTTGTAAGCAGTAATTTACTAAGAACACCATATTTTAATTCCTGTTTCTTAGCAACAAATTATATTTGCAGTTATCTAATCTTGCTTCTGGTTGTCCACTTAATGCACTGAGTCATGCGATTTCAGGAACAACGAGTCTTTGTGGGGCATGTCCACAAACAGTATCCTGATCGTCACATGATGCTAAGTAATTTCCTGATAGCGTCATCACTGTTGACTTGAGAAGAAAATGTGAACAGACAATCACAACAGTGCTGCGGCACCCACCTCAAGTTTATTGCAGGCTTTCAGGACTCTCAGTGTGTTCTTACACACATTCTCCACTGTGGTGTTTCCACTAACGCAGGTGATGCCCAGGAGCTTCACGTTGGGGGCAGCCAGTGCCAACATGATGGCCTGAGCATCGTCCACACCACAGTCTACGTCCACCAGCAGCTTCTTACTCATCTTGGACCCTGAAGGGCACAAAAACATGGTTAGTGTTCAGTCCAGTTGGTAAATGAGTAAGCCAGGTTTAACAGTTCCCTAACATACAGATAAAGAAAATTATAATAAGTTACACCGAGACTGTTATTATTTCTTAAGAGAATAACACTCACCTGTAGCTGAGTGTGAGAAAGACAAACTGTTGTGTGATCCTCTCACAGACTGGAGCAAGCGTCGGTCAGCTGAAAACAACCTTTGAGCAGAAAGAGAGAAATCAAATGCTTACAGGAGAATGGGAGGAGTTACAGAATAGAAAACAAGATGACAGTTAATCTATTTCCATCACTGAATAAAACAAATTTAGATCAGTTACACAGCGTACACATAAAATGTAGAAATCCTGTCTATTCAATGTCACGCTGTGTCTTTTGCAAACAGGCTGAAGCTCATTAACACAAGTCAAAGTCCAGCGTTTAAAAAAAAAAGTCCCTTGAAAGGGATTAGCTGCAAAATGTTGAACAGAAAGAAGGCTCTTCTAACAGCTTTCAGTTATTAATATTATTATACACAGGTGTATTCATGTGTAAGCAGCATTTAAGGTTGGAGCTAATCTACAATAACTGCGCAGTAATAAAAAGTACGGTACAGTGCAATGATAAAACACAACGAGCTAATACGACAGCTATCAGAAAGAACTCTAAATATGTAGATAGGGTCTAAACACAGCTGCTCCGATTTAAAGTCATAGAGAGGATGAGCAGCATCGCCTCACCTCCTCCACACAGGGCTGCAGAAAGGATGAGCCCTATAACGGATACCTGTAGCACATATAGCAATCCCGATGGCCATGCGGACGTAATGACACTTGAGTGGATGGTGAGAAATAAAGAGATCTCACTCTGCTCTGATTTCCGTGCACCACAAGCTGCAGCAAGAAGCAGGCCAGAGCCTACCTCTTCGAAGTGTGTGTGTGGTTGTAGGCGACATTCAGACAGTGTAATTAAAGATTTAAAGTTTTCTAGTATGTTTATATGGATTTATTTTCAATTAAAGAGTCTTTAAAATGTTTTAAACTGTAATGACAGACCGGAGTCAGCGCATGCGTGACAGCAAAATTCTACCTACTACAATTAACTAATAAGTTTCGGAGTGATTCCTCTTCACGCTTAAAGCACAGCTATGGTGGTGGCGTCATTTCCTGCGTTAACCTGAAACGTAAAGGGACTTTTCCTACATATTTAAATAATTAACTCCAACTAGTTTTCTTTATTTGTTTCTATTATTAGTAATATGAATTTTATATCACAGTGTTTGTAAAGATGCGTAGGAAAGCCAGCTTTAATGAAGAAGATAAAGAGTAAATCAATTTTGTGTTCCAGTTTACCTTGTCCATGGGAAGAGACGTATGAACTACTACTCCCTCTTCTGGTGCGAAAAAGTTTACGGAGTTGACTTTGATTGTAAGATAATATATTAATAATTAACTTAGTAATGAATAGTGTAAATTTTGTCGTAAGATGTTACATGATGTTGAAATGCTCCACCATTCATGATGCCTAAGAGCTTAGCCGTCTGTTAGCTTTCTAATTAGTGACTTCTGGACACCAACAGTTGCCAAGCAGCGGCGTTCTCACCATTTACGGCTGATGTTACCACTTGAACGCCAATGTCGTAATCACGAATACGTCGTTATTTATTTATTTATTTATTTAGTTAGTTAGTTAGTTAGTTAGTTAGTTGGTTATTGAGATGAAAATAAGTCATTTCAGCCATGTCTGAATTTAATTTTTTTTTTTTTTTTTTTATTTACACACATTAATGTGGTTGGTCTTGCTCATGATAGTTAAGAACTGGACAGTTTTATGCAAAATCTTTATCACTCTTTAAAAGACTTCGTACATTTTTGCGAAATCATCCAGAGGAGCTGGGTTTAAAAGAGAGTGCTGTGAATTAAACAAGACTGAACGGAAATGTTTCCTCCAGGCATGTGTAAAGATGTATAATAAAATGCTGTTTTTGTTGTTTTGTTTTTTTTTCATAAAAAATTAAATGGATTAAATTCTTAAAAAGAATCCATCCTTATTACTGAAAAAAAATCACAATTTATGAATCTGCAAATATTTTTAATTTTAAAAGTTAAATTATTAGATGCAATATGCTAAATTATTCAAAGCCCATAATTTGTGTCTGTGCAATACGCATGTTTTGTTTCCCACATATCTTAGTTCTGAGTTCTTCATTCGACCATAGGACTGGCTTCCAAACTAGTTCTCATGTCGTAAACCACATTTTTGAAAGGGACTCTCGTTAGAAGAGAACATTTGCAGCTAAAGTCACACGCCAGAATGATTCATTTAATTCAGTGACACACTGATTTGGCATCAACAAGCCTTTATTCACTATCCAGGTTCACTTTATACCTCTGTGTGGGTGCAGGCTTCTCACAAGCACCTCCTTCAACCTGTGTGCATGTATAACAGATCAGAACAAAGTCATAACTTACTCAATAACAATGGATAAAACTAATAACAGCATTTGGCAGCCACAGATAAAGTAAGAAAAATACCTTTTAAGCAAAATAACATTTTCAAAATAAAATCCCTTGTTTTTGTAAGTATGGTACATAAAGGTACACTGAGCTGTTAAACTGACAACAGAAGAGGTGTTGTTGATGTTAGTACAATAATGCAATATGCATTATTTGACTTTAGCCTAAAACTATTTATCAAGTGCTTATGGATTCTCTTAATTGCAGTAGTATCAAGCAGAAGTTTTTCATTAAATCTTCATGCAAGGTAAATTAATTTAAACTGAATCTGATCATAAAGTTCTGCATAATTATAACTGTGAAACTGAGAACATACACTTTTAATTAATAAGAACCCAAGTGTGAAGGGCTATCGTGCCACTATAGTGCTGCATATGTAGAAATGTCCTAAATATCTTCAGGTATGTTACAGAATAATGTGACGCACCGCTCAAAACTCACAAAGCATCCTCTGAAATCACATTAGAGTAGTGTCAGATATATGTTTCTTGAAGATCTGTGCTTGTTGGAGAGTGACACGGTGTTGAATATCGTTGTGATGAGAAGAAGCAGAGACGGTGGGGTAACACAGACATCAGGCTAACAGCAGTAAAATGAACCAAAGACGGGCTTTTAACAGTGCAGTTTAGGTCCAGAGAAATATCTCTAACAGGTAAAGACATTTATTTTGATAAAGCTGATCCTCTCGTTAAAGTAAAAAAAAAAAAAGGCGACATTTAAATAGACATGTTTTTTTTGCTGCTTTTAGTGAACAGTTTCTGGTTTGGTTCCATATTTGACAAACAGGGTGAAGTTTGGCATCTTAATGGAGCCTAGCTTTGTAAATAGAGAATAATACGTATAAGTTTTGCTTTGTGTTGCCTTAAGAGGAAAGGTGTTATTTTTTTATATTGTTATTCTAAACCTTCTGACTTTTGTAACGTCTCTCTATAATGCGCATGTCAGTCTTTAAACTCCAATAGGGCTAATAGTTTATAACAAACGTTAGTCAAACAGGCAGAAATAACGTTGTAGCTGGGGAATGCTTTAAGCCGGGAACTTTATATATATTATAACTGCATTCTATGTGGCTGTGTTTGCGGTAACACAAGAAATACAGTGTAGGTCATTGGTGTGCTTTTAGTGGCACATATGAATAAGTTATATATAAGGCTTTGGATACACACACAAGACTTGGTGATAAACATCAACTGTTTGTTTCTGCCTCTGACATGTTTACCGATAAGAAAAAAAAACTTAACTTGATCCTTTAACTGACGAAGTGAAAACATCAAATAAGTAATCGGGAGGACATCTTTCTAAAGGCTGAGCCATTTGCACGTCAGGGACACGAGTTAAAACGACCTAGTTCCAGAGCGGCTAGACGCTTCCTGATGCTACAACTGGTACAGCAGTCGACGCTGTCTGCACGCTGGCTACGATGTGACACAGAAAGCCGTATCTTTTACTGATGCTGGCTGTGAAGTGGCTGTGAACGTGTGTGATTCTAGTACTATTGACAGGAGGGGGCTATAAAACGATCTACAGCAGCACTGGCACTTGGACATTATTAATCATTTTGACAGTGACTAAGCACAAAACAAAAGGGTTGTTGTTGTTCCAGTTTGTATTTTTCTCTGTGTGGTGCCATCATCATTATCCACTTCAGTCTTTTGGTTGATACAAGAGTCCATTTAGGTCTCCACTTTCCCGTACGTCCCCTCTGGAGGGCGGTATTGTTTGGGGAAGGCCTTGAGCTGAAGAGAGTTAAAGGCATATTTACGACATCCTACATTCTTCATGGTGTTCTCTCTCCTGCAGCCCTCACTGTGAAGCGACAGAAGTGATGCATTATTTATTTTGACGACTGTATTACGTTTTAGAAAATTATGCTTTTGGAGCTTTTGGACTCACCTACGCATACAGTCCAAGGCCTGGTAGAAGACTTGCGGGGCCAGGGCGTGCTCCTGCTGCAGGATCTGACACTGCTCCAGGGTCAGAGACATGGCCGTGCGGTCCTTGGCGCTCTTGCAGCTGGTGAAACGCACTCCGTTCAGACGACGACATACCTTAAACGTTTGGAGGAAGAGGAGTTTAGTGGCCGGCAAAGTTTGTGGGCGACACAGACGATGACACGATGAGCAAGTGTACCTCGGCCGCTTGCCACAGGATCTCCACATTCTTGCTTTTCTTGGCGTTCACATTCTGGTTCAGGAGTTTGAGGAGGTCGGGCAGGCTGGTGGTGCTGCGGGAGCGAGGGAGGCCTAAGGAAGATGAGGAGGAATCATCAGGTAGGTGAAAAATAAAGTATTTCTTTCTGATACTGCATGTCTGCAACTCACAGTCTTCTGGAAGGACTTCTTTAAACTGGTCATAGTACGAGCTGAGGCGAGTCATGCTCTCCATGTTGATGACTTCTTGCAGAGACGTGTCTCCAAACCTGGACACGTGCATGATGTTAGAGTTCAGATCTTTCCAGTTTTTGAATAATAGCCACTTAAAGGTGCAGTAGGCAAGTCTTATAAAACTAACTTTCTGTCATATGTGCTGAAACTGACCCTATGTTCAAGTATAATTGCATGAAGCAGGTCATTTAAAAAAAAAAAATGGCTCCTCTGGCCCCTCCTAGAGCCTGCAGCGCGATTTGCAAGACATCCAACACTCCACATTCAGATGCACCAATCAAGCCCAGGGGTGTATCTAACAGAGTGTCAATCACTGCTCATGGACAAGCATTTCATAGCCAATATGCACGCGCTCTATCGTGCACAGAGCTCTCCCTTGTGGGGGGGAGGGGCTTGGGAGACCGTTTTGGGCTTTAGTGGAAAGGGGGGAGGGACTGAGAAGTTGTTGATGTTCAAATTATTTGGCTAAGTCCTGGATTTTCGCAATCCTGCCTACTGCACCTTTAAATTCCAGCCATTTCCTTCTTTACTGTCCTTCTGTGAGTAGATTTAACGCCCCATGCATGTTAAACTTATAAACAAATACCTTATACTATAATTAATTCCATCAGTTTTGTTATTTACAATGTCAGATTCACCATTAGCTTTAGTCTTTCCTGTCGTCTTCAATTTAAGTCACTTACTTCTCAGCCAGCGTCTGCTGTTCGTTGATCCCCACGTTGAAGAGGACGGGCTGCACTCGTAGCAGCATCCCGTTCTGGATCTCTCGTGGCAGCGTGTCAAACATCGCCCCGGGCATTGGGACCCTGACGTTGAAGCCGTTCCTGTTCCCTGTGATCACCGGCAGCATGTCTGGGCCGAAGCCCGAAGTTGCCTGGGTGACTTTGAAGGTGACGTTTCTCAGGTCCATCACGCCGACGCTCATATCCTCCAGCATGGCCAACTCCTCACCTTTAAGGAGAAGTTTTTTGTTTTTTTTGTTACACACTTTAAAGAAGCACACACACACATCCTCACACACAGTTACCATAGGTGCTGAGCAGGCCCTCATACTGCACCAGCAGGCCGATGGTGTGCAGCTGCCTGAGGAAGCCCGAGTCGCACAGAGAGTTCCTCAGCTTGAGAACGAAGCCGCAGATCAGAGCTGTCAGCTGTAAGCAGTACAGTTAATATCAGCAAAGACACATGTTTTCAGCTCAACGCGATATCCGCATTCATTTAAACTATGCATGTGGAGCAGCTGGTGAAGCCGACAGACCGTCTGGCAGAAGACGACGTCGCGGCGGTACTGCAGGGTGAGGCTCATGGCGATGGTGGGGGCGCTGTCCTGCATCAGCAGAAACACCATGGCTTTCTTGGCTTTGTCGCTCATCAGAGACACGCAGTCCGTCAGTGTGGTGAGGAGAGGATACAGAGCGTCGCTCCACTCACCTGCGGACGTCAGAAATTAATAACAGTAATACGACGATTTAAAGACACTTTGGGTTTAAAAAATGGGATTTACACATTTTGAAATTTGGTCTGCATGTCTGGATTAATAGATTCACACCTACACTGTTAGAAGGTAAGCCCAAATTAAACATACCTGCTGCAGATATGTGGATCAAATGGTATAGGCTGTTTCACTTTATCACCTTTAAATGCTTTTCTTATTGTAGTTTGCAGTTTGTCGTCTTGAAACTTGTCACGATTAGGTAGAAATTTAATTAGTAGAGTTGTCTCATTATTTGCTTTCTTTAACAGAATTAAATAAGTGGGCCATTCATAAATGACGGATAGTTGATTTTGTAAGTAAAGTAATATTTTAAGCTAAGGCCTGGACTTGATTTTCTGATGCAAGGTTCAAGTATGATCACCTTTTCTTTAAGTCTGAATGTATTCATCAAGTTAAAGTGTATTTACACATGAGGAGTGTAAATGTGACTGGTGCATTTATCAGTGCTGCATTTTCCCATTTCAACAGTTTTTCTAAACAAGCCGATCAAACTCATATTTCCTTTATTGTGCTCGCAGCTTTTAACCTTCCTCGTGCATACGCTGCCTGATTGCTATGTAGACACTGCTCTCACCTGGGGACGTCTTTTCCACCTCAGGACTGCTATCTACAAACGACAGAGAGCAAAGGATGTTTAGAAGAGAGCAGAATTCAACACTGAAGCCGGTTTGATGAGAGACAACCTACGGATGTGATCAACGGGACGATGAGGACATGCAGGGCTCGTGTGAGGCTGATGATTTCGAGGAGGATGTGACGATGGAGATGATAATAGAGAATGACGTGATGGCTGAAGCGACGACGACGATGACAAATCCCTCTTTTTATGCTCAGGATGTATCCAGAAAACATCTTGGTTGCTATGGGAACCTCATGAGAGTGACACAGTCGTATTAACTCACTGACGTTTGTGCTGTACATAGAGATGCTATGGTGACTGCTGATGCACGATATAATCAGCGTGTTTGTACCTTTCTTAGTGCCACTCGGCTCCTCTGTGGCGAGCAGGAAGACGTCCTCAGAGCTGCTGTCGCTCTGGAGTTTGTCTCTCTGCAGCAGCCTGTCCACTCTCTGGATCACACACTCCAGGCTTTTATCGACATTTAGCCAAACGTTCTCCTGCACACAAACACACACTGTGAAAACAATATTTAATAAAAACACTTGAGGAGAAAGAGGCAGATGGACTCTTACCCACTCCTCCTCGTGAAAATCTGCTTGCAAAGAGGCGCGCTTGTTTTTAGTCCCCTCACTGTTCTCCAGAGGAGCTGCGTGGTGGCGTGAGGGTGAGATGGACGCACGGGACGGGGAGTGACGGGAGGGGGAGCGGGACGGGGAGCGAGAGGAGGGCGAGAGTGAGGAGGAGGACGGCGACGGGGTGCTTCGCTGAGAGAACTCCGGGCGGGCGGCCGCCAGGGCGAGGATGGCCGAGGACAGCAGCTTGGAGTCGCACACGGCCACCAGCTGACGAGTCTGCAGGACGAGACGGGGGACGAGAGACGGGTGAGGCGTGGGTGATATTTAGAAGGTTTTTAGCATTAGCATGTTAGCATGATTAAATTACTAGAAAATGGATCCAATTTGCATTTTTGCCCATCTGTATGGTTGACCAAAATATAATGGAGATGGAAACTAAACTAAACAAGACAATGACACAAATGTTAAGTGTTTTCAGCAAAGGAGGGGAGAAGCTAGAATTACCTTCTCCGTCAGGATGGCCAGAGTCCGCTCCAGCGCGTTGGCAGAGCGCTCCTTGGCGGTTCGGGACAGCCGCTCAGTGTAGTAACACACCTGTGTCTTCAGAGTGTTAATCTGACCAATCAGCTCCTTCGCTTTGACAACATCTTGAGGCTGGTAGGCCATTCCTTTAGGGCCGGAGCCAGCAGAGCTTCAGGTGCGTGAAAGACACGAAAAAGAACAATCAACAGAGGAACAATGCAGGTGTGGAGCCTTGAGATGGCAACAAGACGCAACAAACAACTTTACATAATCTTACCTTTCCTCTTCATAAGTGCTGATGGAACGGGGCAAAAAAAGATCTGTTAATAACTTCCAACCACACACGACAGTGAACAAGTAGCAACGACTAGCAACTCAAACGACTCACTGTTTCCTGGCCTCTTCCAGCTTGTGCAGCAGTTTTCTGAGGCCACAGCCTTTAAAGCCTTGGTGATGCGCGGCCGGAGCACCAATAGTCACAACATCGTACGTCCGGTCTGATCAGAAGACAGAAAATAAAGGAAGAAGAAGAACATTAAATAAACAGTATTAAAAGTTGTAGATGTGCAGTAAACACATAAATACCTACCATAACCAGACTCTCCTTGTACTCTCATCCTCTGCACATGCAGGTTAGTGGGAATAAACTCCAACTTCCTCTCAGCTTTCAACATACTGGACTTAAATGAAGGACCTGGGAGGGAGCAGAAAGGAGAGAAAGTAGTTATAAATGATCAAGGTATCAATACACAAGACGAAAACCTTAAATATAATGTTATTGCATGCTTTAGTTCAACTAGCCCTTACATTGACATGTTAAACTGCTGTAGTGACAATTTACAGCAACAAAATGAACTCCCGGTTCTAACCTTTGTACTCGTGCAGGTCACTGATGGTCTCCTGGTAGGTGAGGATGATGGTCTGGTACTGAGTGATGATCTGCCTGCGGAGGTTCTCCCAACACGGAGACAGCTCACCCAGTTCCTCCAGCTCACACACTCTGTGCATCACACACACACACACATATATACAAGCAGCAGCATTTAGGGCAATCCAGCCGATCTCAGATTGTACTTTGCAGTTACGGACTTTGCAGTGAAAACGGCAGGTAAGCAGTTACGACTATTCAAACATTAAGCAGTGGTAATGAGTACGGTGTTATTAAATGGGGCACATTAAGGATAACACACATTCACATTAAGGTTAGGAAACATGCAAAATACAATAGTGTTTCTAAAAGGGGCTTGGTACATCTCACTACAAAGGTTGCAATCTAAATCCAGACTGAGATTTCTAAGAGAGTGATAGGAACACTGTGTTTTGTATATCTGGTGTTTAAAGGCAGCTAAAAACTACTGAAATTAAATCTGTGAACTCAACATCACAGTTTAGTTAAACTACTTGGAAACAGATGCTTTTTGTATATAGGCTGAAGTTAACTGTAAATAAATACTTCTAGGGGTCAAGATGTGTCAAGATCAAGTCAAGACCAAGTTAAAAAACAAAAAAAACAAAAAAACAATTGTAAACAAAGTGTTCTTGTACAATTTTACAAGCTAACTCTGAAAGTATCACGTCTTCCACACATTTAAGAAAGTGATTTTGTGTTTTTACAAGAAAATCAGATGCACCAGCCAATGACAGAACAATACAGCATGTTATTTTTAGGAAGAGTTCACAAGCCTTGCTGTGAACTAGCTGCTCCTCTATTGACTAGCGACATTTTCAACCCCCTGCACATCATATGGACAGGTACGCACACTCATTTTTTTAGTAGTAATTTTTAGCCATCACCTGACAGCATCCTCTTCCAGCAGCAGTTTGACAAACTGTCGAGGGATGTGCAACGAGAGCACGCTCTCCGCCATCTGCTCCAGGATCCGCAGGTGGTTCCCGTCAGTCGTGGGGAAGCGGTACGTCCGCGACATGACGCCTCCGAACACTGGAGCGGACAGGAAGAGGATGTGAATCACTGTGACACAGCTAGTAACGCGCATGTCACCTGTTAATGGAACTCTTTCGTAGCTCGCAGTGTAGCAGCTGTAATATTTATAGTTCATACTGGGATTCACTCACCAGCCTTTAACAGAGGATCTTTACATAAAGATGAAGACTTGGATTTAATGCCCATCGTTTCTGTTAGGCTTTCATCAACAGGGAGAACCATCTGGGAAAAATGCACACACACACAAAATGAAAATAATGTTTGTGTAAAGCGATGCGTCTGACCTTTACATGTCTGACTTCCTCATTCATTGTCCATAATGATGGTCTTAAAACAATGCAACCAGAGACGAAGTGTGGGTCGATACACAAACTCAGACAAAATAATAGGAAGTTAAATAGATTTGCTTGAGCTCCACATGACTATTACAAGCAGATGCTGCCTTTATAAGCAGCACCAAACCTAAAGGCGTTTCATGTAACGAGGAAAAATGGGAGACAACCACTAGAAGATGAGGTTTTTCTTTTTGCTTTAGAAAGAACTTAAAAATAGACCGAAGAATACTTTCATTAAAAAAAAAAAAGTTAATCTCATTATGTATCATGAAAAATAGATGTCTTCATTACCCACCCTTCCATTAACCGTGTCTCCTCTCTGTAATCTCGCCACGGGAGCTCTCTGCTCGCGCTTCTCCTCTATTTGCCAGGCGATAACCGTGATGTTTCCCACGCGCTCGCTCTCCGCTGACCTGAAGCACAGGAACATCAAGTCGGGTCAGCGTCCCCGAACCCACATTTGGCATGCACATGATTTACCGCTGACAGAGGGGAAACACCACAGCGTGTTATGTCTGCCTGTTACCTGAGAGTCAAGTGCAGTCTGTGGTGTTTGTCCTGCAGCAGCTCCTTCACAGAAAACATGGACGAGCCGAGCATGTACATCTGTCACACGAGAGCACACATTTCCAGGTAAGATTAGACTGTAACGGATTTGTTTAATACAGATGTTGTTCAAGTCCTAACGGCAAATTCGTGGCGTACCGTGCCCTGTGCGCGGTCCTTTACGTCATAGACAGAAAGCTTGACCTGAGTCTGCTGCGTGATAAGAGCGTCCTGAAAGAACGCTATACTGCTCAGGAAGATGGGGTTGCTGGTGCCCTGGAGACCAGAGAGACACAGGTGGAAGAGTTTCAGAAGCAGTCAACAGCAGGCAGGAAGAAAAGGGTGAGAGAGCAATGCAATACCTCAATGATTTCAGTCTGAGCGTGTTTGGTCCAGAAGGCCTGGGGCGGAGTCGTGCAGCTGACGGCCACAAAGCTGGTTGGCTTACGGTCCAGTGTAGGGGTAACCAGCTCACTGCAGGCTGCAGCAGCATAAAACACAGGAGATTACAAACTGTGGGATTTAATAGTGGGATGCTCAGTAATCCTTCACCACTGTAATACAGTAGGTCTGAGTTGTCAGCACTTGATGAGCGTTGTTAAGTCATTCATTCAGTTTGAACAGTGGATAAAAATCAAGCACAGATAATGTTGAATACCCTGAATTCATTCAATAGACGGTGATGACCAAGAAGGACCCACTTTTTCAACACTGATTCTGACTTTGTTCGTCTTTTAAACTTCTGTTTTTTTTTTCCCCTTACAGAAATAAGACGGGCCATTAACAGTTAAATGACGTCATAAACAGTCTGCCCCATCTGCATCACCATCTGTGAGATTCCCCAACTTACCCACGCTAAACTCCAGCACCGGCTCGTCAGGATCCTGACTGTTGCCTGCGTGAGCGAGAAAAAGCGGAGGGGAAGCTCTTTTTTACAAGGCGTGTAATGTCATTACCGGCGAAGCGAGCGGGTAACCATGGCAGCAGTTACTTAGTTACCTGAGAGAGCCAGCCCCATCATCTCAGCCGAGAGATCAAACGTGTTGGCCCGGTAGACGGACCACGGCCGATGGCGGGGGCTGCGCTCCTTCCCGGACATGGTGGGATCACGTCGGGGCCGAGGGTGGATTTTAAGAGTAATGAGAGCAGAACCACGTCAAGAGGATGGAAAATCAAAACTCGTCTGTCACGCTTTATGTTTGTGTCCTCTTGTGTGTTGATCTGGAGCGGTCACACGATCGTCAGGGATAAACCTGTGAGACAGAAGAAGAAAACAACAGATTTATTTCCAGTCCTCGTAGAATCTGACATTATCAACACTTGCTGATGTCCCCCATTCACTGGTGTAGGCCAGATGTCAGTTGACCCCAGAACAACCTGAATATTGCTCGTAATTAGTCATATAAATGCTGCTGTTTGCTGCACACTAGCTCAGCGTGACGTTACACTCTTCTTTTCACAAGGACAAACAACTAATATTAGTCTCACACGAAGGTGCCGCAGCAGAAATGCTTCGAAATGCTTAGTAGTTTCTCGGCAGTGCTCCAGTGATTGCTTTCCACATGTTCATGTGCTAATGTAGGCAGTGAGAAGTGTTTCTGCGAGGGGAAAAGTGAGACTTTTCACACCGCTGTAGAAAATGAAACGCAGTGCTGCAGCAATCTGCATCCTCAATCTCCTGATGGTATTCATGCTATTTGACTTCTTCTGCTTTTCACCAGATTAATGACGAAACACGCAGGTTAAGAAGTTGGATCGCAAAGATGAGACAGAAACAGCCAATCAACTCCCAAAGAGAAGCAGAAAACCCAACGACACAAGCGTGGTTAGTATTGTATTCATCTTGTATAACATTATGACCACCTTCCTAATACTGTGTAGGTCTCCAAAACAGTTGTGACTCACAGAGAATGGACATGGGCCTTCTGAGGGTGTCCCGTGGTTTCTGGAAACAGGATGTTGTTAGTATGGGTCTTTGGGTCCTATGGGTTGAGAGGAGGGGGGTCTGTGGATCATCCCACAGATACTTGTCAGTTTGGGATCTAGTGAAGTTGGAGGCTGTTTTTTTATGTAACGTGGTGTTAATCTGGCCTGTAGTTATCAGGATATGTTTCCCTAAAGACAAAGTTAAATGTGTTCACTGCAAATATTTATCATGGATATCGTAGACCTTTAAACTGATGCTAAAGTCCCGTAACCAGGTTTTCATGGCAACGTCCTGTTTATTGCACGTGTGTGCACTTAAACCACACATTTACATCACAATAATGCCATTATGTTGTGGTATAATTCAAAGTTAGAGCCACAGCACTCGTAGGGCTGCTCATTATGCTGCACCTGCCAAATTTTACATGCAGCAGGGAGGGAGCAGGAAACAGAAGCTGTGCCAAGTGTGCCAGCACGGAGATTTGGCCCCGCTGAAACATTTACAACCTCTCGTCGTTATGTTTCTGCCCTTGTCAGCTCGTGTGGCTTCATCTTTATTTTTTTTCACGCAAATATGAAAAGACAAAACAATGAAACCAAGTCCTGTTTGGCCAGTTTTAGCCTTTTAGTTGATGGGTTGAAGAAACTAATGCCCCCAAAATTAGTCAGAAAATCACCTGTTGTGACTAATCACTGATCTAATAACAAAAATCCTCTATTTAGAAGCCTTAGAAAACCAAATCTCTTTGCTTCAGCTCTATACTGCAGCGATATCACTTGCATTATAAAAGCAACTGCTCTCACACTTTTTCTATTTTCACCTTTGTCCTGTCAGGTGCCACTTTCTCCTTGTCCCCATCTTGTTCTCATATTTTCTGCAGTTTCTTGTTTGGCATCAGTGTAGAACAAAGTGTTCGTATTTCAGCAAATAGAGAGGCAAAATTGAAAATTGAAAGAGGAAGCACTCCTTTTAAATATAACATACCATCTGTTGTGCTCTGAGCAGGTGAGAAGTGCAAAGAAACGTGTCACTAAGAGAAAAGGAAAATGACATGGGTTCATGCAGCTTCTGCACGGGAAAGCTAAACTCCAGTCTGAACCAAAGCGCAGAGAGTGGAGAAAAACCGTAACGAAAAGGATGCGTGAAGAAAATGGTAAGAGGAAAGGAAAGGGACACAGCAAGTGGTCTGATGACTAACCTGAGCTGAAAGCTGCTCTAGATTACCCAGAGAGGTAAATGTTTACATATCCTGTGGCCTGTCAGACTCGGTTAACATTCCCTCTTTGGTATTTATGTGCCACACATATACCCACTGGCCTTTTCTTAAAAATATCAGCTGGAATAATCTGAAATTTGGAGCCCTCATATACAAATATGAGAGACTATCTGACATGGTTTACATGCGCCTTGTGTGCGCGTCTGTTTATCGGCGTCACACGTACAAAGTGGGAACAAGTGTGTGTCACTGTGCATTCGTTCATGCGTGGAGACTTCTCCAGTGGAGGTCTATTTTTACACGTGAGCTCGCTCCGACGTCACCCAGCACGTGCGAATGAAAACGCTGTCTCCGACACTGACACGAACTCAAGAGTCATCTCACACACATAGTCCAGCGACAGTGATGCTCTTTGCCAGTCTAATCTCCGCTGTGGCACCTTCATGCGAGACCAAAACAGATGACAATTACAGCACGGGTGCTCTGCCTCATTAGGCCGCGTGGGAGTCAGTGACAGCGGGAGACGTCTTTCGACACGATATAATCCCCACTGCCTGGAGCACTAAGGGAAGCTCTCTAGGAAAACCACTGTGGATGTAATGTAAAGCCACAGGAAGCATAGGATCATCTTCATTTAATTTGCCTGACAGTCATCAGCTACATGCAGTCAGCCGGAGGGGAGGCAAAAGTAGTCCTGAAACAATTTCTGCCATTAACAACTGATCATTAGAAATGATCACGCAAAGCAGAAATTAAGTTAAGAAAGTTTTCCCTTTGTCTGTAAATAAAGTATCTTTCATTTTAAACTGTTGGCTGGCTATCTGAAGCTATCTTATTTAAAATATGCTGATCAATATCCAAAAAAAGCCAAAAGTCACCATTTTAAAGTTTCATCTAAATGTTCTATTCTTGATTTAAAACTTGTTTAAACATTAAACCAGCTAACTTTCAAGGGGAACTATTGTTTTTTACAAACCTGGATTTCTAGCATAAAGTACGATCGTTCCCTCACCCATATAACCTTTATGTTATTTGCACTCCTTCAGGAGATAATTAGATCAGTGTATAGCCATATCGTGGGAGTGACTGGGGCACCGAGATGCCACTGCTAGTTTTTTGCAACATTTTTCCAGTTCCGTGGTTGTGGACGAACCGTAGCAGCAGCAAATTACAGGTAAACAAACCGACCGTCGCTCAGAGATGACATCATCCGGGGTCAATCTACAGACCCTGGATGATGGTAACAGGTAACTCCCGACTCAACGGGGAATAGCACTAGCACATCATAACAAAATATTGGTGAAATGAATGAGTTTCGCAGAAGATAATGCGTTATTTAGAAGCTGCGTCTCGGTGCCCCAGTCACTCCCACTACATGGATACGTTGATCTAATTATCTCCTGAAGGAGTGCAAATAACACAAAAGTTATATGGATGAGTAAACGATCGTATTTTATGCTAGAAATAAGCTCCAGGTTGCAAAAAACAGTAGTTCCCCTTTAAGAGTCGACAGCTGATCATCTGATCACTTTACTGACCAGTTGTTAGGACGCTGTGGCTAAAGGATACTGATCTTCTGATCATTTTCTCTTGGCTCATAAAAGGCTATAAATCAGAGAAATAACACAATTACAACTAAAGACTGAAGTAACTTATTTTGTGTCAGAACTTAATCGATCACATGAAACCTGATGACGAATAAAAACACTCCCAAAGACAAAAATGATTCCTTTTGTGGCTTTTGTAAAGATAAAACACAGTTTTGTGATGCTGTTAAAACAACATATATTTCAGTTCAGATTGGATAAAATGATAAACCTCTAGGTTCAAGGTCTTTAATCGAAACAACCACGCTGATGAAGTGCCAACGAGCAGCACACTAAATCCTGACCACATGATATCCTGCAGGTGACCTCTGACCCCAGTCACACACTAAAGATCAGCGGTTTTCAGGCTTTAACGCCGGGAGAAAATACCATGAAATGAACGTGCGGCTGAGATGCGAGTGAACTGATGTGTAGCGGCGAGCAGAGAGATTCAGGTGGGCTTCGGTCCTCTGGGACGGTCTGGAGACGACAATGACCCAGTTTTTGAGGCTCGTGGCTCACAGCTTGCCCCCTGCAGATACTGTCAACACCGGCTGCACTGCAGTGCCTCTCCCTCATACGTCCTCTTCTTTCACTCACCTCCTCTTCCTTCCATTTAAACCTCTAACAAATGTTCCCCTTCTTCTGCTCCGTCATCAACTCTGTCTGCTTCCTTTCCTGCGTCCCGCTGTAGCCACGATGTTCTTCTCGGTTTCAGTGTATTGATTCGGATTGGGTCTGGAGCTGACCTGTGCTGACACGCTGTCCCTTGGGGTCTGATCTACGATAGTGGTGCAGAAATGTGCTTAGTAGCCATGGACACACGGATGCGCTGTCCCACGCAGGGAGGGCGTGCCATCAATTGCTTTCTGATCAAAGAGGAGGGGAATATGCAAATGCCTCTAACCCCAAGTGAAGAACAAGTACCCATGCACAAACATTAAGTGAATAAAGAACCTCATCTACAGAGATCTGAGCGTCAGGGACCTTTAAGCTACGCTACATGTATTCTCAAATATCAAGAGGAACACAGAGGGCTTGTCTCAACACAGCTGTGTGCAGATTCAGCAAAGCTTCAGCAGGACTTTGTTCAGTTTCTTCCTCAAAAACACACATGAGCACACACAAATATCAGACAGAGACAGAAGTGGATCACAAAGGGACTCAGGTCTCCACTCTGTCATGGAAACAGGGATTCAACAGATCAAATGTAATCCTTTACGCTCTCTTTGGAAAACCAGGGAGGCCTGCAATGGCGTGGCACACTGATTCATAAAGCAGCATATCCGGTATTGGATGTATTTTAAAAAACAAATATGTGACATAATCCTCATAATCCTACACCAACACTCTAAAAACCTGCAGAAAAAAACAAGCTGCCCTTTTTCTCCGAGGCTTGGCTGAGATAAATACAGGCCTGAGCTTCCCTACAGAAATCTATTTATGGCTCCATCAGCCAATGATATTGCCATTATACTTGAGTGTGGATGTATTTTTATTCACTGACAGTCGGACAATAACAAATATTGCGTCATGATCTGCTCTCGGTCAGTGATGCTGGGCATGGCGCTGCAGGGTGTTACAGCACAAATAATATATATAAATATATATATATAAAAAAAGGCCACGAATTCAAAAGAAAACATCCGACATTTGAGATTTTCCTTTAGCTGTAAACACGTCTTATTCTGATCCTGCTTCGAGCTGCAGCCGCTCTGGCTCCGTGACAACATCTACCGCCCTCGACAAACAAACCTTTAAATGACGAGATGTCACAAAACACACAAAACCAACAAGCAAACGTTTCATACCGTTCAGAGGAGAGCGCTGGTTTCTTTTCATACTGATGCGCATCCCGGTTGCATCGACGATGACTGCAGTCAAGACTCGCCCTGACTCCCTGTGACACATCGAGACGTAATACCTCCACTGGACGCAGCGCCTCGTCCGTCCAGTAGGAGGCGCTGTCGCTCCAGTCTGGTCTGGAAACACACACACGACCTCACATGCTGCTCCTGCTGCTGCCAGTGGTTTGTTTGTTTGGAGGCAGACATCCAAGAAACAGATGAGAAGGTGGGAATTAAAAAGTAAAAATTGTGGGCTATTTCGGTCAGAATTAAATCCTAGATCAAAAAGTTCAAATAAAAAAAGTGGTAACTCATGAAATCTATCTCTCCCTCATTTTTGATTTATTCATTTGACAGAACTCAGAGGTTTCAAGCAACACCTGGTTACAGTGGATTAGTGGCTCTCAGCCAGTCTGCCTCTCCACCTTATTAAACCAACACAATGATTACTGTACGCTAATATACAAATACCTACATGATGTCTTAATTTCATTTTACTGGTGAAATAAATGTTTAATGGAACATTTTTTTTGATACTATAACAAGAAAACGTGTTGCGTTTACTTGCAGCCTTTTCAGGAGGCCCTTACATCACTTTTTGGAAGCACAGTTGTAGAAGATCTGAAGTGCCTTCATGCATTTCTTTTAATTCCGCCCAGGATGCAGCTAAATAATTGCTGCCGAACATCTGGCACACTTCATGTTTGCGGCTGAGCGCAGGCTGAATTGTTCTGATTGTTGCATTTTATTTCCCTCTGCTGTTAAGACACAGGGGAACAGAAGACTTGTGGTTTTATTTTGGAGGCCTCACACTGTTTGCAACGTGCACGCTTTCATGGGACTCCAGATGTGATGGAGGCCGAGGGGTGCCCTTCAGATGAAATCAGGAAAACTGAAAACTGACACTTGAAACTCGTGGCCCCGGTAGCCGGTGTCGCCGAAACTCCGCAGCGGCCCTTGCATGGCGTAGAAACAACCCCCCCGGTCCCACCCTTTTTTATCTGCTCCGAGCGACGCCCAATCAGAGAGGTTCTCGTGGCCGCGCCCAACCAGTATCGGAACTCATGGACGCGCCGCAGGTAAATCGCAGGTGTGTTGTCCCTGTGCAGTTGGAAGGAGACTCATCCGGATCAGCGTCTGCAAAAGATCGACAGGAAAACTTTTTCATTTCCCACCTGTGTGGCTCTCAGAGAAGATGCTGGAATGAGAACAAGAAAATTAAGATTGTGAACTTTTTTCTTTGTTTACGGTGCGAGTTTATTAGTTTCCACCTCTACATATTTTCACTTTTGTGACGCTGGATGGAGTGACTGAAATATACCGGCTTTTGAAAATCACTTCCGTTTGGAGTACGCTGCAAGGACGGTGATTTTTGTGCGCAATGGATTTAACAATTACCAAACGGGCGGGGGTTTTACTAATCATCTGCACCACTTTAAGTCTTCTTTATGGCTCCAGAGCAGAAATTCCTCCTAAACCAACGGGGGGTGTCACGATTCTTCCCCCGGTTAAGCCTGATAATGGACCGCAGGCCTATCCAGAAGATGACATATCAAATTTACCAGTGTTTACTATGGATTATGCGAGAATACAGATACCATTTGAGATCACACTTTGGATGCTGCTGGCTTCATTCGCAAAAATTGGTGAGTGGCATGCTCAGATTTTGCGTTTTGTGCTCCAAATGTAGGTGATTAATCTGTCAATAATCAGTGTGGCATTCTCATACATGATGCGTGCAAGTATCTTCCCACTAAGTCATCATTTCCCTCCTCTCTCAGGTTTCCATGTCTACCACAAAATCACCATCTGGGTGCCTGAGTCGTGCCTCCTCATCAGCATTGGTCTGATCGTGGGTGGCATCATGCACTCCGTCCATGAGGAGCCCCCCGCTGTGCTCTCCAGTAATGTCTTCTTCCTCTACATGCTGCCCCCGATTGTCCTGGAGTCAGGCTACTTCATGCCCACCAGGGCTTTCTTTGAGAACATCGGCACGGTTCGTCACAAACCGCTCACGATTTGTAAAAATGCCGTCAAACACCCCCTTCTGACTGAACGTGGCATTTCCTTGTTCCTTGTGCAGGTGCTGTGGTTTGCAGTGGTGGGGACCCTGTGGAACAGCATCGGCATCGGCATGTCCCTGTTTGCCATATGCCAGATTGAGGCGTTCGGCGTGCAGGACATCAACCTCCAGGAGAACCTGCTGTTCGCCTCCATCATCTCGGCCGTGGACCCCGTGGCCGTGCTGAATGTGTTCGAGGACGTGTCCGTGAACGAGCAGCTCTACATCGTGGTGTTCGGAGAGTGTCTCTTCAACGATGCCGTCACTGTGGTGAGTTGAGTTGAGAAGACAGTTTGAATTTGTGCAGACTGGTGTTATTTTTATGGTGCTCAGAAGGCCCTTTAGATTGAGCAGAGAGTTGCTGCAACACATTGGCCTGCTTTGGCAACTTATGGTTGGCTATTTGTTGTGACAACATCGGGTGAAAGGTGCTATGTCAAACTGTTGTTGTGTGTTAATTGTATTGTTTGGGATAGCGGGCTGTATGTCATGGACACATTTACAAAACAGGGAGCCAGTAGTCTCTTCATATGTGGAGATCAAACTTAGACAATATAGAAATCACTTAAAAAGAGACGGTTTAATATTATTATTTGACCTTTGCTCCATTCATTACACTCATTTAGTTTTATGTGGAGGCCATTGTGACTCCACCTCCCGTTTAAGGCCCTGTTCGGTGGCCTTTAGTGTCAAGACGGCTGAGCAGACCCACTATTGTCTTGTCTGCAGCTTTTCCATTCTTCCACCCTCAAAAGGCACAGCTCAGGTTTCATCAGATACTGGACAATTTGTCCAATCACTCCCCCGAGTTAGGGCGCATTTATGAGAGCATAACGCGTGGTACCGGGATGTCTTCACTGTCACCATTATCAAACAGAAAAACTAAAATAAAACGACAACAACAACGGTAGTGAGGGAATGTTAGACGCATGAAGCAAATATGTTTACACACATGCCGAGCTATGTACCATACAGAGTTTATTTGCTCAGATGCGGCCAAACCAGTTTGTGAGGTCACTGTAGCATTTGGTTATATGGGAGGAGTTTTTTTGGGAGCAGTCTTACAGTCTCGACTGAAGTGAGATCATGCTCAAATTTCCCTCCTTGTCCTCCTCATATTGTGCTCAAACACACACCCACCCACCTACATCAACCTGCTCTCCGCTCTGGTGTGGTGACCCTTTTTTTTGTTTACTACACACAGTAGTGGAGCGGAGGCAGAAAGTAAAGACAAACATTTACACAGGAGAACAGTAAAAGCCCAGGAGTGGCCAGCACAGAGGGCTTTGTGTCACATAAGTGCGCCTATCAAACAAGATGTAATAATCTGATACACAAACACTCAGGAGTTTCAGGCGAGACGAGCGTGGTCGCCACGAAGGCAAACAACTGTCACAGCACAGTTTCGGGCGGTCCCATGATTTGAGCTTCTGCCAGGTTTGCCCGACGTATGACAACAACCGATATGCAAATTAAAACAGAGACCTGTTACCATGTTGCACGACACACGGCTGCCTGGCTTTAGAAAGAGCACGTTTCCTGTTTGACTTGTCTTGAGTCGGCCTTGTTTGACATGACTGTGCACATTTATGACTTTATCAGGACGGTAGCTGGGGAAATTTGACTCCGGCATAGTGGTTATTAAGAGACTATTGTTTGAATGTCTCGTTAAAAGTGATAAAACCAAAAAGAGAAACTGTTAATACTGTTAAAACAGAAAATCCCAGAAATAAGATTAAAACTCTATAAATGTTACATGACTTCAAATATGTAAATATGTTATACAATATCTTACAAAGGAAATTCAAGAGGGTATATGTGCTGATATGTTAAATGTCCAATGCTGAATAACATTTTAAAGCCGTGTTAATTCTTGTTTCTTTAAGCACAAACACAATAAGATTCGGGTCAATTTTGCATTTGTTTAAGTTTGCATTTGGTGCACCGGTAAATCTTTAGAGAGAGATGAAGGGTGAAGTGTTGCAGCGCTATCATGTGCGATTTAAACCGCAATTTAGTAGCATGAATCCATAAATGGCATTGATTCTTATTTTTATATACATTCCTCTTTTATTTAAATGCACTCTGTCTTCAGCCCGATGAATAAAATGCCAAGCTGTTCATTGTCAGCAGAATGTGCAGGACAACGGGAGTAAAAAGAACAAAGCTCTGGTAAATGCTCCTTTTCCATGACTCATTCCGGGTGCTTGAGATTGCAAACAGTGCAGGGTAAATATTTAAATAAATCACGCTTATCTGAAACGGTGTCATTAGAGGCTACAGCCCCTGACACCACCCATGACCTCTGATTGGGGCACAGTTTTCTTGTTCTCTTGTGCAAAAATGTATGTTTTTTTTTTGTTTTTTTTGTAGGTGTTGTACAACATGTTAAACTTCGTGGCGGAGATGCCAGAGGTGGAGCCTGAGGACGTGTTCCTGGGTGTGGCCAGGTTCTTCGTGGTCGGGCTCGGCGGGATGGGCTTCGGGATCCTGTTCGGCTTCGTGGCCGCCTTCACCACAAGATTCACCTCCAGGGTCAGAGAAATCGAGCCGCTCTTCATATTCATGTACAGCTACCTGGCCTACCTGGTGGCCGAGCTCTTTGCCATCTCGTCCATCATGGCGTGAGTACATTTCCAAATGCCTACAGGTTCTAACGTTTGAATCTGCGGAAGTTTAACCCGTCGGTGTCCTCGTGTGCTCCTGCAGCATCGTGACTTGCGCCCTCACCATGAAGTACTACGTGGAGGAAAACGTCTCCCAGCGTTCCTGCACGACCATCCGACACGTGGTCAAGATGCTCGGCTCCATCTCCGAGACCCTCATCTTCTTCTTCCTGGGGGTCGTCACCATAACAACGGAGCACGAATGGAACTGGGGTTACATCCTCTGCACGCTGCTCTTTGCTTTCGTATGGAGAGGTCTGGGTAAGTAAAGGGCAGGGTATCTGTGTCGCGTTAGAGCTGCAGGTTTTGTTTGTCTTGGCATCCGTCAGCGTAGCTGCAAAGTTTAAAGTTGCAAACTACAGGAAATGAACACTGTCCATGCAACTGCTGATGTATACAGTCGGCTGTGTAGCGTGGTTCAAACCCTTCAATTGGGTTCATTCTGTTTTTCCTGCTGATGGTGATAATGCAGCACTAAGATCATGTAACAGATCTGTCATTTAACTTTTGTATGTTTACAAGAACATTACCCATGGCCCTGTGTGTACACACCTTTTTATCTGTGTTTGGTTTCCACCAGCTCCTGGCAGACACAATTAAATACTAAAATTGGCTATGAAATGCCTTTAAAAGCTTTATCTACGTGCTACAGTTAATAGGGAGTTTTGCGTTAAGTTGACGCAGGAGCTACGGTGATAACGCAGACACCTACGCAGAGCCTGGCGCCGCAGCTGACGGCCACCTCCCCAGGAATGTTACTACGTGTGTTTTCGCTTTAGTATCTCCGACTGCTTCTCCATCACCACAATTTCTGAATTGATAGTTTTGGATCAATAAAGAATCGGTAAGGTTAACCAAGGTGGTTTGGAGATGCAGATACGTGCATGAGTCGTGTTTGTCGAAATTTCGGCGTAATTCGTTGTTGAAAGTGAAGCAGCGTCGACTAGCTTATGAGCTATAAATTACTTAGGCTAGGTGTTTAGGTCCCGCAGTACCATATATGAGCTTTAAGAACAAGACTAAACCAAACCGGCGCAGTTACAGCCAAAACAATGGGCTGAAAGATGATAAACTGCTTGTTAGCGTATCATTTATCATCACTACAAGTGGCCCTGTTCAAATGACACATGGTCACTCACCAGTGCAGCTTTAAACTTCATCATTTCATCTACATCATTTCCCTGCCCTGCTCTCTCTCTCTCAGGTGTCTTGGTCCTGACTCAGATCATTAACCCTTTCCGCACCATCCCGTTCAACCTGAAGGATCAGTTCGGCCTGGCCTACGGTGGGCTGCGAGGCGCGATTTCATTCGCCTTGGCTTTCACCCTCCCCGATACCGTCGGCCGCAAGCAGCTCTTCGTCACCGCCACCATCGCTGTCATCCTCTTCACCGTCTTCCTTCAGGTAAGGATGTCTGTTTTTTGGAAACAGTTAAATAAATAAATCTTGAATCGAAGTCTGAAAAGATCAGAGTGAACGGGTTTGTGGCCTGTGTTTTATCGTGATTTTGTTGTAAGATCTGATCACACCACATGATTTAAAGCCACAAGAGTTCCAGCTGTTTGAGAACCAAATGTCTGCTGCTGCTTTCCAATCAATGCGTCTTCTCCACAGGGCATCAGTATCCGACCTCTGATTGAGTTCATCAACGTCCGCAGAACCAACCGCAACCTCGACACCATCAATGTGGAGATTCACTGCAGGGTATGTGACAGGCCGCGTACACGTAGCCGACAGTGTGTTTCGTCTCACGGTGCTAACAGCTCTCACTTTGCTTCTCAGCTCATGGACCACACCATTGCAGGCATAGAGGATCTCTGTGGACAGTGGAGCCACTTCTACTGGAAGGACAAGTAAGATTACTTTATTTTCTGGTCTGCCCAGCAAAATGTTCAAAACAGATACTTTTCGCTGACCCTCATGAGCGGAGCGGGCACTACTTAATGAGTGGCTTCATAATAACAGAGCTGAAGAACGAACCCTGCAGTGGAAGTGAAATGGAGGTTTTGGTTTACCTGCTTTACCTGCTGTTTCCTTCTTTGAGGTGTTGTTTGACAGTGCCATTGTTTGCGTGGGGACTGTGTGGGAATGTTGACGGCCGATCAGACTTTGGTGTCATGTTTCGACGCTGATGTTTTTTGTCCTTTGGCTCTGAGATGTTTTACTTCCTCAGATCCCCATTGTTTCTTCCACATGCACCACTTTCCATCCACAAACACCGTTAACCTCCGTTAATACAGAGTTTGAGCCCCATTACATTCCATATTTTAGTATTTGTTTTATCTTAAATTCTCTATATCAATGCTTTTCATTGACAGTATGAATTTTAAATATCTTTATTCAGCATTTCTGCGGATTTTCTACTTGATTGCTGTAATAACTGGGCTTAGCAATATTCTTAATCCTGTTATTTTGGCCCTCTGGGAGCTTGTCGTGAATAGATGTTGTTTGTCGAGCTGTGCTGCTGCTCTACTGAGGCTCCCGTGATAATCATCAGACCACAGACATTCAGGTAGAAGCCGTGCTGTGAGCGAAACAATGAGGAAACGTAGATAAGGGACAGTAGAAAGCCTCTCTCTCAGGATGGCAAGTGGAAAAATCCCTCTTACATTGTCGTTGGGTCTAGTTCCACATTGTAGCCTCACGAAGACTGGTGTGTGTGTGTGTGTGTGTGTGTGTGGGTGTGTGTGTGTGTGTGTGTGTGTGTGTGTGTGTTTATTTGTTTTCTACGACTGCCTGCATTTCTCTCTTCTGCCCTTTCCTTCTCATTCCTGATTCTCTTCCTCTTGGTTTCGTTTCTGCTCTTCGCGTCTGTCCTGCGTGACGGGTTTATCAAGTCTCTAATTCTCGGTTTTCACTTCAATTCAACAAGCCACAGCATGCGGTGGAAACATGACCGTAAACATGTTCTGTTCGACACATAGCCTTAAGCAAGACAGAACGGAGACTGTTTGGTTAACGGACTTTTAAGCTTTAACAGTTTGTGGGAGTATTTATGTTGGTATCTTTTGTAGATGTTAAAACGCCCGAGTGGCATCAGTGTCCTGTCAGCTTAGTTACAAGGCCTCGGTGTCAGACGTGTCATTTATAAAGAATGTAGTCATGACGTGATCAGATACATAGTGAAAAGCAGCAAGAAGGAAGTGTAAAAATAGCTGCATTACAGACCTATCAGATCATCATCTGGGAACATACCAAATGTCTCCCGATGTCTTTAGATCACAGATACAAACACTCCTCCACTAAAGTGCAGGGAAAATACCTCAAGTCAGAACGACCTGAGTACATGTTGGGACAGTGAAACAGGTGAGAAAGACATGACCTAGGTAAGACACGTCACAAAGCCTGGAAAAATATTTCAGTCCCCTATACTCTGAGCCTCAGTTACACAAAATTAGCTTTGAAAAATTATTCATACTCAAAGTTAAAATATATGTCTCACACGTTTTAATGGATTTACATGGGTTTTTAGTTTATGACAGACTAACACATCGTAATTTTTAAATCTTTTAAGTGGATTTGTGGAGTAAATGAAACTTTTTTTAAATAATGCTGGCCGTGTACTTTGCGATCATTGTCTCTGTATTACTGTCTAACTCAAATCCAACTTGCTAAAGGAGAGAACAGTCGTTGTATTGATGTTTTCAAAAGATTGGATGCTTACTTTAATCAATGCCGTCTCCTTCCTCTCAGATTCATGAAGTTCAACAATCGAATCCTGCGTCGGATCCTCATCCGAGACAGCCGGGCCGAGTCCAGTATCGTGGCGCTCTACAAGAAGCTGGAGCTGCAGAACGCCATGGAGATCCTGGATTCGGTGTCTGGGGACATCAGCGCTGCTCCTTCCATCGTCTCTCTCTAGTACGAAACCTCAGTCCTCTCTCTGTGTTACTGACTATTACAACACATCCTTGTTGTCTTCTCAGAGTAACTAATGCAACATTTTTTGTTTTTGTTTTAGTGATGAAAAGAAAAACTCTGGTAAAGGGAAGAAGAAGTTCTTGACTGCTGACTTGAAGAACATGCACGACATCCTGTCCAAGAACATGTACAAGATCAGGCAACGGGTGAGAATAAGCATAACTTTGCAGAATGTTGTATTCACAAAGTGGTACTTTTTCTTCCTCTTCACTACATTTCAGGTTACATACTGTGCTTTTTACTCTACTACATCTATGTGACTTTACATAAGAACAGAAAAAGCATATAAAATAGGGTTCTATCTGCCTATTTAGCTTGTAACCAACTCTTAAAGAAAGCCCTGTCTAACTGAGAGCCACGTGTTCATATGATCTCATTTCAATAACTCTCTTTGCACCAAGAGGTTACATGATCCAGTATTTGAAAAAGAAAAAATAGTGGAAATGTTAAAAAAAGTGATTTCAGATGGATCGAATGGAAGGGCCTGGGACTAGACTCTGAAAACCACTAACTATCTAAAAAATAGATACACCTCAGACCGGTACACCCTTAAAATTCAGCCTGTGTAATACATACACATACACTGATCAGCCACAACATTAAAACCACTGACAGGAGAGGTAAATGACATTGACCATCTTGGGACAATTCAATGTTCTGCTGGGAAACTTTTGGACATGGCATTCATGTGGATGTTACTTAGACATGTAGCATCCACCTAGACCAGACCAGGCACCCCCACCCCTGAGCCATGACACTCCTTGATGTCAGCAGCCATCCCCAGCAGGATGCAGCCTGAGGTGCTGACCTGGCCTCCAAATTCACTAGATCCCTAACTGATAAAGTATCTGTGGGATGATGCACAGAGGCCCCTCCCCTCAACCCATAGGACCCAAAGGCCCCCACTAACAACATCCTGTTACCAGACACACAGGATCACAGGACACCCTCAGAAGGCCCATGTCCATTCTCTGATGAGTCACAACGGTTTTGGAGGCACAAGGGAGACATACACAATATTAGGAAGGTGGTCATAATGTTATGGCTGACCAGCGTATATGCTGTATGCATGTACACATAAAGTATTTGTATTTTCACTGCTGCACTAGTTACCACTACACAGGAATCACAAACTGTACATTTACAGCCACTATCATGTAACGTATAAACTCTGTATGAGTGAGAAAGCTACAATCCGCTTTCATGCATTTGCAATTGAAATGTTCAGCAGCTGACTGTATGTGTAGAGTTGTGAAACCTGTGCGGTTGTCGTGCCAGGACGGTTCAACGTCAGCAGGCCAAGCCGACACATACGGACCGCTTCTTAAAACTTCTAAAACTAAGCCTCGTGCGGCTGCATCTCTTTAAAAAATCGAGTCTGCAAATGTGTCCGTAATCAGTAAAGTGTTGTTTTCACCCGAGTTAAAAAGAGAGAGAAGAGACTTTTTGACTGGAACTCCATAACCACAAACTCTGAAACTGTTTTGCATAGGCTGTGGCCGGCAGTACTTTTCCATCAGTGACATGACATCACCGTTGAGCAAGGCCCTCAGAGACGCTTTGATGTGTAGACAAATAGGGAGCATGTGCCTCTGTGCTCGGGCCGGTTTATCTGATTATCTTATAACCCCTCTCTTGAAGTCTTTCTTCGCATATTTACAGTTCACACAAACCCTGCGTCACCTACTGTCTGTTGTTAATTGTTTTTTTGTTTTTCTACATTAGCCTCTGTTGAAATCCTTGGAGTGTGACCTTTTTAAATCCATACCACTTCAGAGTTATCGCAATTAGCGTGCCTTCAGTTTGTTTCTTCCTTAAATGTATTTGATCAGTTGCTAATTTGTATTAATGCGGTTGTGTTGATCTGTTGCGAAACAGTCTTCCCTTTAAAGAACGATGGCGACCTTTGGAGGCTCAGGAAGGAGGTTATGTTTGCTTATAGGTCGAACTGTGAGCCGCAAGACGGAAGCGGTGGCGGTGCATGAATGGGGAGGTTTGGATGGTAGCTCGCAAAGTCCAAACAGAAGTGTCTGTTTGGCATTGTGTTCCAAACAGGCGTGGCCGGCTTTGGTTGAGTAATCTGAGCTTTAAAGAATGCACTTAAAGTGTCTCTGCGGGCTGTTTATCTATTCATTAACCTTTGTTGTCTCCAGAGGATGTTATAGACACAAGGTTGATGTAACAGGGATATGCTATGGTTTTACACAACGGCTTGAATGGTGGAATTTCTGATCTCCAGTGTGTTTAACACCGTATCTTGTTTTCTATTTTGTTTTTTAAATTATTTAGACTGTCGCATACACAAATAAGCACGCCCTGCCCAATGACAGCCAAACCAAAGAGATCCTGATCAGACGCCACGCCAGCATCCGTCGAAGCCTTCGACCTGGCAGCTTCCAGTCATCGGTGAGCAGGAACTTAAGGCTGTTGGATTAGTCTTTTTACTTTCTCGGGTACTTTGTTAGAAACACAACATTTTATCTTCACCTCTATTCCCAGATGGTGCCCAAATCGCAAAAGTACTTCTCTCTTCCTGCTGGACAGAGTCTGAGGTCAAAGTTTCCATCTGCAAGGCAGAGCTATGCAGGTACTGAATCTACCTTTAAATCTTCCTTCCTACCTAAACATATTCTACACTATGAGAGTATCACAGTTTGACTATAATGTGGGCTGATTCACTTCTTTATTATCTTGCCGTTTTCTCCACTTGTCCCCAGATGATCCGGAAACCATGTCAGAGGTCGCCTACCCCACTCGACGCTCGCGGTTCGGCCAGCCGACCCGCTCCTCCTCCAGTGCCGGGATGCCTCTGCGCAGGTTGGACACCCTGAGGGAAGTTCCCTCCATTGACGTCCTGAATGAAAGCAGGAGCGGCAGCGTCAGGTCGGGGCACGGCGTGTCCAGGACAAACTCCTACTACAGCGATTCCCACGTGCCCGCTTCTCGTCGCCACTTGAACAGCTCGGCGGATAACTCTAGGAGCGACCGCCATGGAGCTGAAGAGGTTGAGGAGGAGGAGAAGGAGGAGCAGCCTCCGCAGCCTCTGTCTCCACCTCCAGCCTGGGCAACTGAACCCAGAGACAGCACAACTCAAAGCCCTCTGCTCAGACGGCCTCAGTGGAACCCCAAGAAGTAAAAAATAATAACGCTCGTGGGCTTCGAGCAGCAGCTGAACTAATGTCTGGTTGTCAAAGAACTGTAAAGCTGCTTTCTCACTCTGGAGGACCGTTGTTTTGTGTTTTTGTTTTTTACCAGAGGTGAAGTCCCCTTCAAACTGAGCCAAAATGGACAAACATGTTAAAGACAAGAGGTATCAGGCGCATCTGAAGCGCATTGCTGATTTCAATCATTTTAAATACTTTATACCTTCCTGTAGAAATTTTATAAAAGTTTTAATGTAACTGTCATTTTTGTTCCTCACATGTAAATATGATAGCGTTACTGTATTTTATTTGCCTGTCATGGGTGATTTTTGTGTAGGCCATTTAAATTTCCGTTGCTGTGCAGCACTCTAAAGACTTACTGTTTTTAGTTAGTTTTTTTGAATCTTTGTGACACTAATGGACCCTCTGGCCCATTTTGCTATTGTTTTCCTATTCTGTAATAAATTTTTCTATGTTGTTGAAAGCCATTATCTCTTATTTGGGTGAATATAACGTAAAGGTACATCCATATAGTTGGAGTGACTGGGGCACCGAAACACAGCCTCCAAATAACGCATTATCTGCCGCGAAACTCGTCCATTTCACCAATATTTTGATTCCCCGTTGAGTCCGGAGTTACCTGTTATGATCATCCGGGGTCTGTAGATTGACCTACTAACCTCTGACCTGGATGATGTCATCTCTGAGCGCCGCGCACACCCAGCGGGGCTTGTTTACCTGTAATTTGCTACTGCTAGGTTTTTATCAACATGGCTGAATATATATATATATTTTTTTATTTTTTTCAGATTCTGAGGTTGTGAACGTCCTTACCGTTTTTGAGTATATGGATGCCGAGCTTGTTGAAAGGAGAATGCGGAGGAGAGGAAAAGCTAGAACAACAAACCGATGCACATCCACGAACAGATAGGCTAACGGGTAACTCGCCTCATCGTGGGAATAGCACTAGCGTATCATAACGAAATATTGGTGAAATGAACGAGTTTCAAGGCAGAGAATGCGTTATTTAAAGGCTGTGTTTCGGTGCCCCAGTCACTCCCACTATATGGATATACGCGGCGCTACGCTGGATCTATATAAATACCGTCCGAACGACTCCAAATGACACCAAAGTTATATGGGTGAGTAAACAATCGTATTTTATGCCAGAAATAAGGTAAACAGTAATTCTCCTTCAACAAATGTGACATAACTACATCTACAGAGGATAAGATGAGAATATGTGCACGTGTGGTCTAGTTCAATATGTTTAATACACAATCCAAAACACCATAGAGTCAAACATATAAAACCGTCTTTTATTACTTGTGACTTCTTTCTTTTTTTGTGGCATTAATCAGACATGTACTTCAAGGATTCAGTGACATCTTTACATAAATGTGAAAGACAAATATTCCTTCTTTTCCAGGTGGTGACTGGGTTCGTTATGAACAGCAGAGGAAATACAGCAACCAAACAAACAAAACTTCTTTAAGTATCTATTTAAATATCTCTTCAGATAAATTAACAAATGTCTAGAAGTGTCAAATTTTAAGACATTCACCCATATATATATACACACACATATACCACCACAGGAACCATTTCTGATATAGTCCAGTAGAGGAAAAAGCTGGTGTTGAGGTAAATTTGTAAAAATAATAAGAATAAAAAAAGGTACAGCAATTTGCCTTATTGTCACTGAAGTGGTCCACTTTTGCCACTGTTTCATTATTTTACGAGTCTATTACCTATTGCTGGACTTTCTTCATAGTTATATCTTTTTTTTGTGAAGGAGTGTTTGGGTGAAGCAGTAGTTATTTGGGCTTGTAGCGTAAAACTTCATTGGATTTGAACATGTAGTGGTTACAGAACTGCATTAAAAACACTGCGTCAATCAAGTAGTGTGTTTGTGCCGCGGTGAGGCCTGTATGTTTCTGACTCATCAGACTGCAGCACAGTGGGAAACACATTTAACCTCGCAGCTTTGTTGTCACTTCAGTGCTGCACTTTTGATTCTGTTGTCCCTGAGAGAAGGACTGTAGTGCTGGTGGTGACGAGCCACTTCCATCCAGTGATGTCGTCACGTCTAACGTTTGGCAGAGGCATCCTGTTAGAAAACATGCTTTAGCGGGAAACACCGTTCCCCCTATGAGTCCGCCCTGTTCATCGTCACAGCTGGCCTCCTGCAGATAAGTGCACTTCTCAGAATGGTGGATCTGCATTTCCACCCAGATTTCCAGAATTTAAATTCATTCAGTCACTCAGAGTTTAATTGTTTTGGTCATCCCTCTCCCGTCCCATTTAGGGATCCTGTTGAGCAGTAAACCGACAGCTGCTAGAGCCAGCACGACTCCCAGACTGGGTGGGCCGCAAGGGCTGAACTCTTGGGCCAGACCGGAGAGAAGAGGGGCCAGGACACGACCTACAGCTGTGACTGACTGCCCGGCTCCGATCAGAGTCCCGCTGGCCTGCACCCCTCCCCTCTGCAGCTCCAGGTCTGTGATACAAGTCCGTCCAATAGTGGTAGAAATAGCAAAGAAGGTGGAGGTGAGCAGCACCTGCCACACACTCGGCGCAGCAGCATAGAGGAAAATAAGGGAACAGGTGAGCACTGTGGAGTGAAGCAGGAGAGCAGACATGTTGTTCCCATAGACCTTGGTGACCGGCCCCACCAGGAACCCAGCCAGGGCACCTAAGGTGCTGCTGTAGCTGATCAGATAACCCGTCATCTTTGGTTTGAGTGAAAAACGCTCCTCCATGGCCAGAGAGAAGTTACTGTAGTAGAGCATAATAGCTATGGCCATGAGAAGACGCACAAGGAAGAGGTCCCACATGTCAGAAGAGGCCACCATGTGGATTTTGGAGCACACTGAGGACAGCTGTCTCCAGACAGGCTGGAGCAGAGACACCTCCCTCCACCTGAGGCCACCACAACGCTTCTCAGGAGCTCTGGAATTTGGTTCAGTCTCTGCTGTCAACACAGGGAGGTGGCTGTTTGCATGCGAACCATTGTGTGCGGACTTACTACAGTGGTTGTCATGACAAGCTTTGCTCATGTTGTTGCTGGAGTTAGTGCCATTACAGTAGGCCAGCGTCTCACTCCACGGAAGCATCCAGACAAGCCCTGGAACGATGAACACGCTGCATTAGATATATACATTAAATATAATACAAATCAGTTGTTTCTCTTTTAGACTCACCAGCGTTTATAAGGAAGATGGCTGCACAAGTGAAGGAGGACGTATAAAAACCTCCCTCGTGCTCAGTGAGGTAGCCGCCCACCACGGGACCTAGGATGAATCCGACACTGGAGGCTGCATTAAAGTGTCCCATCACCAGGGGGCGCTCTGACTCTGACACCAGATCAGACAGCAGGGCTCTGCAGATGGACAGGGAGTGCTTGAACAGGCCTGAAACAGAACACATGGACAACGTGAACTACCTGTATGCTCTCTTTCAGACATGTCTGTAATCCATGCCAGTGTAATACTAAACCAGAGACCTGACATTAGAGCAGTTAAATAGAATTCAGTTATTTCAATTTGTATTTTTACTTTTTTTGACAGCTGTAGAAATTATTTTCTGTAAGTTTACTTTCCCAAAAGTATATAAAATAGCTCCACCTTAACTAGCTACAAGTCTACCCACACATGAACTCATTAATAATAAGCCAATAATATAGTGTGATGATAAGGGACAGCTGTTCCGTGTTGTTGACCTTAAGACACATATTCTCCAAGATAAGTTTAATTGTGGTCTAGAAAGGAGGCAAAGCCTTAAGGCTAAAGTCAGGGATCATAACGCCCAGAGTAAAGGAAACACAACCTCCACATATTTGACACCGGCATGGATTGTTTTGTGAATAGGGTCTGTAGCTGAATCCCTGCACCCTTTGGCTTGCAGTTTTCACCAACCTACCCACAGGTATCCGCGCAAGGACAAACAAAGCGATGCTGCTAGACATCCCCAGCAGGGCGTAGCCTAGAGCGCTGAGCAGCAGACAGGTCAGCAGAGAGTACCGCCGTCCCACCACATCGCTCCAGCTGCCCTGCCGATCACACGAGAGGAAATGTGACGCAAATACAAACAGAACATGGGAGCATTAAATAATGGGATTAAGACAAAAGAAAGAAATGAAAACCACCAGACAGAGCGTGGAACGCTAACTCAATATTTCAATATAATTAGTTTTGTTTTGTTTTGAGTGTTAACCGTCTTAAAGATCAGATGACTGAAAAAATGAAGCGCAAACCTGAAAACCTTGGGATTCCTCTGTAAGCAGCACCCAAGACTGTTATACAAGTCTTTATTAGATTCTCGCCCTCTCTCTCTCTCTCTCACACACACACACACGTACACATAACCATCTGATGAAATAATGAAATTAGAACCAATTGAGTTTGCTGTGTTCTGCATGTAGCAGAGTGGGATTATCATAGTGGCCCAGCTGTTCGCGTATGCCCACATTAATTAGGATTCCGCCGGTCCGCATACAGGAACCAACACATGAGCCTTTATCTGTTTAATTTGTCGCATGACCCCTGAGAATTACACCAATTTCAGGAGCTCCGGGCGGCAGGAAGGAGACGCAGAAAACCCAAAACGAGACTTCAGAGCGTCTTCTCGTCGAGTGCTGCTTGGGTGCGGCTTTGAATGATTGATTTCTCATCACGCCACCGTAATGTTCCTTTACTGCTAAAACCAGCATCCACTCAGGGGTGGCGCCGACGTTTCAAAAATCGATTCCTCTGCAAAAACGAGAGAATTTGTGCAATTGCGGCTAACCAGGAGGAGCCTGGGTGCGTGCGCGCGTGTGTGTGAATATGTGGAGACTGGCTGCATTGTGCGACCACAATCAACCAAAAACAGCCAGTGTTTATTGTCTCCATGAAAATACCACGGGTGACGTGGAATGCGACCATTTTGGCCGCTAACTGTGAGCACGTCTTCTCAAGCAGGAGGGACAGAATAGGGGGTTAGACGCAGAGACAAAGTTCCAGTTTTTTGTTCAGAGAGAAACAAAGTCCATACTTACGACTATGGTGCTTGAAAAGAGCTGCAAGATTCCATATGTGGATCCTGCAACAGTTTAACATCAGTTAGTTTTAATTCAGATGTGAGGAGAGAAGGCTGTGTGCATGCTAAGAGTCACTGCGACTGATGCTACAATGATGCTGACATCGTGTTAATATTCAATATAACTGATAGCACATACAACATAGAGTAATATATGTCAACTAATATAAAAACATGCAAACGATATACATTCAATACCATTCTGTTCTGTGCACGTTGTAATTCTCCTGTCTGGAGTATATTTGGCTTAAAAATTTATATTTTTAATGTCCACTGATTTATTGATTTGTGATCTTATTTAAGCATTTGTCTTCTATAAATATATATGAATATCTCTCCTAAATCACTGGTTAGTTAAGACTTTTCTCAGCCCAATTATCTATTAATAGTTATGTCACTCTGAGGACTGACTCCACAGGCCGCCAGTTACCTAACTTAAATAGATTTCCACAAATTATCGACGCAACTTACCTACAATACCAGCCACCGTGGGACTTGCTCCGAGAGCCTTCACATGATGGCTCAGCAGTGGGATGATCATGCTCACCCCGAACAAGTCCTAAAGAAAACAGAGCGAGTTAAAACAAACAATACGAGCAAAGAGCCCTGGTACATCAGAACCCGAGTCAACTGGAAAGACTCAAATCACACTGATAATGTGCAGCCATTGTTGGCTATTCAATGGCCACAGAAAGTCGTAGCTTATCCTGTTTATCTGCATAGCAGAGATCAGAGGAGGCCTTGCCAGAGACTTGATTGAAGTCACACAGCAACTCATGCAATGTTCTAACACAACCCATTAAACAAATTGCTTAATCTTGAACAGCATTGCTGTTCTGTTCTTTCCTCTCTTCTCTTTGTGCCAAAAATCTGTACAGCATGGATCCTTTTAGTCACCTTTAATTCGATGATTGTTAAACCAGGTATGCAGGCTAGATATGTTAGAGATAGCTCCCTGGAGCATCTTGAAAACAGCAAGAGCTCTCTGACTGACTACAATACAACAGTGGAAGCTATGGGTTTTTAAATGTAAGGAAGCACCAGTGCATGGTGCAACACATTTTACTGACAGTGAGTCTTTGAAGAGGTGAACTTCAAAGTGTCACAACAACCTGGTTTGCTCTGTTACATCTTCCTTCTTTCCTATAGCAATACACCTATTTATATATTTGATGATATTAGTTATATTTACTCAATGAGTTTTATTAAATACAACAATTATAAACATGCTGGGAGGTCATTAACCCTCTGCAGACATGTATAAAAGCAGGAAATAGGCAAATAGGGATTCAAGGATTTTTTTGTAAGAGATATTAGCATAGTATTTGCATGTTTGAATTCAATTAAGTCAATTTATTTAAGTGGAGTTTTTAAATATATGTTTAGAACCTGTGCACACCCTATACACGTCTCAGAATAATATCTTCTGAAGCACATTTATTTATTTATTCCTTGTTTACCTGAGTTATGAAAGCATGACTACATGACCCCGTACTGGCTCACTCAGACAGCTGAAACCAGCGCCGCCAAGTCCTCAGACAGCTACTCACCATGAAGCCCACCACATAGATGCACTGTATAATCCTCGTCCGTCCTCTTGGCTTCAGAAAAAAAGTCCTACATTTGTGGTTGTTCATCCTCCCTCTATGACAGCACGGATACAGCCAAGGCGGAAGCGCTCATCAGCCCTTACTGTAAAAATCACCCAAACAGAAAACAGAAAACCGTCCCGGCGGCGTTCTCAAAAGCAAGGGGGTGGCTATGAAGTCCCGGGTTTTAAATCTGCACAAACAGCGTGGACGATGTTAACGCTGGAGCATTTTACGGGAACATCAACTATCGGAGAACGACGATAGTGTTGACTCTCGGAGACATGATTGATTTCTCAGGTTGTGAACGGTTTTGTTGTCTGGTCTGAATCCCCCGTGTCTCCTCAGCTAGATGGTATCGTCCACCTACGTAGCACAGACACAGATTTTTGTTTTTTTAAAACATTGAATGGATGAAATTTCTATTTCTTGTTGAACGTTAACTTGTTAAATATCCAACTGACTCCGATTTTTTTAGTTTATTATATTTTAAGAAGTGGCCTATATTTTAAAACGCATGTCACACTATAATGTTTGAAGATGTTATCGGCACAACATTATTCTTTGTAACCCTAACGGATTTATTTCAAATAATTACAACGTTGATATTTTTTCTACATTTAAATACATTAATAGGAATTATTTTCATGTATGTTTTCTGTTTATTAACAAACCTTCAGTTCATATTATTATATTATCAGATTATTATTATCATCATGAGACCGTTGTTACTTGTCCGCCACCTGCTGGGACATAAAAGAATTACAACACTCATTGACATGGACTGTAACAAGTAATTACGTACGCTAGTGAAGACAAATACATTCTGATAGTCCTGCTCCAAATCTTAGCTTTGTGACTGTTATTAAAGTTCAGTTTACGTTAAAATAGTATCAGGAAGGTGATCATTCAAGTTGTATGATCATTTTGGAGGATGTAAGATGTAGTTTGTGGTGCTGTTGAACTACAGTGGTCAAACCCAAACGCGTCTCTGTTATTTAGCCTAAAGCCCACTGACTAAAATGGGGTTGGCAAAATAATTAACACAATATAATTCAATATCACTACAAAAAACAGCCTCCATAATGAAAACACAGATAAATCATCAGTTTTATGCGTCATCTTAAACAAATGCTGAATATCCTAACCTTTCATGAACCTTTCAGCGTTTCAGTGCACGGCTGTTACATTAGAATCCATTCATTTTCACAAGTGTACCTAATGAACTGGCAAGTGAGTGCTGGATCATAAGGATCTCGACAATAGAAACTTTTTATTGTGCTACCTCCACAGAGTTGATTTGAGCTCGGCCTGTATAAGGAAACAATACTGTTAAAATGTAAAATATGTTCTAATGAAACATCAGTTAAGAGCCCAAACATAAGAATTGGTAGCTACCATCTATTTTAATTTATAAGGTTTGACAGCGTCATGGGACAAAACTATCTACTAAGACTGACCTTTCTGACTATGGACCACACATTTATACAAAAGATTACATACAAATATACAAACTACAGATATTTTAGACCTTGTGTAAACTTAGATCAGTGTATTTACCTTACAATTACAAATTACACTTGCATCTTCAAGACCAAAAAAAACAAAAAACTAAGTAGTCTGTGTAACAGGCAATGTCTAATCAACAGATAGAAGTCAAATCAAAGAGGCTGAACTGGTAACCATCCAAAATAACAAAGTGTAAGTTTTTCATTCTGTCATGTGGAGGGCTCCTGACTGAGGGCGGCCTTCAGTCACATCACTGTGCAAATTAGCCAGTGTCTACATATAGGTTCACTGCTAAATATTCCCTTTAGATGCTAATAAACAAGAAGTTTCCTTCAAGTCACTCTGACCACGATCGACCGCAAAATCAGATTTCTTAAAACGTTTGTTGACCGTGTGTAAATCTGCTTTTTTTTCTCAAGAGCATTAATGTTTTGTGAAGAAATTCTGTCAGCTAGTTTGTAAAACATATTTTGGCACATGTTAGTGTCTGCCACAACATACAAGTTACACGAAAGGCTTCATTTACAGTAACCTCCATCATCCTCTTTACGGGAAATGATAGCTGCTGCTGCTGCTGTCATGCGTGTGTGTGTTTATTTGTATCTTGTCCTGGAGTGGCAGAGGGTTTAGGCTGGGTGTTGTAAGATACTTTACTCCTCTTCTGTCCTCTCAGTCTGCCCTGACATTCCCGTGTAGATGTTAAGTGTCCAGTTGCCACCGGCTATTTCTGCGCTGATCTCCTCCCTTCACACTCTCCAAACGCTCCACGCATTCAGCTCCTCTGCGGAGCGGAGCAGCCGCCTTCAATCAGACGCCAAAAATAGCCCGGGGTGAGGGGGGCTGGGCTGGCTGCAGACCCCGGTGGAGGGTCCAAAGGAGTCATGTGCACAACTTTGTCCTCTCATAACATACACAGAGAGAGATAGCAGAGGAGAGGAGTCAATATCCAGGAACCCGAGGAGAACCAGCAGGACAAACTCACTCAGCGGATATAACAGCTCAAGAGGAGTGACTGGTTGTGCCTCACTTTGTCACATACACTTGCTGTAGGAAGGAAAATCTGACTGAGTCCTGCTGCCAAGTGGCTTGTGAATCCTGGACCATGAAGCTTAGTGTGGCGTTGTTTTTTGCAGGGCTCTTTGGGGCGCTGGCAGCTGTGTTCACCCTGCTCTCTTTTGGAACTGATTACTGGCTTCTGGCCTCAGAGACATGCCACCCAAACCCTGACGCTGGCCCCGGCGGTGTGACCATAGAGGTGGGTGCAGCAGCAGCTCAAGGAGACTCAGAACACAGACATTTATTCAGTATTTTGAGATTTTAATTAACTTTTTGGGTTCAAAACTTTTAGATTTGTTACCGCTGGAATTCAAGCGAAGCTGCTTCAAATTCAAGAAACAATCCCAGTAATTCTACTAGTTTGTATTTAAGCTTCCAACTGTGTATAGTGGAGATCCAGTTTCTCCAATCCCAAATACTGACTTAATATTATACTATGTAGTGGTGGGTCTTGAAACTAGAATGACAGCTTCTTCCTCTATTTTGGAAACAGCGATCAGTTGCTCCAATCACTCTTTCAGCAGATAAACTGCAGACTGGAGAGGCATCCCTGCAGGTCCTCTTCATGTAACAGGACACTGGTTAATGTAGCGTGTGTGCAGCTATGCAGTGATTGAAGACGTAGCTTGTATCATGTGCCCCTGTGATGGAAGCACAAATACCAGTAGTCTCTGTGGAATGATGCCATATTAAATATCACCGACTAGAACATACTTAACTTTTCAGTGTGGGCACTGATACCGAAATGGAGACGTGATAGCAGCATAATAAAGCCAATCTGGTACGGGGTGAATACTGTACGTTATAATGGAGCATGATCTTGGCGTAATCACGTGTAAAATGAGATGCATTCGCCAATTTCAGGGTATGAAAACCAACAGGAAAAGCTGAAAAACATATGAAAAGGAAGATTTTATACCCCGACTGAATTCAGCTTGGCTTTTAGAAGCTCGAAGGAGTTTTTCTACTTTTGTTTCTTTAAGGGGAGTTGACACCACAACAGGCAATTTAGGATGCGTGTGTGTTCTTTTTAATGTGTAAAAATAGCAACCTCCAAACAATGAGCATTTCCTGCACGAGAACATCCTCGACCTGCACTCTCGCTCGACCCCGAACTAGACCAGGCCGATGCTAGCTCAGCTCAACCCCTGACCCTACCTAACAGCTGCTAAGCGGCTCCTAGACACGGTGGCAGCACACTGCACACCTGCCTCACATCATCTCCAAACAGCCCTCACAGGCTTTAATTGCAGCAGCGTGGGGGGCATCCACAGGTTTGCTCACGTAAACAACACTCTGCAGGCCGCCTAAACTCAGAACGCGATACATCTCTTTCTTCTGTCTTTTTCCAGAGTGGAGATGTGGTGGTGGACAGTAACAATGCCACTTTATACCACGAGGGCTTCTTCTGGAGGTGCTCCTTTAGAAGCGACGTGGATGATGAGCACCTGCTGTGGAAGCTCTGGTTCAGTAAGTGAGATCCGTGACACTGTCTTTATTTTGCTTTAGTTTGCATCGTTTGCATTCAGATTTAATCTACACTTTATGTTTGAACAGATACCTTGGTTTGCCATGAAGGCCTGCAGATGCAGAATTTAGGTGTCATTGCTTATACTTGGGATTATTCAGAGATCACAGCAACTATAAAACACTGCAAAAAGTTGTGTACTTCAGAGCAGATGTACTTCCTTTGTGTGTTCCTGCATATTTTCCCAGAAGATGTGCATAATTTTCTGCTGTGAAAGAATTCACAAGTTAAGAAACTTGTTTGTAGCTTATAAAATTATTAAGAACCATACAGAAACTTTTACATTACATGTACTTCAGCCGTTTAAGGTCGTCTGGCATTTCCAGTACGCCAAACAGAACACTGAGATTAAATTAGCTGTTGAAGTATTTCTGTTGTCTGTTTTCTGAAGCTTACACTTTTAAGATGAGAGACTATCCTCCTCCAGCGTTCTGCCACCATACAGTCACATGACAGCTCTACAACAACTCTGCTGCAGAGTAAAACCTCTTGTTTCTGATTTGCTGCTGCTCCTGTCCGTTTGTCGACCGCATTGTGGTCGAAAAACGTCCTCATGTGACTGTTTTGAGGCCGTGCCCATGTGATGTTATTCTGGTCGTCCGTCAGGTGATCGTGTGTCATCTATTTTCTGACGGGGACTTTGAATGGTGGGCCATTGTCGGAATCGGCCCCGAGAAATGAAAGGACCTTGTGAGGATCTGTGGAATTTCACATGTTGGGAGAAAAGAAAGCGAGGAGAGAGAAGAGCGGGGAGAGAATATAAAAACAAGAGCTTCACAGAAAATAAGAAGATGAGGAAAACATGTTTGTAAGAGGTTAAATGTACAAAATAAATCCAAATAGCCAGCACTCTCTTTTCGCAATGTATGACGCTTGAAGTTTTTTTGTCCCCTTTTAATTTCTTTATCTATTTATCATGGAGCAAAAACACATTTATTCTTTCTCTCCGCAGCAAATCAGCCTCTCTACAAGGTTTGCATGCCCGCCTACCTCTTCCCATTCCCCGTGTCTCAACAGACCCACAATGCCACAGCATATGAGTCTGCCATTAGTGAGTATTTATTTAAATTGGCCTTCAGTGATTTCCCTCAGCGATCCGGTGGCTCTGGAAGCAGTTGGCTAACATCCCTCTTGTTCAGTCTACAGAGGCTTCTGGAGCATCTTCATGCTCATTGGCGTGGCAGCCGTAGCGTTCGGTGGCTTCGTCATCATCTGTGCTGCTCCATTTGGCAGCCACCGCTTGTATAAAGCAGGAGGCGGCCTCTTCCTGGTATCTGGTGAGTACGCACACATACATGAATGTCATGATACTTTTTTATGGCGAAACCTTGACCCCACTCAAGTGATATGAGAACTGTGATCACTGGAGGCTTTTTAGATTTTGCTTTCAAACCATGAATGCATATAAAATGTAATATTAAAGATGATTACTCACGGATAGACACTGCAAAAAAGGGGCGTCAGAAAACGAGATGATGAAAAGATACTCAAAACAAGTGAAATTATCTGTCCATCCTATTTCACTTGACACTATTTCTTGAATTAAGATTGTTAAATTTGATTTAAGATTATAGTGTGAAGTTGAACACTTAAAATAAGAAATTAACTCTTAAAACAAGATAAATTATCGAACACTTCTAAATCGAAGTGTTTTTTTTTTTTTATCTTAGTAAGAACCAAATAATTTACAGTGCAGTTGGATCAGCAGCTCAGATTGTCATTTGTGGTAATGTGAGGTAAATTTTCTGCAGAATTAGTACTTTTAATTAGGGTTGCACTGAAAATGTTTGGCTGAAAATGCTTGCATGTGTTGTTTCAGCGATAAATTTTGTCCGAAAATGCACTTTCGGGCCGAAACAACACGGCCGAAACGGGATGTTGTGATGATGCAAGCAACAACCGCAGCAATTTTTTTTTCGGTGCATCCCTACTTTTAATTTTAAATTCAGGAGTCTTAATGACCTACTTTTACTTTAATTTGTTGGTACTTCAGTAATAGACCTCACACCACTGATTAAACATTAACTCTATCTCTCTCCTATGCACCGCCAGGTCTTTTCCTGCTGTGCGTGGTGGTGATGTACGTCCTGTGGGTGCAGGTGTTGGATGTGGTAACGGTCTACGTAGACGCCAAGCGCGCGTCGTTGTGTCCAGACTTCAACCTATCCCTCCACTACGGTCTTTCCTTCATGTTTGCCCCCGTCGCCATCTTCTTCTGCCTCCTGGCCGGCCTTCTTTTCCTCCTCATAGGCCGATCCATTCAGATCCACTACAACTGACCTGAAGCAGCAGGTTAAAGGAAGAGCGTAAGTGTTTCGACAGACAGATTTTGATATATTCACACTCTCGCTGCCACGTATAAGCGGGTCTCTGTAGATTCTGTTTGGCAGACCTGTGGTATAAATGATCTGACACGCTTGGAAATTTTGTTCCAAAAAAAAGAATAAAAAAATAAATAAGATCTGAACTCAAAAATGGCATCACAATTATACAAAATAAGCTACTTTGAGCCGTGCTAAGTTGAAAACAACACTGGGATAGCACATGCAATTCAAAACAACCCTGATTATTTAGAAATACCTGTGGTGCACATGAATTTTAATCCTGTGTGTTGGTGGTTGTGAGAGTTACGAGTTCATGAAATGTTGGTGAGGAAAAATGTTGTTAAATGAAGCTTTTTCTCTTTGCTTGGCAATATAAGTTAAACTGACTGTACACTGGTTGAACAAGTAGTTAAATAGTCTTACTTAGTACTGGAACTAAACTGTGTATGTGCACAATTCAAAGCAAAGTGATGTGATCTGTTTAATGCTCTGTATATACAGCAATGGGGGAGCAGTGTGTTTTGGCCAGCAGCCTTTTCCGCATCCATGGTATTACAGATAATCTATATTCAAATCCCAAGAATTCATCTGTAGCTCTTCAGTCTCTCAAAAGCCCAGCCCATCTGAATTATACTAAAGATGAAAATCTTTAAATTCGGTCAAAGATAATAGGAGGAAATGATGCATTTGTTGGGACTATTTGCAGCCGTGCATTAATACACATTTGGCATTCTGGTCAATATTGACCGTACGACAGCAGGACGGCATGCGCGTGTCAACACAAAATAAACCACAGCGCCCGTGTTGGAGCTCAAGTGTGGCTCATTTCTGTGTCTTCACTCATTTTTTTGGACAGCTTAATGGCCACGGAAGAGCAATAACAGGCTCTGAAAACACAGAAAACATTTGTTGGCACTCAGTTTGCCGCTGCTGCTTGGTCCCCTTTTTGTTGATGGTAAGAAGGACGTTGAAGATCATCAAGTTAATCCATGAAATAAATTAGTTTTGAGTGTACGATGCCTAATATCTTCTGCTTTTTGTGCAGTTTCTCGATCGTTTTGTTGCGGTTTGAAGTGAAGCAACACGTTTGTTTATGCTGTTACATTTGTACATGAGATTGTGATATGACGTTGTTGTCCTATCAAATAAATGTTTTTCAGTGATGTGTTAAAATTACAAAGTGTAGGCTTTTGTGTGTTAAATCAACCAGTCTATCGCAACATAAAGGTATTTGATCCCTTTTAACAGAGGCGTTTCAAAGGATGTGTGGAGCCACAGACTCAAAAATGTAGATTTAAACAGACTCGGCTTGTTTTCTGTGCAATGTGGGAAAAGGCCCATTGCTGCTTGGACATAAACACGACATACGAATTATGAGCAGTCAGGAAAATGTTAATTTGCAACAAAAAAAATATATTTCTTGAGTTTAAGTGCCTTTTCCCTTTATGTCTGTATTTATTTTGGTTTATGGATCGCTTATTTTTTTATGAAATTGGATCAATTGACCAAATCACCACAAGGTGGCACTGCGCTCTCACTTTATTTACAGATCAACCTGCACCTTGAGGCAGAAATCCCATTTTGCTTATCTTGAGTCTATGTGGAGCGTATGTGGCGTTATGCATTTAATCACAACTTCAGAGGTAGGATCTGCAGATGAAAGAATTCACACCTTTGCTGACAGGCGGATGGTAATTTCACTCATGAATGGAGCATTTGATCAGGATCTGAATGGACTCCTGTGTTGATTCTCATGTGCCCGCATCAACTCGGCGCCTTTCAAGATTCATAATGTACTTATCATCATACCTACGGAAATGCGTCTGCGGTTTGCTACCAGAAAGCAGGAGGGGGGGTGACACAATGTAAGGCGCTGATTATTTTGTGAGATTGCCTTCACGCGAGGCTCTAATGATGGAGGTTCACACTTCCAAATTTTTGGAAATTACTACCTACCCACACTGAACCACATCAGCTTCAGCTCGGCCACATGAGAGGTGATTCACTGCAGGTCATGGGAGGAGGCCGCAAAGGTCCACAGCTGCTAACACGTTTTAAGATCACAAGATTTGTCCTGTTTGAGGTCGGACCAGCCCTTTCAGCTAAATCTCCCCCTTGGAAACAGAGTTCTTGTTTGGTGTAGTTCCTGCTTCAAATTAAATCATAATAAGATTTAAAAAAAAAAAAAAAAATGAACCATCCCTCTATCTATTTCCAAGTGACAGTGTGTGACAAAGAGAAAGACAGAAACAGAAAAAGGAGCGAAACGGAGATAGAGGTATAATGCAGGTGTGGGGCGGGCCACCTCCAGCAGCAGCGGAGCCGGGCCGTGCAGTCAGTAATGTCATCAGAGTGGGAGTCCCAGCTGAATTCAGCACTGTTCTGCATGATTGCCCATGATAATTGTGTGTTGATAGGGAGCGCCGGAGATGGAGTATAATTTCCACCGAGAGATTCCTAAACAAATACCTGTGCTCAGCAGAGGGATGGAGTGCAGCAGGAGGTGAGGAGGAGAATAGTGGATGAGGGGAGATAGAGGATGAGAGGGTAACACTTCCAGAGATGGGAGGAGGAGGAGGAGGAGGAAGAAGAAGTGGTCTTGCTGCTGGTCCTATATGTAATGCGACTAAAGCCGGAGACTATACTAAAGAAAAATGAGAACAGACACTTCTGGATTTCTTACTGAACAGAACGGAAAGGGACAAACTGGAATAGAACAAAACAGTCTGGGACAGATCGGAATTTATTATGACAGAACAGAAGGGACTGGGATAGAACAGATGAGAACAATCTATAGAAGAGCAAAACAGACTAAAGCAGAACAGACTTTAGATAAGAGTACAGCAGAGAGCAGAGCAGGTCAGAACAGAACAAAACAGGAACCACTATATAACAGCAGAACGGAGTCGTAAAAAGCAAAACAGACTAAAGCGGAGCAGACTAGACCAGATTAGATTACACTGGAGAACAGAGCAGGTCAGAACAGAACTGATTGGAACAGTCTGGAACAGAATCCCCTGGAACAGATCAGGTCGTAACAAAACAGAACAGGACAGAACAAAACAGGATCCGTAGTTTAACACGGTAGAACAGAACAATTTAGAACAGAACAGACTTAAACAGAACAGCCAAGACTAAATTAGACTGGAGAACAGAACAGAACAGAACACAAAATAAATAACAAATAAAGATAATTTCTGTATTTTTTTTTATAATCACATCTATTGCATTTGTTTGCTTAATATACAATTCTGTCTATAATCTATAATCTATCAATATCGAAGCATTGTTCATTTGAATTTACTGTTAAACACAAATATCTTCTACTGTACTTCACTGTGCATGTGCACCAGTGGCTTTATAATTTCAATCACGCGTTTGAAAGCTGCACGCGGGAGGAAATGTTGCTTCTAAACCAGTTAAGGTCAGCGAGGGCATACGAATGTAAAAACAGTCGGTCGCCTGGTATCAAACTCTGCGCGCGGATCATTTCGCACGGTGGAATAAAAACACACTGCGGAGGAGAGGAGAACATTTAATGCAAAACTATACATTCACAAATCTGTAGAAAAGATCCAAAGGAAGACGCTGATATAGGAAAGAAGGACTTTCGGTCTGCGCTCTGTTATGTTTGGATACAGAAACCCTAAAGTATTTGGTGTCTATAGTAGCAGAGGCGTTTTAGATAACTTTGGCGTCTATGTAAGTGTATAGTATGCGTGTATTGTCATGTTGTGTTGGTTAAGGGATCAAGAAAGAAAGTCTACAGAGGAGCAGAGATTCCCCACGAGACGGGCCCTTCACTTCCTCTGGTCAAGCAAAGAAGATGAGTTCAGCTTTCAGTCAACACTCGTATATTTAACCTTGGGGGAGGATTGAGTTAATTGGAAAACACTCTTTGCCTGAGCGCTCTCACCTCATGGCACGTAGTGTAGTTATCATAGCTTATCTTCCAAATGTATCATAATCCCACATGACATGCAAGTCTGATTTCATTTAAATCTGATTACTATCAACTCTCAGGAAAAAAGCAAAGTATTTGAATTGCATGAACAATATGGCAAGTCATATTACACGCTGCTTTCCTCTTTAGAGATAGTTTTACATAATTTCCCATTCGTTTTGAAATAATGAATAGACAATGGGCTGTATAATTGTGAGAATTTACAATTCAGAGGACTGCGTCGTATAATCACCATGCATAATTCAGAGAGCCGGGCGCATAGGTCACCGGTGGCAGCGGCACAAAAAGTAACTCGGGCCGCGCAAACAAACAGTCGAAAGTCTACGCATTTATCTCCGCGCGGCTTGAAACGATCGACAGAATCTCTTTGATGAAACACCATATTCCTTAAAGATCACAGAGGGTACACGAAGGCGTCCAATTACCCATAACCGTCGTATATTATCTCTTTCGCCCGTCGGATTGTTTCAGTTGAGTTCAGAAAACTCGCTGATGTGTAAAGAGGCGCTGGCAGTATAAAAATGGTTATTACATTGCTGGCCGGTGAAAGCTACACCTGTATTGAGTGGCTCTTTTCTGCCCCTCTCACATCCTCTGGCCTCACACCTCAGTTTGTGCATATAAATTACATTCCAAAGTGTGTCTGGATAGCCCTTGTTCATACGCAAGGTCTCTCGTTTCAAAGGCATGCTAATGTCTTTCGCGGTGAAACTCCTCTCAGCGCCTCTCTTTTCACTGCCAAAGCAACTGTGTAGGAGATGATTGGAACTCCATCTCTCCCCCGCCTGAATATTCATACGTTTCTAATGGCACATGTGTACCCGCAAATCTTAAACAAAGAGAGATTCTGAAGCTGTTTTTACTTTGTCGCGTCTGCTCGTCGGTAAACCCCTTTATTTAAAACACCGTCCCGTGCTGTTTGCAAAGAACCACACTGTGTTAGCGCTTGCTAGTCACACACTTCTCACTTTTTAATTCTTTCTTTGGGATTGCTGCACTTCAGCACCGAGTGTTTCAGCTCCATATTTGGGTTTAGCCTCCCCTCAAGCAATTAATTAATGCTACAGTACAAACAGCCGATGGATTCGGTCATGAATATTCAAAAGCACCTCCCGCATATGATTTCTTATGCAGCGTTGTAACACTGGGCGTTGGTGAGGCAGCCATCGGGGGGCTCCTGTGTCACCGGGGGTTTTGTGTATCGGATCTGTCTGTCCCAATGTGAACAGCAAACCTGTCCCCACCTTTATACGACAAAGTGAGACTTAACAAGGTGTCATGCTGAAACGTGACATTCTTTCGGAGTAATTATTTTTTATTCTTGATGTTTTTTTCTTATTTAATTATTTGATAGGTTTGAATATTTATTTTAATTTTATTAGAAAACCATTTAACACACATCTGTGGTGATAAATTGTTAATTTAACAATTTAAAAAGTATTTTTTTTGCCTAAATGAAAGTAAATTAATATCAGTTAACATGTTGTAAATTTTTTTTTTAACAGTTCATGCTGCCATACTTTCTTAAAACATATAAAAAGTTACACACCAGCATCTTTTAAAAGTATCCCCCCTCTTTACGGTCTAGTTTAAACCTTTAATTCCACAATAAACGTGTTTGCTCTTCCATTCTGCCGAACCACAACCCCAGAGTGTGTCTTTTAATGTTACGCATGTTTATTAATGCCCTTTTCCAAGAGGGGACTGTCATATCAGCTAGTCTTAAACGTGTCAGTGTGTGTAAACGCATTAAAATAAAACAAAAAAAACAAACAGCGACGAGAGCTATTTACCATATTTAATAGAAAATAAATATACAATTCTAATGCAACTATTCAAATGACTTGTACTCCCTTTGTTTCGCTCTTCATGTGTATTCATAAGACTTGCTGCATGTGCAACCCTATTTCATTAGCGTAACATTTATGAAAATGATGCATTGAAATTACAGCAGTGCAGGCCTATTATTAACACTTGAACTACATCTGTACCGACGTTGGAGTCGGGTCGACGTGATATTAACAAGGGTGACTCAAGTTCCAGTGGAACGACCAGACCTCTTGGGCTCAGATTTCCGGAGAACAAGAGCGGGGTATCTTTCAGTTGCTCGATGTAAATATGGCTCTGATTAGGACAGGAAATACTTGGTAAAAAAGTTATAAACTCATGAATGAAGGTGGTTAAACCCTACGATGAATTGTTAAGTTAAAGCAAAAAGTCTCTGCAGGAATCCGACATACGCGACACAAAAAGAAGAATGGCAAATTAATAAAAAGACACGCAGAAAGCAGCACAAGAGAAGGAATCAGAAATGAAGCTACGGTTAGATAATAAATATTAAATACAGACACAGGCCCGAAGGTTTTACCTGCATTTCCTTTGTAGCGGCCTAGACGTAAAACAATCCCAAGACGAATGGACGCCAAGAGTAACGTTACAATCCTTTTACCACGGCAAACAACAAGCTTCACATGTGTCTTCATCCTTTGGCTGCCGCCGTGCTTTTATACTGGCTTCAACTCGCAAAATTATACCTTTGACCCCAAGTAAGACTGACACTCCTTGAAAGTAAAATCTTGCATAAAGAGAGTTCGCGATGGTAAAAGTAGACGTAGTATTAATTCAAGTATAATGATTTCTCCGGATGTTGGAGAAAGGAGAAAGCAGTGAATAATGTATCCCCATGCAGATGAATATGTTCATATATTCATTTATTAATTTATACATTTGAATTGCAGCTTAGTTTGCCCTTATACTTGCCATTAAACATATCTTTTTTATTTATTTTCCTCCAGTCCGGCATTAAAATCCACTCTCTGCAACATTTAATCAGTTGTATGTTTATTCAAACTTTGGGAACACAACGGAGCTTTCATTATTCCCATCACGCTATAAGACGCGTGAATTTTTCATACTCTCCTCTTTGCTGAATCTTCCACGACCTTATGTGTTCTCCTTCCTTCGCGCCGTGCTCCGTCCAAGTGTCTTTCTGGTTCGAGTTTGAGGACGAACTAAAAGGAGCTGGATAAACAGAGCGCAAAGTTCTGCAAAGTTTTACAGAGCAGGAAGAAAAATGCCAGCTGAGGAGGAGGAGGAGGAGGAGGAGGAAGCCGCTGGTCTTGAGGCGGCTGAGGTCATGTGCCAGGGGGTAACGTACGAGGGCTGAAAAATGTTACCGTTGATAAATAAACATTATTTAAAAGATCTGTCAGCTCCTGTTAGAACGTGCCCGTGGTTCATTTGTTTCGCTGCTCTGAGGGTATAAGGAATATTTAATCACTCTCACTCTGAATGACATGAATAATCACAGATACCGTTTTCTGGAGGCCGCACACACTCGGATGGTGAAATGTGCGATTTACATACCATTTAAATTTGTGCGCTTTTGAACGACAAATTCAAACGAAACACACTTTTGCGAAGCGTAAATGCTTTAGATGAGGATAAAGGTAAAACACAGGAAGAAAACCGAGTGACAGAACTTTACAACTGCAGACATCAAGAAGAATACTTCATTAAACTACAATACTACTGTTTGAAATATGTCTCGTGTGTGTTTCTTAGAAAGGTTTCTGAAATCTTGATCAATTCATTTGAATCAAATGACGCCCACATTGTAAGGAGCAGTATCATAAACAGGACAAAAGGAAAATAAGCTCTTGAACATAAACCACTGAACTCATGATGTGCATTAGAAAGAAAAGCATTACATTATAAAAAACAATAATTAGACATATTTAAGGATAAACATAACATATGCATGAGTTTTAACATTATTAAGAGACTGCTGTTGTTTTAGATTCATAGTTCGTACATGCCGGTTACGACTTTGACGTCTTCTAGCTGTTGGTTCTGCAGATGTGTGCTGCTGCTGAGTCGGGCAGTGGTGGAAGTGCACGGCAGAGGATTTTGCTCCTAAGACACCTCACACACAAGGATTACATCGCCAGTAGTGGTGTTTCATGTTCGAGAATGTCCTGCCGCAGGTACCGTCTGCCACCGTAGCAGCAAATGAACTGCGAACACACTGCACGGCATGTATGTGTGACCCAGCGCTGGTGTGGACTACACCCCGCTAAACGGAGCTACCGATGCCAACAGTTCAATTAAAGGGACTGGAAGTTATGCAAAAAGTGACCGCTGACGCTGCTGATCTCGCTGAGAATCAACACCCAGTCTGCAACTCTGGCAACAATATGAAGAAAACTCTATACAAGCTTTTTTAAAAACTATTTTATTTGGTAATAGTCTGTACGAGATCCCAGCACCGTCGCTTCTCCGCCTCTCCCCACACAACAGAAGATGTCATGCTAAGGTCTTGAGCCCGGTGGCACACTGGACACCTGCTCGTTGGCATGGTGACATCTGAGCCTCTGGGACGACCAAAGGGGCATCTGTTCAGCAGACAGAGGGGCTGAACGGGTTGCCCTTGGCAACAGGCTTCAGAGCGGGCCTTGGCATCTGCACACACGCTGGATAAATGAGAAGGGTTTAACTGTATTATTGGGGAAATATTTGCCTCGTTATGTAACAGGTCACCTATCTATTGAGATAAATATATTCATGTTCCTCTACATACAGTTTGCTTCCACGCATGGTTGCATAAATTGATAAAAACCTGTTTGTCGTCCACATTTATTTTTGTTTAGAAAATGAATGCTTATATAGGTATTTCATATTCATTCACAGCTGTTGAATTAATGGTGTTTATTGCCCAAGATGATGAATATAAGCATCCACCTGACAGACTGGCATGCACTTGTCTCGATACAAACACAGCTATCAGTGTTTAGTGGAATTTGCTGTGAATCCTTTCTCAGTCTGCGTCCTCTTGTTGTTCCTTTTAGTTTGAACGCTTCCTTGGTTCAGCAGCCAAATCTTTTTTTTTATGATTTAATTACATTAGTATCAATACAGCGCAAATACATATACGACATATGATCCCCTGTCACTGATTTTGCTCAGATTGATGCTGAACTACAGATACGGATTGAAGACGATACCGGTTGCTCACCCTGTGTGTGTGTTACACTTGTCTGTGTCACATTTTAAAACCAGTGCACAGTGAAGCTGACATCATCATCCTGCTTTAGTGCAATAAAGACTTTTCATGTCATTCGCTCATTGCTCATTTTTAGCACAAATTTGTGAGGGATCACAAAAATGTAAATGTTAATCCGGTTCTAATGGAGCCGTGAATAAGAAATGAATATACAGTATATTAATAAATAGAATAATATCAGTAAGTTTGAAGGTGCATCACCTGCAGTCTTCTCCTCCTTTAACCTTCACTAAATGCTTAAGCAGCATTTTATTCTCATTTCAGTCCCTGGGAATACATTTTCTCACAGTGAGTTTAATATCTTTTTCCGCATTATGTGCCACGATGATGGATTATCTTGATTGTAGATCCGAGCGTTGACAAGACGGAGAGGAGGAGAGAGGCAGAATAAACCGCCTTTTGGCGGCGTTTGTCCCAACTTCACAGACCTATCAGAGCAGGACAATAAATCTTCTGAATGCATATTTAACACTGAATCAATGTACAGTGTAGCTTGAAGGTTAACCTGCCATTTGTTTGAATTTGTTATTCATATATAGCCTGCAGGGTGTGGCAGCATTTGTCCATCCACAGTGCATGGTTCGGTGATGGTCTGAGTTAGTGGGGAAAGGGGATAATACATAAAACGGGATGCTGGTCTAATCTGTCAAATTGATTTGCTTGGTTAAAGCTCAACTGATAATCAGGACTAGAAGTAAATTTTAAATCTCAGCACTGTCTATATGTTATCAAACTGTTAAAACAAGTTGTCAAACACATACAGACATACATATACATATATATATTCTGTATTTATTCCTCTATAAAACCAAGCCAACTGAGACGGTGCCGGTAACTCACTCCACAGGACTATAAAGGTTTTTTTATGGCTCAGTTGGGTTAAACAAGTTACAAAAAGATGTAAATAATACAGAGAACGAAAAAAAATGTACCATCATTTTTATATACTCCTTTATTTGAAGACAGTTAAAACGAGTTTCACATTAGATACAGGCAAACCTGAGACACCACTTTATGTTCTGAAAACTTGCCAACTACGTTACCCACAATGCAAGTCGTCCGTTACAATTTGGCGTTCCAGGTGTGTTTTGCTCGTCGAAGCTAACGTAGCCTCGAGCAGCAGAGATGAGGAGCAGTCTCCAGAGTTCTGTAAGTTCGCTTCTTTCTTCATCCACACCTCCAGATGTTGTGTTTTTTTTTTTTTTTTTCAAACGACGTTCAGCCCCGACTGAGTCTAACTGATGCCGACAGGTTTTTGATGATTTCATGCGGCACCGTCTGGAGCCACAAAAGGCTTGAGACGAACTTTTCCTAACGGGTAAAATCCACATGTTCCACTTTATGTTTAAAAATGAACGTTCATATCATACATAATGTAAATGTAGTGTAGACTTTACAGCTGTGGAGAACTTCTGTTTCATACTGCGCAGTAAGAGTCACATTGGCCTGAAGTATTAAACACAGATCAGCCACAACATTAAAACCACTGACCACTAATATTGACCTTCTTGTAATAATACAGTATTCGTGGCATTCCTGGCATTCATGTGGATGTTACTAAGACATGTAGCACCCACCTAGACCAGACCAGACACCCCCACCCCATAGCAATGACACTCCTTTATGGCAGGATGCAGCCTGACACAGACACACACACACACGATTCGGGAACAACTAAAAAACAAAACAAACAAACAAAAAAAAAATCATGGAAAACAGCGCAAGGTGTTGACCTGGCCTCCAAATTCACTGATCTAGTGAGTATCTGTAGGATGATCCACAGAGGCCCCTTTCCTCAACCCATAGGATCCAAAGGCGCACACTGTTTTGGAGGCTCAAGGAAACCTACACAGTCTTAGGAAGGTGGTCATAATGTTATGCCTGATCTATGTATATCACTATCCAACTGTTTAGCACTAATATTCCAAAGTTTTTCAGCCTTTTTGTTTTAGCCCAGTCAAAGCAGGGCAGCCTGACTGATTTAAGGCCATGAGTTTTATCAGAAAAATTACAACCAAGTAATCTCCATCTAGAGATATCTACACATGAATATGCATAATCGGTTGAAAAAGGACAAACCTTTGGTACAGGAAGTGTCGTGGCTGAGCGGGCCTCGGTTTCATGCAGTTTGTGAAAAGACGTTGAACTCCCTGTCATCCCTCTCCAGCAAATAAGCTAACATGTCACATTTGTCAAGCAAATTGCTTGAACGAAACTGCTGTAGCGGGCTTTAACTGCTAACTCTTAACTCCGCTTTCATGTCTAATGCTAGTCAGACTTTAAACTCTCTCCAGCGCACGAAACAGGCAGGTCTCGGTCAGATTGTCTGTCATCCAGATATCTGCTGGCTGCACCGGAAGCCTTGCAGATTTGGCAGTAGCTCCCAGAAGCTGAATCATCATGTGACTGCATTAAAAAAAACAAAAAAACCTGTATATTGCACCCAATGTACAAATATCTTCAGTTGCACACATGCACCTCGATGCTTTGTTTAGTCGTCCTCGTGGTCACATGGCTTTGATTAACATAAATAAGGAATAATACTTTTTTTTTTTGTTCCCTTATAGTAAATAGACACTTGTTTTCCACTTTGGACAGGAGAATCCACTTCAGAGCTTCATGTCGTGGGATTATAACACCTTGTTCTGTTAACTAGGTGCTGTGAGTCAGAACCGCTAATGACTTAAGGAGCATATTAGCTATGGCTCGTTTGCTGAGCAGCAGAATAACACACTGCTCGCAGTTTCTTCTTTAATTAAGGACCGGCTAAAACACCGGTCCCTGCGGCCCTGACACATTACCAATACTCATGTGCTCGGGCCTGTTGGTGCCTTAAACACCTCCACGTGGACTGCAGGTTATCCCACAGCTGTCTGATAAGAAGTGCATATGAGAGCGATGTGCGCCATGCGTTTCCTTTTCCTTTGCATTCAGCGTGTGCAGGTAGAAGGAGTTCTCTGTGCAGGTCACAAGTTCACCTTCATTTGTGAGCAGACGTTTCGTATTTTTTACACAGGGGGAAAACCCCAGTCACAGCTCCCCTCAGTCAAGCTCTGATCAAGCACAAAGTCAGATTTCACTCTAAATAATACATGACTCGTCTTCTCATACACACACCCATCCCCCCCGCTGGGACACTGAGAAGAGGGAGCAGGTTCAAACATCCTTCCTCATCTTCAAAAGTCCTGCCTTCATCTTAGCTGCTGCCAGATTTTCTGCCACTGCTTAGACCTAGAAATATCAAGAAGAGTGGAAATGCTGCTCAGTTCAGTACACGTTTGTCCTTAATCTGATGGACTTTCTTTGATTTGGAGACAGTTTCAGACATAAGACTTCGTATCGAACTAGAACCTAAACCTAAATGAGCACAAGTTTATTGAAGGTCAGCAGTGATGCACTATGTTGCCAAAAATATTCACTCAACCATCCAAATAATTGAATTCTGGTGTTCCAATCACTCCCACGGCCACAGGTGTATCAATCAAGCACCTATGCAGACTGCTTCTACAAACATTTGTGAAAGAATGGGTCACTCTCAGGAGCTCAGTGAATTTTAGTGTGGTACTGTGATAGGATGCCAACTGTGCAACAAGTCTAAATATACTAAATATTCGACAGTCAACAAAGTGGAAGCGTTTGCCAACTTTCTGCAGAGTCAATCACAACAGATCTCCAAAGTTCACGTGGCCTTCAGAATAACTCAAGACCAGTGCATAGAGAGCTTCATGGAATAGGTTTCCATGGCTGGGCAGCTGCATCTAAGCCATATATCGCCAAGTGCAATGCAAAGCGTCAGATGCAGTGGTGTAAAGCATGCCACCACTAAACTTTAGAGCAGTGAAGATGAGTTCTCTGGAGTGGTTTGTCTGACTGCATTGTGAATAGTGTGACATTTGGTGCTTGACCCCTTAGTTCCAATGAAAGGAACTCTGAATGCTTCAGCATAAAAAGAGATTTTGGACAATTACATGCTCCCAACTTAGTGGGAACGGTTTGGGAACGGCCCCTTCATGTTACAACATGACTGCACACCAGTACACAAAGTCGTTGTCGTTGAGTCCTGACTTCAACCTGATAGAACAGCCTTCTGAGAAGAGCTTAAGCTGTTATTGCTGAAAGGGGTGGACTGTTGTCATATTAAACCATGAGGGATGTCACTTCAGAACATATGCATATAAAAGGCAGATGAGCTAATACTTTTGGCAATATAGTGTATTTCTCCATATACACCTGAGTAAAACATTCAGGTTCTCTTCCAGGAAAACATCGACAAGCTAAATCACATTATAGACCGAACAATATCGGACATGATTATTTTTATTGAAGCAGCCTGTCCTATATCCTACGAGGCAGAGGAGGAGACTAGCAGTGATGTTGCTACAAGAGACCATTAAATGTTCTGCAAATTGTAGCGATGAGGCCAAAAAAAAAAAAAAACTTTGGCAATGATAACATGATTGCAGCTTCCGGGGAACCCAGATGGAGTGACGATGGCATTGATGGTATTTTTTACTTTTATTTTTCCATATGGGGTTTTAGGATGGAAGGAAGGAATATTTTATGTCCTGTTTTTGGTCGTGTATAGCTCTTTTTTTATATCACCTGAATTGATAGCCTTAGTATTAATGCTGGATTTTAGTTTGATGCACCGTATGTGCCATGTTCCTGAGTCCTTGCTGTTAGAAATGGACATTAGAGAAGAAAGAAATCAGAATGTTTGGTTCGAGCCTTCACGCTGTTATCAGACATTAGTATTTTCTTAATATTAATACTGAATGGATGGATTATTTTCTCTCTGAGAGGCCAATCACTTGTCTTCTGATTGGGCACCTCTGATTATTGGCTGAACTGAGACTCATGCAGAAAAGCAAATAAAACGGAGGTGGTGTCTGGACCTGGCTCGCTATTGTTCTCGTCATTCTAGTTGCTAGGTCATATTATTGACCTTACAGAGTTGCAGTGAATAATTATCTCGGCTTTCACGGTGGAGTAATATCGCCAACAATGCAAAATTCAAATGTAGGGACGTGTTAAGTTTTCTTGTCCAAATCCTGTTCATGTTGATTAAAATAAAATAATATTCCCTGTTCTTTGACTGGGAATGGAGACACAAGCACAGAAGCCAGGCGGCTCAGTAGAAGCCACGGTGCTGCTGCTGCTGCTCTTTGGCTGGTGATAAAGATTCAGCCTGTTCCTTTAGCTCCAAGTGTAGTCATGTGTATAATTGCTCTGGGACTGGAAATGCACCATGTGTGAATATAAAGGAAGGGCCATTTAATAGGAAACCCTGTCCAAACAACATAGCTTCAGTTTGTCTAAACGTCCCATGTCACAGAGAAGCTGCAGAGGACGGAGAGAGGTCCATGATAGCGGCGACGAATAGCTAACGGAGAAGAACAAGAAACTAGATTTAAAAATAAAAAATAAATAAAAAGTTAAGTAGAAAGACTAATCACAACATTAGATAAAGCAGAAAAACATAAAAGACATATAACTAGACGAGACATATAACTTATATACAATTATCCTGGCAAGGAAAGTTTACCAAAACGCTGATCTTCTTTTGTCCTACCTGTAAAACAAAGCGACAGTAGGCACCACACTGTTAGACAGCCAATAGTAAAGGTAGGGAAGCGCTCTGATTTTGGGATATGTAGTCCCTTGGCTACATGTTAATGTCCCATTGATCGTTTGACCCCGGCAGACGGAGAGCCTGCTCTTATTGATCTGCTCAAAGCCAAGGGCAGGATGAGGCTAAGGCTCAGACACTGACCTCTGCTGCCTTGACCGTGGCCTAAAGCCAGGGAACTGCCCTTCAACCTCCATCACGTGACCTCTAACCTCTCCAGATGTGGGGGTTACCGGCTTGGCTCGCTTTCTCCTCGACAAAACCACCTGAGCCAAAAGAGCATCTTCAGAGGACCTCAGAGGAAGGAAGGTGTTCAAATAAAATGCTTGTACTTGAGTCTTAGATCACCTGCAAGATGTGATCACAGCGCTGGAGCTCAGAGACAAAGGGAGACGAAACAGTTGTAAGGTTACTGGTAGCTCGCTGGTATTGATTTGATGATTTAATTACATGAGGACGCATTAACCGCACAAGCACAGACATGGTGATGGATCACAGTGTCAGGCAGGTCTCTCTTTCTTTGTGTTAACATACCGTAGAGGAGGATTGTTCAAACGTCTTAAATGTTGCCCACGGTGGGACAATACTGCTTCCTGCAGTCTGTCTCTGTTTCTCTGTTGAAGAGTTTTAAGTGATTGTAAAGTCGTTTGAAGCAGATTTGTGATGTCAGGTTGTATAAAAACTGTTCTTACAAATTCAAATAAGCTACACAGGGACAAACAAACAGATAGATGTATCGATTGATGAACCAATGTCAAACTAGAGCGTTTGATACTGTTTAAAACTAAATGAATGAATCAGACAACTAGTACAGAGGTACACCTGTGAATGCAGTTACTCAGTTACTGATGCTTAAATAAAAAATACCATTAGTATATTAAATTAATTATAGTTATTTATAGTATTAAAAGAGATTGATACATTGACCTGCCACAGTACCGGCTTAATATTGTGTCAGTGCCATCAAAACAGGTCTGATCCTGGGTCCTCTGGAGGTGTACTGTGGAGTCTGGCATTGGGATTTAGGCAGTGGATCTGGATTGTTCCATTGTATCCTGTGGATGCTTGACCAGTTTGGGATGTTTGGGGTTTGGATGCAAGTGTTCTTCAGGTCTTCAGTTCAAAATTTTCTGATTTGGCAGGGCGTATTGTCCTGCTCTGGGAGCGCTCTTGGTTTTGGGAGTGTGTTCGTAATAAGATGATCAACGATCAGTCTTCTTCACCTGTGAGTGGTTTTAATGTTGTGGCTGTTGGGTTAATATTTGGACTTTAGGGTTTTTCTACTGAGTGAAAAAATACTAAAACCACTTAATTATTATATCTGGCTAATGGCTCTTCACATCCAAGCTTCTGTGAGCTGCTAGTGGTTATAAACTGAATGTTAAGATGCGTCTACGTACGTATACAGTTGTTGTGTCTTGACTATCTTGAATGAAGCGCATTTGAAGGACCCAAGTGTATTGGAATCATAAGGGTCTTTATTCAGAGCTAACTAGCTGCTAACAGTAGCTTTGAGTAGATTATTGATTCCTACCACCTCCCACCCGGAGAACACCTGAACCTTTCTTAACTGATGGTAGAAGGAAAAATAGATCCTGCAATTACAACAGGGAGTTTCACTTAGTGAAATTACACATACTTAGATTATGATAAGACGCCCTGCATGTGGTATAAGGCAGTAATGACTGAAGCAATTAACTCCACTGATCTTTTCACTAACACCTGCGGCACACGGGGCTCAGTCACATTTTTTTTTTCCTCCTGTACAAAACAAGGAACAATTTCCATACTACTAATAGTCTTGTTATGAGGTCCTGGTGCGTTTAAGTCTTCATACTCTTAAGTTCACAGCCCCGTCCCATCTCCAGTCGCTACACATTGTGTGCTCGTTGCCTTTATCAATCTACTGGAGCCCGGAACAAAGACCTTTGTGTTCAAACAGCAATTACTCTCTCATCTCCTGAGGCATCAGCACAGGCCTAATTGGATTTAAATGAACCCCCAAATTTCCCTTTGTTACTGAAAATAATATGCAAGGCTTTTTAATTAAGATCCGATACAAGCCCACGTGGAGGGTCCGCAGTTGCTTTCATGTCCTGCTCTTCAAATGGAGGCTCAGGCTGGCGTGGCGGGCAGTTTGGTGCAGAAGCTGCCTCAGCGGGTGGTTGCGAGTAGCGGTGGCGTGCATGTGTGTGGTTGTCTGTCAAGGGAGGTGGATAAGTTAATTAAAAGAGCTCTAATGTGATTGATCAGCTTGTTACTTCACCGTGAAGACAAGTGTCGGAGCAAAACTTAAACTGTAGCATGAGAAAACATTTTAAGTGTGTCTTAGAGGAGGCTACTTAGAACTTAATTATGAGATGTGATTATTTAAAATGGCTTTTATGTTTCACTTATAGGCTCCATGCCTAATGAGCAGGACAACCTCAATGCCTTAATATATATATTTTTCTACTGGGTAAATGATCCTGTAATACAAAAACCTGATCTTTTAGAATTTAATAAGCAACTGATTTAGATCTTTGCTCTCTCTTGGTGGCGTTGGTCTTAAGTCGTCATAAAACTAAAGGATAAGGTTCTCTTGTTGGTCTTATATATAAAAAAATAGTTGTGTACTTTCAAGACACTAAACTATAAAGCATTGTGACCATCAGTTGTCTGTGCTTCACTGTGGTCTTAAGAACCAGGGAAATTAGTCAGAAACTCAAAAGCAACTGCTGCATTTATAGGTACACATCTTTGTTGCTTGTAATAACTGAAGAGATGCATCAGAAAGATTGACCGTATAGGGTTTAGAGCAGGGGGGTCAAACTCATTTTAGTTCAGGGGCCACATACAGCCCAAGTTGATGTCAAGGTGGCCAGACAGCTAACACAATAGAGTATTTACCTCTAAATAATGACAACTCCAAGTGTTTCCCTTTGTTTTAGTGCAAACAGAACGTTGTGAAAATGTTTACATTTTATGACTGGACATTTCTTACGAAAAAGAAAATGCAATTTCTGTTTAGTTCTAGGTCTCAGTGTTGTGTTATGTCCACAACTCTCACTAAATATGTGTGTGTGCAATTACTTTTATTGGAAAATTTGCAGTTAATGTCTTCCATCTAATTTTTTGCAATTCGCAAATTCATCCCTTTGGGTCCTATGGGTTGAGGGGAGGGGCCTCATCCCACAGATACAGATCAGTTTGAGATCTAGTGAATTTAGAGGCCAGGTCAATGCATTGTGGCGTTCTTCATGTTTTGTTTTTTTGAGTTGTTCAACAGTTTGTGTGTGTCTCTCTGTCTGGCTGCATCCTGCTGGGGATGGTTGCTGCCCTCAAGGAGTGTCATTGCTATGGGGTGGGGGTGCCTGATCAGGTCCACAAGATGATAATGTTATTTACTTCACTTATCAGTGGTTATAATGTTGTGGCTGATCAGTGTATTTCAATAGAGGAAAGTGTTTTCGTTCCTTAGTGAAATTTGCCCAAAAAACAGTAAACATTGCCAAAAACATGAAATCACAGCTAGAATATCTCAGTGACATCTCCAGTCTCACCAGTGAACTTCGTGATGGTAACTGTATCTCGTCCCTTTCTTAGGAATTGTTAGAAAAGTAGTGTTCAGCCAGACCAGCATGTGTACCTCAGGCGCAATTTAAAGTCCTGACATGTGTTTAACAGATGCTCCGGCACACAAGGAATCCATCGCCTTTGGCATAGGTGTACAGACGGAGAGAAATGTGCTGAGTCTGAATGAAGCTGTCAGTTTTTACACTTGGAGTCCGCACTGACAGTGATCATTTGCTTCTTCAAAGGTGATTAGACTGCAACTAAAGAATGTTCTCTCTGTGGAGCGCTATTGTCAGAGGGGTGGTGGGGTGTGTGCGTGTGTGGGGGGGTATGATTGACTGATTGATTTGTTGTTCAGCTGCTTTTGTCCTCTCATAGTATGTGGGTCTACCAGCGGCTAAAACAGGAAGTCATCAGTCAGCCAATTGCGGCCATGAATCATTCAGCCTTTCACTTCATTAGTTTGTTGAGTCAGCTTAGGCCAATCGCGGCGGAAGATTGAGGAAAGGAGGAACGTGACTCCGTGCGGAATATGAAATGCAATTTGAGATTTTTCTTTTAAAGTTATTCTTGCTCCGTCTCCTGTTTCACTGTACTTTGAATTTAGGTCGCGAACACCGCTGTAAAATCAAACAAAGTTCAAATAACCCACACTGCAACTAAAAGAATGGATTAATGCTTCAGTGAATTAGCGGAAGAAATAATAGTAGATGACTGAAGAGCAAGGAACTCATCTTTTCACTCGCTGATAGACGAACTGTCTTTCTCTGTAACTCTGCACACATTTCAGGTCATTTCCATTACCTCAGCCGAGACTTGGGAAGATAATGATAAAGCGCTGAATGGAATATATATTCACACTCCACTCTCCTAATATGTAATTCTCCCCTTTCACTGAGAAACAGGAGGAAATATTAGGCTAGGAAAATATTAGCAGGGCAGCACATCGCGAGCAGTGTCAAGGACTGCTGTTCTTTTACACAGTGGAGTTCATTATACGTGCACTCAAATTTATATTCATAGTCCAACCCTGTGTTTAAAAGCAAACCCAATTAAAAGCATCAGATTATAATAACAGGCAGTGGCTGTGCTTCGCTAAAAGTGTTGGAGTTATCGAGGGAGGTTTGCGGTTGCAGCGCTGGCGTGGAGAAGATGGCGCGGCCTCCCAGCTGAAACCGTGCATGCCGGAGGAGATGATGAAGAGTGAACGGAGCTGCGAGGCTTTCAATAGCTCTCATTTCTGTCTGGAGTGTTTCGGCTGTTACTCCGTAAGGTAAAGCCGAACAGTTCCATGCGGTTTGTGAGTGAATTAATCATGATGATTAATTGGCTTTCAAGTTAAATATCCAGTGAGCGATGTCAGGCTGCCAGAGATCAGGGTTAAATTGACAGGCCTTTAAGAAGAAGCAGATTGATTTACACAGCAGCTAATGAATCCCCCTCCACCCAGAAGGGGAGGAAAGGTAAACAAGTCTTTTCTTTTCCTTCCTCCCATCTGCTTTGTTCGAGTAAACTTTGCTCTCTGTGTTGAACACGGTGCTGAGGCTATTGATGAATTCCCTCTTTAGTTTTTTTATTATTTAAAAGACACAGAATGTGTTTCTCAGTGTTAGGGCTTAGAAAATACCTTATAGTATAACAGAGCAGAAGAATCATTCAGTGCTGTAAACTATGGTAGCCTTATTATTTTTGATGGGGGTGGGGGTTCTACGTCCTAATAGAAGCCCCTAATTATGATGCTATCCCAGCTATTAAAAACTATTAATACACTATATGGCACATTATCTAACAGCTTGCGTTTTTTGGATTTATCAGTCTTTAAATTACCGTAATAACGTGGATATTGGATTTAGCGACAAATAGCAGCAATCTGTGCAGTTCACGTATGTGAATATAAGCTATTGGAACGTGAACAAATGTATTTAAGATTAAATAAGGTATCAGCGAATAAAACATATTTTAAGAAAACTTGAATTTCAGCCTGTCCAGCTAGCGCTTACAGATTAACGCTAGTTCGTGTTACGTCTAGTGTCGTTTTCTCCGGTTTTGACCAACTCTCTTTAAATAATTGTAAATCTCCATGGTCTGAAAAAAAAAAATCAAGAGCACAAACAGCGTGTTTTAAAAAGTTGTGGTAACGCGGTGACATTTTATTAGTGAACAAACAACACAAGTAGCTTCACATGCTACGTGAGTGCAGTTTTCTCCGTCAGGGTTAAATTACAGAGCAGGTGAGCAAGCACAACGTAGTTTGATACGTTGAAAAATATTTCTGATTTGTTATGAGACCATGCCGGACCATTCTGCTTCATGAACTAACTACCAGCTATGAGTTAGTCTTGAACACAATCTCTCAGTTTCCTCCTGTTTTCTCCTTGCTGTTAACTGACATTTTGCTCTTAGAGTTGAACATCATTGGTGTTTACTCAGACACTAGTGTGCAGGTGACAGAATAATAGCACAGTCAGCTGGAATCACCATGGTTATTTTCTTCTATTGAATAAATGCAGTGTTGTCAATAAAGTTGGGGGAAAATCTTCTTGTGTTGTATTTTCTGCAGTGCTGACTAATGTTTTAGGTCGTGCAAACTTATCCAATAGTTGGTGAAGTTGGAATCTGATCAGGTTGAGTTCAGTTTGAACTCACTGCTCCAAACTGAGAAGTTAATACACCAGCAGAGGAGACAAGTATAAAGTCATCAATGGTGCAACACGGCTAAAAAGCTGTCATTGCTTTTATTATTTTGGAGTTTTTGGTTCTTTATTTCCTTAAAGGGCAGCCATACCCTTTTGCTGAAATGCATGCGTGACTGGCTTTGCAGTATATCTCAGTCAGCAGAAGTGTTCTGTCCTAGATTTCTCCTTTTTTTTATTTTACACACTTACAGCTGGTTTTATTCCGCGCTCTTTATTGTGAAGCAGAAAAGTCATAATATCCGTGTTGCATCTCCAAGCTGCGCTGAAAGGTCACGGCTGGTGAAAAGCAGAAGCTGGAGCACTTGCAGTGTTTTGATGTTCAGTGCTACCTACTCCCTCTCTCTAACCCCCTTCTCCCCCGTCCCCACCACCACCAAGCCCCTCTGATCTACTCCGCAGCTCATTAAAACACCCTCTCCACCTCCACATTAGCATCAGAGTCATGGTCAGACTGCTTTGTGTTATAAGGGTGGAAAACAATATCAATAACAACAACAAAAACAATAGTAGCCTTTGGTCCAGGGAGGAGAGGAGGAGAAAGGTCTTTGATAATGTACATCAAAGACAGACGCTGAAGTAGGCCGTGTTTTCATTGCGTGCATGCCAAGGTCGTCTCTGATCCTGATCGTGCGGTGTTAGCGCGGGTTAGGGCCGGTTTGATGGCGCAAGGTGAGTTGCCGGGTCTTGTCTTCAAGAATGAGAAGTCAAACACTGCAACCGGCAAAGCTTTTGACGCCGCGCCACTCGTTTGACATTGGCTTCCCTTGCCTGCCCGAGTGTGCGTGCGAGTACCGGCACCAGCATTTCATTTTTACACGATGTGAGAAACGTGTGCCTCGGCGCCGAAAGAAGAAATCAGCTTCCACTTGTGTAAAAAGCCTCATCAAGGATGAAAATGAACGGAAGCTTTTGACTCTCTGACCATCCACAGAACTAATCTGAGCCCTTTGAACTGAGGATCTGCCTTTTCTCTCATCAAACAGAACAAAATGTACCGCAGGTTTGCTTGTTATAAAATGGTGATATATCAGTAATTGTCTCTAATAAGAAATTCTTAATAGGAATTCTTGACCTTGGAATATAAAGTGACCAAGCAACACCGACTTCTTCTAAAGGTTTCACCATATTATAGTTCTCATTAGGCATGGAGCACTGACTATATATACACTGACGAACCCTTTGTGCCGTCACCCAGAGGATTCCAGGGGAGTGATTTTGAAGCTCAATACTGGCATCTCTGGGCGCCAACATCTTGGCAGCAGAGAGAAAGAGGTGGAGCTGATTGAAGAGGTGTACAAGCAGGAAGATGATGGCAGCGATGTTTCAGCGAGGCCAAGGAATGTTAATGGAACTGAATGAGTTGTAGTGACATGAATTGTTGCACTAATCTCTACTCTGAGGGAATGTGGTTGAGGTGTCCACCGATGGAGGCAGTTGATGCAGCTCATTGACATAAAGTGAAAATGTGGAGTTTCCTAGAGGTTTACGAGAATGAAAAGCCATCCATGGTTTTGTTCCTACACCACACTAGGGTTGCCAACTGTTCCTTGAAAAACGGAATTGACCCATATTTAGAAGGAAACAGGACGCACTTTGTCCCGTATTCCCGTGAGAATCAAAATAGTTTGTAAAATGTCAATGTAATTGCTTGCAAAGAAGATACCGGAAGACAACAAAGCAATAACTTTTCCTCGCACTTTCTCTTTGCACTTTTCTTACTGAACTTATTTATTTTTCAGGGAGTTGGCAGTCCTACACCACACTGATAGCGGGCTTGGTGCATCGAGTGAACCTAGATGGTTTTATTTTGTTCCATCTCTACAGGGTATGAGAGTGTTACCTAGGCAACCAGAGACTGGAACGCAAGCAACTGTCATCTGCAGAGCGATGGACGACGAGCTTTATATGTGGACGGGGCTCCGAGGCCGTCCAGCTGTCACTCAAAGCAGCAGTGCGCTTAATAATACCTAGCTTTTGGCCTTGCTATAATTTATAATCAGGTGAGCTATGTAAACATTCATCCCTGTACAGTTGTCATGAATTGGGAAATTAGCTATAGAATTGAAAAATATTTTTGTATCAGGCTTCTGCTGTATTAGCATTTTTTACATTACAGGCCACATGACAGTTGACTCAGGTCTGGAGCCTCGCGTGGCCATTTAGGGAACTGCAGTTTGTAGCACACACCGTTTGCATTAACGTTTTTTTACATTGCAGACCTTATTTCTGGCTTTAAATACCACCGTTTACTCACCCATAGAACTGGTGTCATTTGGAGTCGTTTGGATCTGCGTATATCCATATAGTGGGAGTGACTGGGGCACCGAAACACAGCCTCTTTCGTCGCATTATCTGCCACGAAACTCTATCATTTCACCAATATTTTGCTATGATATGCTAGTGCTATTACCTATATGGATATATGCAGCGGCCCATTGGATCTAAATATCTTCCGAACGACTCCAAATGACACCAAAGTTATATGGGTGAGTAAACAATTGTATTTTATGCCAGAAATAAGGTCCAGGTTGTAAAAAACGGTAATTCGCTTTTAATCAAAGCTCGTATTTAATTCTTTGATACTCTGAAATACCAATACAGTTTTTTTTAACCACCAGTAAAGACATGGGACATGAGACACAAAATATTATTTTATGTGCATACCCAGTGGTTGACCAGGACATACAACAACAGTAGGTGCTACTCAGTGTAGGCGTATGATTCCCGTACCACACATCCCCAAACGGACACAAGTAACTTTGCCTCTTATACTCCAAACCATCTACACTCAAATGTCGTTGTCACTGAATTAACTTAGGCTGCAATAGTTTCAAGAAATAAAAATAGGAGGGATATAACGGGAAGGAGCGTGTGACGAGAGCTCTGGAGTGTAAATGTGAAAGTCTTCTCGCTGTGCGGAGAATAAGTGTTAATTCCAACGCTGCAAGACATCATTAGCGTGCTGCGTTTAAAGGTATCCGCTGTATTTGTTTAATTAGATTCTGATGTGAGGTGTCTTGATGGATGGATGGATGGATGGTGACATGTTCCAGAGTGCTCTGTTGTTATATTGGTGTAAAATGGTGTTTGGGTAAATCAGACATGTTTTTAAATCCAGTCCCTAAATTCTCACCTGGTAGCATATTCACGGGATAGGTTTTTTATTATATTTTGTTTTTTAAAAAGCTAAACACTTTGTTGCTTTCTGTGCTTTTTAGTTGATTGTAACTTATCAATTAATATCAGATTCACACTGATTTACATATCTTCTGTGTAAGTATATTCCATGGATGCAGCGTAACAGGACCATAAATTAAAACGCCACAAAACTGTTCTGCTACTTGTATTAGAAGTCACTTAATATTTCAGTATGTGATACTTCCCTCTCTCCCTCCGAGCCCACCTGAGAAATCATCCCGACTACAGAGAGCCTTTATGAGCACGTGCTCCTCGGTGGGAGCTTCAGAGAGAAATCTGTCCATTCATGAAAGGCGCAGGGCCAGCCAGACTCAGCCAGGCCCGGGCCTTCAGGGACACCGGCTGTTTGACTTGGCTCATGAATCAGCCCGGGTACAGGGCTACAGTTGTCCGTGGCCACAGGCTGCAGAGCTGCAGGTATTTCCTGACTAAACTTCTCTGTCATACTGTTTGCAGCCATATTCGTAGGACAGTGAGGAAACTGCGCAGACAGAACATGGAGAAAGACTAGAGTAGCGACCACAAATGCCGAAACATTGTGTTTTTTTAATTTATTTTTTTTATTTCTATTTCTGCTCATCCTTTCGGCTTTCTAAAAGCTGAAAGGAAATTAAAGACTTACAGGCTTCCTTTGCCCTAACCAATTTTACATGTCTTATTTTTTTCTCAGCAATATAAGCACCATATTTCTTTTTTTTTTGTACAGTCCGTGACTTTATCTGAATGCTTAAACGCCAAGAGTCTCATCTTCTCTCAATTTCCTCTGTTTTTCCTCTGCGATGTCCCAGATGTTGCTCTTCTCCGCCATGTTTGGTTTTGCGTAAACATTAATCATAGACTTCTATGCCATCTCTTCCGAGAACACCTTTCACCATTTTGTTAATGCATTCACACACTTAGAAATGGGGCAGATTTCGGTCTCTGCGCACACCTGCAAGCACCTGGGTGCGCACACACACACGCTCAGAAATGAGGATGCCTTTGTGCCGTTTCCCTTCTCTGTGCTTTCTGCTGTTCCTCGCCTCTTTGGCCCCTTTCACGTCATCAGTCTGGATTAATGAATGTCATTTTCACACATTAACTTCCCCTTTAATGCGTAATGGGCCGGCCCACAACAGTGTTTAACCGGTGCGTCTGTCCGTTGGGTGTCATCGTTTAAGTCACAGCGGGGGTTTGTAATTGACGGTTGTTCCAGTGCGGTAAACACGACTGCCCTCCTCCTTCTCCTCGCCCGCTAGCTTCCCTCTGCAGCGAGCGGCTCCACCGCATCGAGTACAGTTGCGAAACTGTCCCAGGAAACTTTTAATCCCAAATGAATCATGTTTATACTCAGGTATCGCCTTTGAGCAATTTAAAACATCACATCACATCTCGGTGCATTAAGACAACAAACCTCAAAGACATCTGCCTTTGAATCTGAGAGCTGTTGGTCACGTTTCTCTCTTATTTCTCCGTCTCTGTGAATGAGGACTTTGGAAATGAAAGTGCTTTGATCATTTCCCCTCTATATCCTCTGCTTCACACTCTCCCTGCACTCCGACTACCTCACTTTGTCTCTCCTTGTCTTTCTCCCTCTCTCTCTCTCTCTGCCGCGGCTGCCTCTGCTTCTGATTTAAAGACGCAGCAGGGGGTTGTGGGTAGAGACTCACGCTGTGAAGGATCTCTCTGACTCAGGGAGAGCTGAAGGTCAAACACACTCATGATCAGAACCACAGGGTGACACTGAAGAGGTAGAATATAAAGAGTACAGGGATGAGGAGAAGTTCAGCGCAGACAAACAATGCAGTAAAGTCAAACGTGTAAATGCCACATCCTACGGCTCGCAGCAGAGGAAGGCAACCGTTTTCCTGTTCTTATGGTGCGACATACACATGTTTGTTCAGTATTACCTGCTGGCAGACAGAGTCCACGTTGGGGAAGATCTTGTTACAGAAAAATGAACTTTAGCGACAGCGCGGTCAACCTCGCGCATTTTTTATTTTTTTGTTTCTGTCTGCCTCGCTCGTCCCTAATTAGACGGACCCTTGACTGACAGAGCAAACAAAACAAAAACAAGAGCACGGACAAGACAAAAATCATCTGTTTCTTTGAATGGAAAACTCCTGGAGCCCAGATGAAGGCTTTTCCTTTTCTCTTTCGCAATTTTTGTTGGAAGCATTTGCATATTTCAAAAGTCTACCAAAGAAAATAGCCCGGGGACAGAAATGGCCGATCTGCATATTGAAGACTCAACAGAGGGCGAGGAGAGGGAGACGGTGAGAGGGAGAGGGAGAGGGAGAGAGAGAGAACGAGTCTCTGTGTAAATAATTTGAGGGAGATCTTAAAGAAACAATGATGTCAATTAGCTGGCCGTGTCGCGCTCATTATGCTGGATTAATTGCAGCATTCACTACAACTAAAACGGATGATTTTCTTAGTTGTCGAGCGGCTCCATGGCGAGAGAGAGGGGGAACAGAGGGAAAAAATGTGCATCATAAGAAGGCCTCTTCACCCAGCTTCCTTCATGAATAACAAATAGAGGACCCAGTGCTGTGACCAGGCAGCACAACACATGAAAAACATTACTGCCCTTCCCCGAGTCGTCTGGTTTTCTCCACATTATGCTGGTAGGCTCCAAACACTGTGGCGCTTTTGTGCAGCTCCTCTGCGCGTTTTTAAAAAGTTCGAAAAGCTCCAGAGCGACTAATCACTAAACGTTAGAACTATTAAAATCTTAATTATGACATATTATTATTTGTATAATACCGCCCCGATTCCAAGAACCTTTTCTGTGTCGTCTTTATGTCACGCGCAAATCCTTGAAACCACAAAGACGGCGCTTCTGCAAACATGTTGGAAATGAAGCGAGGGAATTGGCTAAAGTCTGCTAAACATTTATGGTTTCGGGCATTTCAAAATCAACATTTTTTCCCCCCCTTTGCAGTGCGGCATTTTAGACATTTGAAGTCCGACCGCTTTAACTGAAAAGAGGTTTTCAGCCAGACAACGGTTCACACACATGTTCACAGCTGCAGACTTTGTTATGAAGTCTCTTAAGTGATTATTTACATGTAGATGATTATTTTACATGTAGGGGGAAATGCCAGGGCCGAGGAGAATACACCGGCCTGAAGAATTTTTTGAACGCAACCCAAAAAGTGTTCTTGCCACTAAGTTGCAATGAAAATATCGTCTATTAATAAACCCAGGAGTTCCAGCTTAAAGTCGGTTATACTTGGAGACGGTTAAAGTGTAACAGAGGTTAGAGTGTAAAGCCGCCGGTTCAAGCCGTTTAATGCGCTCACTTTCTAGAAAATGAACATTTTATTGTGCTAATTGGCATTTCATCTTGAGCACAGACAAAACTAAATGCTCACTTGACTCTTTAAGAGGTGTTGCAGAACACCCAACCAGTTTATATGCTAGTTTTGGAAATTACACAGTGTGACATCATTTGGAAAAAAATTATTAACTTTTATAGATCCTCAACTGTTAATTGAGAGTCATCTTGTATTTGCACCGCTTAGTTTGTTGTCACCTTTAAGTGTTTCCATGCATTTTAATCTCACTTTTTGAGCAACAACCTAATATGGGGCAGCTGTTTGCTTCTGCTGATAAATCCTTTAACGTGTTTATTTTACTTTTTCATAATTCATCATATTCTGAAATCATAATTGTAAGGACATGCTTGCTGGGCTTGGCCTAGTGCTGTTAATTTGAATTTAAATGTGATAATGAGCTCAGTTTATGTCGCTGGGAGGCAGGAATTATTGGATTTATGTCAAGTTTAACTTTTACCTTTTGGATAAGATCCAAGACAAATCCGCTGCAAAACATAAATGATCAACGCGTTTACTGGGACGCACCTGGCTCTCTCTCTTCCAGTCACAAACCTCCGTGTGTCTCAGTCGATGCATTACTCTCTTAAGACCCGTAAAAGCGAGGCAACCCCGAAGTAGAAAATCCCCCACGACACGTTTATTTAACAGGCCGTCCATAAACTGACGCAGCATGGAAACGTGGTTTTTTTTTCTTCTTCTTCTTTTTTTTTGAGGATGGAAAAATCAAACTGCATGCTGGTTTCGTGCAGCTTCAGCGCTCACCAGTGCCGCGCGTCACGCCACCATGGCCTTCCCTTTACCATGTGAAAGGGAGAACGCATTAAGATGCGAGAGGCGTCCGAACCCCCTGCGCGACCAAAGCCGACTCCAGTACCCTTGATTCAGGCCTCAACTGCTCCGGGTTATTATAAATAATTATCAGGGCATTACTGCATCCTTGGCTTTATTGACATAGAGTTTGTTAAAAGGCTTCAATAATAAATCATAATCATTTACATATATTTATTATTTTCCATACTTTGGAAAAACTTTTGCCACAGTTTTTCTCATCCGGCCTACTCTTTCTCCTCACATTGTTCATACACTTAGTACTTGAAAACACAGCAGCCAGTCTCTTCTGCATCATTTTTTTTAATAGGTCTATAATTGTTTTTGTTGATTGTGATATTTTCCAGCAAATCGTTGCAATTTTCCCGCAGCAAGAATCTCCTGTGCACCCGAGGCTCAACTCTTAGACACACTAACTCCTCTCTGGCTGTGCGTCCAATCAGCAGGAGCTCTGCAGAGCCGTTCTGCTGTAATTGGATGGAGATGGGAGAGGAATACGCAGCCTTGGCACAACGTAAACACATGCTCGTCTCCTTCGCACTGTAGAGGACGCGCCGGATAGAGCAGATGCAGACAGCGAAAGAGCCGAGAACGCTGCAGAGACTTTAATCTTTTCTTTTTTATTCGTGATTATTTCATCTTTTATCTAATTTAACGTCAATATCAGACATGCAACTAGGGAAATAAGTGAACAACTCTTTCTTTTGTCACGGATCAGAAAAGGTGTTTTTTTTTCACATCATTAAATCTGGATTACGCACGGCGGAGCTCCCGGGACAGCGAAAAGTTCTGAAACTATCGTTTTGTCGCACAGGGATGCGTAACAAGGCGCGTTTTGTGACAGGTTACAGCAGCACGAGTCACCTTTTAACTAAAACTACCATATAAGCCTCTATGGAGTGATTTGACACTTTTTTTTAATTGCGCAAATACTTCACTCATGCTGAAATAAACTGAATTTATTCATGGATTAGAGAAAAACGGGCTTAAATCAAACATCAGAAGAGAGAATTACATCTTAATATATATGCTTTGGGGGATGGCAACAGCCACCTCAAGTCCATACCTAACCAGCAGCAGGATTTTATCCGGCCCGGTCCTTCACTCTGATCGGAGGGGTGGTGGCATGCAACCGGGCAGCACCGCTGTGACCACAGTGTCTAGTGGATACAGAGGGGACCCTTCAGTCAAGATGGTGCAGAGTGACTTCATGCACGGAGCAATGGTGGCGAGTAACGGGGGACACATGTTAAGCCATGCCCACCAGTGGGTGACATCGTTGCCTCACGCAGCAGCCGCAGCGGCTGCAGCTGCAGCGGCTGCGGCAGATGCCGGCTCTCCGTGGTCTCCCAGTTCCCAGCAGCAAGAGGTGAAGAGGAACACCGGGAGGGATGACCTCCACTCGGGCTCAGCTCTCCACCACAGGTCTCCACATCTGGGACCCCATCAGACACATCCGGGAAGTTGGGGAGGCACCTCCGCAGCGCACATCAGCATCACAGAGGGGCAGCAGCAGCAGCAGCAGCAGCAGCAACAACAGTCCCTCATTTACTCCCAGCCTGGCGGATTTACAGTCAACGGGATGTTGAGCTCACACAGCGGACAAAGCCTCATGCACTCGGGGCTGGTGCGCGGAGAGTCCCCTGAGCTGGACCACAGCAGCCACCATCATCACCATCACCACCATAATCACCACACGCACCATCACCAGCATCACGGTGTGGGCCACGAGTCTCACTCAGACGAGGACACCCCGACATCCGATGACTTGGAGCATTTCGCCAAACAGTTCAAACAGCGGCGGATCAAGCTCGGCTTCACCCAGGCAGACGTGGGCTTAGCTTTGGGCACACTGTACGGCAACGTGTTCTCACAGACCACCATCTGCAGGTTTGAAGCGCTCCAGCTCAGCTTCAAAAACATGTGCAAACTGAAACCTCTTCTGAACAAATGGCTGGAAGAAGCCGATTCCACGACCGGGAGCCCGACCAGCATCGATAAGATCGCCACCCAGGGCAGGAAGAGGAAAAAGCGCACATCCATCGAGGTGAGCGTAAAAGGCGCGCTGGAGAGCCACTTCCTCAAGTGTCCCAAACCCTCCGCGCAGGAGATCAACTCTTTGGCGGACACTCTGCAGCTGGAGAAGGAGGTGGTGAGGGTCTGGTTCTGCAACCGGAGGCAGAAAGAGAAGCGCATGACGCCGCCCGGACTCCCGCGCACCCCAGAGGACGCGTATTCACAGGTGGGCAGCATGGGACCCGACACACCGTCCCCCTCCATAGAGTGCAAGAGGATGTATAGCGACACGTGAAAAGAACAAAAGGAAGGACAGGAAATCTGAACAACGTGAAGTGTTTGTACAGTTTTTTTTTTAGATAAATGTTTCCCAGATTTACGAAAGTATTTGGTTACCATTTCTTAAATTATCCATGACCTTTGATCCACAAAAGCTGTTTGCAAGTGTGTGTGTTCATTTCCGAGCGGGACAAATGTCCACCATTATGCATGAACTGGATTCAGATCAGAAAACTGTTTAAAGTCTTTTAATACTAAGGAATATTACAACCCGTAGAGGAAAATTAACATTTAAGAGGCTTTAACGTCAAAATGGAACCAGAAGAAAAGTTTCCCCCCTTATCTTTGTACTGTTGAAACAAAAGTTCCCTTGTAATGCTGCAGAGTTTGATGTGCCACACTAGACTGGGCTGTTGCCTACATTTTACTTCTAATGTAATACATTTTTTTTTTTTTTTTAAGTTTTATTCTACATTTAATGAGCAATAATTGAGCTACCTTCCAATGTGCTTCTTACTTTTGTGTTGTCTGTGGAATTATGTTGTGACACGGTTAAAAAAAAAATGGTCAACAAGCATTTTCCAGTTATTCCAACATTGTTCTTTCCTGCACAGGAAAACTGCTTTTTTACAAATAAGCAAACATTCCCTTAACTTTATGTACAAGTCTGTTGTGTATTCTTGTGTGATGATTTGGACTATTTATTTTCCCGCCCACTGTGTTTATTTTCATGGAAAATACTAATTATTTAATAAATTTGACATAAAATTGTGTTACGGTATGACATGGCCGTCATTAATGTCCCCTTGAATACACACACACACGCGTATAAACAGGCCCACACACACACATCCATCATTTTCATCTGTCATTTTCACACTCAGCTACATTCTTAATGCACACTGTCCAGTCAAAGCTGCATTTAGAAGCTTGTCTTTCATAAGACGATATACTGACATTATGGAAATTATGTTCAGTCGTTCAGCCAAGGCTTGCTTTCTTTATTTTCAGATGTTTTTCACTGATTAAACTGAGAAACGAGTCGGCACATGTCCCGCTTATAAAATAAGTGATTGTTCTTTTAATTCTCATAATATATGAAAATAATCTGTCATTCGCCAACACAACTTCTTAGTTTTTATGCCTCGTGTCTCCTGTTAAATCTACGCTGAGCCCATCAACACTGCTTTGCGTGTAATATACTGCGTGTCAGTGCGGCTCGTACATCCCGTGGCGGGGCTATGGACTGCAGCTCGGTGGAACGCAGCCAAACGGAGGTCGGCTATCCCAGCTGGCAGTTCACCTCGGCAGCGGTTGCCAGGGTGACGGCGAGATGGAGTGACACGAGGCAGTGGATCTTTTGCCACAGATGATGGGCTTGGCAGATAGGCAGCAAGAAGCTCAGGACGTTGGGTGGAAGACGAGGGGGGATGAAACGCCACAATCTTCCGTCTGCATCTCACCCGTCATGACGCACAATAATACATATGTGTAGCTATGTAAACATACATGAGCCGTTCTAATGTGGCGTTGGACCGGTCACGGAAGAAGCTGTACTTGGTGTGAGAACAGAGAGGGTGGAGGTCAAAGGTCTGCTCCTTCAGTAGCTGCTGACAGAACACAGAGGAATAAACACAAACCGGGAAGTTAATGATTCCAGCAAGTGTTACACTTTTAATCACACTGGGAGTATTTATTCCAGACACTTCCACATTGACATCCTGTCCGAACAAAAACAACAAACGGCTGCTTTAAACGCTCATTTTTTTTGGGAAGGCCGTCGCTCTTTATGTGATTCAGGAGTAAACGGGTTTTCTCTGGTTTTCTGTTCTTGTTAGAGCCACTTATTTTCTATTGCAAGCGATCAATAAAGCTCATTGCGCTTTCAAAACATACATGAAAGGTGTGTGTTCGCACAGAGTGCTCGGCGTGGTTCAAGGGAAACGCTAGCTTTGCGATTATAATTTGCCAGAACGACGGATTGGTTTGAACGGGTCTTTCCACGTCTATAGAGCAGGGGTCAGTTTTTAATATCTGAGAGATGACGAGGACATGTTGCTCGGCCCAAGGAAGTGTATTTAGTCAGAAATAAAGTATTTGTGTGTTGTAAAAACACTTCATAGGTACTATTGTGCTTTCACGTTAAAATGTATTTTTCAAACACATGAGAAGCTTCTTTTATTGAGTTAGTTGTGCACAGAGCTTGTTACCGTCAGGAAACTTTAGTAACGTATAGACAAAATCCCAGCACGTATCCTGGAGAGGTTTATGTGCACGTGGAATACACCTCACACATCTAGCAAGGCCGTGATTCACAGAAAAACACCCCCTCCCCATACTCGCATGCACACCTATAGCTAATTCAGAGTCAGGCTGGGCTGTATAGTAAACCAGAGCGCTCGTAAAGAAATACCCACGCAGGCAGAAGAAAACACGCAAAGTCCGCTCCCAGAATCTGAAATTGTTGGGAGGCAACAGTCCACGGTGGAGTGGTGCTACCGCCGCTCGCCGCCAATCCTCCACCTATGGCTCTTAACGTGACGTGTTCCCACTGAGCTGCTAAAATTCTCAGATGAAAATGGCGGCGGAATATAAGCCTCCAGGATTGCAGTGTGATCCCCTCAAAGCTTGGTGATGTAAAGATGGGAGATAAGGCAGGAATTGGGGTGGGGTTATATAAAAAAAAGAAGCCCTTTAAAGGGTTTTGTCATCACACAGCACTAGATGTCTTCACTGAATATCAATGCTGGGATCTGAAGGTACATGCCGATGATGTTACGCTAACCCGAGAAAACCCCAAAGTCCCCGGTCGATGCAAATGAAATTACATAAAAATGTAATTTACTTGAAAATATATCAGTAGGTTCTACTTATTCTTGAGTTATGGGCTGTTTGCAGTTGCACTCTAAGGATGTTTTTACCTCCTTACAGTAATAACTACTAATATAATTGCTCATAATTGCTCTTAAAGGCTTGTTCAGAGCTACTTTACATAAAGCAATTACTACGCGGGTAATCCCTCCTTCAGTGCTTTGTGTCTCACAGTTTGGGAACAGCCGCATACAGCAGACCTGTGCTTAACCGGGCGAAATCGTTTCGAAAAGTTTTAATCGCCAACTATTTCACTGCGGTTTGCACATTATCATTCCTCACTGTTTGCTGTTAATTATTGTCACAACGCGGAGACTGGTTAACCACAGAAGTCTAACACTGATTAAACACACTGTGGGTTCCTCAGTGCATCCCGAGCCTCATACCTGGAACCGGAGGCCGCGGGGTGCACAAGTAAAAAGTCCCATTTTAGGACAGACGTAATGTCAAAGGTGCTTTGTCTGCAAGTATTAACATGTCTGACTTACCCCCTCTGAATATTACACAGCTGGCTGAACATTGCTCAGTCAACATTGTCTGAGTTCCCTCCTCAGATGTAGCCGTGAACATTTTTTTTACCCGTGTTTGCATGTTATTTTTTATTTTGGGTGATTAATGGAGTACCGAATTCTCTCGATCAGGAAGAAATTAAAGCAAACATCTGCGGAATAACGAGCAGGGAAGTGAATTCTCTCAGTGGCTGGCGTGTTGTGTGGGTGCCACTGAACGTGACGAGCATGCATGTGGCAGACCGGTGGAGTGGAACACGTTTGATGGGCATGTTCAACACATGGGCACGATGCCAATTTAGACAAGCATGCATGAAAATAAATAAATACAAATCTCAGCACGCATGCTAAGCGTGTGAATGTAACTTTGTATGTTCGTGCAAATATACCCGATAAAAAGGCATTAGCTGAGGTTTGGCTTACTTCTGGAAACTGGTGGTACGGTTTTATATTTTCTGTATCTAATCTACCGAAATGTCCCAAATAAAATATAAGAATTTTATCAATATATGGAGTAGTTGTGTTTCTGGGATTATTTTTGTTATTGTCTCAAAAAGAACAGCAACTTTATTTGAATTAAAAGCCAACTCGCCTGTAAATACCCGGACATGCAACAACAGAATTCAACTGGAATTCAATGCTGCCATCTTCTGGGTGAAATAATTATTGCATGATTTTATTTATTTATTTATTAAAATGTTTCTACAGAAAGAAACTGGACTAATGAAAAAACAAACAACATATCAAGCAGAATCTAGGCATGGATGTGTGAGATTGTGTCTTTTATTGGAGTTTTTGGTTGCATATTATCACGTATAATAATATAATATAATATGGATATAATGGGCACACGAAACATGCTATTTATATTAAATTAAACGTATACTATTAAAAAAATCACAACATCCTATTATTAAATCTTAATTTAATTTAATTTAATTTGTATGAATTAGACATTTATGAATAATTTATTTTATTTAGTATACAGCATCAATGACATTCAGTTAAGCTGCATTTTTACTTATTTTATTCAAAATTTTACATAGTTTGTACACTGATCAGCCACAACATTAAAACCACTGGCATTAGAAGTGAATAACATTGACCATCTTGAGACAATATGATATTCTGCAGGGAAACTTTTAGACCTGGCATTCATTCATGTGGATGTTACTTATACATGTAGCACCCACCTAGACCAGACCAGGCACCCCCACCCCATAGCAATGACACTCCTTGATGGCAGCAGCCATCCCCAGCAGGATGCAGCCTGACACAGACACACAAAAACGCTTTAGGAACAACTCAAAAAGAAAAAAAACGAAAAAAAGTTGTTGAGCAGGCCTCCAAATTCACTAGATTTTACAAATAAGCAAACATTCCCAAACTGATCAAGTATCTGTGGGACGATCCACAGAGGCTCCTCCACTATAGCACCCAAAGGACCAACAATCTGTTACCAGACACCACAGGACACCCTCAGGAGGCCCATGTCCATTCTCTGATGAGCCCCAACTGGTTTGGAGGCACAAGGGAGACCTGCACAATATTAGGACGGTGGTCATAATGTTATGCCTGATCGGTGCATGTCATCCTCATGTGCATTCTGCTTGGTATGAAACCAATTGTATCTGAGGAAAGAGGAAACGGAGCATGTGCATGTAAATACTGACCAACAATTGACGTAACCTCAGAGGGATTCACATGCTGAGGATTGTCACGTTATTTATTTATTCATTTTGCCATACTGCTCCTTTAATTCAGAGACCACCTGCCCTTCTGGCGTCAGCATCGTGCATCATCCGCAGGAGGCACGATGGCGATCGATACGGCAGCGAAATGTTCAAAGTGGGATTTTTTTTTAGGAAAAAGCTCAGCATGCACAGGAAGAGAGACTCTGTCACGGAGAGACGAGCACACGACCTGGTAACCGTCAAGGTAAGCCAAGGATGTGTTTGGTTAATCATTAGAAATGTATTATTCCCCGATGCTCAGAGAGGGGCTGGGAAAAAAAAAAAAACAGTCTGGGATTTTTGGCTTTGACACCTTTAACGGTGATGGATGAGAATGAGGTGGATGCGGACCAGACGAGAGGGTGTGATTGACAGACAGGTGTGGAAGATGTGAATTCATGTGGCAACGGGAGAACAGACTGTACAGACTGGGTGGTGGAGCTGTGTTAAAAAAAATAAAAAAAAATTGGATGAAAGCAATGAATTGGAAGCGCAGGGAAATGAGCTTAAGGGTAATCTAATGCCACAGAGTGAAATCAAACAAACCAGCCTTGTTTGGAGGAAATGATGCCTCCACATCCTTTTAAAATCTGCACAATGCCGAGACATTTTTCCAGTCTGTCTTGTTTTCATCCCAACCATTTGATTATTCAGAGCTGCTCCTCAGGCAGCATCGCATCAGTCTTGAGCTCCACAGAGCAGCTGAGCAAAATACCTGGTTTTAGCTGAAATAAAGCGAGTCAAACAACTGTTGAAGGGTGATTTAATTCACATAAATGTTTTAAAATCTCATGATCGTGTTATTCCTGTGCTGTGTTCATGCTTTTTTTTTTAGTTAGTATTATTTAGGTTTATTGAGAGTCATCTACCGTGCAGTTTTACTGACTACACCAAAGGATTATGTGAAATAATAACGTTAATAATATCTGAAATACACTGTCTCAACTAACTATCAGTTTCTGATAAGAGCCTTTTCCATAAATCATGTGGTACAGTAAAAAAATAAATAAAAAAAATAATATTGACAGGGATGAGAGTATGGGCTGCTTGTTGCCATGGAACTGGGGGTGACCGTGTTGCCGTGGCAACAGCCAGCAACACTATGCAATGGCTTATGAGGGGATTTTGTGCTAGAATGTAGCTACAGACCCTGAAGGCCTCATTTCCTTTTACTAACGTAAACTGAGATAACATGACTGTGGACACGCCATCCACGCAGTATTTATTTATTTTATTTATTATTAAGGACATTTTGACATAAAGATGGAAGTAAATTAAAAACGTTTGCGTCGATCTTTTTCCTCAGCTCCAGGTTCAGTAGTAGTGCGTGCTGGTTTGCTGAGGCGCTGCGATGGCTTACACTCGAGCAGAACAGAGTCATCGTTATCAGTAACACCTACTACCGTGACAAATCAAGCCTCTGTTAAAACGGTCTGTGAGATAAAATGCTTGAACTCCACGGGACATCAGACTCGGAGGATCACTCCTCTTATCTTGGGTCCTCAGCTGCTAGCTACCTGTTCACCTCAGGTGGCTGCATCTGAATGCCACAGTGTCCCCATCACACATAGCGGTGGTCCCACCATCATCAGGAAGTAAAACCCATAACAGACATGTTTTATCTGTATCCAGAGGATGCTGCTGTTCTGTCAAGGCTGCATCGCCGTCCGATGCATTAACCAACAACGAGCTACTGCTAACGGCAGCTGACTTCACCCTGGGTGTAAATGTGTGTATTTCTATTCATGTGTGAAACATTGCAGCTCGGCTGTTAATCATCAGCCTGAGCGAGGCCAGTGAGCAACACGTCTCTGTCCTGTGCGACTGCAACCGTGTATGGGGTGTGTGTCCTATGGCTTATATAACTCCTTCAGCATCGCGTGGTCGTCAGTCCCCCTCTCACTGTTTCGTATTTACAATTACCACTGACTAATAGATGATGAGATGATCTGATGAGATACTCCTCAGTTCTTTCTGTGTTTATCGCAGCTTTTTAAGAGACAGACTCCACTTTAATGTGATGCTCTGTGCATCCACGTCCATTGGAATTGTTGTTACATCTTGTGTGTATTGACCAGCACGTCACAGATTATTTATTCACTTTCACAACATGCCTTATGTGGATATTCTTGTTTTTCATTCCCAGGTATTGCCATGGAGCTCCATCCCCTGGAATACGTCTTAGTTGTGACAAAGCATGTTCTCCTGGGCTGATATCCTCTGATAATAGCTGCCATGGCTTTTTGTAATGAAAGCCTGTTGGAGGAGTGTGACCTCATTGAGCCAAACAATGTAGAGGAAACAACGGAGAGCCTCCCGCCAGAAGCTGCAACTCCTCTCATATCAGTCACTCTGCGCGTGACCCTGGCAGCAATAATGATCTTCATGATTACTATTGGTTTTCTCGGCAACGCCATCGTGTGTCTGATTGTTTACCAGAAGCCTGCCATGCGTTCTGCGATCAATCTCCTCCTCGCCACGCTGGCGTTCTCTGACATTATGCTCTCTCTGCTCTGCATGCCCTTCACTGCCGTCACCGTGGCCACCGCTGACTGGAGCTTTGGGAGCGGGTTCTGCCGAGCCTCCATCATGCTCTACTGGCTGTTTGTTCTCGAGGGGGTGTCCATCCTCCTCATAATCAGCGTGGACCGCTTCCTCATCATTGTGCAGCGGCAGGACAAGCTGACCCCACACAGAGCCAAACTTCTAATAGCAGGGTCGTGGGTGTTAAGCCTGTGCGTGTCACTGCCGTCTGTCGTCGGGTGGAGGACGGGTGCGGCGGGTATTGGGGGTGCGTGGGCGCCGCAGTGTGTCCTAGGATACAGCGAGTCCCTGGCAGACCGTGGATACACAGTGCTGCTGGCCGTAGCGGTGTTCTTCGTGCCCTTTGCTGTCATGCTGTACTCTTACATGTGCATCCTGAACACGGTGCGCCGCAACACCCTGCGCATCCACAACCACACCAGCGAGCACTCCTGCCTGCCGGCCCTCAACCAAGTCAGCAAAATGAGACTCACCGGGCTGCAGCGGCCGCCTCAGATCAAGGTGGACATGAGCTTCAAAACCAGAGCCTTCACGACCATCCTCATCCTCTTTGTGGGCTTCTCTGTGTGCTGGTTGCCGCACACGGTGGTCAGCCTGCTGGCCGTGTTCAGCCGGCAGTTCTACTACAGCTCCGTCTTCTACCCGATCAGCATAGGCGCTCTGTGGCTCAGCTACCTGAAGACGGTCTTCAACCCTGTCATCTACTGCTGGAGGATCAGAAAATTCAGGGAGGCCTGTCAGGAGTTCATCCCCAAAAGCTGCAGACTGTGTCCCAGGGTGCCAGGCAGGAGTCACCGGAGAGTGAGACCCAGCAACATTTATGTGTGCAGCGAGACCCAATCAGCTGTGTGATACGCGGAGGACGAGCCACTGCTGACTAATAATTGTTGTCAATAAGCATTCAGATGTTACACTCTTAAGTACTACTGTGAAGTACTTCTTGTTGATAACCCAGAGAGGACGAAAGGACAAACCACGGGAAACGCCACTGATTCGACACCGTGGCGAGATTATTATTTCTGCTTTTTCCATTAATAAATATGATTTCTGTCAGTCTCGGACTTATCATCATGATCATCATAGCTTAGCATTTACTGCCTACACTGTCACTTCACTGCTCATATTGTCCCTGAAGTGTTAACCTGTTGTTTTAGACTCAATTTTCAGTGTGAAGCTACTGAGTTCTAGTGGTGATTATTATTTTTGTCAGTTTTGTGATGAGTTTCTGAGGCGGGGAGGGGGGAGGGGCTAAAAGCATACAGTATTAATGTTCGGTGATGTTTTTAAGATGAAAGTCCGACAGCTTTGGAGGGAGGGTAAAAAAAAGAAAAAAAAGAAACTTGTGTAGAAACCTTTTGTCATTTTTTGCTCCACACGTGTGTCAACAAAGACGTGGTTCAGTTACTGAGGTGTGAATGTTTACTTGAATGCGTTCTGATTTTGTGAAAGATGAAACCAGGTAAATAAATACGGCTTTGAAATGAGGTCACATTGACGGAGTGCTTTGCTGAAAAACACGTTGTGGCACTCTGTGTACATAAAGCTCACGGGCAGATAATGGAAATGGGCCGACGAGTTGCTGGGATACTAAAGACGTCCATTCACGGTGGGTGAATATATACTGTGTCTTCTTTATTGAAGAAAACACACAGAGCACAAGTGACTTAGGGAGGTTGGGAAATTAGATTACAAAAGTGAAGAGACCATGATATATCAACAAAGGAAGTGAATGTACTTTACTTTTAATTAATTTTTTTTTTTTTTTTTTTTACATGTTGTGGCGATAACAATCAAAATTGTCTAGACTTTTTGCACAGCTCAGAGCCTGAAACATCACGAGCAAGCAGGGCGGTGGCAGAAATAACTCTTCTCAGACCTAAGGGGAATTATCGTTTTTTACAACCTGGACCTTAATTCAGGCATAAAATACGATCGTTTACTCACCCATTTACCTTTGGTGTCATTGAGTAAATCCATAATGGGAGTGACTGGGGCACCGAGACGCAGCCTCTTAATAATGCATTGTTTGCCACGAAACTCATTTCACCAGTATTTTGTTATAATACGCTAGTGCTATTCCCCGTTGAGTCCGGAGTTACCGGTTATCATAACAAAATATTGGTGAAATTAATGAGTTTTGTGGCAGATAATGTGTTATTTAGAGGCTGCGTCTCGGTGCCCCAGTCACTCCCACTATATGGATATACGGCGATCTAAACATCATCCAAATGACACCAAAGTTATATGGGTGAGTAAACGATCGTATTTTATGCCAGAAGTCAGGTCTAAGTTGTAAAAATGGTAATGCCTCTTTAACTATACACTTTACTCAAACTCCTTTACTCCTAACCTGCTTCCTTAACCCCAACAGGGGGTTAGCGCCTTAGGAGAAGAGGCTGACGGCTGAGGACTCTTAACCCTTGTGCTACCTTTGGGGTCTCTGGGAGCCCAAGTGGATGGAAGGACACATAGAGAGCATGCACGAGGGTAGCAGTATGGGGATAGTATGAGGTTTTTAAGATGGATTTAGAATAAAACAGTTTTTACAGGGAACCAATTGAGAGAAGCAAAAAACTGGAAAAGTGTGATCCCTCTCTAATTCTGCTAGAGCAGTACTTTGGACCACCTGGACGATTTTAACAAAGCTACGGACAACCGGACAATAAGGAATTACAGCGGTCCAGCCTAGAAGTAACAAATGCGTGAACTAGGAAAAAACGGGGAGATGTTGCTGATCTTGGCAAATTATTTCACTTATATCGTCCACTGAATTCTGCGTTGTGAAACTGAAGTAACAAATGACAATGATTATGGCAATTTCCCTGCGAGAACCTCCCCAAGAGATAAAGAGTAAAGTTGTCTATCTATATATCTATCTGAAAATTGTTATAAAGTATTGACGAGAAGAAAAGCAGACTGGATTGTAGTTTTAATACTACAAAACGATTACTGTTCATAATTTTACAGGCATAATCATAGCCACAGCTTCATGAGTTTGAGTAAATTTAGAGAATTTGCTTGACAAATTTATAATCGCAGAGATCGATGAAAAGCAGGAAAACCCTCCAAATGAGAGGCATAAAACCAGTAATGTTTGTTTGGAAAAATGACAAGAAACTGTACTATCTAGAAATTTTGGATAATCTTGTCAGCTGCAACGGTTATACCAGCAGTTTAAAGTGTTTTAAAATTCTCACTGATCTTTGGCTGTGACTTGAAACTAAGGGAAGACACAGGAAATAAGAATTAAAATTAATACTTTATTGGTGGACTCCCAGATTCAGATTGTAGATAAAAATCAAATAGTAACTGATTTAATGTAATCCTATTGAATTCAATGTAATTCCCTGTTCTCCTTCTCAGTATTCATTTATCTAAGAAGATAAAACGCAATATGAAAGAGACACGTTTGATTTAAAGGAGACTAATTCTTTAAAAACAATGATTTGACATTTGACATTTATGCACGTGATAATGGAGCCACGACCTTATCTTAATGTAGAGCTCATGTTGTTTCTGTATCACGTTACGGTCCTAATTTAATCTCTTAACTTAGAGCTGGCTGTTTGTGCTTAATTTAATTGCGTAAACGTCACAGGCAGTGATCCTTTTTCCCACAACATGCAACCAGTTTGTGAACTTGTGTGACTGGATAAAAAAAAAAAAAAAGAGAAATACAGGAACTTAATTCACTGGAATCACAAAAATGCCAAGCTGTTTTCCTTAACAGTTACGGTGAACAACAATATCTACTGAAATAAGTGCTAAAATAGTGTGTTTGTAAACAGATAACAGATCAGAAGTCTGCAGTCTGACATCCTGATATTCCTAAACAAACAAAATACCCGTGTGGTGAGAATAAAAATCTTTTATTTATTTTTTATTTTTTCGATAAATTTCACAACAGGACGTCCAGCAGGGGGCAGGAATGGGACAGCGGTGTCACACAAAAAAAAAGAAAAAACCCTAACTGCTGTGAAAACACCAACGAAGAAGAAGAGCAGCGGTAAACATGGCGGCTTCCACGGAGGAAAATGGGAAGGCTGCTTGTAACTCGGATGTGGATCACTTACTGCACCCTGAGCTGCTGTCTCTAGACTTTATGCAGCTAATTTTAAGCGAGGTGAGTCAACGTTTAAAGAGAAACGCGGGAAAGTGTCATTTAATGGGGGGTTAAAAGAAGAATACAGAAATGTTAGCATGACAGCTAACAACCAGGATAGATGCCTACATATGTGTTTACGTCAACATTAGGCACTGATTAGGTGAATTAACAGTGTTTTTTTTTTTTTCTTCTGAATCAGAAAAATGTCAATACCAAAGACTGTGGCAGTAGAGACCGTCTCACGGAGCTCTACCTCCGGCATGTCATCCCTCTGCCGCAGAGGACTTTGCCCAACAACCGCTGGGGAAGGAGGATGGAGAAGAGCCGAGGGAGACAGACAGCGGCTGGTCACAGGTCAGACACCGACCTGTACACGCTGCAAGCCTTCAAAATGTTTGTTTATCAGTTACTCCTAATGTAAACTCTCTGCAGCATCATAGGTTGTAATATATCCTGCCTTTCCTGGGCTAGATAAATAAGTTCATGTGTGCAATAGGGGTGCATCAGTTCATTATTTCTCATCTCAGTGCTGTTCCTGTTATTTCAACTCCGGATACGTCACAAATAAGCTACATATGGGACAACGTTTTAGTGTACGGTGTCACCATGCTCAGGAATACAGTGTCGAATCTTGATAATAGAGGGATGCATGTCAAAATGTCCATCCATTCATCCATTCATCCATTCATCGATCAGAGGTCAGTATCCAGACAACGGATCCACAAAAGGGGTTTCTGTTATTTTAGAGCAGTTCGTGTGAAGTTGAGGACCTGCTTCGAGGTCAGCAACAAGCTTCATCTCTGTGTCAATCGCACCACGCCACAAGTCACCGAAAACCTGCACAGGGCAACATTTCTTTGTTGCATGCACGCTACAAATATAAAGTCAAGATGAGTTCAGTTCAGAATATTATTGTTTGGTGATTTCCAGCTCCAGCAACGACCAGAACAGGAAAAGGCCTCTCATTGTCTTTGATGGGAGTTCCTCTCGCTCTGCTCTACTGAAAGTGAAGAAACCTGAGGGGACCGCTGCGTCACCAGGAATCACAGAGCGGTTAAAACCCCCTCCAGCTGCAAATCTATCCAACCCCATCCGCAAGCTGTCAGGCAGCACACCTTCCTCATCCTCATCCGCTCATCGCAGCGCTGACGCAGCAAACCTCAAACGGGAAGCAAAAAACTCGGTAGGGACTTTTTTGCTATTTCTCCTCAGCTACCCATGCACATTTTTATAAGGGTTGTCTATAAATGTCTATGTTGTCATATTTTTTACTTCTTAAAAAACATACTCCTGTATGCCCGATATATTAAAAAGAGATTAAAAAGTGTTCCTACAGTGCCTGTAAAATTACAGCCCTGAAAGAATCTATATAATACAATAAAACAGCGATAAAACTGTTTAAAAATTTCTAAAAAATTGTATTATTCAACTGGTATTCATAGTTTCATCTTTCTTTTCAGGATGCACTGCACTCTCCAGAAGTAAAGAAAAAGATCCAGCATGTGACATGGCCCTGACCCCTGACCCCTGTTCATGTAGCCCTGATGAGCGCTCGGGCTCTGGCGGACAGATCACTCCCCTCCTCCCCGTCTCTGTCCTCTCGGCGTCCTCTGCCTTGGCTGTCCCTTATAGCTGCGTCTCAACGCCACCTCGCTGCTCTCGTTGAGTTCGGAGAGAGACGATGCGATGGGCGTGACGCTGAGGCAGCTCCTGAAGTCGTCAGCTGCCTCGTTGCTTTCCACAACCTCAAGTGCCCTTACCAACAATGATCAGCCACTCGCATCAGATCCCACCGCATTGAAATGTCTGTTTATGTGTGGGGATTTGCTGAGGTGAATGGGCTTCAGGCACTGGATGGTTTGGTTTGGTGAGTTTCTTGACTGGGTTTTGTTTTTTTAATCCAGATGGTTTTAAACCACGTATGGGATGGTTCTTTTTATCCAGTGCTGTAAAAGAATACAAACAACAATTTATGCAGGATATAACTTTTTAAGAGGTTGTGTGTACCCTGAACATTTTGAACGATTTGATGATAAATCATTTTTTTTGTCAACCATTCCACTGAGATCTGGATTTTTTTTCAGTTGTTGTTGTTCAAGGTTTTTAAATATTTGTGTGATGAAATATTGTACATACCTTGCATACACACGATCAGGCATAATATGACCACCTTCCTAATATTGTGTAGGTCTCCCTTGTGTCTCCAAAACAGTTTTGACTCATCCGAGAACGGACATGGGCCTTCTGAGGGTGTCCTGTGGTGTCTGGCAACAATTTGTTGTTAGTGGGGGCCGTTGGGTCCTGTGGGTTGAGGGGAGGGGCCTCTGTGGATCATCCTACAGATACTTTATTAGTTTGGAATCTAGTGAATTTAGAGGCCAGGTCAACACCTTGTGCTGTTCTTCGTGTTTTTTTTTGTTTGTTTATTTTGAGTTCTTCCTAAACTGTTTTTGTGTGTGTGTTGGGCTGCCTCCTGCTGGGGGTGGCTGCTGTTATCAAGGAGTGTCATTGCTATGGGGTGGGGGGGCCTGGTCTGGTGTAGGTGGGTGCTACATGTCTAAGTAACATCCACATGATGCCAGGTCCAAAAGTTTCCCAGCAGAAAACTGCATTGTCCCAAGATGATCAATGTTATTTACTTTTCCTGTCAGTGGTTTTAATGTTGTGGCTGATGGGTGTATATCATGGAGATAAATACAAACAGCTGCTTCATATTCCGCTGTTGGGTAGCCATTTTGACACAGAGGAACTCAATGACATCTTCATGAATGTGATTACGATCTTCTAATAATTCAGTTAGAGTGACGACTGAACAAAGAATGCGGTCTCTTTGAAGTATATTTATTGCCGTGGATAAATTGACTTTGGGGTTAGTGATGTAAACAGACTTCATCAGGAACACACAGGAACAAGCATTTTGAAATGATATCATGTTTATACCAACAGTTGTTTTTTTTTAATAAATCCCTAATGTAAGGAATCACGTTTCCTGTTTTAATTACAGTGAAAATCTCAGCAGCTCTGGGGCCCATGTTTGATATGCAGCTATAAACAGTGCGTGATGTTAAAACTATCAAGGAAATCTCAGCTCCTGCTCAATGATCTCACATCGAGAAATCTGTAGTCACATTTTTATTGCACTCGTATGGGATTCCTGCTCATTAGCTACCAACGGAAAGGAAAAAATGGACCCAACCCATTTTTTTTTTTTTTGCTCTAGCAATTCTTCAGTTTATTTGATTTCATGCGCAACTCTATAATTAGAACTTATTACAATAAAGATTCATATTTACGTGGCACTTGCAGAACTCATTCACCAGCTTGGCCAGCCCATGCACAAAGCAGTACTATCACACTCTGAAGCTGATGGTGTGCATTAATATTGCAGATTTGTCTCAGAACGCACCGTACCGTATCTACCTGCAAACATTTCATACTTCACATTCATGCCAACATTTATTAGTAATCACTTTTTCTCAAAGCGTGATCATTTAGTTTGAATAAAGTTTCTAAATTCAAATAACACTGTTAGTAGTATGTATTTCATAGCGTAAAACAATGTAGAATCATAGTAACGCTAGGCAGAGATGCTGTACTCCAACATTACTTGGCAGTCGTCCAGTCAGATGCGTCCGTCAGCTTAGGGGACAGATTAGATGTCCTTGCCACACTCTGGGCACAGGATATCATCACGTTCAGTGAGGAAGCCACGCCCAACCAGGGACACGGAGCACTTCTTGCAGTTGAAGCAGTCATTGTGCCACTGGCGCTCCTCGAAGGAGATGTACTTGCTTCCTCCAAGACCTGAGAATAGTAATGATAAAAAACCATTAAGTCATTACAACTGAGAAGCTGATTATAAACGGTCACTTCTGGATTCTATAAATTACCGCTAATTGGGGTGGTGCAGGAGGCACACTTCTTAGCGTAAAGGTTGCAGAAGCAGTTGAGACAGTAGGCGAAGTCATCTCTAGAGGTAAACCTCTGGCCAGACAGCTGCTGCTTGCAGCTAGTGCACAGGAAGCAGTCCTTGTGCCAGGGCTGGTCACGGTAGGTCACACCGCCAGTGGTGATGGGCTAGTGAGAGGGAGCACGAGTGTCATTGCAACCCCTTTTTCTGCACATGCATATAAACATAGTCCTTTAAGAATAAAACAATAGGAGGAAGAGGATAATTCAATTGGTGGAGCCTCCTGAGTGTTTACCTTCTTGCACTGCACACACTGCATGGCAAACTGCTTCTCATAGCAGGGCACGCAGAAGTTATTGTTCTCCTTAGGGATGAAGCTCTTGGTGCCGATGGGCTGCTGGCATCTCTGGCAGGTAAAGCAGGTCTCGTGCCAGCTGTTGCCCTTGTGCTCCATCTTCCTGGAGCCTTCAGAGACAAATGGATGGAGTGATGCAAAGAGAATCAGTGATAAGTATTATCTACGTACAAGAAGTTCTTCATAAGATACGTTTTGTTTTGTAGTTCATCAGTTTTCCAAAGGCATAAAACTCACAGTTGGCCATGCAATGTAGTATCAAAAAACGTTATTAATGTGTGAACGAAACAGCTTCGATTCAAATGGAAACTTTTATTTTGCAAATCAGATATAGCTTTCCGCTATCCGTCGCCTCGTGATGCCTCTATTTCCCTCTCACCTGGCATGATGGTCTTCTTGCACTCATGGCACTTGGAGGAGTACTCATTTGAGTAGCACTCGGTGCAGAGGAGCTGTTCGTCCTTGGTGGAGAAGGGCTTGTCCACCAAGGAGCGCTTGCACTGGAAGCACTTGAAGCAGTCCTCATGCCAGTGGCGGTCCTTGTAGGACAGATCCTGCCGGGGGGGGGGGGGGGGGGGGGGGGACATGGGCCGCACGTTTAGAGCGAGGCAGGTTCAAAATCAGAGAGGCGTGCAGTGTTTCTCTGACATCTCTTACCCTGGTGTTGCAGCCGATGGGCTTCTTGCAGTCCTCACAGGTGTTGGAGTACAGGCTCTCGTAACATTTCACACAGTAGGGATTCTCCTCCCTCAGAACATACTTCTTCCCAAACAGGGACTCTTTGCAGTAGTGGCAGTCGTAGCGCTCAGTCATTTTGACCGGGGATTGTTCACCTGAGAGAGAGAGAGAGAGACAAGAAAAAAAAAAAAAAAACGTATTTTCACTCTTGTTTTTCTTTGAGGGACAATCAGCCGAGAGACGTTTCTTAAATTCCACCCAGTAATGTTTTCAAGTATCAAGATCTTTGAGGTTTTTCCATGTTTTTTTTTTTTTATCTTCCGCTCCCATCTCCCAGCAGCCCTTCGTTTTGTTCCGGGTGCCAGGAGAAGAAGGTGACAAATGAGGAGGATATAAATAACTCCTATCAGTCCTGCTTAGAGACAGTCAACTTTTGCCCCGCTGCATACCAACGCTCTCTATGCCACTGTACTCTGACCCATCCATCACCTCACCTCCAGCTGTCGGCACCACATCACAGTATCCCTTGTCATTGTGTGTGTGTGTGTCTGTCCGTGTGCGAGCGGGCTTCAACGACACTTGCAATAATGACTACTCACAGTCTGCAGCTGCTTGTGATCCGCCTGCTAAGCCCCCTGTTATCCCGCCTGTGCCGACACACTCTCCCTCCGCTTACCAGGTTTTTGATTCCTCGCTGGCTAATTTTCATGTGCATTGATTCTCCAGCAAAGCTTTCACCATATAAGGAGGTCGGAGGGAGGGAAAAAATGGACAAAAAGCGGAAATTCCCTCCATTCTTTTCTTAATTTCATTCTTTTCTGTTATTAATTGAGCTGCTCTCTGTTGTAATCCCCCTCCCCTTGATCTATTTGTGGTCCAAGATGAGATCTGTGAGTGATTTGTAGAGGTTAGAATCTTTCATCTGGCTGAAGTTGAGACGTTTAATCTGCGCCGGCCTTTCTGCCCTCAGCCCCTCCCACATTCCCTCATTGTCTGTTGCTCCCACCATGACTCACCTAGCTTATATAAGGATTTATCTGACTCCTAAAAATAAGAAACGGATAATCTGAACTGCCACAAATAAAACCTCCAGCTTTTCAGGCATGCCATGCAGCTGTTTCCCAGCTCCTGGGGTCTCTTTGATGGTGCCCATCTGGGAGTCGAACTGAGCCGGACAGTTTGTGGATGTCAGACGGTCCCAGCGGTCTCTCTCTTTTTCGCCTATGCAATCATGTTGTCACATGTCATTAAAAATAACGCAGCTCTAGCTTTGGTGAGGAAAGTTTAGTCAAGCTGAGAAAGGGAATTTAGTCATCTCACAAATCTACTATTTACAGCTTTTGTTCCTGTTTCCAGATGTTTCAAAGTTTTTTTAAACACCATTTTAAGAAATGGAAACCATAAAGCAGTACTTCCTCTGACAGCGAGGCGCCAAAACGACTTGTTTATAGCAATTTTCTACTTTCCCTGAGCAATACTTTTGGAGGAATGTCTCCTCACGGATTAAGCATGAACAACAACCCCCTTATGGAGGACTTGTAAATGGATAATGGGACAAAATTTGAAATCAAATTGAAAGTAAATTCTGAGTTACAGTTCATACTTAAAGTAAGCTTGTTGCAAAAAGTAACTCTCCCCACCAACCGTAAAATTAGAAGCTAATTCTTTTTTTTTTTGAAAGAAAATACTTTTTTTGTGCAAAAGTGAAGCTGAAAACGAAACGAAAGAAGGAAAGGTGGAAATGTCTTCTTATAAAGATGGGTCGACAGATGTGCAGATGTTTTTTGGGCAGAAATAGATGATGCAGTTATTTACTAAAAGAGGAAACCGGGTGCAGGAGAGGCGGTTAAACAGTGAGGACCCTGTGCAGGTGGAAAGAGGGAGAGCACGAGCAGGTGGGTGGGGAGGCAGACAGGAGAGTGGCAGGACATCAGTGAGCATGGAAGACCGGTGGGTGAACACCAGCGAAGAGGATGAATGGGTGGAAGGATGGATGGGTGAATGGGTGGAGAGTGGAGCAGCCGAAACAGAGCTGGTTCTTACCTTCCTGTCTGAGAAGTGTGTGCCTGTGCGGAGTCTGGGGCAGACTGAGAGGGGAGGCTCCGGGCGAGCTGTAGCTACTCCTGATTGCATTACTCCACCCATCAGGGGCTAATTGAAAACGGGGGAGGGATGATGGAGGGGGGGACGGTGGGGGGAGCGAGAAGGGGGCAGGGATTCTTTTTCTAGATGATCTAAAAATACAGCAGCACCTCACAGAGATAACCCCGAGGCCCCCTTTCTCTAGCTCATTCAGTCACCAGCGCGACCATGTGGCCTTTTAAGGTCAGTCGGTTGCTGTTCATTCGCTCACATACTTCACTTAAACATTTCTTTCTAATGCTCCTTCTCATGTCAGCCTTATCATGCCGTTCCTCCCTATCCAACTTCCTGCAGAGAAGTCTTCCTTCTTCTTCTGCTGTTGCTTTCTTTACACGAGAAACCCTTTATCTTTACCACAACACCGCACACAAACACCCACGCACACTGTTGCGTAATGACACAATATACTACGGCCTTTTATATATGATGGAAAGGATGCCAGGGGTCAGATGTCAAAGACTGTCGTCCTGTGAGATTCACCGCTACTCAGATGTCTCGTCTCTCCGCCGCAGTCAATCCCAAACCGCCAATGTGATGGCTACAGTATCCAGGCCTGCTAACGACAGACACCCACATGGTTTCTAAGAAAGTTTTAGCACTATTTTCTACACTCCCACGCTCTCTTGTTCACACCGCAGCCCCCCTCCATCACCCCTCACACTATTCCCGACTCCCTCTTTCCTCGTTCTAACTCTCTCTCTCTCTCTCTCTCTCTCTCTCTCTCTCTCTCTCTCTTTAAAGAAGGTTTTCCCGACCTGGTGGTCTCTGGACGCTCTCCAGTGGGAAAATACGTCAGCAGCGCTTTGCTATGGTTCAAGTGCTCTATTTGTAGCGCGCCGCGAAGAACTCGGTGCCTCGCAAAGTGTTAAATCAGTTTTGTTTGTGTTTGTTTCTATGGCGTTACGTGCGCTGGTGTTTACTGGGGTGCAGTGCGTTCAAAATAAATCCATCGCTTCTACACTGAGATATCGCAAAACCTAATGAACAGATTGCTGTGAAATTTTGAGAAAGGCTATCATGATGTGTGGCAGGGGCTTTTTGTGATCCCATGACTTTTAATCTAGCACCAATATTAGGTTGACATTTGTGGTTTCAATTGACATATCCCCACAACTGTTTGAGGGATTTCCTGGAAATTTGGCAGAGACACCCACGTTGGCTATCAATTGTCAGTGATCCACTGACCTTTCATTTCCAGTACATCATCAATGAAATTTCTGCAGAACAAATGCTATTCCCCTCAGCTGTGCTTGGTAAAAACTAGCTAGCTAAGATAATGAAACACCAGCTGCTGATGAATCGCATTTTCATTGTGGGGATGCTTTGTTCTAATCTAGGCGTTCTGCTCATCCTGTATGCGTGCCAAATGAAATTAAAACGTTACCAAGAGTTTTTCATCTTCTGATTTTGGCTTTCTCATTGAGACGGGAAGCTGGAACAAACAGGAAGTTGTGCTGTTTTGACTAGTACTGTAGGTGAAATTAAAGTCAGATGACAGTTTGTCAGACAGAAGAAGATCTTGTACTAGTAAAAGACGAGACTGGGAAAAGATTTTATTTAATTACTCTCCCTCTAATAGACATGTGGCATTTTTAATTCATGCGTCCAGTGTGCTTCTGGTACAAGTTTAACTCTATAAAATCTAAGTACGGATTACAATTCTGCCTTCTCCATTCTTCTCTTGTAGGCCATGAATGATAATATAATTCAATTCACTTAATTTCAGATATGTGGTCTAAATAATACCTTAATGGACAGTTTATTGAAACAATGCCCACGACTCACCTTCTTCCATATATTTAGCTGGCAAACCCCATCTCACTCTGTGCTCCCTAGGCCGAGGCGAACACCTCAGCTGCTAAGGCCAAGGGATAAAGGTGCAGCTGTCTGGGCACTGCAAGGCTAACGTGATGCTAAAGCCTGGTGCTTACCTCTGCTGCAAATACAGCCGTGTGGAAAGGTCAAGCCACGCAGACCCCATCATCACCAGTGGACCGTTAATCATTAATGCCTCAGCAACCAATTGGACTGGAATTTCACTGGGTCATCCAAGATCCAACATGATCCTCTGGAAGAACTTCACTGCACTGCTCGTCAAACAGGTCGAAATGGATCCCAGCAACTGACGTTGAATGGCCTGCAGTGTCGTAATGGAGGTCTCTAATGAGCAGCTAGAACGGCTGCAGACAGTTAGAAACATTTAGGGGTCCCGCTGAGGGAGTAGGGTAGCAACTGTAGCAGATGTCTGTTTAAGACAGCCACAGTCTTGGTATAGTGTAAGATGAGATGTTTGATAGCTATGGTAAACACAAAGCTATAGCCCACAGCCTGTTAGCACAGCTGAGCTTGAAGAGAGGAAACAGCTAGCTAGTCCATGTCATCAAGTTATCCATGTGAAGCGGTCTCATTAACACTTTTCATTCTTATTTGTGTGTTAAGAAGTTTAAAAGCAAATAACCTGGATTTGGAGGCCAGGTCAACACTTTCGTTCCTGCTGGGGGTGGCTGCTGCCATCAAGGAGTGCTACATGTCTGAGTAACATCCACATGAATGCCAGGTCCAAAAGTTTGCCAGCAACAATGAATTGTCCCAAGATAATCAATGTTATTTACTTGTCCTGTCAGTGGTTTTAATATTGTGGCTGAAAACAAACTTCACTTTTCAAAACACTACAATGCCCACCAACCAGTCAAAACTGAATTTTACATTTATGTCTCTACAGTAGGTCTGAAAATCAAAACACAGTCACCTTGTGGACAATTATATCTAATTTAACGGCATAAGTGCAGGAAATAATATGTTGCTGTTCCTTCAAGTAATGTCAACAGCAGCGTGCAAACCACAAACATGAATGCGCTAAATAAGGTACTTATTTGTGTTTCTTGTGACTGACTATATAATAAGTTCCAAGCATATGAGGAAAGGGAGGATTTTGGCTAAATATACTAAAGTTGAAGGAACTTTGCAGATCCAAAACGTCAGATTTAGGCACCAAGAAGCAACCTCAAATTACTGCCCTTCAGTTTCTGCTATAATTTTATTCAAAAAAATTACTGAGGTATTTTTTTTTTTCGGTTTTGATTTGTGTTGTGTATTGGAATCACATAATGAAGCTCAAATGGCAGCATATGACCCTTTTATGGATTCAACAAGTGAACAAAAAATGAGGGAAGGCATTATCCTCATGGTTTTTTTTTTGTGAGATTGAATGAAACGAGGAATGCTCATGTGGTGGATAAGAGAGAACGACCCAGAACTATCTTAAAAAATATCTCCTCACAAAAGTGCACTGTTTGGCTTAACTGTGTCGCTGGTAAAGTCAAATAGGACTATAAATCAGTGTGTTTGCCAAGGAGAGTTACATTGCGGTGGCCGTAGTGATATGATATTGGAGGACGTATGTGTTATTACAATAACTCAGACTCCCTTGCTTCCTCCGACTCTATACGTGCCGAGGATTCAGAGCCGTTTCTAAATCTGCTGCGTGAGTTCCCATTGTTCGCTGAGAAACCTGAAAGAGTTGAGTCGGCTTATTTTGCACGATATCTCCAGATAACTCTTGCTCTTGGCTGCCAAAAGTGTGCCACATTTGCGTGGACGACAGTGATTAAAAACCTCCTGTACTCTTTATCACTCTTTCTTCACTTGGTTGCCAGTGATGTGGTTCTATATACGACACAGCAAATCCCCCGTCATTTAGCCCGGTGTTGTGTTCCCAGACGGCAAAGCCCTGCAGAGATTAGTGGGATGTTTCAGCCCCAGCAGCGACCTAGCTCTTTATTTAGAAGCTGAATTTTCTTTTCGACTATTTTACAGTTGTCTTCCAAATAAAAGTTGTTATTTCCTGTTTGAATTGTGCAATGAAATGCCCACACCATCTTTGAAATGTGATCTTGCAGGTTAAGAAAGCTGAGGTTTGTCTCGTCTCGCACAAAATACATCAGCAACATGCGCCAGCGGGCTGTCACCTTAGTGTACTTCATCATTTTCCCTACTATCTAGGTAACCTCTACGACCTCTCCGTCTATCTATCTTCATCTTTGGTGACTCTGGGTAATTCATGGATAAATACAGATGATTTGACCGTCTTTCTATTTATGTGTTATGATGAATTTTATACTTCAAAAGACAAATTGCCCTTATCTTTTTAACATCAGCTTCATCTTCAAACTGAATCAAAACTTATTTGCCTCTTGGCTTTGACTTCTGCACAATTTCTTTCCACAACAATGACCCACGGTGCTCTTTGTGTTATTATTAATATTTATCGTGGAAAAATAATTCTCTCGCTTGGATCTGTTCATGACAATATGTTTTCGCTCTCCTCCCTCACAAAACACCTTAAATGCACTCATAGCTAAGTAAAAAATGCTCATACCCACCTATTTTAAAACTGACAGCTCATGGATTTTGATGGATTTGTTCTCGTCCGCTTAAAGGTTAATGACCTTCTTCTTCCACTTACGACGCTTTAGCCCAAAGACCAGCTCTTCTGAATTAGATTCCGCGAAAACCCAGAGGCTAATTAATTTCTCTGATGTTTCACTACACTCAGAGACGGTAATATATTCCTGTAGTCTCACTTATTGGATAAAAACTGGGCCGCTGTGTCTCTGGCTATAGTTTATCTTACTAATTCTATCTGTTTTAAGTGAGGACAGCTGATATGGGGGCAGCTAGCCCTCACTCTGTAGAATGCCGAACTATCTGGGGATGAAACGGCCGATTGAGTCTGGTAATGTGGTGGCAGCTGAGAACCAACTGTAGCCAACAGCCGATAGACTCGAAGATATTCGGCTAATCTCGCACCAAAGGCCTTTTTGTTCTGGTCAACGATTTGTCACCCGTCACTACGCAATGCGTTTCTTTTAATCTAAACTAAGCCGTGGCGCAATTGTTCATGGGCACCGTGATGACAGGTCTTTTCACACAGAAGACACGATGCCAGTCAGAAGCTGTAAATAAAATGTGTACTACGTATTGCCCGGGTACATACGGCTACTGGCCGGCTTCCACACTGTCATGGATTACTGGGACTCTTGAATAGAACAGGGCCATTGTCAGTGTAACCAAAAACACTGCCATTTCTTTTAGGACATACTTTAATGTCTATGATAGGGTTAGGGCTGCAGAAATAAGCATTCATAGACTAATTTCTTGTGGCACCGTCATTGCACGATTGTTTCTGTGGCTTAGCTGTAGTGCTGTGTGACATTTTTGACTTTAAACCAACATTATTTGTCATAAATTAGCGAACAACTGGACTGTTAGTAGCAATTTAAGATGCAAAAATGCAATTTGGATGCAAGTCAATAACGTGCGAATAACGCGTATGCTCAGTTTATCGTGCAGGGTTTGGTGTTGAAGACTCGTTCATACGCTGCAGTGGTGAACTTGTTGTTATTGGTTTATCCCACCGTGTTATTCTCTTAACAGCAGAAACGTGACTCTCAGAAAACTTTTCTTGAAACAGAGTTGCAGTGTGTAACACGCTGCATGTCTGTTAGTTTCACCTGACATTAACTTAAGTTCTCCTCTGCTTTAACAGAACATTTGGCTTCCCTCTGCTTCAATCTGCCACCACAACGTAGTTTTGTAATGGAGATAGATAAACTATTTCTCACTGATTTGTTTTTGATTTGGTTTATCTGATTTGGATACAGTTTCATTGATCGACTTGAAAAGTTAGGAATTATCTTAACCTCGTTTTATTTCACATATATTCATTTGTGTGTTCTAAATCTTTTTAACTTTTAAAAAGTAATCACTCGAAATTACATCTTGATCTCTGCCTTTACGCATAAACACTGGGGTTTTTAAAGAGAATCTGTCTTGATGTATCAGCTGTCCTTGTCGTGCGAGTGGAGTCATGTGAAGGTACTCTGTGTCGTTTTCATGCGTCTCAAAGGACCTCTTTCAAAAGTCTAAAAACAAGCCTCCTGGAATCCAGACAGCGTCCTCGGAAATGGTGAAATTTTCTCTAAACTAATTATGCCCATTCTGCTGTGTGACACAGCTGTCCCACTGTGTAACTGAAAACTTTAGAAAATGCTCACAGTAAGCCCCTCACTGTTTTCAGCCTAAGTTCTCCATTGCTTCAAGGCGCGTTTAGATCATAAATGTCAGAATGAGTCATTAAGAACGTATGGAATTTAACTCTAATTGATAAGGACTCAAAAAAAATTAAAAACACATAAACAATTTACTGAAAGCCATTGAACAGTGTTTATTTTGCTCATAATTATGTTAAGACAGTGTGGGTGTACACAGTCCCTCAATTTGATTGAATCTAATCAAGGTGTCAGTCCAATCATTTCTCAATCATCTTTGCTGTAACAAAATTCATCATTTAAATTATGAAGGTTCTGAGTGTGTTCACAGGCTTCCAGTAGTCTCCACTTACAGCAGAGTAGTTTTTAATCGGTCATGGCTGGCGACTTGTTTCAAAGATGTAGCAGGAAGCATCAGGGCTGCAGTTAATACTTCAGGGCCAAGCTGGCCATTGGCTGCAGTCTTAGCGATGTGCTCGAGTGCACCTTGTCTAGACACAGGTGATGCAGAGGTCCGTCTTCGTCACCCCGTAGTTCTAGTTCTGTCTACCTGGTCCTTTAGTACACAGTTTCTCTTGAACACACTGCAGCAGGCGCATGCTGTTTGTTCAAAGCTCCGCCGCTGTTTAAATATATTTGTGCATTTGAATATCTAGACTAGAAAAAGATGTAAAACCAACGCACATGATTGCCACGCCCATATTCCTTAATTTTTGGCTTCACTTTGACCAGTGGAGGAAGTGGGAATGATTCGAATCCATCGGCCGACTTGGGCCTCTCTGCGTGGGTTCTCTTCGGGGACTTCGGGGACTCCTCCCACTGTCCAAAGACATGCTCATTAGGTTCACTGGTGATTCTGAATTGGCTGTAGGTGTTAGCCCTGCCCCCACAAGCGGTTACAGAAAAGGAATGAATGCATGAATCATTATCCTGGTCCCTTCTTGGAGAGCAGAAGGTGTGGCTAAGGGCGGGGCCTGCATGACAGCTGGAGCATCAGTTAGTACGCTGAATTTAGAGTGAATTTAAGAGTAATTGGGTTTACTTTGTATTTAGTTGCTGCCGTTCCATTTTGTTTGATCAAATCAGAATTTAAGTGCCTTGTCATTGTTTTAGGTCAGTTTATTCAGTTTACACCTAGCTTAGTTGATGTCAAGTTATATTAATAGTTATATTTCAATGCCCTTTTTGTACAGGCCTAGTTAAGTTTGTAATTTTATTGTTTATTTGCGTGTGATGGGTAGATAAAACCCACTTTCTCCAGTCTTAAATGCCTGTGTCCTTGCTGACTCACTCCACTTCTGCCAGTAGATCCCCCTAAATACCAGACACTGGACCTTTAAATGCTACCCCTCTGTACGACGGCTGCCATTTGCACCTGCTTTGTTTTCAAAATAACAGCACAAGACTTGATCGAGGTCCAGCAACATGACACATGAAACGTTTAAGACTGAGCATACAACTGCATCCAACTTCCTAAAATGTCAAACTGTTTATTTAAGTATTTACACTTAGATGTACAGTGCCAAAAAGTAGCTGAAAAGAACCCAATAAAATGAATGACACAATAATATTATATATGTGCATTTATTAATTCAAAAGGATTCATCATTTGTACATATCTGTGAGCTGCAAACAAAAGCAAGCGAACCACTGTTTTTGTTCGTTTTGAGCAGCTGTCACTCAAAGCTCCCCCTGGTGGCTGGTTGCAGTATAGGATTTAAACCCCGCCCCCTGATGTTAGCGAATGGGACGTGAACCAAAAGTTTTTCAAATGATGGATTCCGATATTTTACACAGTTTGTATCGCACTGTTGCATGGTTTCATTTTAAATAATCATTTGATTAATCGATGGCTGGTGTGACTGATCGCTGCTCTCAGGAAAGTGGGCGCCGTTTCAAACCAACAAAACATACTGTACTCTGCAGTGAGCTTGACGAAGTGAACTATAAGCTGAAGGCCTGATGCAGTTTTCATTCAATTCACTCAAGTATTGCAGTTCATCCACCGTTCACACAGCAGTCAGGCTATGTCAAACGTTCACATGGGTGTGCTGGCAGACGGAAGTATGTGCGGATAGCACGGCTCCACCCCTGATCGCCGTGTAGACTATGCCGGCTAACGCATTGCAACCATTGCACTCTGGCCAATAGGAGGAAGTTTTGATGTGATCTTTATATACACTCTATGCGTCCGACAAAACAATTCATTAACACTGACATGTCCCTGAACCATCTGAACATTATCACCTTTATGAAAACATGATGTATGCGTAGGGCTCTTTCACTGGATTGTATTAGCTGTGGGTATATCAAATAAACTCTTTATTTACACATAAATAATACGAATAAGTTAAATAAACCATGTGATTAGGATTCAAGATGGTAATTTTTATCATACACATAATCTACATTTATTAGAGTCACATTTCACTGGGCCTGGAGGGGCGAAAAATAGCAAACATAGCCCGGGAGCTGATGGTTCATCACATACATCATCACTTCCAGTCAGGTGGACTTATAGATGGGCGCCTTCCTACCAAAATAAACATCTAGTTTCATCAGCGCTGTAACCGTAGCTCTTCTCAGCTGCGGGGGTCTCAGCAGTCACTCAGCGTGGCTGGTGAGAATATGAGGGGCGTGGATCTTGAAATGGAAGACATCCTGGTTATAGCAGTGGCAGACGGAGTGCTGACAAGTGTTAGTCTTCCTCGATTAATACGTCAAGCTTTCCCTCGGGCTTAGGAGTGGAAGGTTAAGGAAGACAGGGTATGCAGAGGATTTTGCGCTTTTACAGCAGATTCGAAAACTCACCACTAATGCTCTTAATGTTTTTTATGTGATATGAAAACCAGCCGTGAAATCCAATAACTGTAACTCTAGCAGCATAAACAGGCGTCTCAGCTCCTTCCACTTACCTAAAATGTACAGTACATCCTTAACTAAATAAGCATGTGCTTGTTGTTATTCGTCTAACTGCCTTCAAATTAAATTGAATAGTCTGGGTAAGACAAGTCATTTGTGCCTGCTGACTTACGCAGTGGGTGCGGGTGAAAAGTTCACCGAATTAATTGATTATTTTCATATCCGGACATTATACTAATGGAATGTTGAAGGCTGATCATGTAGGCTCAGATAATTATGGGGAGCTCTTTCTGCCATGGATGCTCTGCCCCCTTGTGATGGGAAGACTGATCTGAGTCTTCAGTGGACTTCAGGAACACTGTTAGGTCTGTATACTGCATGTTATCAAACTGTGCTCCAGTTGCAGTCACCTTTAAAGATTTGAAGTGCAGATTGTGCTTTAATTCGGAGAGAGTCACATCCGAATTGGAGAAATTTTCTAGGATTTTGTGTAATTTTTTGCTTTTTATGCATAGTACTTATATTCAGGGGCTCAAATGTAATTGGACGATGGACTTTAAAGCTGTTGTACAGATTGGTACGGTATCACAACTTAACTTCACTATGTAGGAACCACTAAAAACCAAAGGAGTTGTCCAAACATATAGTACATAGTACCTAACTATAAGTATTGGTACATTTCATTTGCAAATTTAATTTCCACATGTCCAGATCTCTACATTGAATTACCATGTACTGTATTGTAGGAGCAAACATGGACAGGGGGATGCGCTAAATAACGAGGAAGGACTGAGTCAATCAGTCAATTTGTTCCTTGCAGCTGAACTATTAAACACGGTGGATATTGAACATGACACGTGGTGTGAAAGGGAGGTTAAGGCCGAGAGACAGCTGTGGTATTATGAGCTGGACACAAATTTGATCCAAAGTGTGTAGCCATTTTGGAGAAGAAGGTTGCACATGTGACAGGTATAATTTAATACTGTGATTTACAGTTTAGATGCTTATTTTATTTATTTATTCATTTAATTTCCATCCTATGATCACAGTTATTGCAGTTCAAAACATTCAAAGTAGTTGAATGCTCCACAAGCAAGTGACATTTCATTAATATACCATCTTAAAATATTTGTGATTTCATGTACAGTATTTGTTTTGACCGTGATACAAAAAGAAAAATGAAATGTAGAACTGACGAAAGGAAAAAACACACAATACAACTGTTATATTGTCCAAACTGGCTGTTAGTTAGTCTGTCATTTCTTAGGGAGGATTCAAACAATCATCTATCTTATCTTATCTTATCTTATCTTATCTTATCTTATTTTTCTGTCTCTCTACCCAACCGAACTCAAGCAGATGAGCTGGATTTGGCTCAAGGTTTCTTCCTGTTAAAAGGGAGTTTTTTTATTCCCTCTATTGCTTCAGTACACTGTCTCTGGATTTGCACGATCTGTGTTATATAAAAAGTCTTGGGACAATTTTAATTGTTCTTGGTGCTATATAAATAAAATAGAATTGAATTATCCTATTTTTTTTTTCTTTTCTATCTTAGGAGGGAACAAGGACTGATTCAGCTTATGTTAAACTGAATTACTGTCTGACTATAAAACGCCTCAGTGTTGCTAAATGTAAAATCTACTAATTTCACATGTCTTCACAGCCAAAACCTTGTCTGTATGAATTTAATCTTGTATTGTTCACCTTTGCTGACACTGTAATGTGGAGATTCCAGTCACTTCATCGCGCAAATTCAATTTCTTGAGTGGAATTTCTGTACACACTGATCTGCCACAACATTAAAACCACTGGCATGAGAAGTGAATAACATTGACCATCTTGAGACAATACGATGCTCTGCTGGGAAACTTTCAGACCTGACATTTGTTTGGATGTTACTTGGACATGTAGCACTCACCTAGACCAGACCAGGCACCCCCACCCCATAACAATGACACTCCTTGATGGCAGCAGCCATCAACATGAAAAAACGCAGTGTGTTAGGTTTTAATCTGGCCTCTGAATTCACTAGATCCCAAACTGATTAAGTTAAGGCCCCTCCTCTCAACCCATAGGACCCAAAGGCTCCCACTAATAACATCCAGTTACCAGACAACACAGGACACCTTCAAAAGGCCCATGTCCATTCTCTGGTGAGTCACAATGGTTTTGGAGGCACAAAGGAAACCTACACAATCATAATGTTATGGCTGATCAGTGTATGTAGGCATTCCGTTTGTATTTGTGACGCACATTGTTGGACGTGGTAAAAGTTCAAAATGCACCCCAGCCTTTAATAGGTAACTTCTTTTATTTTTCTTATCATTATTATTTTGATGCTTCCCTTTGCTGCTGTGACATGTTCCTAAATGAGATGAATAAAGTTCACCCTGCTTCACTCTGTTCATACAACGTGGACTAAGTAGCCTGCTTTATTCTTACGAAAATATTGTTACAGGCGTAGTGTTGCGTGTTAAAACATCTTTTTGGGACAGGAAGCAGGAAATGAAAAAACAACCACTCAAAGTCATTTTTTAGTACGTGAGTAAATACATTCAACTGTGTCACATGACGAATGCGTCGTTATGACTAACCACATACTTTTGAAGAGTTTATTATATATAGACCTACAAATACTGTCACAGTTCTGCGTAATGCTGACCTAATGAATGGGAAGACTGTGAGAGAGGTGAAAAGAAAGAGGTGAAAAGTTCATGAAGTTCCTCAGAATAATCACTTGTTTTATGTAACGAATATATTGGTCTATCACAAGGGATGTAAACTAAAGGAGATTCCTCCTTGTCATCGCCAAGGGGCGACATAGTCCCCCATAATGTGTCCCTTCTTTCCCTGGCGTTGTCCTGTACTAGTCCCGGCGTTGATGACGTCACTAAAGGGACCGGTGTTGAAGCTCAGCGAAAAGACAGAGTGATCACACCGGAAATGGGGTTGATACTTCAAAATAAAGGTTTTTACTTTCACAAGCTTCAAAAAAAAAAAAGTTCAGTAAGTGGCAACACATATGAATTAGTATTTTAAAAAGTTAGTAAAAAATACACAACAGCAGACAAGAGTAAAGCAATGTAAGATAAAAATAGAAAATATAACAATACATCTGTGAATGCATGTAACAGAGTTAATATCTTTAGGCACAATTTGCAATTTATTTGTCTTTACAATACAAGAACAACAAAAACATTACGATCAATAATAAAAATTGAATCAATTGAGGGCAATTGAGATCATGCTGATTTACAGTCACTGTGGCTTTAATGCATGATTTAATGGTCTGTAAATTTAAAGTACCTGCAGCAGTTAGCTCAGCTTTAACCCACCGTAACAATGACAGATACCCAAAACTATTTATAAGTGAAAGCATCTCTAACAACAACCCAAAAATGTAATGTCAAATAATATGATACTGAAAGGAAATCTTGCGGAGTGGTGTCTTTTAAAAAATTCACCTTTTAAAAATGGTGTTAGGTGAATATCTTGTTTTGTCAGTTTAATAAAGTCATAGTTATTTATTTGACAATTGCTACCTGATATAATTTTATATTATGATGAAAAATATGATCGTCATAATTTATAATTTCTAATAATGTAGATTCAGTGTGCTTTCTTTTACTTGAAATTAAATGCTATTTAACTCAAAATTGATGTTTTCATTATTATAATACTGTAATAGTATGAAACTGTCATGTAACATCAACAACTCTATGTTGTATTTGCATCATGATCAGATTCCACACGATTGAGTCAGATCTATGTATCTATGACAGATGTTTATCCCGTATTCCTGCTACTCTCTTTTCTGTCTCTACCTGGCTGGCCTCCATATGAGCTGGGTTCTTCCTGATAAAAGGGAGTTTTTCTTTGCTACCATAGCCTGCAGGCTTGCTCTGGGGGTTTCAGGCCGGGTTTCAGACGGGATGTTAAAAAGCGCCTTGTGGCAATTTGTGTTGTCACGCTGTATTGTGACGCTATATAAATAAAATTGAATTAAACATAAATAGCATATCATTCCACTTGCTAAATGAATAACTGTCGTGATTAACATTTCCATATCCCTCCATATGTCATTATTTTTTAGTATTGACATTATGTATTTTTACTATATGAATATTTTTTACTGACTTCAAGGCGAAATTTGAATTAGAGGGACCCCATTTGGAAAGTATTGTCTCTCTTTATTCTTTACTATGGGCCAATTTGCCACATACCCACAGGCATTTTCTGTCACAATAAAATCCCAGTTTTATTTTGAAAGTCACGAACGGAAGTGCACGGTCTCCCCTGTCTAGCTTGGTAGGAGTGATTGAGGTGGAGGCAGTGTGAGGCTGCGACGGAAAAACAAGCGGGCGCGGGTCGAGCAGTCCGCGCTCAGTCCACGTTTAGAAAAGAAAGGAAAAGCAGCGACAGAAGAGGCGATGTGGACATAAACCGTATTCCTGTCTCTTTCTCTCGGGCCTAGTTTCTCATTGTTTGGTACGAGGGGGGGCTCTGGTTTTATTGGCGTGTTGAGCGTGTCGCTGTTTGCCCATTCTCACTGGAGTGAACACTAAGGTAAGCCTGCAGCCGCAAATGAACTGTGTTAAGTTGGTGCAGTTGGACTGGCCACTTTGGCCACTCCAGCTCTGTGTAAACGACTCTTTTGTTTTTGCCTCGTCTGGCTTTGAAAATAAATAAAGCCGTAAAACAGCTGTTAAAGTTGGGACACGAGTGAAAGCTCGGCGGTGTCACTTTCTAGATGTGTCGCTGGCTCTTTGTCCACTCAGATGAGGTTTTAACTAGACATTGTGCTGGGTGCTCGGCTCTGCCTCTCATTCGTGCGTGTTACTATTAAAAATAACACCTGGAATGGCTCAGAAATTAAAATTTTATGCGCAAAACAAACGCTTTAATTTGACCCAATTTGCTATTTTGTGTTTTTTTGTACCACTTCTTAAAGGCCTGTGAGCTCAGCCTACTAAAGCAATCACCAAGCAGCTCTTCAGACACATCTGTTCTCTTACAGACCGTTTTGTTGCGTTGTTATTTTATTTTAATAGCACGTTTTCTCAAATTTCTTCCCTTTTTAACAATGTGCACTGCGTTTTTTAGAGTCCCCTGTTATGAACCCAGCAGCTTACACAATGAACCACAATTGCCAAAACACCATAGATAGGCGACACATGCCGAGCTTGTCAATGTTTCTAGTGGCTTTTCGTGGTAACTGCACCGTGTATCCTCCTCATCAAGATGACAGAAGGGGAGTGCATTGTCTGTCTGTATTGTCCCTTTGTCTATTAATGATATGTCATCTGAATAGAACAGTGGAGAAGTTCTCACCTAGAGATTGAGGTGATTGCACAAACAAGTAGCTTTTCTTTTTGATGCAGGTACATTGTCAGGGCACACCTTTTCTGCAGACACACCCTCTGCTAAGTGCGCCTAAGTCTAGGACAAGGTTCGCTCAGCAATGACAGGTATGTGGAAGGCAGGTGCCATAACTGGATGGCCGGGTGTGTGTTACAGAAACTCGCTGCCAATTACATCATATCGGAAACCAAAGATATGTGGACTGTAAACTGTTTCCTGAAATCAGACTACCCCTGCGGAGGTTTCGTCTTTCTGGATCTAAATGTAAAAACTGTATCTGTACCTGTGCACAGCCCTATATAAAAGCTGTGACTCTGCTCCAGTTACTTAGCAAAGTTTGATTTTATGTTTTAAGTGACATTTACAGTTGCAACCTGTAGTCAGCAAGTTGATTGGAAGAAAATTACTCAGCAGTTTTTTTAGTTTTATGGTTGATTCATCGTTTAGTTGTTGTTTTTTTTAAGCCAAAAACGCAATAACTGTTTCTGGTTCTAGTTTAACTCATACATAATGTATGTTTTGTAATAAGTCTCGGCCAGGCGTATATGTCAAGGAGTCAGTGTCACGCAAGTTCCGCTGTAAAACATTAACTAGTCACGTCCTGCAATTATTAAGAATCCTGGAAGTTGAATACACGTGGAAACACGAGTGGCTTCCCCTTGCTTGAAATAAAACTACAGGAAAAGATGAGGAGGCGTCTTTCAGGAAACCGATGAATCCTTCCGAAATACACATGACTGTTACAGTGTGTCGTGTTCTAAAAGTAAACTTTGACACTCGTCTGTGAGGACGGTGAGGAATGGACTGTAAGTTGTGTGAAGCTGAAACAATGAATTGAATGTTTTTCCATCCAGCATTCATTTGGCGTCTTGTATTGATGATGGGAGAGTCTGATCACCCGCAAGCCTTCTCCAGCACGTCTCAAAGATTCACAATGGGGTTAAGGTCTGGACTCTGTGGTGGTAGCACGAGGGTTATGAAATTAGAAGCTTCTCATTGCATGAGTTCGAGTTAAATAACTTGTTGCCAGCTGAAAGATAATCACCCATGCAGTAATTATCCAGTAGGAGGCTCGCACCAATTTGCTTAGTTAAATCCAGGTCTCTGTATCAGCTTTGTAAACTGAACTTTGAACCGGTAGCTGCACAAGTGAAGATGTCTTCGAACATTGCTTTGGGCCTTTAGGGGACAGATAGAAGACACCTCTTTGTTGTTTTTTGAGTTGGGGTTGCTTAAGTTTGATTGTGCACTTGTGTATAGAAAATAATCACTGCTTTACTTTAGATGTTTTTTTTTTTAAACAAGGGACTGACACCATTACATCAGTCTAGACTCTCTTTAAAGCTACCAGACTCCACTGAAAAATTCTGTACCTGTACCTTGGTGTCTGTTTCTGTTGTTGTAACACATTAATACGAATCAGAAGAAACGTGTGAACACACCAAAGCCTGGAGTGAACACAAACAAACTAATCCTGGCATCTCTACATGTTCTCTGAGGTAAAACCGCTGCTCTTTTTAATGGAGTCTGGTGCCTTCAAAGTCATCTATCATGGCTTCCGTTCCTACCGGGGGTCAAGGTGAAGCTGTGAAAACATAATAAATGTAACACTTAAACGGATATTAACTTCCTTGGGTGAGCGTAGATTTAATCTGTTTCATCACTGTGTATCGTGGGTAACACACTGACTATGGATAAGTGCCTCTTACCATCCCAACTTCAGACATCACACACTATTCCTCTAAATTGCCTCCATTTGCTTCAGAGACTGAAACTCATCTTTCATTCAGGCAGCCTTCATCAATTAATAACCTCAAAGATTTTGTACGTTAACCTGCATGAAGCTTCCTTCTGGTATTCTGCAAGGTTTTAAATGCCTAACGTAATAAAAGTAAGTTTTATAGTACCTGTGTGCGCAGTACAGCACACTGATAAACACCTGGATATAGCTTGGTTTCTCTAATGCACGTAAGTCATTGTAGCACTCTACATGTAATGATTAACAACGTATCTTGGCTGATAAAAAGAACAAATACAGGTGTTAGTAATGAACATGACGCTCACTATTTCTGTTCTCCTTGCTGTGTGTTGCTTAAAATGAATGCTGAACATTGTTCTTTATAACAACCTGTGTGTGTGTGTGTGTAAATTTGTATATTGCCTTACTTCTGTTTTTGTTTTGTTCAGATTTTCTGTGACAAAGGGAATTTCTTCTCTTCTCAGTCGTTGGCTTCCCTTCACAGACTCATAACATCATTTTTTTTTTTTCCGTTGAGCTGCAGTTTTTTTTCAAATGAAATAATAATCCACATCCTCTTTCTTCTGTACGTTTGATTCCACATAGATAGAGACTAATTACTCTGCTCATTTTTTTCTCATACACTTAGTGGGCCTGTGATGAAATGTCGCTCATTGCCTACACAGTGTTTTTTTCCCCTCTCTGTTGTTTTGAGTGGGAGCTGCTGGAAAATAACTGAACAAGATGGTTTGTCTTTTTTTTTAATGTTGTTGTATTTAATGTGAACTTGACTGTGTCCTTTTCTAAAACACGAGTGAGGATTTAAAACACTGTAGGAGGCATTATATGAACTGCACGTAAAGATATGAAATATTTATAGTTACTTGTCTGTGATAACGTAACAATGAAAAATTCATACTCTAATAACGTAATTGGTAGCTGAATAATTAAAGATTTAATGCGCAGATTCCGGCGCGCGGGCCCCAAGAAAGCAATTAAAGTTCATTGTGTCATCTTTGAAAATATTGGAAAATTAAATTAAGATTTATTTTGTGTTCTGCAGTGTGTTGTTCTAGATGGTACACTTGTAATCCATCCTTGGAGCTGTATATTTTTCTTGGACATCCCAAACAAAACATCAGAACTTTATTTTCAGCGGTCTCTCTGGAAACTGCCATTCAGCAGCGGAAAACATTCAGGGAATGGAGATCATGGTCGGAATTGCTATTTTGGCTTTGTGGAAAGCATAGTGTTTGCCTCCCTGAGGAAATCCTAAGCCCTCTAAGAGGGAAGAAGGAATTAATAAGAGGCACAGATGGGTAGGCAGGAGACACAGAACAATACTCATGAAAGAGCATCATGTTGGTGGCAAGATGAAGGCCGTCCTATTGTCATTGTAATCGGCCGTAATCTGGGGAATGGGAAGCCATTAAAGTGACAGTACATACAGTTATGACAATGGACCCCTTTCTGTGACCCCATGATCCCGGAGCAGGAAGAGGATTTGTGTTGTTATTAAGCAGAGGCAGTATGGTTACCATTGCACGCCGTGTGTGGCCTTCTCAGTGATATATGATCTCTTCTCATTTGCGTTGTTTGTTTTTACGATTTAAATTAATTCCTGGTGTTGGGACCATTTCTCTCAAACTACGTCAATGCATCAGTGTTTCTCTTGACTGTAATAATTTCTGGCTGCATCCTCTAGAGATGGACGTGTAGGTCAATCCACTACTTTGGTCCAGAATGAAACATCCTAAAGACTTTTGCTATTAAATTCACATGATTTCAGCTTTCTTTTCCTGTAGTACCAGTAACAAGTCAACTACACTGAGCAGCCACAACATTATGACCACTAACAGGAGAAGTAAATAACACTGATCATCCTGTGACAATGTTCTGCTGGGAAGCCTTTGCACTTGGCATTCATGTGGATGTTACTTAGACATTTACCACCCACCTATACCAGCCCAGGCACCCCCACCCCGTTTGGCCTCCAAACTGATCCAAGTATCTGTGGGTTGCACTGGAATAAGCCTGATCCACAGAGGCCCATCTTCTCCACCCATAGGACCCAACAGAACCCACTAACAGCAATCTGACTCGTTCATTGTCAATGTCAAGGGAGACGTACACAATATTAAGACTTAATGTTATGCCTGATTGATGTATGTTACTATGTATATCTGTGATTTGGTACAGGAAATGTGGTCTAGACGGTTTATGATTCCTGGATTTTAGACCTCAACCACAAGGCTGATATTTGTGGTTTTGGGTGAAATGCGTCTGCTGTTAATACTAGGATTTTCCGTTCAGACATTTCTTCCACTAATGGTTTATCTGGTTCAATCCACACTTTGATTCATAACTAAGTGCTTGCAGAGCTAATGACATTCCCAACGGCTAAAGCTGTTTGTAGTCGTGTCATGTAAACATGGTTATTATGACATATTTGCATACTGATGTAAGCTTCTCTGCAGCCCCACACAGCGGCTAATGTGCTGTTAGTCTTGTTTTTAATCATACTTGATATGCAGACATTGGCTTCTGTCTCTTTTCTTACACCATAGTTTCACCATGACTTTGTTTTCTTCTTCTTATCAGCAGTTTTAAGTTTCCATCCCGAGCTTCTCTTTTGTTCCTTTAGTGCGTCCATTGTCCCCTTCTTGTCCTTCATCTCTATCATCGCCTCCCTCCCCTGCCACCCGGCTTGAGTTCCTAATTCATGCCCAACAACTGATCTAACAGTCTGTAGGCTTCAGTGTCCTTGTGTCATCACTGGGCACTGAGCCTAATCCTACTCTGGGACGAGAGGGGGCGGGAAGGCAGAGGAGGGAAAAGAGCGAGAGCGAGGGAGACAGGGGGAGACTGTGAGTGAGTAAAGCTGGTTATACGGCACAGTGGTACTGTGTCTCAGCCTTACACCGCTGAGCCACCGCTGTACCCTTTGTAATCTGCGGATGGTTCATGGCGATAGTAAGGCCCGAGATGGAATGAGAGGTCAACGCAGGAGTTAAGGAGTTGAAGAATTTGAAATGTGATGGTGAAGGAAACACAAAAATGTATGTGGGAGTGAAGGGCAGCACATTTGTATTATTTGAGCTCAAAGTTTGATTAATTAGTGGGACTAAAATACTAAAGATGAGATGAGAGTGGGCTGTAAACCAGAGGACATTGGAGAGGTTATCTTTCAGATTGTAAATTCAGTTCCTCTTTACTCCTGAACATAAATTCATAAACATCCAAAGAACTGCTTGTTAAATAATGAAGAGATAACAGCTCCCCCGCTTTTTCCATCAGTGGTTGTTTGGGTCATGTTACTGTGAAAGATGAAGATTGGTACCTGGGTCATGAAGAAAAAATGAGTGAGGGGTGAAACCCAACACTTGTTGGCGAAAGAGTTTCAAATTTTGGACTAAAGTTGACTGTAAGTACGTCTACACACCACGTAAGAACAGTAGTGCTTATCAGATTAATTTATCATGTACACATCAAAAGAAATTCAAAAATGTCTGGAAACTGGAATAGACGTGTTTATAAAATTTAGATATTACACCGCCCCATAACCACAGAGATGTCACTTTATGAAATAGCTGCAGAAGTTCTGTAATTTCAGAGGTTACTGTCATTTTCAGCTTCTGGTTTCATAGTAGTGGCCAACCTCTTCCTACATATTAGAACGTAGTAATTGCGCAACACATTCAATAAGTGACGCATACGCAGACACATTCCTTCACCCATGTAAATAAACGCTGCAAGAACGCTGTAGATTTTTTTGACGATACCCGTCTCGTCTGATCTCATTGCATTGTGGGATTAATTACAAAATAAAGCATAGTTGCTTGCACTAGTAATCTGAGGTGGAGATTATTTTGTTTGATGTCTAATAGTGTTTTAAAGTTGAAAATGAAATGCGTTTCATTGAATTTGCCAACACATCACTGCACTCGTGAAAAGACTTAAGCTCTTGTTTGTGAGTTTGCTCCATTCTGTTGTTTTCTGCAGAGGCTTCGATGGGCCCTTCATGCTCTAATTGATTTAATTAAGTGGACGTGTTCCCCTTTGGCTGTACTGATGCGCAAACCAGCAGCATACAGAGAAGCATCGGGTTATCTCATGCAGAGCACAAGGGCTCTGCTTATTATCTGTATTTCACAGAATGATCCAAGTTTCCCTCGGAGCAGCATCGCGGCCCACGTTACATCCATCCCTCAGCCTCCTTAACAAGCTCTCACCATTCCTGTGAACGCTCTGGAAGGCACCGGCAGACTAGTAAGCATTGTGATTCACAAGCATTTGAGCTAATGGCTGAATTGTTCTGCAACACCGCTGACATTTTGTGATGGGCAGACCTATAGAGTAGCTCCCTGATTCCTTTAATGCAAAAATTAAGTGATTCTCCTCCTGAAAATTTAAATAGTCTCTTGAACATTTGCATTCCCTTTGTTTACTTGTTTTCCCCCTGGTTAGTTCAAATTACTTCCGCACCATTAACTCTAATGTACAACGGTGGCCCCGTGTGCCACCACAGTGGCTGGATTACAAATGAGTAATGTGTTCACAGTTGTTTGTTTTAACTGTCACTGGTGAACCTTTGTGAACGTAGATGCTCCACAAAATCCCCCCAGTTCTTACCTCAGGATTTGCTACTGCAGCTGCTGTTTTCTTCTGTTTCTAAAATAACACAGCCCTCACTTAAACAGGTTCAAATGGCTTCACGTCTTTGGCCCGTAAGTAATTTGATAACATGCTAAAATTGAGCTTTTTGCATTTTCCTTTCCTGGTTAAGGAAGGAAGAAAAAGAAACCTACCAGTCTGCGTCTATGAATGAACTACATACTTCACATGCCAACAAAACCACTACAAATTAATTTAGTGTTGCATCAGTTTCAGGAGTCAGACAAGGTTTCATTTAACTTTCAGTATCTTAATCTTAGCAGCTTAGCATTTCTCATTCAGGTTTCCTGGCATATGCAGCAAGTAGCTTGTGAAGAGTAATGTGTGCAAACTAATCTCTTAATTCAGCGTGTCTGATACATAATTAATCAGTGTTCAACATCATCCTCTGCTAATTTAGTCTCTGGATTGTAGCCACAGACTGTGTAATATATTATGAGACTGCACATTATTTAGACCAACACTCAAAATACTATCCAACCCTGATCCAACACAAGAGAAACGGGTAGTGATGGCTTCTTGATGTCTTTGAAAAACTCTTTTTCAGTGACTTGAGTTTTAAGATAATTGATAGATAGATGGATAGATAACTGATCTGAAATTGTATTTACGTGGCCGTCCACTTGTTGGTCTGTAAGACTGCAGTTTTTCAGATGCCAGTTGTTTCACATGGATTAGTGAAACAAGCTTGTTTGGCATTAGTTTGACTTTAAATAATGCATATTCAGCGCTCAGTGGCACGTTTGCACCATCTGAATCCACTGGATGGCCAATTGTTTATCTTGAAGTGTTGAGTTTTCATCATTACAACAATCCCTTGAGACGAAGTTCATTGATTACCTGCGACTTAAGTCTGTGGAGAGAATTGCGTATGTCTTTCGAAGTAATTGACATTTCCATGCGGTTAAGGGGAAGTCCCCACGAGGCATACTGAGAAAATGAAAGTAAGGCGTTTGGATAGTATGTGCATTTGCTGAGACATGCATTGTGGGAGGGATTATATGAATGGAATTCAATTCTAGTGAAAACCTGCAACCAGCTCAACCGCAACTGTGTGGGATCTCAGCATTGTCAGAATTGCACAATGGACGAGAGACAACGCAGAACAGGCAACTGATTGCAGCTAATAACCTCATAGTGTGAATAGAGGGCTGTGAACAGTCAGGCCAGCAATTAAACAATTAAAATATTTTTATTTTTAAGCACTATAAGCATGAACCTGCAACATCAGACATTAACATCAAGCTTGAATGGAAAACCCAGCGGATCACAAACAGCTGAGCAGAGTTTTGCTGCCTGATATTGGCCCTGGGCAATTAATCAATAATCTATATTACAAGTTTCTAACCAACCCAGTTTTATGTCGATGTCTTTGATAATAGGCTGCCAGCATAGCAATCTCTAGAGCTGTATAACATGCCCACAACATCAGTAATTAATCAAAGCTCAGCGACTGATTGCTGTCACTTAACATTTGCTTGCAGTCTTTATGTTTACATAAACACACCCACGCCAATGTGTCATCTCCTAGGTGACACATTGAGTTGATACTGTAATACTATGAGGAACAAGCAGGACGGCAAACCTTAGCCCAGTATCGGAGGAACAGAAGCGGTCATGTATACTGATATGGACGAGCTCCTATAGTAAATAAATTAAAGTGTTTCTTTTAATATTTTTACGTGGACACATTTTGGCCTCATTTAACACAATACAGAACAGAACAAAGCTATATACAAATACTGGACAGAAAGGTTTTGGCTTTGCAGGGAAACACGTTCCAGTTCTTTTCTATATCTTAAACCCGACTATGCAACAAAACAGCAGAATACTGTAACTTTTAAGGGGCTTCACGCATCAAGCAGACGGTCGGCTGTTAGTGAGCGCCCTAGTTTTTCCGTGTATCCTGCACCGTTGGCGCTAATTGGACCCTGTCATTGGCTTTTCAGCTGATTCAGTACATTGAACCGGTGAGAGTTCAATGTTGGTGAGAGAGATCACTCAGATTGGCTGTTAAGCTAAGCGTACCAGTGGACAAGAAGAAGTGCAACTGATCAGCATGATTCACGACAGGACAGGACAGCTATGTTTTATGGGTTTTATCTCTGCCTAGCCTTTTAGTCTCCCAGCTTATAGCAGCTCTTCAGGTTGCCCAAAGACCCAGAGCGTGTTGGCCTGCTGGCCGTAGTCTTTGCAGTGTTTTGAAGCGTAACTTTGTGGCATAGATACAGGAGACGTTATGGTGGTAGTTTGTAGCTTAGGTGTCTGATTCAGTAAATATGGCAAAACGTTACTCTAAAAGTAAACCATTATTGAATGTCCATTCGTTAATACACAGGATTAGATGTTTCAATCCCTTGTACCAAGATCCCAGGCAAAACACATTTAGAGGCCCTGTCCAACCGAGAAACCCTGACAAACCTACGGTCATGAGATATGACGAGTAACCTACAATCTAAATGAACTAACCCAATGCTGCTGGCTTGTATGTCCCGCTCAGCAGCTAACCAAACAAAGAAATATTGCTACATTAGATACCTGGCCTAGTCAACAGCAGCATGGCATTGGGGTTTTCAAGTGGGCACCTCCCATCACTGATGTTTCGTTAAGTTAGGCCCACGACACCTCAGGAATGTCCAAATTCACAATTTGCTGTTTATTGTTAAGTGCAAATAATTTTAAAAGCCAATGTTTTAAGAAACAAATTAACACACTAACTAATTTGCTTATACATGTGCTTCCCTTTCCACGAAAGTAGAAAGTAGAGGTAATCTACATATTCATTGCTGTGCCCGGGCTGATTAGCTTCTTTTTAAAGTTTGATGACTCTCACCTGACTTGTCCCACATTTTCTATCCTCAGATGAAACTACTATTTCAGCAGAATTGTCTTTTATGCTTTGCCGCTCTCTGGTTTTCTTCCATCTTTCTATAGGGATTTGGGCAATTACGTGGCTTGTACCATTTATATTTTAGTATATTGTAAGATAATTAGATTAGAGCTGTAGTCCATATAACAGACCCTGACTCTTTTACAGTTAAATGCCTTTTCCTGAAGCTCATATTTCTGCTCATATCATGGTGCGGGGAGACGAACGGAAGAGCTGCAGTAACTGTGCATATACAGATTGTTGAACAACAAGTAAAAGCCATGTGGCAGCTTCTGAACTTCAGTCAGCCTCACCGACCATCTGGACTACAGTTTGGCTGATCGTGGCTGATAATTCAGAGCTCATGAAATCGGTACAAGGACAGACTAGTGCTTCAGAATCAGCAGCTTCATTTGGATGTTTCTGTGCAGTGTTTAATATTTCAAGGCAGATTATCAAGTTGAATCACCGCTTCATGGAGTATTTAACATCCAGCCTATAACGACATTATGTTTTCATGTATTTGTCCTGAAATGTGGTCCTTCATGCTTGAGAGTGGATTCAGTTGCTAAATGGAGCAATATGATAGGCCTCCTCTAATCCATTTGTGCCCTTTCTCTCTCTCACACACACATACTTACACATGGCTGAAGCTGAAGGAAATCCTGCTTTATTTATGAGATGTATGGCTCAGAACGCCACAAGGATCTCCTGAGAGCTCAATATTGCACACACACACTGTATTTGGCCTGTTGAGTGTCTCTTTGTTGCTCTCTCATGCACACAATCGTATATACACTTGCTACAGGGCATCTATTTACCCTATCTGCTGTTTTGGCTTGGCAGAACTACAGATGTTTGAAAGTGACCTTGCCAGAGAATGGAGAGCTGGCGGCAGATGCTTGCAGAGTGCGGTAGCGTCAGTGTTTTATGAGGAATGAGTGATATCATCTGCGTGTCAGAAGAGAAACAGAAATGCCATCCTGTGTTCAGGCCACGCCAAATCGCTGTAGCGGCGTGGAAGCGTATTGTTAAAATGTCAAGCTATAGCATCCTGCAGTGCAGAAAATATGAGCAGGCGAACTCAGACAATAAGAACGACGCACTTAAAGGCTTTACATTATCAGCGAACAGAAAGGATTGACAGCAGGAACATAAAGACTGCGCGTCTTCAGCATTTTTTTCTTTCCTTTTTACCTTCCCTAAACATTTCTCATATGAGTAAGAGGTGTCAGAGAAAAGTGTTCCTCTGTCCAACAGTAGGGAGCATTTAGCCAGATGTTACATTCCTTGTGTGGGACTAGCGGTGGGATTTTTGGCATTTAACACCAGAGGCTAAATGTGAGGTCTGCGATCAAAGAGAAGCAAATGTCTTTCAACCATGTTCCAAGTTGGACCATCAATCAGCTGCAATCAGTGTTTGCGCAATAAAGTGACGCATTGTTTTCACATTACCATGGTACAATGTGAAACTACAGAGATTTGTCTTTTGCATGAGTCTGCGGCTCCTGTTTGGTGCTGCAATACCCATGCAGCACCAAACAGCAGGGCAGCAAAGTTTTTGACGAGCTAGTGAACTGCAGAGTTGGTAGAGCCCCAAAACGGAGGTAAAAGAGAGTGAATATTTTGGTAACGCTTTGCTAATATTTCGTATTTGTCAATAAGAAACGTTTTGATTACAGATATATCAATGAAAATGGCCAATAAACAGATTTTAGAGCAGAAAACTGTGCAGGATATATTGGTTTAGTTCATTTTAACGTATTTATATCGTGTAATGAACACTTTTACGACCTAAAATTAATATCGACTTTAAAAATCTTTTCACCGAGTGTGCACGTCTGTCTGGAGTATCAAAAACTAAAACAGGAAACGGCTTAAACGCGACATGTTTTGACACAGTCTTACATTTTTGTGAAATATTAGATTAAAAACAAAACAAAAAAAATCCCAAAGTCTTGAAATCGCACAGGTTGCCAGGCAACCTGTGAAGAATTAAGGAAGTCCTTTCAAGAAAGTAAAGCAACACTTATCACTTGCATTTTATCCTAGCATATTAATAAAACGAGATCCAGGGTGATGAATAACAATCTTCTGATTTTCTTATCGTGTCAGGGTCAGACTAAATAGAGTCTCCATTCATCGCTAATATCAATAAGATGCCTGCTGTATCAATCTTGTCCTCTCTTAAGAAAAAAAGTCAATAAGATAAGGATTGCAGACCAGACGTATACATATTTAAAATGTGCTTCCACAAAGAGATGCAGAGTAGTATAAATGTTAGACTCTTTTGTTTCCTGTGTTCATTCCCATAACTATTTTCTGTCAGCTGAATGTCACTGCAGAGGTCAATCTCTTCCTGAAGCTGTGAATGCAGCAATAGACTGATGCTGTGTCTTCAATGGGTGATAATTATAGTCACACAGCCGCTGACAGGGGATGCAGCTTTTACCCACTGCCATTTCGATTTTCAGCGTACTGTTCTGGGCTCCCCGTGGCGCTGACGTCAGCCCCGAGGTTATGCAACATAGACAAACAAACTAAATGCGAAAGAAAGGCAAGCAGAATATCAGTAACAGCTCACTGATCAAGTAAAGAAAGTAAAGAAAGAAAAAAAAAAGGAGTTCCCATGTGTCTTGGAAAACCTGGATAAACGCAGATGTAGTTGTTTTTTTTTAACAGTTACGGAAATGAACGGGTTGTCGAGGGAAAATAAATAACATGAAAGGTGTCAAAGGACAAATATTTGACAAATTCTCACCTTTTACATTTACTGATATGAGATTGTGTTACTGTCTGTATTTTTGTCATATTGATGCTAACCAGTCGCGTCTGGCTCTGGAGCGGGGGCAAGAACGAACATTTCAACTGCTGCCATCAACCTGCAAAACATCGAACATCTAAATGAACTAAACATATAGTTGCATTAAAGTCATTTTTGAAATGACCTAGAATTGAACACATTTAATGTTAAGAGCATTTTTTAAAACTCTTTAAAAACTCGGATTTGTGTCTGTTTATTCTTTTATACTTCATATTTGACAAACACTAAAATGGGACTGGGTGTGCTGTTTACGTAGATAATCATGACGGTGTCATGTATGAATAGCAACCATTTAAAAAATGATTCACTCGTTTTCAGTAATCTCCTGTTTTGAGTTTGAACCACAGACTATTTAAGCCGCAGCTCTCCGGGTGACTTTTCACTCGGCAGATGAGTAGATGGCCTGGGAGTTGTCCACATCCGTGCTTGAAGGCGATTGCGACTTAAGGCGTTCAACAGGTCTGCACTGCGTTGCACCAGTCTTTCTGCGCTGCTGTTGCTACATCAATCTCTCCTCTCTCGGGAGCCTCAAGGTAGCATTTGATCAAAGAGAATAATTCAGATCCATGGCCAAGGGAGGAGTAGAAAGAAAACCGATGAAGCAGAAGGTACAAAGAGAAGGTGAAGCAGCTCAAGCTGGAAGATAGTCAACAGTGGTTTATGTTACTCTCGGAAGAGGAACATGGGTAAGAGATTTTCAGAGGCCGTGGCCTGTGCTCTGTTCTTATTTCCCCATGAGATAACCTTATTTTACAACATACTCTTTCACAACCTGAGTCAGCCTGCATACTCGTCCCATATGAAGCACGTAGTTGATGCAAATCACAAATACCACACACATGGGTTGTTTCTTAACCTCCCATGTTACCTCATTAAAAAAAAGTAAAATAAAAATCCCCATCTGACGTTGCTTGCTTGCTTGTTGCTTGCAGGGATCCCCACAGATATATGTAAATTCTGCACTGAGTATGATACCCTTGTTACCCTGCTTGAGTATGAAAAAAGACGAGTCGTTTCAGCGAAATTTTCCTTTCCAGTCTTTCGTCTTTTACATGAATATAAAGTACATGTTCCCAACACTGAGGAGTATCCAGAGTAGCTGGGGCGCAGTTTTTTGATATCGAGCCACTGCAAGCAAACACCGTTTCTTCCATCGTATTTTGATTCTGTCAGAAATCTCAACTTTCTACGTGTCCAGATATGGCATGTGGTGCAAGAATCCTGGAGTTTATACTTCCATAGAGAGTGAAATGAACATCTGGGTTTGTTCTCGTCTGTTGAAGTGTTGGGCCTCTGGTTCAAGCTTTGCTTTGACATATTTTAGTATCACTAGGCAATGGACTAGAGATTAAATGTTTGCAGTAGAGGAAGCTGTGGTTAAGAAGAACACATTCATCAGATAATCCCAATTCGCTTGTTGAAACTGATCTGGCTGACTACACTATACGAGTTTTAATGTTCATGGAGTTTGATGCACTTAAATAATCTGTTGTATATTTGAATGGGACCAGTCAGAAGTCTCCAGTGGTCTCAGACATGAGAAACATCCTGATTAAGGTAAAGGCGAAGTCGTCATTTTATAATGATTTCTTTATTCTTTTGTAATGGGTGATGTTTGGATGGTTAGACCCGTATTTGAATGCACTCACTGTCACTTTGTATGAATTCAAACACTTAATTCCCATTTTATAGTCAAACTCTATGCCGAATGCCCAACTATGCATTGACTTTGCTTAAATAAAACGTACATACAGACGCATACTTTCTAGCGCCACCCAGCATTGCCACAGTTGTCTGTTACAGTAAACAGTTCAGATCTCTCTGCAAAAGCACGTAATTAGCCCGTCGTTTGTTTTTGCCGTGATTAATTATGTTCCGTATTTCATGTGATTACTTCATAATTACGTCTCTGCTGGAATAAACAAAGAAAGGACAAATTCTGCTGAGAATTGTTTAGTCGTCAGAAGTGACTGCTGCAGCTCTAATAGGCTTCATCAAGGAGCGGTTTGAGCAGCTGCAAAGAAGCACCTGCTTAGATTTTGCATCTTCTGTTTAACCTTCCCAATTAAATTTGACCGGATAATATAATACTGCTGTGGTCCTGCTGCAGAACTGCTTTTGTCTCACTCACCAGTGAAGAGAATGCAGCGACTTTATATCAGCATGTTTATAAGTATCACGTGTACATTTAAATCCGTTGTTCTTTCTGCTGAGTGCTCATGTTCGGTTAACTCTGGGTTGCAAATTGACCGTATTGACTATCCAGAGTATTAAGAAAAGCAGAAATGCAAAGCTCGTGTGGCTCTGGGCTTTTCGTCTATTTGATTTCAAAAGCTGCTCATGCTCAACAAAATAAAGTTTCCAAGCCAATGAGACAGCGCAGTATGGAAATGTTTCTCGCCTCCAGTCTCAGACTGCTCCATATGGAACAGCATCAGTTGTTTTCTGCACATCCTGCAGCACATTTTTGGATGGTGTTGTTTATTCACCACTGCTTCTGTTTCTTTCCATATTTTGACAGCACACAGAAAGGCTTGTTGAGAGCGAAGACACCACACCAACTCGTTTTGAAGTGTCTCGTAGTTTACATATAAAAATTACACGGCCACATTAACATTGATCTTGAAGAAAAGTGAGCTTCACTCAGCCCTATCCTGCTCTTTGTGATCATATACTCTGTCAAGCTTATTATTTACAGTCTTTTTGATATACTGTCTAGTTCTTTTTTATATCTGATAATAAATTAGTGATATTTCAAAGAGGCAAAGAGTATATTTTCTAGTAGCGTTGTTTGAGTTGAAACAAAATCAACAAATACTGTTTAACAAGCAGGTTTCCTGCTGGCCCACATCACTGACCTCATATACAATCACTTTTATCATTCCTTCATTCATTCATTCATCTTCTATAAGCGCTTATTCCTGTTAATTATTCCTGCCTATCCCAGGGCAAACACCCATTTTTATCATGTGACTAAAATTCTCTAAATATATCTAGCAGTAGCGTTGACTAAACCGTCTTGGTGACAACTGGTGAAGCTCACAGAACGTGGTATTAGCTGTAGACAGATGAAGCAACTGAGACATGATCCATCTGTTGGTGGACCACCGTTTTGAACCCCTGAGCTTTGCATCTTCATCGTCTCTGTTGTGTTTCTGTTTTAAAGGGCGTGGCCATGTTTGGATGGCCGCTTTTGTATCGCACCCCAAAGTTGACCTTATCGACTATTCTGCTGTATCATGCTGGGTTGATGAAGGAAAACAGGAGTAGGTTCTTATAAACCTCAGTCGTGAGTGTTTTTGGAATCGCGGAAGTCGCCCCTTGCTGGTCATTGGACACCGGGACATTGGCTTCACTTTTCAGACCTGCAGGGGAAAAAGATGATAGATACACTGCCCCCGATCAATGTTTAATCTGAACTTTCCAAAGTTCATTTGACTTTCCCATGTTGCTGACATTTTCAGGTTTTCCAAAGTGTTTGGGTACCAGTGTGTGTATATATATATAGGTATAGAGGGAAGGTCCTTGGAGACACGTTGTATGATTAGTATTTAGAAGAATACATTTGAATCTATAAAGTGTAAGGCAGCCCATTTTAAAGCACTTCTGCGCCTCAAAGCCACTGCCACATCTCTGTTGTTTGGCCTGGAAGTGACCCTATTTACACCCACCCACGTTATTTCTCCGTATTGCTCGCTTTCTCTCAGGCTGTGTCACAGACACAAACACACCATCACCTCAGGTGTTTCTCCGTCTCTTTCAATCGAGGGAAAACATCAGCATTGTACATCAAAGCTGTGCTCACTACATTTGCCCCGCTCTGCTTTACAGTGCTTGCCTTTTGTTGTTCTGCCAGGGGACATGGATACTAGGACTATCACAGAGAGATAAAAATAGAGAGAACTGATAAAAAAAAAAAAAAAAAAATGAGGGGGGAAAAACTATGTTAATAGGTAACGGCTTGCAGCAGAGAGAGGTTGTGTACAGAGGGCTGAGTTATAAAATTTGCGGAGAAGAGGCTGCTCCTTAGAGGAGTCTCATCATGTGTTTAGAGTGCAGGGAGGTGTGCAAAGTGAACAAGCACGGCACTGTTGTGGAAGCCGCTAAAGTAGGCATCAAGGAGTAGAGAAAACAACACAAGTTTGAAGTCAGCTATTTATACCTTGGGGGAGAAAAAGAGGAATGCATTAGGAGCTCGGTGCAGTAGGGACTCAGCGTTGTTTATCGTCTTTCTGTGCAGTCATTACGATGGAATAATGATGCGAAATTAACATGATGCACTGCTCTGCGCCTGAATTAGGAAGATACTAATTAAAACAGCAACTCAGATAAAGTGATCTGTAACACGTTAGAGACTAGAGTTTGATGCTTAAGTAGAAAAAAACAAAAACATCAATAGCTACCATCTGTCTGATATGTGAGGCTGGGATTGAATAAGAACGGTGATGCATAATGATAACCCGTTGGATCCATTATCATTCTGCTCTCAGAACAATGTGTTAAATGCATTTTTATGTCACTTTAACATGCAAACCCTTAAATAATACACCAAGAAAGAAAAAAACGTTTGTGGTTTCAGACCCTACATCTGCCCGTTGTGTCGAGGGGAAGCTAATCCTCTGCAAAGAAATATCAGAAATCGAAGAGTGAAGGGATAGAAGTCAAATTCTTGGGGGAACGCCCCTGTCGGCAAACAAGGGACCACCCAGTGATTGTTGTCATGGCGATTGGCTTGACAATAGCCGCTCTACTTAGGAGAGGAGGGATGAAGTATTGACAGAAAATGAAAGTGACATGTGAAAAAATTGCCCGCAAAGAGAGGATGGGGGAAGGAAGGGCCACTTGAAGGAAAAAAAGGAATTCCATGTTTCTGTCAAAAGCTTTTCGGGCAAGTTGAGATTTAAAGCGTTTTTTGTGTGAATGCTTTAGTGGGCAACAGAGGTGAACCAGGGTGAACTCTCTCATGTACAAAATAGATGGGGTAGAAACACCAGTATACAATGCTTAAGTTAATCATCATCAATTTATTTACTATAATCTAATTATTTAATTAAAATATCAGAAAATAGTGAAAGATGACCACGGTGTTGTCTTCAGATTATTTGTTACTGTAGTGTCCTATTAGACAGAAACAAGAAGAAAATCCTCACAGAGGTCGCGTTAACCGAATATTTTCCGTCATTTACTGCTTTTTAAAAACTGTGACAGAAGAATCTGAAGGACTGCCGACATTTTGACAGATTGCAATTCACACCCCTGTCCACTTGGCGGCGAGTGACATTATTAACTGGCTCTTGCCTCTAATCGCAGTTCGCATTCCAAACATCGCGGAACTTTTATCAGTGCGCAATTTCCTGGTACACCAATTATACTCATGCGCACATCAGAGCTCGGCTAATCATAGACGACTATATGTCTATGTGGCTAACGGCTACCAAAATGGAGGAATTGGATCAAAGCACATTGGTAGGACTGATGAGTTTTTGTGCAAATTGTGCAAAATAAAAAAATTAGCATACCACCAATGCCCTTCAGCCCTACGGTGCTGTCTAAGAGCTGTTAGCATTAGCAGTCCTGGACCGAGTACGGACAAGACGTGTCGGCAGCCCAAATTTTTCCCCCCCTACGATTTAAAGTCAATACTGTCAATACTGAAAAAGTACTTGAAGTTAATGAAATTTTTATGAAAATTATTGCATTATTATCATTTTAAAAATGTAAAGTGACGGTTAAAAAATAGATTATGACAGGATTTATTACCCTGTCCGTCAAAATTACAGACAATGAAAAAGTCTAGCCCAACGTTGCTGTTCAAAAAAAAATCTGTTTATCAAAAATGTATTTACTGACTAGTAAGTACTATAAATATATCCATCCTTACAGCAATAGATGCCCCGAATAGTTTTATCTTGGGGGGGGGGGGACCAAGATATTTATATAAAAAAAGAGGAAAATTATATAAAAACATTGCTTTTTACTGGCTTCTGCTGCTAATAGGGATTTATTCTCTAGTATTAGTAGTGCAACACCCTAGTGTCTCTGAGAGGGAATTTCTTCGTCATAAATGTGACTTAATGCTTGTAACAACAGTTGTGTTGATACAGACTCATATCCGCTCTAACCCAAAAAGGTTTTGCCATTGTTTGGTCGCCTGCCCCAACCTGTATTTCTCAGTGCTTATTTACCGTTGCCTTCGAAAGCCCTCGAGTCACTACTTGTTTTGAGAACGTCGCGTCAAAGGATTTTCCAAAAGACACTCATTAATACACGCAACAGAGGGTTTTAATACGGGTTAATGTGCTGGATATAATTTGATGCAGGGCTGTCGTCTGCTTGCTCGGTACGCCCGTTCCACCTCGGCTCACGCGAACTGTCAGGTGATCCTGCGCTAGGAAGAGTTTTAACAAAATGGCATTTGGAGGGTTAAAACTCCATTAGCCGTGTTTTGACGTCGCGGTGTTTACCTTAATAGAGGAAGCTCATCATATTTTGTTTACACGAGTTATTTTTCATTAGTGCAAAAATGCGGAAAAGCTTCAGGAATTTGCAGAATTTAAACACACGCGCCGTCACTTTAACAACTAAAGGTCAGTTTGTGTACTATGTAGCCTGTATAGAAAAGTAATATAGTAATATACTATTTAGTGTTGTGGGAAATCAAAGATTCCCAAAGAATTCCCAGAGTGCCATCATTCATTTTCCACTAGGTTTTGGATACGGCCTTTTCTGCTCAGATTTGGAAGAAGACGATTTAATAAAGACACCTCCCCTGCCTTCAGATGTACAGTCACATCCTGTGTGGTCTGAAAGCCGCTTTTTCTCAGACCTATTTTGAGCTCACAGTGGGTTGAGTGGTTTTAGTTTAGCTTTTTTTTTATTGTTATTATTCTGATGGCGTGCATGTGTACGGTGCCTGCGTTGTCCTCTGAGCGATCACCAACCGCATCAGTCGCAGAGAAGAAGATGAGCTCATGTCCTACGCCGCGGCCTCTCTTTGAGGGTTGTCAAATGTGTGAGAAACAAAATGTGCAGTTTTTCCTTCGTGTCATGTGGGAAAGTTCTTGGTGGTGTGAAATATCGCCTGTTTTTGAGATGGGGCAAATAACTATACATATGGAAAGCATTGTGGAAGCTCCCTGGACGTAGAAAGGCATCTAACTCCTCTTTGGCTGTGTTTTGTTGTTGGAGACGTCGTGAAGAGGGCCGTTAAAACCACAGAGCCTCGTCCAGAGTGGCTCTAATACGGAGTCTGACTTCTTCATGTTTCACTCTGTTCAGTCCTTTCCAAGCGCTTCCGGCACTGATTGCCTGTTGGGAGTAAAGCAGCCCTCCTTCCTGTGAGAAGCAGCTCCTGCAAACAGCGTGGAGTGGAAGGGGGAGGTGGAAACTGCTCTCCCATTGGCTGAATTTTGTCTGTCTTTGACCTGAATGCCAAACACAGAAAGCTCCGCAAGACCTTTTTTTCCTTTAAACATCCCCTCTCTCTTTTTTTTTATAATCCTCTTTTACTTTCTCCCTCTCTTTCTCTTTGTGAGCTGTTGAAAGAGCCTCTGAATGTTCCCCCCTCAGTGAAGGGAGTTGTGAAGTGCTGGTGAAGCCCAGCTCAGCAGCCTGCCGCTCATCTTTCCTCTTTTAACTCTCTTAGCGCAGGAATGGGAGGTCAAGCTTTTCTCTTTTTAGACTCCCTCTCTCTCTCACACACACACACACACACACACAAATCAGTCCGTTTTCTTTTGTGTGCGTTCTCACAGGAAAATAAAAAGGGTTTTGTTCAAACACCTGTGTGTTTGTTAACCATATCAAGGAAATGATTAAATAACAAGTCTGTCACATTTACTTCTCTTTTGAGCATCCAACGTTTTCTCACAGATGGGTTTTTAAATAGTTGTTTTTTTTGAGTGGTGATACAGCTGCCACTCTGACATACATGGCTGCACACGGAGGAGGATGGGCATGATTTAGAGCGGCGTTGCATCACTCCACATAATAAGCAAGGATGTCAAGGCGATGGAAATTTGTATCGTGGATCGCGGGAGGCAAAGAAGCATGTTATTCTGCCACTTAACACGGGGACGCTAGTCTGAGGGAATCGCACGCGGTAGAGGGATTGTGGAAGATTTAATATTTTGCTTTTGTGCACAAATTGGACTTCAGATTCGTTTCATGTGTGAGCTGGGGAGACCTCAGCTATTCTTAGTCCAAGAAAATAAGGTCGTAAACCACTACAGCTAAATATGTTTTAGCTAGGGATGCTCGATATTGGCTTTTCTGCCAATATCCGATATTCCGATATTGTTCAATTCTTAATTTCCGATACCGATATATGCAATAAAGAATCCCCAAACAAGAATCCCCAAACAAAAGCCAGATTTTATCCCATCAAAAACTTTGTTTCATTTCGATATCTCAAACGTGGCAGCGGTAAAACACCACAGAGCCTATTCCCCCAATGGGCTACATCAGATTGTCTCATCCATCTGTACAGACCAGGGGGAATAAGTGTAATAAAATTAAAGAGAAGAGGTAGTCTGGTCTAATCCAGCACACTGAGCCTGAGGCGCACAGAGGCCACAACCCGCTCAAATACCTGCTGTCTCTGGAAGAGTTGACGTCACCATCCCTCATCTTGTCATAAATCTGCTCCTCCACTTCTATTTCCTGCAAAGACTCACAGCTGTTGCTCTCTCTCTCTCTTTTTTTCGTCTCTTCCTAAATGTCAACCTGGCCCTTCTGTCGTCTTCCCTCTGATCTCTTTGTGGCCGCAGTTAAAGTTGTCACATCCTGGAGCGTTGAGTAATTTAACTTGCGATGAACTACATAAACTCTCGGAGCCTTGCACAACTCCCCCTCCTCCCCTGCTGTCCCTGTCCTGGCCTGTGAAGAAATCCAGTTTGACAGCTTTAGTGACGGCAAGCAGAGGCACATTCGCGAACCCGCCGCTCCACTGTACGCGGCGTGGAGTTAGCGCCGCTCGCCGTAGACATCGAAAGCAGCTATTAGACGCTCTTTATGCGGTGACATACAGCCCTGCTTTCGGTTTGCGACTGTGACTGTAAGAATGCATTCAGGAGCGGCCTCGCTGTCTCGGTGGTTGTGGCCTAATTGAAGCAGGATTGAATCTCCTCGGTTGAAAAAGCAGCCGGCGCTTTCAGAGTGCTCCAATTTTCGTTATAATAAAATGTAGCCTGCACAGAAGATATCAATCGTTCCACTAGTAATGGAATCTTTTTATACGGGCTGAGTTTGTGCAGCTACACTTCTCATGAGTCATTTCTCTTTTGTGGTTGTGCTTTATCTGGGATCGGCCTTTTCATTAAGGAATAAAATGTAGATGATCGTAGGAAGAAGGGAAAAGACAAATCCTCCTGCTTATTAAACATATGCCATTGTGTTTTTTTTCCCGTTGTGTCTAGTCTGCATAAGATTCAAACTGTTCGTGTGTGTGTATATATATATACACTATATATATATATATACGTGTGTGTGCATGCATGAATAGTCTCACCCACGTGCTTCTTCACTTGTACAGTTAGATTAGTATTGTTTTTTCCACGTAAGTGACTCAGCAGGGGATTTCAACCGGAGATGATGGTTTTCTATGAATGACTTGATCTTTTCTATGATTAAACAGTTCTTTAAAAAGTATCTGTAGACTCCTGAGGGTTGTCACTGCTGCTGTATTTAGATTACAGCTGCTGTCATAATAGCTGTCCACAGTACTTAAAACAATCATATTTCCCCTTATCTTTAATCTGCCTCCTCTTCACTTTATGTATTGTAGTGATTTATTTTTTTCCCTAGCTGCAGTCTTCTAAACTCGCCGTTGCGCTAAATATAAACCGGACTGCTCAGATGCTTCTCATACCGTGAGACGGCTTATCACAGAAAGGGTTTTCATAGAAGAGGAGTAAACAAAACTACATCAAGCGCTCCCTCATCCCTTCATGCGTTTTCTTGGAAGACGGTTTCCCATTTGGGCGTCGCGTGAACCGCCAGTCCCTCGGCGGTGAGCGTGGTCAAGCAGACCCACGTCAAATAACCTTACCTAGAACCTGGTGAAATAGGGCATGTAATCGCTTGCCGTTGGTCTAAAACTCGAATCGGCAAGGTGTGCGTGCAAAGAGGACAGTGCATGTAGAATGAGCACGTTAATTGATTTTGTGCGTTCAGGGTATTTCGATCCCACGTGTACGTGATGTCTTGTTGTGATTTCCGTTTTTCTAATTGCTTGTCATCTTGCAGTTAGAAATTTGAGATGCAGTCACAGTTTCCGCGCAGGATTGATCAGTTTCTGCGCCGGTTTAGACACAAACACTGTGAATATTCAGCTCATGTCTGGCTCTGTTATGTAATTTATGATCGACTGGAAACCTGTTCAGGGTGTAGCCAGTCTGCGAGCTGGGATAAGCGGATTGAAAATCGTGTGCAGGGATTTATTTGGATTATTTTGTAATGACTTTCACTTGTCACAGCAGTGCTGATCCTTAGTCACACCGAAAAAATCACTTGGAAATAATATGTGTACTCGATTTATATCACTGTCTGGTAGTAGGTATAATGTGCAGTCTTGTTAAAGAACACATTTGTGTTTGTAACTCATTCAGATGTAATTTTTCCTAATAATTAATCATGTATCGATTAAAGTACCCATGATCTATAAGTCTGCCCCCTAGTGGCTACTCTTTGACTCACTCCAGGTCCTTTCTTCTCTGCAGGGGGACTCCATGAAAGATGACAGAGGAGGTGATTGTTGTAGCCAAGTGGGACTACATGGCCCAGCAGGACCAGGAACTTGACATCCGTAAAAATGAGCGTCTCTACCTCTTGGACGACTCGAAGACCTGGTGGCGCGTCCGCAACAACGCCAACCAGACGGGCTACGTGCCATCGAACTACGTGGAGCGGAAGAACAGCTTGAAGAAGGGATCGCTGGTGAAGAACATCAAAGACACACTCGGTGAGGAGAATTATTTTCTTTTGAAGTCAAAGGTCACCAGCGGATACAAGTTGTCGCTGATTATTTTCAGTAAAAGTAGGAAATCTCTTTTTAATGCTCCCCGATTGAGGAGATCAGACGCGGTGTTAAAACGTGGTCAGTGTGTGTGTGTGTGTGTGTGTGTGTGTGTGTGTGTGTCAGCCTGAATTCTCTCAAAAGTAAAATGATTTCCCTCATGGTGTCTCTGTCCTGGCTGGGAGCTGTCATGGAGCACTCCTGGGATCCTGTTGAGTTGGCTCTTGCTCTCAGCTGTCAGCGCACTGTCTCTCAATCCCCAGTCATGACTGGAATATATTAAACTCAGCATCACTTTCAACCTATGAGAGGGATTGTGGTGCATATGGTATGAACGAATGGAGCAATTGGCAGCGCACCAAAAAGAAAAATCAGAACATACAGGTGGGTTAAGTTCCTATAGTTAACTTTAAAAGTAATGAGGATGATGTGATGGTAAAATTTCATATTAGCGCATATATACATCGAACAGCCACAACATTAAAACAGATAACAGTGATCATCTTGTTTCGCACACACACACACACAAAAACAGTTTAGGAACAACTAAAAAAAACATGAAGAACAGCTCAAGGTGTTAACCTGGCCTCCAAATCCACTACATCCCAAACTGATCAAGTATCGGTGGGATGATCCACAGAGACCCTCCCCTCAACCCTTACTAACAAAATCCTGTTACCAGACGCCACAGGACACCCTCAGAATTCCCATGGTCCATTCTCTGATGAGTCACAGCTGTTTTGGTGGCACAATATTAGGGAGGTGGTCATAATGTTATGCCTGATCGGTGTACTCCATCTCTCAGAATCTTCTTGCATTTGAGACACTCTAATGTAGTTAATAGTTTCTTTCGTATGCACACGAGTGTCTTTTATAGTGTTTTACTGTTCCCATGTATAAAAGGCAACCAATTAGTCTGCGCGTCAACGTGTCATAATCACCTTGTAAAACAGGAGCATCGAGTCATTTCAGATGCATTTAAAAATAAAAAACTTGGACACACAGATAATTATGTAACACGTCATAGACACGCGATACTTTCAGTACTTCCCAGCAGTGACAGAACTGTATTAAAAATGCATGGTGTGCTTAAAATGGATTTGAAAATATCCCCTTTTGTGATATTTTTCACCTTTTCTCATCAACTATTTGTTTTTTGCTTTATAGCGTAACACCATTAGACACTAGACACATCTGCACTGACACTAATATTACACTTTTAATCAGAATCACAGCCCAGTGAAATTAGAAATGCCTCGTTTGACTTGTTTGATCAGAAAAGACGGGGCCTGACGGGAAGGAATGTTCAATAAAACTGTCAAGTGCTGTGTAAACCTTTAGATAATCTCTTCACATAGCTGCCCCACATGGGATCTGCTGACCCGAGGTAGCAAATCAACACGTGAAGTGTTTGATAAGAAGAACAAACGTGGACGGTGAAAACACGGGTCCAACAATTCAGTGTTTTTAATACGTTTCGAGGGGGGAAAAAAAATCATTTCGTCGTGTTATATTTCTGGCAGAGCCGCTACACACGTGTCAAAAATGAAACTGAAGCCATTGTTATGGTGGACTTTACACATCACCCTTATGTCAGCCTGTAGAGCCTCTAACAGCTGGTGCAACTCTTCAAGTCCTGGTGCTTCCTGTCACGTCCCATGGTAATCATTAAACTGAAGTCGTTTATTATGACAGATATCACAATGATGAAGACAAATCATCTCATAACAGCGCTGCGATAGCTTGTGACCTTTTCTTTTATTTTTAATTATTATAATACCACAGGCTTGACTTCAGTGAAGCATCCTCGACAAATGAGACGCAGCCGGTTATGGATGTGAGTTGGTGTGCACCTCCAACTCTGGAAAAATGATCAGCCCGCTCTGCTGTCTTGCAGCAGGAAAAGAGCTGCAGGCATAGAGGCACTGAAATTCATCTGTTTTGACAGTTTTAGCATAAAATAACTTTTTTTTTGTCAAAATGATATGGAAGGTAGCGAGGAAGAGAGATGGGTATGGGAAGAAAATAGAAACATCTGGTGGAAATGAATCAAGAAGTGCAATTGTAGTAAAAATAGTAACCCTGGTGTGTCCCTGAAAAACATATTTAGAGCCGAGGAAGGGGGGAGGTGGGGAAGAGAGAATGGAGAGGGTAGACAGAGAGATGGAGGGGAGACTGGTTTAATGCTCTGTGGGACGTCAGGCCTCGGGGGAAACTCTGCAGCTCTATGTGGGCCACCGTGGCACAGCCTGCCACTGTCACCCTCAGCAGGGCTCCCCGTGCGCTTCAATACCGTTCCCGTTGGCTCCTTTCTCTGCCACCGCGGCGCTCTGCTTTCCTGTCATCAGCAGTTTGATTAGTGGGGAAATCAGCCGCCTAATGGTTTGCGCCGGAGTGATGGATCACCTCTCTGCCATCTGACTAACTTCCGTATCGACTGCAGCATTATGGCCTAGTTCCATTTCAGTCTGAGTAACGTTATTCCAGCCGGCAGCTCTTTAGTGTTAAAAGCCTGAGAAAATCCGATAGGCAGGAACACATTTGTGATGAGGTGATGAGCAATAGGTGAGGTCAGGAGCTAATGGAACGTACTCACACACTTGACTAGAGAATCTGATTGGCTGAGAGCTTAATGACTTTATCCTCTCCGTAGTCTTTTTCTCTCTTTCCTTTTCATCTCTTCAGTAGGATTTTGGAGTGTGTGGATGGTCGGTAATTACCGTTATCTGCAGCTTTTTCCTCTTCATTTGCTTTAGTGCCGTTCCGTTTGAATCCGTCTACGCAGAATTTAACCATAAATGGCTGCACGCTGCTTTGTGTCCCAGTTTCCTCTCTCAGGAAATAAAAACAGTGATGGGTCCGTTCAACCCGCTGTATCGCCTAACCTTTTTGCGTTTTGCACCTCTGCTGCAGCCGGTGTGTGAGTGGGTGAGTATGAGGAGGTGTGAAGCACTTTGCCCTGTCCTCAGGTCGAGAAGCAGCGCGTGCACCTGCAGTCCGTTTCACTCTGTGCTTTTATGATGCACACAGTTATTGTAAGCGAGGCCGAGTTAGCCTCATTTCCTGCTCAAACAAGCCTCAAATGGAGGTACAGAATGTGCAGCCATGTACAGTAGATATCAAAATGTGGTCCACGGTAGTTTACTTAGGAGAAAGCTCCTGATAAGAGCTTAGATTTCTGCTAGAGACTCCAACAGGCGTCTGGTAAAGGGCATGACAGCCGCCAGGGATATGTTTTTTTTAATTGCATTTATACATACACCGATCAGGCATAACATTATGACCTTCCTAATATTGTGTAGGTCTCCCTTGTGCCTCCAAAACAGTTGGTACTCGTCCGAGAATGGACACGGGACTTCTGTGGGTGTCCTGTGGTGTCTGGTGGCATGAATGTTGTTAGTGGGGGGGGGGGGGGTCTTTGGGTCCTATGGGGCCTCTGTGGATCGTCCTACAGATACTTGATCAGTTTGGGTTCTAGTGAATTTGGAGGCCAGGTCAACTTCCTGTTTTTTTTTTAAGTTTAACTGTTTCTGTCGGGCTGCACCCTGCTGGGGATGGCTGCTGCCATCAAGGAGTGTCATTGCTATGGGGCGGGGGTGCCTGGTCTGGTCTAGGTGGGTGCTGCATGTCTAAGTAACATCCACATGAATGCCAGGTCCAAAAGCTTCCCAAAAGAATTGTCAGAAGATGATCAGCGTTGTGTACTGCTCCTGGTCATAATGTTGTGGCTGATAGGTGTATTATACCATCTAAAACAGACGTGGGCTTTCGGCTTAACAGAGTAGCTAATGTAAATGTAAACAGATATAGAATAAAACGGGGACTCTAATAATAGTAGTGCATTACACACAGCCCTGCATTAAGACTATATATTAACGTACAGAGCAGCACTGTTAAAAGAGCTCATAGCTCACCTGTGAAAGTGCCCTGATATCACTTTCGTTGCTGACACAGGGCTAATAGTCCATTGGAGGGCCAGGTTGTTCCTTTTTGTTACTACACACACTTATTTGTGTCGGGTGGGCGGCGCGGCATTGTGTGTACTTAATAGAGCAACTTTCCCGCCGCCCTCCACCTTAAGCCACAGAGTGAAGCAATACGCTGCAACACGCAGACGCCGAGGCTTTCATCAACTCTCTTCCCTCTGACTTTAAGTCCTCTGGGCCTGAAAGCCCGAGTCTCCTTTCACAAGATGAAGAGGTAGGTGAAGGTTTGGGAGTGAATGTGTGGGAGGAGAGAATATAGCCCGCTGCTGCTCCAACCGGCAGGTCAGTGCCTTGAAGTGGAAATGAGTGAAGAAGAAAGGTGTGTGTGTGTGTGTGTAGCTGTGTGTGCACATTCAAGTGCTTTCGCTTAGCTCCGGGGAGCGCGTCTCTCCCTTCCGCCCCACGGCAGCAACAGTCTATTTTATTTTTCCTGAGGGACCACCTGAAGTAGACCCGAGAGTCAACCTTTTGTTTTTGGCTTGATGCAGAATATCTCTCACACACACATGCATACACACAGCCATCAAATATGTAGGATACACGCTTGCAATCCATAAACATGATCTTGTTGTTATTCCCGTCACATCCTTCGTCTCCGCGTTGTTGTCAGCTGTGGCCTGTGATGTGTTTGGTCTGCTGTGAGCGTGAGAAACGGCTGCCAAGGGACCCCTCGTCTTTCTTCGCTCCCCTCCGTCTGCCAACAACTTTCATGCCACTCCGTGTGAACCCGGCAATTTTCAAAACAATGTAAATGTTGTGCGCAGCGGTGACATTTCTGCGGCACCTTCGGCGCCCTCCGCGGCCCCAGCTGGGTGATTAGTTGTCAAGAATCAGTCATTAGCGGCGCGCGCACGAGCATACGCCGAACGCCGGCCTCGGCTGACAAGTGAGCGGTTTGAGCGCTGACAGCCGCGCCGTGTGTCGTTATTCTGACACGAGAAGAGACGACGTCATTTGCTGTGCTCAGCGGAGAGACGTTAGAAACTTAAGGTCCCGCTCAAGTGTTCAAACCCGTTTAAATTCTCGTCCTTTGAAAATACATGAATGGGGGAAGTCAGAGACAGGTTAGACAGGAGCTAACTTTGATCCTGGATGGGCCTGTCATTATCAAGCCCATGGTGCCTGCTCCACTTTTCATTCCCTGTCTGCACCGTCTATTTCCAGCCGTTTTGATTTGTGTGGATGTGTATATGGCGCGTGGAGGATGTCGACAGAATACCAAGTAGATAATGAGCTTTCATTTCATCCGGTGTGAGTGTGGACGAGTACCTCCGTATTAATTCTATTACCAGGAATATCAATCTGTCCTTCAACGCGGTGGTTTCTCATACGATATCCTGTGTCATCAGTTTCTAAAGCAGTTTTTTTTTCTTTCTTGCTTCTTGAGGGCCCAAGAGTGCAACTTGCAGCCTCAATTAGTTTCCTGCTGACCTTAACTGCCTCCTCTCCCCGAGGAGCTCAGGCCATTTCTTGCTTTCTCTTTCCACAACCTACTTCCAGTCATCTCAGCCTCTCACCACCACTCTAACACCAGCACTCATTAGTGTTGAGATTATTGTTTCAAAGTTTTAAGCTGCTATAATCGATATTTTTTCATGCTATCAGCTGGCGTGCACGCGTGTGGAAACGGATCGAGCGTGCGACGAACTCGATGAGCTTTTGGCATCTTTTAAGTTTTACAGTTTGTATCAGCATTGTTAACTGCGTGTCTTCAGTGTCTGTCTGAGCTAAAAATAAAGAGGGTATTGAAACTATAGATGATGCAAAAATAACCCTGACCGTGTCATGCTAACACAAGGTGGCATTGGTAAGTTGGAGCCACCTGTAGTTACTACAGTTAAATACCACAGCTCGCATAATTGGGGGGCTGCAAAGCAAACTGTTGCTGTTTTTATAAAGACTTCAGGCAGTAATTTAACTTTTTCCTTCGTTCTGTGAGCAGCCAGGTTCAGGACCAGAGTGGCCGTCACGTGCAGCTCCTCATCTAATGGCTCACTGCTGCTCTTTCTTCATGCTTCATTTCAGTTTTAAAAACTGATCCTGTGCCAAAAATGACATTTGTGGTGAACGATAGCGGGTAAAGGGAAAATCATATTGCATTTCCCGTAACCGCTTCTTAATAAATGCCACGTTTTCCGCCCGTTAAAAGCTTTTAATGTTCGGTTTGCATTAGCAGCAGTCTCTGAACCCGTCGCCTATTTAGCATTCTGCTTTGATATCTAGATTACATTAGCCGTAACTTATTTTCTCTCACTGTGTTCTCCATAGACATTCATTTAAATGAAAATCTTTATGAGGAAATAAGAGTTTTTTTCTCTTCCTGCATGCAGGTTTGGGAAAAACCAAGAGGAAGGCGAGCACCCGTGATGCTTCCCCGACGCCAAGCTCAGACACGGAGTATCCTTCCAACGGCAGCGGTGGTGGAAGCATGGGAGGCGGAGCCGCGGAGCGAATCTACGACCTCAACATCCCTGCCGTGGTTAAGTTTGCCTACCAAGCGGAGAGGGATGACGAGCTGACCCTGGTCAAGGGCTCCAGAGTGACCGTGATGGAGAAGTGCAGCGACGGCTGGTGGCGGGGCAGCCAGGCGGGGCGGGTGGGCTGGTTCCCCTCCAATTACGTCCAGGAGGAGGTTGTTGGGGCAGATGACAGAGGGGACGGGGACGGGGACGCCTCACGGGGCTACGGAGGCTCTCAAGGAACTCTGCTGGCCAACGGGCGTGCAGGAGGCCGCGGTGGAGTTCTTCACCTGGTTCAGACACTCTACCCCTTCAGCTCTGTGACGGAGGAGGAGCTAAACTTTGAGAAGGGAGAGGTCATGGAGGTGGTGGAGAAGCCGGAGAACGACCCGGAGTGGTGGAGGTGTAAGAACTCACGCGGCATGGTGGGCCTGGTCCCTAAAAACTATGTGATGGTGCTGGACGAGCGGCCCGGCCTGCCCATCTCTACGTCGAGCTCCCCGCAGAACCGCTCCGTGGCACCGGCGCGCTCGGGGAGGTTCGCTGGGAGGGACTGGTACTACGGCAACATCACCAGGCACCAGGCTGAGTGCATACTGAATGAGAGAGGAGAGGAGGGCGACTTCCTCATACGGGACAGCGAGTCATCGGTGAGTCAGTGGGATGAAGTCAGCGTGGCATTATGGAGAGAAAATGGATTGAATTCTGGTAGAAAGGCGTCTAGAGTTTGGATATAGAGTCAAAAATAATAGATCTGTCCCTAAACATTTAAATTAGAAGTTTGAATATGTAAAATAAGAGGAACTAAGCCGAGAATATGACACGTTTATCAATCAGTTCACTCACAAAGGACAGAAGTAACTTTTAGGAATAGCTGATAAGTAATCACACATATGTTCAGAACAGATGTAAAGAGTCAGATCTAAGGAGTTAGTCCTTCTTATGGGTTGTTTTTATAATCATTTCATTTGTCCAGGAGTTTCTTGACTAATCCATTTGTTGTTTTGCCTTCAGAGTCAAAGTGACGTCTTGTTTTGTCAGGACACCCGAACCCAGAAATATTCAGTTTATAATTATATAAACAAAAGTAATAGCTTCAGGTCTAATTCTTAAATTTTATCATGCTATATAATATTTATGCTTTTAGGTATTTTCACTTTGAAATCTCCAGTAAGAGAGAAGGGACTAGATTACGCTGCTGTTGGGAGAGAAAAATATATTTCTATAAATGATCCAGTAGGCGCACTACTTCTTCTAAATGAGTGGAATCTAAAATCGGAAAAATTGTCACTCCTGAAAAATATCCTTCCAGACGTGTTGGAAGAAATGTAGAAATAATCAGAAACTATTTGGATGTGATGTTTCTGTACGGCCAAGTTCATTTACCTGCATAGAAATTCCTAATGTAAAAATGCAAACATGTTTTTCACTCTATGGATTAAAAAAACATCAAACCCGCTCCGCTTCTTCGTCAGCTTGTAATGCAGACTTGAAGTTTGTTAACGTTGCTTGCTGGACCAACTTCCTGCTCTCACGTAGACACCTTAAATTCAGATGGCGGTCACTTTCCTCTTGGGTCTTTTGGTGTTAAACTCTGCACAGAAAAGCGCCAACATCCAAGAAAAGTAGAAAAGACACAGAGGAGGATCGAACCTAAATTCCACGTGTTTGATAGATGTGGACTCAGGTCTTTAAAGCTGAGAATATGCTGCCACCTGCTGGTGAATTGTATGTGCTTTTCTCACACATTTCTAACTAACACCTTTATTTGTTTTTTCAGCCCAGTGACTTCTCAGTGTCTCTGAAGGCGGTGGCCAAGAATAAGCACTTTAAAGTGCAGCTGTCGGACGGAGTGTACTGTATTGGCCAGCGCAGGTTTAACTCCATGGACGAACTAGTGGAGCATTACAAGAAAGCCCCCATCTTCACCAGCGAGCACGGAGAGAAGCTGTACCTGGTGAAAGCGCTACTGTGACTTCACCCATCCTCACGCCTACACTGGATCTCATACACGAACACACAAAATACCAATGCCACTCCCTAACTGTCTTAACTCAAGCCTTAGCTCTGGACCCTCTCGCTGTGGCGCCCGCAACCAGAAGCATCCAGAAGTTTTATTTGTCTCCCTCCGGTGGCGAAACAGGTGACACGTTTTCTAGCGGCTCCAGTCGAGCAGTTGACCCCGAGACGCGTGGATGCGCTGACATGCAGTGACCATATCTGCTGCTAACAGAACGCCTGAGGCCTTGTTGGGGAGGGGGTTAAGATCTCCTTCTGATGTCATACATAATGTCCATTTACTAGCACGCACATTGTAAGGTACACCATTGCTCTTAATCTACACGGGAGAACAGATATTTAACAGTTCAGAGAGGACTCGGTCCTCTGTGGGACCTAACTCTGGTGTTGTCCTGTCAACATGCTGGCCATTGTTTTATTTTGTCTGTTTATTTTTTTTTTTAAAGGAAATGCCTGTTCCTCAGTTAACGTTTTTGTTTTTAAGATAATTTAAACTTAAATTTTTGCTTTATTCTTATTTTTTTTCTCCATTCAGTGACTTCACAAAGTGACCAGAATCACTCTCTTGCCTTTTTCTCCTAGTTTTCCACCATTCCTCTGTCTACACGATATATATAGATAGATATATATATATTTGCGCACTCTTTTTGTTTCCATCTCCTCAGACCTAGTCAGCGATGTTACGGAAAAATCTGGACACAACACTTCCCGAAATATTTGTAAAAGGCAGTTGGGGGGAGCATTAATGCAATAGGTGAGACCTTTGATTTCCTGTAGAGTTTGAATGTTTATCCGTGTAACCAAATGTGCCACCCTGTACCCATTACTACTGGCTCCAGGTCCGCACTGCACTCACCATACTAGGCATTCATTCATTCGTAGCTCAATGCTTTATATTGTGTCACACTGAACATGTTACTGCTCTGTTCTCCAGTATTTGTCTGTAGCTACATGGGATACTGACTGACTGATGAATAACAATAATAAAAAACTTCTTTTTGGTAACAATTTTGAGTAACTGCACTTGATCTGCTCCTGTGAATGAATGCAGTTATTAAATGTACGTCTTCTGATGTAGTATTTGTCAAAGATACAGTATACACAAAAAGCTTCACCATTTTTTTAAATGGCTGAGAATAAGCGTCATTTAAAAAGAAATCCATTTAAGGTCTTCTGTAGGTTAGCACGTAATTACGAAGCCAGGCCAAAACCAGCTGTTTGCTAGCGACTCTTAACAAATCTGCCAATGGTGTCAGTGTTTAAAACTAGCTTGAAGATTTTGAAGGGGGAGTCTAATTGACCCCCCACGCCTTTACAAAACGACAGTGTGTAAATCTGCCTTAACACACTCGTTAGCAATTACTAGCATGCCCGGCTAACTTGCTGTCAGCTGCAGCCGACTAGTCGTAGTGAAATCGAGGAGGATTCCTTAGCTAAAATTAATATTTGGAGCTGTCGTCTTATTCTGTGCAGCAACAAAAACGTAGGTACACCTATGAGTCATCCTTCACCGTCAAGCCAAATACATTTAACACCTGGTTAAATATTAACTGAGAATCTAGTCCTACCAAACGTTTTCCTGTCTCTCTCTCTCTCTCTTTTTTTTTTCATTTGCTATGTGCATTTGTTTACCAATGGAAGTGTTGATCATGGGGTCCTCAGCTTTTATATGATATATCTGAATGTTATTGAGCATTGTTATTTAATTCTTGTCTCCACTGTATGTATATATTCAAAATAAGAAGAGGTGCATATATGAATCATTAAGATCCAACTATGGTACTGTATCACCGACAACGTGATGAGAATTGAGATACTTTTGTTCAATAAAATTTTTTGAAGAATACTAAACCTTGTGTGTTGACTGGTTTCTATGCTGTTGGTTAGCTTGAAGGCTAATATATGTTCTTTTCCTGACCGCGTTGAAGGTTTGGATTCACATTTTCACGGTTTATTTGTGCATTACACCACAACTAATACAGCTGACGTAGGTATTTGTTTTCTGATCTAAACTGGAGGGATAACAGCCTTAAAACTAGGGTTATTTGTGTAACCACCAATAAGAAAAAAGGGGTTTAAAAGCTTCTCAGAACAAAAAAGAAAGAAAGAAAAGAAACCTTAAACGTTCTTTTTTATGGTATCCTTGGTATGTAGGAGACCAAAGGAGAACCTGAATAATACTAGTCACCGTGGAGCTGGTAGCCTGAGGCACAGCTGCAGGGAGACAGTGACTCTCAAGCAGTTCCTGCTTAGCTATTGCAAAGATACGACCACTGGGGAGGTTTTCTTCATGGTTAAAAAAACAACCATTTTAGCTGGAAGTGTCCTGTCAACATTTTGTGGGAGCTGCTTTTTAGGCTACAAGAAAGTTTTGGTCTCAATATCACCAGTGGCCACTAGGAGATGAGCCTGCAAGCTCAGTCTGTTAAGAGCCAAAGGCACATTGAAGAAGGTGTGATGCAACACTTGATTTGCACAGAGCAACGTCCTGCCCAGTGCATTTTGTAATGAGCATGAGCAAATCACAGTAGAGAGACCAGTACTAGGTGTCAGGCTCAGATTAGACATACAGTTTTGTTGTGTTTAGCAATAAATAAATAAATAAATTTGAAGCAGGTTCTAAATTATCTGACCTGAAGAAGCTAAAATGTGCATGTTAATTGCTGAAACAGTTAGAGCTGTAGTAGTTTTGTATGCACATCTTTAGTTGGGAATGAGCTGAGTGATTGTTGTACGACTGTGCACAAGCTAAGTCAGCCATTTAAAGTTCCCTCGGGGTGTTCAAGTCCTCTCTGGCACACAGTCATCCTCCACATGCCCTGTCTGTCAGCTCCTGTAACCAGAGTTTGGACGATGTCCGAGGTCAGTTGAGAGGAACGTCTGGATGGCAACAAACTACCAGTGAGAATTTAATATCTCTACATGAGCGTGCTGATCAGAGCACCTCAAGACACCTTGCACACTGTACTGAGGGTTTTAACGATGGCGATGTTCATGTACGTGTCACAAGGACAGTACTGCAGGGTATGTTGTTGTTACGATGCTTAAAAACGTCCTCAACCACATAAGAGAAAAATATGTTACAGCTTGTGAAGTGGTCAGTGACATGTGGGGTGCTGTGGCTTTAAACGTCCACATGATGGCAACATTGAGCTTCTTGCATCTTCTCCTGACTCAACACCCAAACCTGCAAAAGACAGAGAATTAAAAAAAAAAAAAAAAAAAAAAGCAGCAATATTTTTGTTTGCTGATGGGACAAGAGGTTTGTGATTGGGTGGTCTATTTGGTTTGTGTAGAAACAGCATGATTCTAGCGATACGAATGTGACTCAGACTTGAGGTTTTCATTTATATCAGTTCTTTAAAGGACTGCATTTCAACCAGCCTCTTCCTCTTCAGACTGTTACCTGTCTCAACGGCAGGGAACACGAATAGTTGTATAGATCCACTTTCCATTGTTAAATTCTACACATCCATTGTGCATAATTTTCACTGCAACCAGTTAACTGACTGTACTTCAGGCACACACAATGAAGGAGAATATATCCAATCAGAAAACTGAGATACTTTGCAGAAGTTGTAGTCGGCGGTGCACAGGACAAAGAAGCTCTGAGTCCACATAAAGTGCTTCAGACAACAGTGTCATGTGTCAAGACCACATCATATAAAGAAAAGAGTTTGCTGTTTACCAGAAACCACCAGATAATAAGCTTCAAACATTTGGAGCAATACAGGACAAGTCATTATTTTGCCTCAATAGGAAATCGTAGCAGTTGTAGCAAGTAAAGGAGGCCAAATTATCTCTGACGCTATATGTGTTCCCTCATCAAAAATGTATAGCTCGAGTTGTCTCCATCCGCTACCTCCTGGTTAAAGCCTCACAACAAAACAAGAAGTCGTACAGAACAGAAAAATGCTGCGTTTAAGTGTGGATGAGTGAAGGTTGTGCAGAGGAACAAGATAAACAAACAAAAAAAAGAGGTTGTTTAGGAGGAATGCAGGGAGACGGCTCAGAAAAACAGACTTTTACTTTTCAAAGCAGGGAAGGAGGAGGAGAAAATGAGGAAACGATCCACGCAACAGGAGAACACTCGACGGAGCAAGGGGGGCAAGAAAAGGAATTTGTTGCGTTAATGTGTGGTACAGCTCCAGCGAGTTGCAGTTAAATAAACCCTTCTGTCTGCGGCAAACAAACAGACAAACTAGACGGCTTTTATGGAATCAATTTATTTTAGAGTAGAGAAATAACACTGGGGACGCCAGCAATGAGGCTACAGCACAAGAATAGTCATTTTATTGCCAAGGGCTGAAAAGACATTCAGTAGCACTTGTAGTACTTCTTTCTCTTTTTATTTTTTTTGTTGCCAGACACTACAGGACACCCTCAGAAGGCCCATGTCCATTCTCTGATGAGTCACAACTGTTCTGGAGGCACAAGGGAGACCTACACAATACGAAGAAGGTGGTCGTAATGTTCGCTCAGCTCTCTGTTCTTCACCTTTGAGGCGAGGCCCTCGTGTTGGTGTGCAGTGGCCTTCTTTTTCTTTCTTTCTTTTTGTATCAAACTGTTCAACCTGAGCTCACGAAACATTTTCCCAGCAGCGTTATAGAATGTCAAGATGTTCTCTGGAAGCCATCCAGCATCCGCGTGGCCGTGCTCCACGAGCTGCATATGGTAAACCCATGAACAAACACACCGACCGAGCAGCTCCAGGGGCTCCTTTAAGCCTTCAGCTGTTTGTCTGCTGTTCTTTTTTACCTCACTGAGCATCGTGCCATGCACTTTCGGAGACGCGCTGGCTCAGAGGCCACTCTTAAAGAACAGAGCACTGAATCAACTCCTGACTGTGGACTGAGAGTAATATCTTAAAATCTAAAATCAGTTCAAGTTGCTCCAACACGTACTCATCTAGATCTGCTGACTAATGACGGCTGATGTCATTAATTAGTGTAGAGGTTTAGATAGAGTGTAGTTTATGTTGTACATTATTCCAACTTACACCGATCAAGCATAACATTATGACCACCTAATATTGTGTAGGTCTCCCTTGTTGCCTCCAAAACAGTTGTGACTCATCAGAGAATGGACATGGGCCTTCTGAGGGTGTCCTGTGGTGTCTGGGATCGGTACATCCCACAAGTACTTGATCAGCTTGGTGTCTAGTGAATTTAGATGCCAGGTCACACCTTGTGCTGTTCTTTTGAGTTGTTCCTAAACCGTTGTTTGTGTGTGTGCGTGTGTGTGTCAGGCTGCATCCTGCTGGGGATGGCTGCTGCCATCCGTGAGTGCCATTGCTACGGGGTGGGGGTGCCTGTTTTGGTCTAGGTGAGTGCTACATCTCTAAGTAACATCCATGTAAATGAATGCCAGGTCCAAAAGTTTCCCAGCTGAACACTGCTTCAAGTCCTTTTGGAGTGGACCAATCAGGAGCCCAGACGTTAGCACACTTGTTTGCTTTTTCACAGCAGTGGAGTTGCGAAGGCAAAAAGCAATCGTTTGTTCGTTCTCATTCAAGCCATTCAGATAGTTATTTCTCTGCAGACCTTGGGACCCCCTCATATTGTCGCAAGGAGTCTTTAGAAAGCCCGTGACGACGGTCTACAAAAAAAGCAGCTGCACCACAGAGACGCTGCAAAACTGTCAAAAACATCAGTGGTGGCCAGCTTTGATTCTGAAACTTTGCATTCAAGTGGAAGACAGACATAAACCAAACATTGTATTATTCCTTTTCACCAGTGTTCAGAAAAACATAAAAAACGCCTCCAGAAGGACCCTCACTCACAAATGAAAGTACAATACGTCCTTTAACCACTCGCATCTCCGCCGACAGAACGTCTCTCCTCCTTACGGAGAAAGAGCGCCCTATTGAAATAATGCTGTCAGAAACACAAAAGACTGCCAGACTGCTTTAACGTATGTGGAGCATTACAACGTGGATGTAAGCGCTCATAAATACAGCAAACACGGTCCCCAGTTAGCGGCATAGAAACAGTATAATGGTTCCTCCATCTTGTTCTCTGCATCACCTTTCTTCCAATTCCAGTCCTTGTTACTGTCATCCGTTAGCAGCTCAACGCGCTCTTATCTGCATCTTATCCTGATGGAAAGGCTTTTAACTTGTCTTCTTGTTTTCTCAAACTCAGGCGGCTGCTTTCTCCCGGACATTTGCCCCCTCTTTTTCTTACGGTGAAACGACTCCAGGACGAGACCAAAACCATCAGTGAATTTATCCTGGCAAAATCAGCAAGACCATCTTAACCCTCTGTACTGCTGCAAGCGACTGATTTCCTTTATCTATTTATCTGACAGTGGTCCATAAATCATCGATGTTTAGCTTGGGAACCTCCAGCTGCTGTCAGAACGGCACGAGGGAAGAAAATGTCTCTCTCTATGCAGATGACATTACTCTTTTCGCTGCATTCAGTCTCAAGACCCTCTCATGGCTTCACGATGCTTTTTTTAGGAATAGGGTTAAGCTACAAAATGACTGCAAACTGTTGTGACTAACTAACTGACTAACCATTGTGTGCTTAAAGGGGAACTGCTGTTTTTTACAAACTCGACCTTATTTCTAGCATAAAATACCATTGTTTGCTCACTAGTATAACTTTTGTGTCATTTGCACTCGTACATGAGGTTAATTAGATCAGCGTATATCCATATAGTGGGAGTGACTGGGGCACCGAGATGCAGCCTCTAAATAACACATTACCTGCCGCGAAACCCCTTCATTTCGGCAATATTTTATCGTTATCGTACGCTAGTTTTTTGCAGCGTGGCAGAAAATTTTTCATATTGTCACAAAATATTGTGGAAATAAACAAGTTTCGCGGCGGATACTGTGGTAATTAAAGGCTGCATCTCGGTGCCCCAGTCACTCCCACTGTATGGATATACGCTGATCTGATTAGTGCAAATGACACAAAAGTAATATGGGTGAGTAAACAATGGTATTTTATGCTAGAAATAAGGTCCAGGTTGTAAAAAACAGTAGTTCCCCTTTAATTCCTCATCTTCTATAGCTCGTGAAAAAGCTTTTTTTTGCTTTTTTGTAACTAAAAGAATATTGTTTAATGCTTGGTTTGATTTCTGTAGCTTTATCAAAGGTTTATTTCAAAAAATCCTCTCAGTCTGTTGATGCTCCTTTACCTAGTGTATAGCTAATGACTGGCAGACAGTATCTGTAAAGAATATCCTCTGCTGACTCGCTCGTAACTTAACATTATTGATGCAGCCTTGTTCATGAGACTCTTGAATATGTAATCTTCTAGTCTAGGTGAGAAAGGTCAACTAAAAGAAATCCACCATTGTTAAGTCACATAACTACACTGTGAAGTCTCTAGCCGGAAGCAACGGGCTTAGTGTCAAGGGATATTGTTTGTTTCGGTCTTTTGATGGGATTTACTGACAATAAGACCATGACCTCGGCTGATCGTTGAAAGGTCGTCAGCACTCTAAGTTAATGACGTTCTTTCTTTGACCGGCGACAGAGACACGAGGCATTAATAAAGTCATAACTAACTTTGACCATGCCGGCATCCTCAGGATGACACAGATGTCCACAGAGGGCCAAAATAATGATAAAAAAAAGCTCTCACACCCGTCTGGCTGCCCGTTGGTACAGTCTGTCTGGACACCAGGTGTGAAAACTGTCTCGTACATGCTTCTTTTCATGCGCTTTCATCCGTATTTTTCACTCTTTCCCTTTGCTTTTTCGCTCCTTCCACCCCTTGAAAAAAAAAAGATATCTCACACTAAGCTATTGATGGTTGCAACAATAGGTTTACTGTATATAAACTACAATGAAATAATGAGGAATTATTTGAGGGAAAGTGCAGCAGCTGGCTCTAGCAGCACCTCTAAATCATCCGTGATTAAAAAAAAAAATAGCTCTTTGACAGTAGATTTTTGCATGTTTGATTCTAGAAACCCTGATGTGTTATTCATCTGTAAAAAGCAAACAGACCTCGGGCGTACGACAGAAGCTTCCTGGCGTGATTTGGAGACAGGCGGGTGAAAAGAGGCGAAATGTGAAAAACAAACATGTGCCACTTCTCCACGTTTCTCCTCGGATGCAGTCGTCACCCTGAGACCAGTCTGAGGGGAGAGGGACAAAGGAAAGGACCAGAGGTGTAATCTGCTGCCGACCAGGTAAAACAAGATGATCTGAACTGCTTTAGTCAGATTGTTAATTGAAAACGTTAAAAGTTTTACATTTTATTCCTTCTTCTTGTTGTTGACGTAATTACAATGTTCTGCACATTTCTCTTGCAGAGACTCTGGAAACCAATTACTTTTCTACGTCAGGCCTTTTGTGTTCCGTTTCTCGGCTGCAGCAAGCATGCATGCCGTGTCCGTGTCAGTGCTCCTCTGTTCTCTTCTGCTGAGCTTCCTGCCTCCTACACGTACGTCAGCAGCTCACCCATGAATTAACTTGATTTACCTGAATGACAGACAAGGTGGGAAATAAGGTCCCTGTCCTTCTGTGTCCGTCTCTCTTCTTCAGCCGGAGCAGAGGGGAGCGAGGCGGTCGGCAGCAGGGAGGAGAGGCAGAAACGAAGCTTACCCTACTGGGGCATGTGGTCTTCAGACTTTTACGGATGGCTGGAGGAGCTGCGTGCCCAGGCGGCGGATAGCGGGATACAGGACCTGGCTCGCACCTTTTGGGCTCACTTCCCCATCGCCAACGGGCTGGGCTACGATAGTCCCGAGCCTGACCCCCAGCTTGAGGAGTGAGGCAGAGGAGATGGGAGATTTTAAAGTCACCTGCATCTAATGTATGTTTAGATGGTTAACGTTCTCAGTGGAAGTCTGGTGACTTATTTTGTAAGCCTTTACATTTACATACGTTATCTTATTGATCTTAATTAAAATGTGTTTTCATGTATGCATAAATTACAGATGAACAATTATTTGTTGCTTTATTTTGGCAGTACTATCCAATAACTCAGTTCCTAAACTACCTTTTTTGTTAGTTTGTTTTAAATAAAAAGACCTAAGAGTGATGCATTAAACGGATTTGCAACTAAGAATGTCACATTCCAACATGTGGTTAAACTCACGAAACACAATGTGCTATTAATAATTAAAACTGTGTTTTTAAACCATTTGGATTATGACATAAAAACAGGCTCTGAACTACATTACCAATGTAAGATGTTAGTTACACAATGATGCATTAGACTAAGAATACAATAATATCACAGTTATATCAGTGGCTTTTTTTTTTTTTTTACGGATAATGCTTTTGCATGATAATATTTTGCTGGATCGCCTTTAGCTTTGATTACATCACTCATTCGCTGTGGCATTGTTTCTATAAACTAATGCAACATCACCGGGTTTATTTCCATCCAGTGTTGCATTCATTTTCCTCCAAATCTTGTAATGATGATGGGAGAGTCTGACCTCCGCACAAAGCCTTCTCCAGCACATCCCAAAGATTCTCAATGGGGTTAAGGTCTGGACTCTGTGGTGGCCAATCCATGTGTGTCTCATTCCTTGAACCACTCTTTCACAATTTGAGCCCCATGAATCCTGACATTGTCATCTTGGAATATGCCTGTGAACATCAGGGAAGAAAAAATCCATTGATGGAATAACCTGGTCGTTCAGTATATTCAGGTAGGTGAATCTAGACCTGAGCAACTGCAGCAACCCCAGATCATAGCACTGCCCCCACAGGCTTGAACAGTAGACACTAGGCATGATGGGTGCATCACTTCATCTGCCTCTCTTCTTACCCTGATGCCCCCATCACTCTGGAACAGGGTAAATCTGGACTCATCAGACCACATGACCTTCTTCCATTGCTCCAGAGTCCAATCTTTATGCTCCCTAGCAAACTGAAGCCTTTATTTCCAGTTAGCCTCACTGATTAGTGGTTTTCTTAAAGCTACACAGCTGTTCACTCCCAATCCCTTGAGTTCCCTTCACACTGTACGTGAGGAAATTTTGCTTTTCCAACACAAAATTAGGATTATGTCAAAACTGCAGTTCAGATCCAAACTGCAGATCTCGTGCACCGTAGTTTGATTTTAACTTTGGCCTTTGTCTTCTGGGTTCGTGAGCTTTGACAGACATCAGGGAGTGTCCGCTGCAGGTCGCGTACACCGAGGCTGTCAAGTCAAGTGTGAGGAGACGCGTAAAGGGAATATGAAAGCGCAGACAACGAGGGCAGAAGGAAGGACAACAGGAAATTGCGTTTCAGGGCGAAGTTCACCGTCCTTTTCTGAACTTATTATTTTCCCACTCATGAGTATTTCCTGGTCAACAAACGCACACAGCGGCGTGTACGAGAGGATTACATTTCTGCTTTATCTCTGTCCAGAGCTGTCCTGACGCACTGATGCTCATTTCACGGTTTTGTAGGCAGATTCAAAGAAAGCTTTGTACCTGAATACGAGTCACTGTGCCCACACATCCCAGCGCGCCGCCGTTCTTTCCGGCTCAGTGTGTGGTACATTTGGATGGGAAGGATGAAACCGAACGGCAGAGAAAAGTTTGAAATTCTTTCTTCTGTCAGAGACGCTCTCTCTTCGGTCTCATGTCTTTCGCTCCTCCTTTTCATTCTCAATCAAATTGGCTCCATGAGTGAGGATTACAAACGGCAGCTGAGGAGAAACATGAGTAATAAGTGGATGTGAATGGGTTTTTTAGATTTAGCTTTTCATTTAGTACTTTTCCGTCAATCGTCATTTGACTGTCCTTGTGCCCAAGGACAGTGGATGCTTGAAAAGACTCATTGTGAGCAGAAGTCGGTAAATCAGCATCCCTGCTCAGTGAAGAAATCACATCTATTGACGTGCCTTCACTGAGAGCAGAGCCTTGTGCTTTTCACCGAGGTTCATGGCATCCAGCCACTCGCTCAATTGACGTCAGAATGATCTTATTTATTTATTTATTATTTATTTTTTCTGTGATCACTGTGGGTGTGCAGCTGATGCTGTTGACCCGGCCCTGTGAAGTCTCTCCTGGCACCACCTGAATGATAAGCTAAGAGAAAGTGTCTAAAGATATTCATCCTCACGCTGCTTCAGATATTTTCTTTTCACTTCCGTGTCTTTCCTCTTCCTCGTCTTTTGTTCGGTCGTTCCCCTGTCCCCTTTTCATCATAAAAAGCAGCAAAATTGTTAGCCGGCTTCTGGTTCCCTGCATTCCAGCTCCACCTGCGAGAGAGACGGAGAAACAGTCTGCAGCTCCAAACCAAACACTGCACCTCTCCTACAAACACACGCTCAGTCATTACGTTACAAATTCAAGCCAAGTCACACAATAATTGTGGAATTAACCTCCTTTAAACTGCTTTTTTTTTTTTTTTACCGTCCATTAAGAAGACATTAAAGTGACACTATGGAACTTTTGAAATGTACAAATGAAAGGTTCATTAGATGTATAATACACCCAGCTGCATTCTGGTGTGGTATGACCAGTAGTTTTTGGTGACTAGTGTTTGTTAATACGATGCACAAACTAAATTTTTGTCTTGTGTGCTGGTTGGACATTTTTCTTTCAACTAGCATCTTTCAACTAGATGTCTTGGATTAAACCTATTTTAATTAAACCAAACACATACAAGAGATGTTTGTTTCACTGCATTTCTAAGGATGATCAAAAGATCTAGATGAGCGTGCATCATGTGAAATGAAGTTTAATAAATGTACCTCCGTGCCCAATCAGTGTTTAAACCCCTGGAGGTTCACTTAGCTGGAGATTTAAAGGGCAACTGCTGTTTTTTTTTTACAACCTAGACCGTAATTTATGGCATTTATTTCTGGCATAAAATAGATTGTTTACTCACCCATATAACCGTATAGTGGACACTGGGGCACCGAAACGCAGCCTCTAAATAACTCATTATCTGCCGTGAAACGCGTTTATTTCACCAATATTTTTTCGGTGCCCCAGTCACTCCCACTAAATGGATATGCAGATCTAAATGTCGTCCGAATGACTCTAAAAGACAACAAAGATATATGGGTGAGTAAACAATCGTATAGACAGAAATAGGTTGTAAAAAATGGTAGTTCCCCTTTAAGGTTCAGTGTGTGTCTGTTCTAAGTGTTCACACTTATATTATTGCGAGTAAACAGTAAAGTCGTGTGTTGGCGTTAGCTTTGCTCCCCGGATGGAACCCAGGTGTTTCTTGTTTACTATAGCGGTGCACGCATATGGATGATTTAAATTACTCATTCACGATTCCATGTGTTTCTAAATCATATTGCTATAGGAGCCCAACTATTTCACGGCAGGCGCAGCCTCACGATGGAAAGACGCATTGTGTGCATCGAGTGAAAGAACAGCTCTCAAGCTGCCCTTTTCAAATAGGTGTGCTCTGGACAGGGACAAGGCTATAGAAAGAGAATGTGTTGGAAATTCAATTACCTGGTCCAGTTCTAAATAAGGACACCTGCATCTCATCCTTCCGGTGGAAATCTAGGAATTTATGAATATGCCAGCACTTTTCACATCAAAACGCATGAATGGCGTTGAAAAGACTGAAAGGCCAGTCTCATCACGCCGTGTGTGCACTGCAGGCTTCAGGTTTCCATAATACGCCACCGTAGGCTTGCCTCTGCACCTGGATGGGCTCCCAGGCCAGCTGTGATTTAACACATCCTGCTACACGTCTTAAGATAAGATTTCAGGTGAGTGTGTGTGTGTGAGAGAGAGAGAGAGTAGAGAAGGTTTCCACTTTAATTATTGGAGGGGGGAAATAAATGCGGTCGAACTGAAATCCCTTCAGATTCCTGCGGCATTGGGCTGATTTCACAAGCAGCATCACGCTATATTATCATCCGAAATGATCCCCTTTCACTTTCATGAGATTCACCCCCTCTCAGCCGCCTGGCACCACGTCCTTCATACAGCCACTAGACTAAATGATTGATGCTATAAACAAGGTCACCGACGTACTCTTTTCAATTTTAATTTTAAGTAGCTCAGCACACTTCCTGAATTTCTCCTGAAGTATTAAAGCGCGTGTGAAATCTCCACAACAACCTGCATAAAAATCCAGAAAGAGATTCAATTATTTTGCACGATTTCGCTCAACACACGTATGAAAATATTTGTTGTTAACAGACACATCTTACCGCAGCTACTGCTTCAGATAATGCAAACTGCAGCCTTTCAGCAGAAAAAAAAACTTCACCACCTACAGTATTATGCTAAACTGGAACTCATTCCCCCTGCTACTCATAGTATGCATGCAGTTCAGATGGAAAAGTACCTGGGACACACATGAAAATTCATTTAAGGGCAGAAAAGCTCCAGTTGCAGCCCGGTTTCTGGAGGCAGGGAGAGGTAAAAGAGACATTCCATTGCCGCAGGCCAGTTTCCACTTGGAAAGCCTGGGTTACCGCCCACTCTTCCCTTGGGTTGTGTAGCAGTTTTTGCACAGTTGTAGTCTTTAAGGAGCTCGGGAAAGACTCTGATAGGGTACAAGATGGCATGTCGGCAGCTGTATTTGAGGTCAATAGGACTGGTGGTAGTGCTGGTCCTTTTAGCTCTAAGCGGTAAGCTCAATTTCATATTTTTCTTTGACCTTTCATCTACTTTACTATTGCTCGACATCTACAACGTCACATCTTTTCTGCACATAATTGTGTCCGTGCTCACCGGGTCTTGTACTAGGTTTTTGTTTTTGGTGGGTTTCCAACAGTACTAGCAGTTCAAAAGATGAATAACTAACAAATAAGATGTGTGGGATCAAATTGTTGTTCTCGGAAACTATTTCAATATAATGAAAAAAATTCACAGCCTCCTTTTAGACACAACCCTTGACTAACTTTAATGAAGAACATTTACAGAGGCAAGTGATACCGAATGAAAACAGAAAGTTCAATGAGCTTTTCCTTTTCTCTTTAAAAGCATAGCAAATAGGCTACTGTAGGCTACTTGAACTTTTTTTCTTTACCATCCCCTAGTTCGTATGAAAAATCAACATACAAAGACTTTAAAGTCACTATAAATTAAAGTATAATCTCAGTGATAAACATCATGTCTGCATCCATTATTGTCAGTTACGTTCTGAATCACCTTCAATTAAAAGTCTGAATGCCGTCACTGCAACATGAATGCAGGAAAGCCACATAACTTGAATTCTTCTGCACTAAATTAAAACTTCATTCCAAGGTTGGTCTGTAGAAAAAGGAAAACATAAACTGTGTATCAAATTATTTTCGCTATGCTGCATCCCAGCAAACTGCAGAGATTGTTTTTTAATCCAGCGGTGTTCCACATGGCTCTACTTTTGGACCACTGTTTTTTAATCAGACTCAGATTCATCATTGTGCAGAGGAAACCCTAATGTACACCGACCAGGGCTAACAATATGACCACCTGCCTAATATTGTGTAGGTCTTGAGCCTGTGTCTGGGTGCTACATGTATAAGTATCATCCACATGAATGCCAGGTCCGAAGGTTTCCCAAAAAGAACATTGTAGTATTCTCCTGTCAGTGGTCAGATTGCTATGCCTGATCGGTGTACATTTTGATGCCATCCAGTGGCATTAAATAACAAATATTTGCTCTGTTTGTAGTAATTAATTGTCTTTTTGCACAGTCAGCTTCTTTTTATTTTAAAAAACAGCTTTCATGCTAGCAGCTCTGTTAAGCTGGTGCCTTTGCCTAAACGCTAACATTAGCATGCTAGCAAGTTAGTTTGCTGATGTTTAGTAGGTTTAATGAGCAATATTTTTAACATCCAACTTTAGCACGATTACATTTCCTAGGAGCAAAGTGTAATTGTGGACAGTGGTTATAACAGTGACAAAGTCAGCCGTTCAATCAGTCGATCACCAAATAGCAGAAACAAATATTTGCCTTCTTCAGAGAGAGGAAATCTTTGTCATGGCACTGTCGTAGCCGCTGAGTTGCTTTTACTGTGAAGCATATAAAGTATGTATTTATTAATGCACATATGTAGGTGGGAGAGAAGAATGAGACTTGCAAAATGGAGAAGAATGACTGTACACAGTGAGGAGGCAAACATATGCAACCAATTTCCTCTGTTCCTTTCCATCCCTAACCACAGTGAAAATGTTTTGTCCTGAAGCTCAACAAAGTCTGCCCTAATACGTAGGAGATTTCTTTGCACTTTTATAGAATTCTAATAGAAATAAAAACAGATCAAACCTTTGGCATAGCTGTGTTGCGTGAGACTTAGGTGCTCTGAAAGAACATTGCTCTGAGTCAGCTACAAGTATGAAAGGTCATCTGACTAAACTGGTTCGGAGCAGTAAAAGTAAGAGATATCTTGGGAGTGCGCTTTGTACATGAGCATTCTGCGTTCACGGTGCAGCATCGCTGCTCCAGTGTGACAGAGGAGCCGCAGGAGGAAGTCACAGTAGCAAATACATTTACATGCAAACTGGCCGGAGGCTAGTCTCCCCGGACGAGAGCTGGCGAGTTATCCTTTAACCACGGTTTACGCTTCACTTTGAGATTTTCATCAATAATCAGAACTGAGCATAAACTCATCTTTGAGAAGTGAAGCGTGTAGAACTAGAGAAGTTAATCACGAAAAAAAAGTTGCAGTGCAAACGGCATAATGAGGAACATGTGTGTTTTTGAAGTAGTCTAGAGGTTTGATGAAATCTTCATGTACAGGAAAAATATGTGGTTGATATACAACAGCCGTATGAATGAGCAAAATACCTTCAATTTAAAGAGATTATAAACCATGCGTGTGATCAGCCACAACATTAAAACCACGACAGGAGAAATGAATAACATTGATCATCTTGTGACAATACAATGTTCAACTTTTGGACCTGGCATTCATGTGGATGTTACTTAGACATGTAGCACCCACCTAGACCAGACCAGACACCCCCACTCCATAGCAATGACACTCGTTGATGGCAGCAGCCTTCCCCAGCAGGATGCACACACAAAAACGGTTTAGGAACAGCACAAGGTGTTGACCTGGCCCCCAAATTCACTAGATCCCAAACTGATCAAGTATCTGTGGGATGATTAACCCCAGAGGCCCCACCCCTCAACCCTAAGGACCCAGACTGTTTTGGAGGCACAAAGGAGGCCTACACAATACTAGGAAGGTGGTCACCTCATTATGTCTCTGCTGACTTTCCTATACAGATGTGTCCAGTGACAGCAGCTTGCACAAGATCTTAAGGAAAAGAGAAGGTAATATATTTACAGACACATTTATCAGTAATCAGTCGGTTATAAAACAAACTGCAGTCATCAGTGTTTCTTAAAAGTTAAACTTTTTGCCTCACTGTGCTTCCACCCAGCGGCTGAAGCTGGTACTACACCATCCAAGTCCTCCGTCGCGGTGCCTCCTTCCAAGGCTCAAGAGTTCCTGGCAAAGCTGAGGAGAACCAAGAGGAACCTGTGGGATCGCAGTAGACCAGACGTGCAGCAGTGGATCATGCAGTTCATGTACATGGGATATGACGAGCAGGTCAGTTCCTGGAGGGAGATGGACAAACACCAACTGTCTGCTAATGTGACAGCATGTAGATTTATCAGCTTCCTCAAAAGAAGGAAAATAAACCACACAAACGGTACAGGAACACGAAAGTCCAACAGCAGACTGAACGGCGTTCAGATTTTGAGCCAGTAAAAATTAGATTTCACATCTCCCTCGCGGTGAGGTTTACTTTTGTTATCTTTAAAGACACATATAGTCACTTAGTGTTGCTGGCTCACGCTGTTAGAGCCGTCTTTGCTTCTGAGGCTTAAGAGATCTTGGCAAATCTAGGCAGAACCAAGAGCAACATTTGGGGCTGCAGTAGATAGTAGCTCCTGGACCGCCGTCAGATAAACCTGATCAAACCACACCATGCAGTTCCGATTAAACCGACAGACTTTTTGAGTCATGAATCTGTCTCCAAAACCTCGATTTCTGCTCTTTCAGTTACTTTTTTATTGAGAACAACTGGATATCCAGAGGCATTAAAACCTGACAGAAAGAGAAAGCACATTCAGAAAAAGCATAAATAAAAAAACTCATACACAAAGAAATATGGCTATTTATATATATGTTTCAGATGTGTGCAGGACAAAGATGTGGAGTAGTCTGATGTGTAAAAGATGCTTCTCAAAAGGCACATTTATGCTGTAAATGCTGTTATAGGACTGAATGAATAAGTACAGTTGTGGAACTGAATGCATGACAACATGAATTTCCTCTTTCATACAAATACGCTTGCAGAGCTAGATTCAGTTTTTTTTTTTTCTTTTCCAGGTCAGTGACTGTCAGGTAGAATTCACAAGGGACAGTAAAGGATGGAAGGAACATATAGCAAGACCAAAAAAAAAGAAAAAAAGAAAAAGCAGGAGTTAGAGTGCACAAAATAACCTGCTACTGCCTCTATTTTTGACAGCTGACAGCAAGTGTTTCAGCCAACTACAGCAGTATTCCTGCAACAGCCTTCACGCATGACAACCCGTGTATGTGCCATTTTCTGTTGCTTCCTAAAAAGGCCAGAGCTGTCAAAGCACTGGCCTTTTCAACGTCTGCCTTTCGTGAATGTCTTATTGGCAGAGCTGCGCGTGCCGGCGGTGTCAGCAGGCATCTTATCAGCCGCCTTGCGAGTCCATAAGCTTGAGATTTGTGTTGAGTAACGAGTCGTGTCCGTGCCGTGTTGTGTTGTTCCTCACCAGAGGCTGGAGACCGACCTGGCGTACTGGATGGATCACGCTCGCGCCAACGACCAGGGGCGTCAGCACCACTACGATGAAAACGCCCCCATCGCCCCGCGCGACGCCTCGTCTTACAGACACGGAGCTAATGTCAACTACGACTATTACTAGCTCCAGTCACACGCAAACAGACACACACGCGCATGTTCAGGCTGTGTTTCCATCACATCAGAAGACTTCACATTGAGTTACATTCATTTCCTGTAGACGTACCCTCATCTTAAACTAAACGTACCCTAACGTAAAACCAAATCTTCATACACAGACGTAATAGCTTACATTACACACTTGCTTTTTGTCACCGAAGGGAAACGCGCGGTGTAAATAGATTTATATCCCCCATACAAGCTTAAACACACACCGCTTCTGCAAAGCGTCAAATAGTTTGTTTGCCTGAGTCAGAGGACACCTCCTGTGATAGTCCACCACAGGTACTCCTTTTATTTTATTTTTAAACTTTCTTTTAACTACTCATCCTTACATCAATGTGAAAAACAGACCCCTGCCCCCTCCTCGACAACCACAGCTAAGGCTTTCAGGCTGGTTGTATGAAATCGTGTTAAAAGTTTTGGCTCTGCTTTTGGTTGAAAATAAACACGTCTGTACTTCATCTGTCGCCTGCTTCTTTTTTCTTTTCTTTTTTTCTGCAGAAAAATCATCTAAACTATCTACGCCATACACAAAATATTGGAAATATTTTATTAAAATAGCATCTTCACCTCAAATTGATAATGCACATCCTGACACGAGACATCGCTCGGATTAAATAATAACAAAGCACGGATGCACAGTCAGGCTGATTCTCACGTCTGCGATTTAAATAGCAAAAAAAAAAGCACAAATTCACAAAAAAGGTAGGCCAGCCTCTCTTGATTCAGACTTGTCCATCAGTCACACGAGCTTCCGGCAAGGACGCCTTTACCCACGATGCAGCTGCAGCTCCAACACAAAGGCCACACCGTCTTTTTAGGGAGAGTTCTAGGACCAAGAGTCCTGGCCTCTCATTGAAGAAGGTGCCATGTCCGCGGGATGCATTACTCATCAGTGTGTTTTCGAAGAGTGGCTCTTTAAGGACTCTTTCTGTTTCGTAGAAGAAAGCGTGGGGTGGAGGCCCTGCTTCAGTTGTGTCTGGGTCTTCCTTTCTTCATACGGGCTGCTTTTGGTTTGGGGATGTATTGGTTGTTGGCCTGGTGCTCCAGTTCTCTACTGAAGTACTGAATAGTTTTGTTCAAGCCTTCCTCCAGGGGCACCTGCCAACACAAGAGATAACAACCAGATTGATATTGGAGAAATGTGAGATTGGGTTTTATTTATTTATTAAGAGTCTAAGGAATAACACTTTGCCCCTAACCACTGGATTACTGTGCGTCACAGTATTTATGTAAGAAGTCTAAGGTGTACAAATACAATCAACATAAGAGCCTTGAGCTCCTTATAGAAGGGCTTAATGACCCGTCTGGATTAGGGCGAGAGGTCGCCTAAATGAATGAATGCCTTTGATTATTAACGGACACGCACTGTTCTGCTCCTTCGTCGCATGTAATGTAAATGACAACCCACTCCGGAGGTGCTCCTTGGCGTAATATGCGATGGCTTTAAAGCAGCCCCAGAGGTGTTACACTGAATACTTATGCCATTTTTCATTAATTATTGAAGCTCAAACGCGTATAAAAAGAACCAGACATCAGCTAAGATGTGTGATAAATAATTCACCGCCCGCGTCCAAACCGACGTCAGCAAGTTTACGAAAATTTGCCATAATGTGAGATCTCTCGCACTTTTAAAAGCGTAGTTCAAATTAAAAGCTTAAGAGCATATGCAGTAATTAGACTTGACAGATACTGTAATAGGTTATAGAGGAGCATATGGTGTATGAGCAACTGTAGCAGAGCGAAGACTGGGACATTATAGTTTGAACACTGAAACTATTTTTTTATTTTTTTTTCTTCATATATTTGCTGTAAATTGGCTCAGTCAGTAACAATCTTTATCTCAATCTTTAATAACAACATACAATCAGTTATAAAGTGATTCCCAATTTGGGGTACGCCAAGTGACGTAGGTGATACGCAAAGGAGTTGATTCTGAACTGATTACATTATGAAACTGTAAAAACAGATAACGTTTTCTCTTTTTCTGATTCTCCACCTAAATGAAAAAAGACTGTTTTTCATGTGAGTCAATTATGTTAGCAGCTAGACTGTAGGACAACTGGCTTTGAAGCTATGTATCAGTTAGGTGCTAACATAGCTAGCGCAAGGTCACCTAAATAAAACAGACGCAGATTCCCTGAAATGTCTGTGATTGATACTCGCTACAGCTACTCTCCCCTCAGAAACAAGCCAATCTCTTCTACTGGGTCTTCACATTATGTCGTCAACAATTCTGATAACTTTCTGTCATTTGAGCTGTCAAGTCGTCAGTCTGAGGTAAGCTAGGTCCCATGGCTAACCACCACCAACAGATAAATGGCTAAAACGGATAGATTGCTCTTCCAGAATGACCTCAACTGCTACCACCAGTCAGCCCACAGGCGAAGATGCACATGCCAGCGACAACAACCCAGGCTATCCCTCAACTTCTATATCTAACTTTGACCGGGATGCTAGGAGCAGTGCAGATGCGGTTAGCTGCTAGCATAGCCACGGACAGCGTCGAGGAGTCTGAAGTGCGTGAGAGTAGGGGGGTACATGGCTGGAGGTCACATGTCTGAAGGGGTCCGGGCTGTGAAAAAACATCCAATTCCACTCTGTGATGACTAAGGCCCACCATAGTGAATAGTTGCAACCATCACTTTAATATTTTTTTTTTATCCACATCTGTATAAAAATAGTAGCCTGACCTTGCAAGATAACATCTATATTAAATCTTAGTCACTGAGACACCGAGTACACTAAGATTTATTACACACAAGCTACTTTCACAGTCAACAGTTGTCAACGTGCGCCTCTGAGTAACCTTAGCGACCGAACATTCAATATGTTTACAAGGCACGTTAACATTTTTGCATCAGACGTACCACCGGCTCCCAGCCGAGCATCATCTTGGCTTTTCGGATGTCGGGTCTTCTCCTCTGCGGGTCGTCCTGGGCCTCGGGAAGGAACTGAATCTGGCTTCGGCTCACTGTGTGTGTGTGTGTTTAGGGACAGATACAAGTGTACACAGAGAGAACAGGAGAGAGAGAGAGAGGACAGACTGTTATTATTGTCCTTAGCCTTTCTTTGTTGTGTTAGATTTGTGTGGATTTGGTCGGCAGCTCTAGCAGATTTACTACTGGAGGTGATGTGCATCCTTTCAACCAAGCAAGTATGTAATGTGGTTATGGAGATTCCAGAGCGAGAGCGCCAGTGTCACTGGGTTTCTCGTGTTTTCTGCTGCATGTTTCTGATGCACATAGAGACTTGTTTCAAAGAGAAAACAACTTAAGATCTCCCATTAAGGTTCCCTTATTGATCAAGCAAAGCCATTTGTGTTTTCTGTATAAGTGAATCAAAGGATGTAAATGCGATGCCAAATGTGACTACATTCTCTACCAAGACACTGATCACACAGATAAACATCGCCTTAAAGAACGCCAGTGCAGCAATGTTTGAATACGTATAGAAAAACTTTATGTAGTAAACTCATGTCACATAATTATTTGTGTGTGATGTGATTTTACTACGTGTACACTGATGATGAGACAAAGCAGTGCAGGTTAAAAAAAAACACAGCAAGTGTGAAAAAATATGTTTGATTTTGATGTTATGTAACTGGAGAAAAAAAAAAAAAGAGGGCGGGTGGAGAAAGAGGGAGCGAGCACACATGCATCATTCTAACGCAATTCAGTGCAGTCCTGAGGTTTATCAGTTGTTTGCACATGGATGAAATGTGCACCGAAATATCTGCAAGTGGAACACGAAATAACCAGGGAAATGAGATTAACTGCACAGGGAACGAGACGGCCGGGGTCGTGAGTTTGTTCCGGTGCACTGTGTGCGTTAATGCCTTACCGACGAGACTTTTGATGAGACGGGCGAACTCCAGTATTGTGTGTTCTTCTGGGTTTCCCTGCAAACACATTTCATTAACTTTCTTTGCCAATTACGCATAAAACGACTCAGCAGCTGCCTGTGCGGAATTTATTTTCCATTTCAATTTGTGAGACGCAGTCGGGTGGGACGTACTCACCAGATTGACCGGACTGCTGATGTTACTGTTCATCAGCAAGACAAGGCCGTTCACCAGATCACTGGGAAATCAATCAGAAACAAAAACACTCGTCAATGACTTTGAAGCAAAAAAATAAATAAATAAAAAATGCCTAAAGCATAAAGTCTGTAAAGAAGTTTGAAGGATTTTTTTTTTGGTCATGCATACATAAATGTCAAAGGGGCTTTACATGACTCTGCAAGTCAACTGAGAGTTTAAATCCATTCTAGCAGCTTTGTGAGACGGTGCTTACAGCAGACACAGTGGCACTCTGAGGTAAAGGCTTATGCTAACACAAAAATAAAGGTGCAGTAACACGGTCGTTTACTGTATCAAAATAACCAGCCCACTATACCAGAAAAGTCAGCCAGATCGATCGCCTCTAACTTAAAATCAGCTCTCCTACCGCATTTGGGCTCACTTGGTTTGTTTTGCTCTCGTTACCTGGCGCTAACTGTCTGTCTCGCTCTTGCGCTTCCATGATAGCGCGCCCCCTGGTGACCGTTAGCTGTAAAGATCCATAAATAAGCCACACCGTTGTATAAACCACAGGGTCCAAAGCAAGTGACAAAAGTAGCGGCGTATAGTCCGGAAATCACGGTACACAAGTACATAAATGCATCTTGGTTACAAACTTCATAAATTATTGGTATACTGTATAAATATAATCTTGTGGACAAATCAAAATACAGAAAATCCCATTTGTCTCACACGGATACACACATACAGAATTCATTAGTACAATTCTGTCAATCTACATTAGACAGGCAACTGCAAACAGAGATAAGCCTGACCCCTCCACCTACCACAGGTCGGGGGAACGGTAGCGGCGGCTTTACTATAAATTCTAATCTCCAAGGCGAGAATGGCCCAATTTCCACATCAGTTAGCTGTGCCTTCCACCCTCAAATTTGCATTAATGCATGTACAGTATATGTGACATACGGAGAAGTGCATTTCCATACCATTTACATCAATGAGCGGAGACCAGACAAGATGTTAGAAACACCTCTCAGTGCAACGCAACATCGCCGCTATCATGAAGATGAAGTTGAAGTACCTCGTTAAAATAGAACATTATAAGAGTATACACCGATCAGACAGGCATAACATTATGGGTCCCATGGGTCGAGGGGAGGGCCCTTGTTCCAGCGCATCCCACAGATACTTAATCAGTTTGGGATCTAGGGAATTTGGACGCCAGGTCAACACCTTGCTGTTCTTCGATGTTTTATTGAGCTGTTCCTAAACCGTTTTTGTGTGTGTGTCTGTGTCAGGCTGCATCCTGCTGGGGATGACCGCTGCCATCAAGGAGTGTCATTGCTATGGGGTTGATCGGTGTAATCATTATTATAAGCATTAATCGTAAGTATTTTGTGTTGGTACCTTTACCCTACACGGTGAGCTACAAGTAGACTGGACAGGGCTTTTATCCGACAAAACAACTTCCAACTGTTATTGCTGTTGCTGCATGCCTTAACAGATTCAAAGAACTTTTGATGGAAACGCGTGCATTTCCATTATGTTTTCCCCAATTGTTTGGAAATGCTGTTAAATTTTGCACAATGTGAAGAAAAATTGACTGGTGCCCAACCGACCGTCCAACTGTGCTGAATCCACATATACTGACGGACAGTAGTTTCACGTTGTTTGTCACAAGGCACCAAATACAAGCTGCCGTACCACCACACCAAAAAGAAACACTTCTCAAGTCATACTTTTCTGCTGCATCGTGTTCTCCGCACCGTGTTTTAAGCCTCTTCTTTTTTTTACTACTCGTTTTTCAATTGTGTGTACAGGAAATAATTTGTGTTCCAGATTACTATCAGTGGTTTTAATAAAAGGTTTGAATTTTTTCAGTATTTGCTTTTTTTTTATTTAACCTTGATTTTAAATAAAGGGGAAGCCACATAAAGAGGCTGTTACACACTATTAACAGAAAGAGAAAAGTGTGAAGTTGTGTAATATCTTGCAAGAGGCGTGAAAACCACTAATATTTCACAAGAACTGAAACAGACATCATTAAACTGTGATTTCAGAGCAGAGACAAATTCGATCAGATAAAGGCTTATTGAGAAAAGTTTCCAGACAAATTACCGGAGCAGACTACTGTGAAGCACATTTGAAACTGCTGGTGTCTCCGGGGCTCCAAGAATCTCTCCAGAGTCTGCGGCAGTTCTGACCAAAGTTCACAAAGAGTGTGGGGTTTGCACCGGATCAGAAATACATGACTGCACTAATTTTCAAACCGTTTTGGTTTGCTCAGCAGTGCGTATAACGCCACACTGGACGGTCCAGGAGAAGGGGAATTTGGAAGGTTGGTAAGTGACCTCCACCGTCTAACGAGACTGCATAGCGGGTAAGGTGTGATGATCCGAGTCGGACCCCGTTGTTGCCAAAATGACCAAGATATGTAGAGATCCTGATTAAAGACTTTCTTTTTGTGAGGCAGTACAATGCAACCTCCCATGATGAACAAAACATCACCGACTCCTCTGCTTCTCTGGGAATATATGGAAAGGAAGTCTCATGCTGTTGCCTCCGTCATACCCTGACCTCGAAAACCTTAAAAGGAAGATCTGTGAATGTGGGTGGGAGAGCACTTTCAAGCAGCAGCTCCGGGAGGCAATCATGTCATCCTCAAAAAAAAAAAAAGTTGTTAAAAATAATCTCCACCTGCTTCCTCAACATGCTCACTGTCACAAACCGGGCCAGACTCATATATACAAGCAACAATGGACAGAGAAGGAGGACTCGCTTCAATGAGCCCGTGGTCATAGCAGCACTAAAGGGTGAACCGCTGAGGAGCCACGTTTTTCATTTCATGATGATGCCCGTCTATAACTGTTACATTCTGTATGGATGGTAATTTGTAACAATGTATTTTGTGTTCTTTTAAAATTCTTAATATATTGTCATATAACTATATTACTAATCCTAATTGTGCTGATCATTTAGGAAAAGCGATGAACACCGCTAGGATTTCAACAAAAACAGCTGTTATTTTTCTCTCTACTTTAGACAGTGGGACTAAGATACCTCATATGTATGACAGAAACTACAGTATCTTAGGCTAAGATTCAACAATTAAGGTTTCATATTGCCCCTGGCAGCACTTCAGTGTTACTTCATTAACAAAACTCCCAAAGTATAATCACAGTATCAGAGATCTTAAAGGGGAACTACTGTTTTTTATGACCTGGACCTTGTTTCTAGCATAAATACGATCGTTTACTCACCCATAAAACTTTTGTGTCCATATAGCGGCAGTGATTGGGGCCTCTAAATAATGCATGATGTCATCTCTGAACATTGCGTGCTCCTGCTACATTCAGCTTGTTGTTTACCTGTGATGTGGATATTGGCAACAGGTTGTGGACGAACCATATCAGTAGCAAATTGCAGGTAAACAAGGCGACCATCACTGGTGGGTTTTGCGCTCAGAGATGACATCATTCAGGTCAGAAGACATCATCCGGGGTCTGTAGGTCAATCTACAGACCCCGGATGATGATAACCGGTAACTCCGGACTCCACTGGGAATAGCACTAGCGTACAATAACAAAATATTGGTGTAATGAATGAGTTTCGTGGCAAATAATGTGTTATTTAGAGGCTCTGTGCCCCCCTTAGAGGCTCTGTGCCCCAGTCACTCTGCTATATGAATATAAGCTGATCTAATTATCTCCCGAACGAGCGCAAGTGACACAAAATTTATATAGATCAGTAAATGATTTTATGCCAGAAATAAAAAAACAGCAGTTTCCCTTTAATGTTGCACAACTAAGTGCAGATGTGCAGGTCTTTTGTGATGTGCAAATAATATACGCTGGTGAAACATGGACACTTGAGCCTCAAGGTAAGGAGACACGATGCTTTTCATATGCGCTGCCTTCTCTGTATGTCTCAGAAAGAGAACCCAAGTGATCCAACGGCCTCAAGGGAGTTCGGATGACTTCTACTAATTCACAATTTGTTCTAACAGAAAACACAAGTTTATTAGGCACCTCGAGCTAAAAACGACACATACAAACAGCCCTGTGATGTGTTGGTGTTCATTAATCTGTTACTCCTTCCAGTTAATTTAATATTCATTCGATCATTTATAAATTATGGTGCAATTCTTTATTAATTATTATCAGACTGGTTCATTTTAATCGCTACCTTTCATTCAGGACTTTCAGGAAAGCTCATGGTCATTCCAATTACTACACCAGATTACTTTAATAACTGTTGTAATTAATACTTACATGAATAATATACGTATAGTAAAAAATTTTCACACTGATGATCAAGTGATTGTTTCTGTTGATCAGTCGAAACAACAAAAAAGGCAATTACAACAAAATGAAAAATGTAATGCATGAATGAATACTGTCTGTGGGCACTGCATGCCATCTAATTCCATTTAAGTCATTACAACTGCAGAAGAAGAAGAAGAAGAAGAAGACTTCTGAACATGATCCTATGAACTGGAGCTATTGCTTTAGGAAGGAAGCTTCATACCTGCATGGTTTGATGTGACAACGATGGACATTTAAGTGAGTTTAATCACTTCATGTGAGACTTTCTTAAAGTTTCAGTTAAAAAGGAAAGACTTTAGTTCAGATTGTTTGTGTTTAGACAACAATAAGTCATTGAGGGCAGCAGGTAAATGCTCTGATGAGATGAGATAGGAGAGCGTCAAATGCTCCAAGTCTCTGATGTCTCTTCAAACTGGTGAAATTAATCTGACAAAACTCTTTGAACTGTTTGAGTCCAACTTAAAGTGATACTCGGCCTCACAACAAGGTTAATGAAAAGAAAAACCTCAATATCTCATCTTGGCTATGATACTAATTTAATCCATTAAAACAGAACAATTAAAGCATGCACTGATTCCACAAGGAGCTTATGTCGTAACATACACAGGGGGCTTACGCTGGTGTGTCTGCATGATGTCAACCAATTGCTTCTTAATGATCTGGTTTCCAAGCCACAGTATAGAGACCACCAAATATAATATAATGAACTGTTATTGATTCCATAATGTAACTCACTATTTTGTATTGATTTCCATGTGGAATCATTGAAGGTGCATCTCATCTTAATTTCATGGTGAATGTTTTATTATATTTTGTTGCATAAATGGTGGCAGACAACTAGTGTTTACAGCAGCAAAAATATATACTGGGCACTGAAATAATGCAAAATAAACTGGGTTTAATAGAGCTTACCTTACATACTGAAAGGCTCGTGTTTGAGAACCGGTACCGTACACCTAGGAGGAAAACAGCAACTGATTATTCTTTCTGGAAGATAAAATCTGGACAAGTATGAAATGTGAAGATCGAGTTGAATATGTGTCAAAAACAAAACATTTGTAATCTGCATACACTGATCAGGCATAACATTATGACCTTCCTAATATTGTGTAGGTCTCCCTTGTGCCTCCAAAACAGTTGTGACTCATCAGATAATGGACATGGGCCTTCTGAAAGTGTGCTGTGGTGTCTGGTAACATAATGTTGTCAGGTTATCTGTGGGTTATCCCCAGCGTTGTTGGTACTCTAATTACTTTTTCGTGTAACTTGTAACGTAAAGTGTTAGTTTTCGTGCGTTAAGTAATCAGTAATTTCCTTTTTTTTAAAAAGTAATCCGTTACTTTAAGAATTTCTACGGGGAAAGGGAAGAAAAATTTCAACTACAGCTGCCTTTTGTCAGTTGTACTGTACTGTGACACCTGCGGATGTGTCAGCGGAGACGCAGCGCTGTGATGACGTCTGATGTCCGTCTCCTTCTGACCTACGTTACCTGTATGTGTGTGTGTGTGTGTGTGTGTGAGAGAGAGAGTGTTTTCGAACCGCCGGCAAGACGGCAGAGAGGACAGCTTTTGAATCGTGGAAGTACGCACATTATTTTCAGTTCGCCAGGGAAAAGGACAGGAACAACATAACGGTAAAATGCACACTCTGCGTTGGTGAAAAGCTTCTGTGTACCGCAAAAAATTCCACTTCCAATTTGAAAAAAACATCTTGTATCAAAGAAGCCCCACTCTATGACCCCGATATTGTTATCCTGCAGAGTTAATTTTTAACAGTTGGATGAATGTTTGCCAGGACTTCTTGGTGCATTTAAAGGAGGTATGTGTCGCAGCATGTGCGAGGCGCTGCAAACGGCTTTTAATTTTTGGTAACGAATGAGTACTCTAACGTGTTTTTATTCATAGGTAACGTAGTAACCTAACAAATTACTTTTAAAAGTAACTATACCCAACACTGGTTATTCCACAGACACTTGATCAGTTTGGGATCTAGTAAATTTGGAGGCCACCTAAATTGACTTGCTTCACCTTGTACTGTATTTTTTGTTCCTAAACTGTGTTTGTGTGTGTGCTTGTGTCAGGCTGCATCCTGCTGGGGATGGCTGCTGCCTTCAAGCAGTGTCATTGCTATGCTGTCGGGGTGCCTGGTCTGGTCTAAGCAACATCCACATGAATGCCAGGTCCAAAAGTTTCCCAGCAAAACATTGTATTGTCACAAGATGTTGTCAATGTTATTTAGTTCTCCTGTCAGTGGTTTTAATGTTGTGGCTGATCAGTGTACATCAAGTACTCAGATAATGCCTTCAAAGCAGAGTCTTGGGTTTAGACCAAATAATGTAGTGTGTTTTCCTGTAGAGGGGATTATTCATACTATCTAATGTTCAGCGTAACAGAAACAAATCTCATCATTCTTCATTGCACTGGCTCATCCATTAAATACGTACAGTGAGAGCTTCTCCTTGCAGAGCCTGAAGGATGAAGTTACTGACGACCCGTCCATCGTTCATGTGCATTCGGGAGCCAAACGTGTTGAAGATCCTTGCCACTCTCACCTCTACTCCTTCCTGTAAGTACAGAAGAAAGAGGGTGAGTCGTTTAAACTTTCTGTAGTTCTCTTCCATCATACCGTTGCTATACTTTAAAATATTCTCTTCACATCTTTTTGTAAAAAGACATCCAGCAGTTCATACACCATTTTGATTACTCTTTGATTAGGATTTAGGTGAATGTAACAGTATTCCTGTGAAAACATTTGCAGCCTGAATCCTTAAATTAACTCGTACAAGCATAGAAATCAGTTGGTGCCTGAATTTTGATGTTTTACCCTCAAACATTTTTCAGCTAAAATTCATCAATCTGCATCTCACAAATCCCATATTAGAACTGGACATTTGTTTTTTCAAAACAGACACAGCAGTGGCCAACTGAGCCATTTACATTAAACCAGATTATTTTTCTCTCTCCTGTTTCTGAGCAGAACTATCTGCCCCATTATCAGATTCATTTCTCTGACCCAATGATATATAATATACACTTCAATAGCTTATTATACACTCGGAACTGAAAGCTGTCCTTGCTCTACAGCTCTACAGTCTCCATTCATTACGTTTAGGTTTATGCAGTGTTTTGCTTCACAGCTCCTCAAAACACCGATCTTCAACTTTCAGTCTCTCTGTTTAAACTTTTTGTCTGGTTTAAGTCTCCATGTCCCTACAGACATGTACAGTATGTATGTCAAGATGCAAAAAAAAAAAAACAAGACTTTATTTAATTTCTGGGACACATTATAACAAACCACATCTACAAGTGTGGCCTTTAATTGTGTGTTACATCCTGACAGTACTGCATTACAGTATGTGTGATTTTATCGGAGCAAATAAATGTGACCCCTGTTGCCAATAAGAGAATACCTGAATCATACACACTCAATCTCACAATACAAAATAACTAAATGAGGCCAGCTACATCACATATATATATGCCGTATACTCTCAACTGATCCCAGTCATGAAGAAAACTCTCCCCTTTCTAATCCCTGACCTTAAGTCAGTCTCATGCATCAACACATACTACTTCAGATGCCATGTGGTCATGAATAAAAACATGAAAATTATGCAGATTGTTCTCTTGAAAATGTGGACCATGAAATTCAATGGACATAACCCACGAATGTATTCAGTATGGTGAAAAAGCAAGGACACAATGAGGACAATATGATGAAGAGGTCTTGGAAGGAGTGTGCGTGCATGCGCTGGCTTGCAAACAGTGGCATGCACAGGTATACTAAAGCAAACGCACACTTATAACGGTGGCCCTTTCTTCGGTCAGTATAAACTCACATCCTTATTAACAGGTGAATATAAACAATATGAAACAGGAAGACTTTATACTGTATGCAGTATTATTATTAGTGGTCGGCTTGTGAGCCTCACGCATTGAGCTTTACTTTGCAGGTCATGTGACAGAAAAAAGTGCAGCCATTCGTATAATTCTTAAAATACTCAGTACAACGACATTAATTACACATATGGAAGAACAAACATGAGGTATTGGCAATTTTATCCACCAGGCAAAATTGCTGTTAGACTCCTAAATATTTAATTAAAACAAGTACACACGACTTGTCTGTAACCAATCCCTAATTGTTCAGTAATTCCAGAGCCTCATGCAAGCTCACACATAACGCACAAACAATATAAATCGATCAGCCTCTCCCCAAACAAAGTTGCAAACCTGATGGACAGAAACCAATCAGCGCGACAAATGAAGAAAATCAAGAGTCAGAACAAAACGAACGTGGCACGGGAAAGAAAAATTGGGCGAATCTTTTTAATTCTGCCTCTCTGATCTGGTGCTTGGTGTCAAATAAGCAACCTAACCCACTCCCATTTAAACTGTATTCAAACCACGTAGCCAAAATTGCAGTATTTATGCCGTTTCACACTAAAGCGTGTCTCCTCTTGACGGTGTTCTGTCGGAATGGCTCTCATGTAAAGATATAGCCTTAGGGTATATTCAAAACATGTTTATTTAAAAGTAAATAGTCCTCTTGGCCGAAAATTCACCCTCTTGACTAATAAGAAAAAAAAACTAGACGTATATCTGAATGCGACCACAAGAGGAAAATTGGGCTTTTAAGCATTTTTTTCTTCTATGTAAATATACATTATACCACATAAGATAACTGGTCTTTACGCCAAGTTGCAGATTAAGCAGGCAATACTGGGTCGGCAGAAAGGCCATAAGTACAGCCCTGTTCAGACTGATAAGTGCCCTGAGTGATCAAGACTGTGATTGGATTTTAAACGCTTTCTTAGGATGCATGTGGAGAAGCATTTTAATGCCCGATGTGAACACATGTACTTAAAGCTGAATACTTGTTATGGAATCACTCAGGGCAAAAGTTAATACCGTCAGAAGACAGCCAACAAAGATGATTGAGAGCATTTCAGCGTAACACTAAAGGAAAAATGATTAACGCCACAAACTAATGAGAACTTTAAGCAGGAGACTATAATACCTGGACTCTAACAACTCTACAAATTACAGTAACACTTCTTTGAGTATCAATAGGTAGAAAAGTTCTATATAAAAACAAGGCCATTTACCATTTGCCAAAGCCGACAGAGTGGAGAAGAGAGTTTCTAAGCTACATCTGCTATTTCAATTTGTCACATACACATTTTATCTAACTTTCATATTTCATGCTGCTCATTATATTTTCATGTTCTATCTTCAGGTTGTGAACACTGATTAGTCTGTCACTCCAACCTGACATGTGTCTGACCTCAACAGATTTCAGTAATGAATATTTTCATTTCTTTCCCACTTTCAAAAGTTCAAGGCTAAACCCATAGCAATTTTATAAGAGACTTACTCAAACCTGATACATCGAAAATGACATCGAATTCAGACAATTCTCGTAAATATATCCCAAAAATTGTCTCAAGTGAAGCATTCAGAGCCTTGATAGATTTAAATCAATGCAAAGTTCATTTATATAGCCCAACGCCACAAATCACCAATCAGCCACAACATTAAAACCACTGACAGGAGGAATAAGTAACATTGACCACCTTGTGAGAATACATTGTTCTACTGGGAAACGTTTGGATCTGGCATTCATTCATGTGGATGTTACTCAGACATGTAGTACCCACCTAGACCAGACCAGGCACCCCTACCCCATAGCAATGACTCCTTGATGGCAGCATCAAGTATCTGTGGGATGCACTGGAACGAGTCTGATCCACAGAGACCCCACCCCTCAACCCATAGCACCCAAAGGCCCTCATTAACAATATTGTGTTACCAGACACCACCAGGCCCCCCACTAGCAAGGACACCCTCAGAAGGCCCATGTCCATTCTCTGATGTGTAACAACTGTTTTGGAGGCACAATGGAGACCAACACAATATAGAAGGTGGTCATAATGTTATGCCTAATTGGTGTATGCACTTTTATTCAATAATGGGATCGAAACAGATGACGCAGATTGAGGATTTTGTGGCCTTCAGCAAACCACATACTCAAATGTCCACAGTTGATTTACAAGATGTGATGTTTCAGAACGACATGCAATAACTAAATTAAAGAATTAAAGAAATCATTAATTTATAAAGCATCAAACAACACACAGTACATTCAATGTCAAGACAGTTAAAACAGATCTCAACATAATGGGAGGAAAAGCACTGTTTGCTTGCACTTTGTTGCTTGAATAACAATGCAAACTTGGCAGCAGCCGTGCACAGCACTCTCTCCAGTAGTTAACTTCACCATGACAACAGTGTCAAAGAAAGGGAAATAAGCCACATTAAAACGACTTTCATCTGGGGACGGGATCTCTGTGAATAACCTCTCACTACATTTGATATTCAACGTGAGACGCATTTTAAAACAGGGAACCTTTACACTTCATGAGATACTGTAACCATGACGAGAGGGATGGGTTGGATCTGGAGTGACCTGCCTGGTCCCTGTGAGGAGAAACTACATAATGCCTCACTGCGGGGTAAAAACATGAAAGGCCCATCTCTAGAGCCAGTGGTTTGCCCAAGAACCGAGAAGTTCTCGCAGCTTGTTCTTTACACATCGTCTGGGCAGAACTTCTTTCTCGTGTGGCGTCCAACAGCTAGTGTGGGCGTGGTTAATGCGGAAAAGTAGGAAAATGTTATCATTTTAGCCCCTTTCCAGTTGTGCAATGGATCGTTTAGAGGATCAGCTACGTTCAGTCTTTTTAATCCGTGTCCTGGGCAATCGCAACTACTAACAAGTCTTCCTTCTCTTCCTCAAATCCACCTCCATATACGATGTTCTCCTGCTCCTTCATCAACTCGAAAGCTGCCATGGTCACTGCTGCCTATCAGATTCCCACAATGCTTAGCGCGTGTGACATATGCTGCAGCCCCATTGAGGACTTCACTTGAGTTTCTTGTTAAGTATAAATGACCTGGCCAGAACAAACATTGTTCTGGTTCTTGCCCAGCTCGAGAAAAAGAACAAATTTCTCTGTTCTTGCTTAAGTAACACACTTTTGTAGACACGCTCCCTATCAAGATATGAACGGCCCATTCTAAGCCAACAAAATAATCCGTAGTTACAGTCGGTCCAGAACCGAACCTGCAACACTTGTCGCGGTATCGGTTGAAACATCAATATTAATGTTAGCGAGCATCGTATCTGCGCTGGTCTGGTGATGTCCTTGGTGTCAAATGAAGCATCTCTTTAAGTTATTCACTGCGGATTAAAATGCTTAATACAATCTGATGGGTCACATGTCCTTGAAAGCATCTACATAACACATACAAATACTGAGTTAGGCTTCTGGCAGGTAACCTCCCATCGCATAAAGCAGAGAAAGCCTTTTGTTCCACCTTTATGCCTGGAGAGCCATCAACCAAGCTCACAAAAACCCTCATAAAGACACAGTCACACAGAAAACGCATTGTTCTCCCAACAACACAAGCAACTTATTCACCAAATTGAAAAAGATAATAAATGAACATTCAAAGGAAAGAGAAAGCGTATTGTTCCTTCTCTAAGGGGGGCGGGTGAACCGAACATGGACTATTCACAATTTTAGACCATGATTTACGTTCCCTTCCTATTAGCTGAGGAACAAAGTATGGTCAGATTTTAGGAAATGCTTAATCTGTTAGCGACATAGCAACAGCAACAAAACCAGCGGCACTGAAAAGAACAGCATCAATAGGTAAAGGGCCATCACTCTCAGTAAAGAAAAAAATCCTAACGACGCTAATCATCATTTATGTCAAATGACAATCACAGACACGTGGATATATATATTTTAGGGGTTTTCTAATAGTTCTTTTCAGACTGAGAAGCATGTGACGCATGTATTTCTACCCACTACTTTGCCAAACACTCATCGCTTTTGAATGCTAATGACATTTGATTACATGACTGGGCAATAGATAAAATGGGTGATATTCTTGTCCATCTACAGCAAATGACTGACAGCTACATTCTGAAAGGCGGCTATTTCCAAGAATCTCCCGGTGAACGCCAAAGAAAAAATAAAAGAAGACAACCTGAGGGGGAGCTGGAGACGAGGCAGATAAATAAATATCACCTGCCTGAAGGAAAGGCAAGGGAAGTCAATCATATCTGATCATCAAAGGCTGCCGTCAGTCAAGTCATTATGAAACAGTCTGAACAGAATCGTAATTGTCAAGAGCTTTGCTGAATTTTTCATCATAAAACTCGAACCAGACTCAAAACAAGATTCATTCGCACGTCTTTACTTAATCCTCTCAAGAACGGTTAGCTAGGGGATTACGGACTATTTTTAAAAACAGGTACAGACCTGGTGAAATAGGGCAAGGCTATACATTTTATTTCAGCATCACACACCAATGAGATATAACGTTATAACCACCTTCCTAATATTGTCTAGGTCTCCCTTGTGCCTCCAAAACAGTTGTGACACATCAGAGACAAGACATGGGCCTTCTGAGGGTGTCCTGTGGTGTCTGGCAACAGAATGTTGTTAGTGGGGGCCTTTGGGTCCTTTGAGGGGAGGGGCCTCTGTGGATCATCCCAGATACTTGATCAGTTTTTGGATCTAGTGAGTTTGGAGGTCAGGTCAACACCTTTTGCCATTTCTGTGTGTGTGTGCCTGTGTCAGGCTGTATCCTGCTGGGGATGGCTTCTCCCATCAGGGAGTGTCACTACTATGGGATGGTGGTGCCCGGTCTGGTCTAGGTGGGTGGTAGATGTCTAAATAACATATCCACATGAATGCCAGGTCTAAACGTTTCCCATCAGAATATTGAATTGTCAGAAGACGGTCAATGTTATTCACTTCTCCTGTCAATGGTTTTAATGTTGTGCCTTATTGTTGTATACACCAAGATTAAAAGAATAAAATGGTTTCATATCCAGGTAGTACTTCTGATCTTGACTACTGAGAGACTGAAGACTTTTCCAATACTGAATAGATCCTCTAAAAAGAAAACTTGCTTCTGGCACCAAGAAACACATTATAAATAATTCAACCTGTGACCATGAGATTTCAATTTAGTTAAAATATTCCAGAATTGAATATATACATACATTTTTAAATTAAGTAATTATTTATTCACTGTTTTAACCAACAGGGGGTGAAAAAAAAATGTGCACACTAGAGAGACAGTAATGATACCTGTTTCATGTAGGCGTAACACATGGTCTCTGCTACGCGTTTGCCTTCATCGTAGCATGCCCGAGGACCAATTGGGTTCACATGCCCCCAGTACTCTTCATTTTGAGGGTGCACTTCTGGATCTGTAATAAATAAATAAATAAAGTGGTGGCAACATATCAGACACTAAAGCATTATTCATTGTGAACACTATACACTTTGGCTGCATGTTGACCCAGAAAATAATGCTGCATTTTTTGCATGCACCAAATTAGAAGAATACAAGTACAACAAATACACAAAAGGGTCACTTGCCTGCAACCCCTTGCCTTGTGACCTACTGTAATTAGTTTCCAGGGCAACGCTCTCTTGAATCATTTAGTGTTTGGCTGCCACAGTATTTCAGTCTCAGTTTCAGACTAGGCTTGGATATAGATAATGAGTATGCACTAAGAGAAATCTCTTAGCCATAATTACCACGCTGATTAACAACACTTACAGATCCATGTAATGAGAGGAAGAGCAAGGTTCAATAGTAAATGGGTGTTTTTATACAGCGCTTTACAGTCACAGACACAATCACCCATTCGCTCACACAAGCCCATATGCATTCACACTGGGGGTTTAGTTCTTGCTCAAGGACACTTTGACACGTGGCAGATTCTGGGGATCGAACTGTTAACAACCTGCTCTACCTACTGAGCCGCAGGTGCCCTATATCAGGGGTTCCCAAGGCCCCCCAAACAGCACTAGCTTCTGGCCGAAGACCCCCCTTTGCAAACCCAAAGACGATGCTAAAAAATATTTAAAGAAACATTAACTTTTAGAATGTTTTTTCTTACTTTTATTCACTATTCAATAACTATTACATTTGTTTAGCATAAGTGCTGCTTCATATTTTATGATTTTAGTTGGCCAGGAGTTCTTTTTGCAGCAGTGTCCTCCACAGCAGGGCTGTTGGTCTGTTCCTTCCGTCTCTTTCTTGTCAAAAACCTGTCCATTTTGTTTTAACTACATGCGAGCTCCACAATAGCCTTGAGGAGCAAAGCTGCTTGATAAATGGCACAAACCGCCAGGTCTATACATGAAGTCATGAACGATGCTTTGACTGGCTGGGAATCAGAACGATGAGCACGGCAAATAACATTTAGCTATATAATAATTGTATTTTATGATAACGATTTAAAATTTAATTTGATTATATTTTATAGTAATGATTAAAAATAATACGATTATATTTTTTCATTTTTGCAATTTACTTTCTTCTACCCTAGGGGGCCGCGGCCCCCACTTTGAAAACCACTATCCTATATAGTACTATAATAGTACTATATATGGAGTTGTTTTTCACTTTAGATGGTTATTAGGGGTTAATCAAGGCATCTTATCTTGTCTATCCTGACAGTTATGGCATATGCATGGAATCAATCACACATTCCTAGCGTATCCTCCTCTGTAGGTTCTCACAGAACTATACTTACCCAAGAGAGAATAATGATATATGAGATTATACAGGTTATTAGTAAATTTCTACTACAATATCTAATTTTCCACATATTGTGTGGCTACAGATTCATTGTGTAATTTCCCCAAAGACGTCCACAAAATCAACCTGATAAAGTCACTGAAAAGCAGAACCAACATAAGTTCAGTCCACTAGTTTAAAGCACACATAAAGTTAAGAGGGAGGCATCTTTCTTACCTCCATAAACCTCGGAAGTAGAAGCAAGAAGAAGTCTCGCGCCCACACGTTTGGCCAGGCCTACGAAGACAAGCAACATAATGAAAACAGACTTCCTATGTGAGAAACAAAAGGGATCAAAGGCCTTAAACCAGATTAAACTGACAGACTGGAAAGAAGAAGAGAACATAAAGTGCACGGCTGCAAAGGCTGCACAATCTACGAAAAAGAAAACGCCTTGTAACATTGTCAAAATATTCATGTCAATAACCAACTGAAAGATTAATGAGCATTTTAATTTTGAAGAAACCTTAGTCAGGCTTCTTAAGAGAAAGGGATGATACAGTTTCATCTTTCTTAACACCAGTTTGCTTACAGTATTTTGGCGTTGGAGTGAATAAAAAAAGAAAGTCATTATAGACAAACTGTAGCAGTCAAATAAAAACTACTCACCCAGCATGTTGAGAGTGCCTATGGTGTTGGTCTTGAGTGTTTTGATGGGATTGTACATGTAGTTGGGGGGAGAGGCTGGAGACGCCAGGTGATAGATCTGGTCAACTATACAGGAGAGAAGGAGGAGACACTATAAATGATCTCAGCAGATTCGTGACTAGAACGCATTTACAGGAAAAAACAACAACATAATGAGTCTATGCCGTCCTATGCTCTCTGTTTGCAATCCTTTTGAACCAGGTTACAGTCACGTTTCAAGTCTATATAGTGGAAAATCAAATGAAGTCACATCTCAAGACTTGCAAATTAGAAAGCATGATTTTATTTCCCCCAGGGAAATGCTCAGTATGGAAACAGCAACACTTATGGTTTTAATTGATGCGAGACATTTAACGTTCAGTCGCGAGTGTGAATCAAAGCATCTGTACGTGTCAAACGTTTCAACGAGAAAACTGAAAGGTCCCACTGTGCAAAAGGCCAGATGATGCGTTCCTGTCAGCATCAAATATGCAGTGCTTATACACACCGTTATCCCTCTACTCGCACACTTCGTACCTTCGTACCCGCGGTGGAATCTAAGAAAGCTCAGCAGAGTATGTTTGGCAGATGGTATACCAAAGCAAATAAACAAAAGATCAGAAATACTCTGCTTGGATTGGCCAAGGAAAGCCAGGAGCTCAAGTGTCCTCGGGCAACTGTAAGAGCAAACTGGGTATATATACCATAAAATGCTCTTACTCAAATAAGGGCAGATAAACACACATACTGTCCTGTCAAAGAGGAGTTTCTTAACTAAACCCTGCATCAGTGTCCCCCATCCTGACAGGCTATTATGGATCTTGACAACTCTAACGTACCATTCGAAGGCTACCAGTTTTCCCTGTGAGCGGCTGCTGCCTGATCAAATCAGAGCCAAGTTAGGCAGTGATAAAGACCACTTAAACGTAACCCATCTATTAACAGCACAAGTTTTTAAAAAGCGGATATTCTGTTATTACGAGGTTAGCACCAAGAGGATCACTGCCACTCACTGTCCCCCTCTCTATTGATGCTACACCTGCGTTATTTGCTTTTCTGATGGTGACATTGACTCAGTCCCAAGGTTATGGCCCCTCAGTTCCCTTCCTTGCACAACTTGTGTACTCATTTGACCATAGAGCTACATCGAAGTGCCACAATGTTTATCCCCTATTGCCAGACATCGGGAGCTTTCATAATTGCAGCGTACTTGTGAGAGCAGATGCCAATAATGGCTATTGTGGCAATGCTGCTTTGCATTGCACCTGCACCTCCTATAGAGCTGAGCAACATAGCTTTCTATTAATGTTACGCTCCAAGTCGATATAAGCAACCTTTTGTAGACAAACACTAGCGGTGCATTTTCAGTTACAATCAGTGGGCTACAGCAAATAAAATATATTTCCTAATACGTCCGCCCTGCCTAAATCGTGCCTTTTGTGATGAATAATATTGTTAGTATAAGATTATAATAATGATCTGAAGCAGCCCTAATCTGAGTGTTGCTCATTTCCATTATGGCAACAGAATTCATGTGTGTGCACCATCTGCATTAAAAGACAAAATAAGTGATATTCTTACGTAACACTGTGTAAAAACAGGGGCTTCAACACAAAGGTGATACATATATGTATGACACAACTGCTTTATGCTTAGAGGAGAATGAGTTAATGACTGATCTGGCACACAGTAATCAGGAGCAGAGAGGTAAAATTAGCTTTTCAAAGGAGAGTCACAGCCAGGGTAAAGGATGATTATTTCCTTGGAAAATACACCGTGGGATCATTGCAAAATAATTATGATGATAAAAAGTGCTGTGAATTATACACCTAAATTTACTTTTCTAAAATCACAGTATTACTTCAGCACGTTATAATAAATACAAATGATTAAACTAATTGTGAGTCATAATAATATAATACATAATAATTTTATGTTAGAGAGATAAAGAGATATATGCTAGTACAATGTGTGCTAATAGTTATTGTTTGAACAAAGATAAATATGGAATATTTTGTCATTATAGTGTAAGTATTATAATCAAAAGTATGTGTAATCAAAAGCTGGGCTCTACTGCCGACTATTTTTTTTAACCCACCTTCAATATAGAGAGGCTCCACCACATCGTGATTGATGAGTTCAAAGTTTTCATGACCGAGCCAGTGCTCCACATTCCTCTTTCTCCCCGTAAAGAAGTTGTCGACCACAGTCACCTCATGGCCATCCATCATCAGCTTGTCAGTCAGATGGGAACCCACAAAGCCAGCGCCGCCAGTAATCTAAAGGAAGAAAACACATACATGGCATCACCAGGAAAAGTGATAAAACACCCAAATACCTAAACCCACATTGGTTGCAATGCAGTGTATCAAACCTCTGCTCTACTAAAAGTAAGTGGATTATATAATGACGGCACTATATTTTGTTTAAAATTACAAATCTGCATATGTTTAAGATGTACAGGGACAAACAAACAGTAATTCTGCATGGCTGATGCCGTTGATGAGGAGGACAGAAAGTGAAAACCCCTGTGCAATGAGGGCAATGAGCTCAACATCAGTGCAGCATAAACTAGTCCACCCTTCATTAGTTAGACTCATTTTTTATTAATTAACCTGTCTGCTTTCATTTTCGATGACTGATTTGACACTCCTGGAAATAGAGGATTCCCGTATAGAGTGATTTTCAGGCATTATGATTATTTTCAGTGGACGTTGAGGAGTTTTCTTGAGGGTTTTCGGATAATTTCTGGGAAAATTCATCTCCTGACGAGCTTCACGAGACCAGGAGTGAACGTTTCATGATACGCACCTGACTGTGTGATTCTGCTTTGTTATTTGTATGATGAAAGTACTTAAGCTTAGCGACACTTTAGTTTTGTTTTTGTTAGCTTTATCATCTATCAACTCCGATATCTAAGCATTTTGACGCTACAGCCGCCATCATCTTACAGTTACCATGGTTACTGACGTTATGCCAACCTATTGCAAGGTTAATGGAAAAGGGACTGTGGTGATTCACACCCCTTTCAAAAAATAATTTTCTAGGACAATTCTAGGACATTTTCAGTGACATAGACAGATGGGGATCACGACCCAAACTAACTAGTTCCTTTGTGAGGAAATCTCCTTTAAATCATTCGTTCCGCAGACGTTCTTCAAGGTACAAGGAACAACGCATCTCCCCAGCACTTTGGAAAAACTGTGTATAGAGAAGAACTGATGCCGTTTCAAAGGAAATATTTTGATCACAGCAAATACTGATCTCAGTTCTTTCATAAATAAAATCGGACACATCATTTCTGAACGCATCCTCGCTTCACTTTTTAAGGCCGAGATGATTTGGCTGTGCACTTTAAGGAAAACCGTTGACTGTAGCCTGACAAAGTGTTTTGATTTCCCTTCACTGATTATTCCATTTCTGCAGCAAATATAAGCAGCTTAATGATTAAACATGCAAACAGTGCTGACAAGCACAATGCCAAATTAGCTGCTGATTCTCGGTTTACACGCTGGCAATTGGGAGAGTTTATTTATAAGAACCAGAATCAGCTTTATTACTTCATTCATTACTTTCTTTTTTTTTCTTTTCTTCCAATATCAGTCCAAGTCTATCTAGTAGTCATTTAAATCAAAGAATGCATCGTCCTCTTCTTGGTACGCCAAGAATTAGCTGCTCATTCTCGGTTTCCACATTGTAGATTATTATGGGAAAGTTAATTTATCAGAATCTGAATCATAATCAAGCTTTACTGCCCAAGTATGTGTGCACATAGAAGGAATTTGACTCTGGTAACCTTTGCTTTCTAGTACAATATCACAGAACTTAAGTAAGTGTAAAAAAACAAATCTCTACACATAAAAAAAAAAAGGATAATAACAGATATGTACAACGATCCAGGTGTTTGAGTTTGCGATGGTATACAATTAATGCAGAGTTATTGTTGTTGTTCATGTACAGCATACACAAACAACTGATTCTTTTCATTCACTCAGTTTTGTGAAAGACTGATAAGACACATTAATTAAAGCCATCTATCTTAACACCACTACACTTGGATTCTATGAACATGTACATTCCATTTTCACCATCTGTGAAAATTTAACATCTTTTTTCAGACGAGGTCTAGATTACAGTCCCAAGTCTTTTACAGCTTCAGTCCTAGTATCCCTCACACAGGCAGTATACATCTTGAGATCTATACCAGTTAGGCACTTCCCATTAATCAGCTGGGGTCTTTTGAGCTTTGCCTGACATAACTCAAGGTTATGGTCTCACATCACTGAGACTGTTCTTCACATACCAAAATTCTCTTCCGATCCTTTTCCGACAGGAATTTCACTGGTGGGTATTTCTGAGAAAAACTGAAAAAGAGAAGACAGACATCTGGATGAACATCTGGAGGTTACAATGAAACGAGAAAAAACACTCCAAGATGCAATAATCTCGCTAAGTACAATGGCGTAACATCTGGTGAACGGGGTTGTCACACCTGCATCCCAGGCGTGCAGTAAGGGGCTTACATAGACGCAATCATCTCCACAAGTACCACCGTTCTCTGCCTCATCGGTATTCAAAGTATCACACGTGAACATAATGGTCCACATGTACAAGGAGGATTACCGCACCAACAGCAGCCACCACTGAATCATCTGCATCTCAATTCCTGGATCGCCTGCTATGCTGACGCCTCCTTATCACAAGCGCCACAGGGATTCTGATGACATTTAATTGCTGTATCCCAAACTTGTGCTAAAAGGAGGAAAACTGCGGTTATCCCCCTGGTTTCTTTGCTGGTCTTTAATATAGCGCTCGTCGTACATCGTGCGTAAAGTATAGCTCATGTTATTTAGATGCAGCGGTCACACTCGCGATGTTCTAGTTGGCTTTCAACAGTTTTAGGGTAAAATACAAATAAATAATAAAGGCATTCATGATGTTGGTCGTAAAATCGAATTAATATTCCATTAAATTCAGACCCAAGCTGGTATTGTAATGTGACAAGGGATACAAATAGCTTGCTCATAAAAAGATACACACCTTTGTTCCAGATCACGGATCTTCTCTCTGAGAGGAGCCACGGCCTAAAGTGGGAAGAGAAAGAGACGTATCAGTCACTGCTTAGGAAATGATCCTACAAAGCCTATGAGAGGCTCAATATGCATCAACATCAACACAAGTCCATTAAACATGTATGGATTTTGCACAGGTCATACACCCCCAACCACTGTCATTATAAAATCGTCCTTGTAAGAAAACATATTCGTGTGCAGAGAAACAGCCTTCTGTGTCATTTCCTAATCTCACCAGGTAAATAAATGAACAGCTCCGAACAGCATCTCTCGTCCTTATCATGATGTGGTGTCATCATTATACTTTACGGGGATTTCAAAGCAACAACATTACCTGCTTGTATGATTGCCAGAAATATGCGGGATCTCACAGGCTAGCCAACCCTTTAAACTCTAAGGTCAACCTGATAACGGGGTGTAATTATTTCCGTGAGCAACTGCAATCTGTGATAAGCACATATTTTAATTCAGTATTAAAGGAATTGTAATTTGTGCTACGTAGCTGACTTTTCAACGGCGTGTGTGTGTCTGCCTTATGACAAACTGTGCTCCTATCGAAAACATTTTTATTGGACACAGATAAAAAATGCCCCCAAATAAAAGTTTTAATTTGTTGCGTTATCAAAGCACTACATAAGTTTTTATGGCGTTTTTATTCACATCAGGTGCTTTTCACAAGTGCAGGACCAGGTAAATGGGTCAGGTATTCTAGTGTTAGCCACGCTTGTTGCTCAGATTACAATCATTGGCATCTATCTCACTGGAAAGCTCCTGGCCTTAAACGAAAACCGTTTCAGATGACATTCATAGCAATCAAAACGGAAATAATCTGATAAATCTACATGATCTGATGTTTCTGAACTACACAGCTACTGTCCCAGCCTTCTGTGACGGGACCATCAAAAAACATACCGGTACGTCAAATCCGCTGAAGAGAGAAACTGAATTCATATTTAATTCATTTGAAACTATTTATATCACCCATCAGTGTGACATGTCGTATTCAAGACCCAGACTCAGCTCTACATTCATTTCATCAACGCCAGATTGTCGTGATCACTCAAAGCCCATTTATTTTAAATATATTCAGTTCAATGTAATGCTTTAACAGCCTTAAACTAACAGGATTTAAGTAACTCAAGTGTCCTGTTGAGGGTAGATCTTATACTTCTGTGCTCCACTTTTTGCTGAAGCACTTGTGCATACTGTATATTTAATACAGCTTTCATTTCCGGGGAAACACCCTTCAGGTGGTGTCACTTAATAACTATTGTTCTACTCTATATCCAAAAGGATCAAAGTCCTAGAAATACAAGTCAGCTCACAACTACGTGGCTTTCTGAGAAATACCCTTCAGCAGTCAGGCTTTACTCAGGCTCATAGCACAATAACGGCCTCCAACTGTTGTTGAGGGTAGAATTGTTAACTCTCTTGATAAAAAATTAACCACAAGCTTCATCTTTTCTGGACCTGTCCAATGCTTTTGATGCTGCTGATCACAACATCTCGTTAAATAAATTGTTTTCTGTGGGTTTCTGCTCACATCATGTCTGTTTCACAGAGCTCCAGCTGTTTCTACCAGTGGTTTAAAAATAAAGCGTATAAAGCAGTTCATAAATGTGACCTTCAAAGACTTATATCGGGTTATTAACTTTGAACATGAATAGCGGATGATACAGCACTGTAATTATGTCTTTTATGCTAATGGTATCGTTTTGTTTGTCAATATCCTCAAAGGCAAACCTGGCTATGAGAATATGATATCTGAGAACGCAGCGCTTCAGTGTGGTAACGTCTGAGTTTGAATTTAGCTCGCTTGTCCACAAGAACACATCTTTCGCTATATATTTTTTTCAAAATGGATTGTTGTTCAGTGTGCCCCGAGCCAATAAAACAAACCAATTTCTTTTATTTATTTTGCTCAAAGTGTGAAAATCGAGTCTGAATACAAAAATCCCCCAACTTTTATTTGTCGATACAGATAACTTTTTCTTTTCTTTTTCATTTTTAGGACACAGCGTGTTTGGCTAGTTTAAAACTCTAGGTTATGCTGCTAGGGCATGTACAGTAGAATATGAATATAGCAACTGTATGATACGAGTGTCAGATACGTCAGTGAATGAGAGTAATAGTGCCACAGCAGAGCTCCTTGGCTCTTTGAAAGATAGCTTTCGGTGATGCACTCACTTCATCAATCCTCTGCTCAATCTTCATTTCTCCGTGTTCCTGTATTGCTCTATAAGAAGACAAACACAAAGACAATCAGAGGAGGAAGTGAGATGACGTCACGCATAAATAATCACAAGAGAAAAGAGCTCGTAGGTTTAAGCATTTCTTTCCAGCAGGCACCAACACGTGTTCACCCCCACAAGTCAGTGAACCTTGATGAAGGTACATGGATGAAATAAGCAAACTGCAGCATGTGCTTTGGCTTGTTCAGCTAATTACATGGCAGAATTCATCACAACGATGATAAAGCGGTTAAAAGCAATATACCCGCTCAGTGGTTTGCAGCACCGCCAAAACGGCATAATCCAACTGCGTAAATTGAAAGGATGGCTATCTTTTTATGAAGGTTTTATGAATTGCCAGAATTATAGTGTTTCATTTCAATACTACACATCCAATCAGCTCCGGCAATGCATGAATTCAAATGGTATTCCAAAGCAAAAAAAAAAAAGAAAGATGTTTAATTATGGAAAAACTTTTGCTAAACTTATTAAAATCCCAAGTCTTGACATGGCATCCTCACCTCTTCCATTACTAAAATGAATTACACATTTGTCTTGACAAGATTATGAACCCCAAACAAAGCTTTCATCTTTCATATTTAAACAGAGGCGACACATTGCTGCTCTCATTTCAGTCTCAAACACAATGCGGCTGTCACTGAGAGAGAGCAGCTGCATTATGTAAACGGGAGCTGATCTCCTGTTTACATAAAGACGGTCTCACTACAATCAAAATAGCTTGCTCTTCTCAGAATACCGAGTCAGGAGTAGTTTACCTTTCCAGATTTCATATGACTGTAAATTTGTACGGCCATGACAATATAAAAAAGAGAGGTAGGACTTTGTCATGACAGGGAATAATGGCGTGCATGGGTGCTGTAATGCAAACCAGAGAAAACTGGATAATCTAGTACATAAAACAGCACAGCATCAAGTAGCATTGTGGCTCAATGTTCATCTCACAATGTAGTAAACAGCTTCATTAGACTCCCCACTCCTCCACAAAGTCAGACTTTATAAATGTCAGTGATCTTCATACCAGCACTAGGGGACTCCTCTGAATTCTGATTAGAGAGTTAAGTGCACTGATGGTGAATCATTCCAGAGAGGACGGATGGATGAAGAGTGACTATTTTTTCTATCTATCTACCTTCACACACATGCAAACTGTTTCTCTGTATTTGTACTAAGTGTGGAACAATAGTAAAATATATTCTCACGTTTGTAAAACTGAGCTTTGCTTACAACCGACGACTTTTCTCCCCAGGCTGTGTAACGGCTACTTGTTCAACAAGCACGCCAACAAGCGAAGAGTGTGCAAAAGTATGTGGCTTCTTTAAGGAATCTAACATTTAAGAAATATTTTGTTTACGCATTTTGTGCACATGTTGTCTAATTGTTTTGACGCTGTTCAAAAGTAATAGCTTAGATAATAAAAACGCAGACTGATACGGATATATCTTTGACTAGATCTTTAAGCATACAAGGATTTAGATCAACAAATCAAATATATTACGTTCATATTACAGAGCAATGCTTTTTTTTTAGTCACCAGACTACAGCAAATATTTATTTCAAGCATTTAAGCAGGAGAAGAATTTGTTACTGTACCTCATGTTTGTATATGTTCCCCAAACAGCTGGAAGAGAGAAGGAGAATATTTGTCAAAAAAATGGCGTTATAAGCATTATAAAAGGAAATAATATACAGAAACACAGAGAACGATGTCACAGTCAAGTGGATTGGAAATCACTGACCTGGTATTTGCCTGTTTTCACATCAATTACCACAATAATCCCTCCAGGTTAATGTCTTATCTTAAAAACCCAGGTATTTCCTCTGACCTTCAAAGCGTAACCGTCAGATCAATAAAGTCGTTTAATCACAAAACATCTTGATGTTGGGTTTAGGATCACCTTTTATCACCTTTCTTTTCAGATTTTTTTTTCTCTCTCTAAACAACGCACATTCATTCACACAAATTTAACCAAAGTTCAAAAAGATAAAATAGCAATCTGGATAAATGTATGTAAATTGTAAGACTGAAACTTTTCTGACAAGTCATAGTAAAATAACCTGATTGCAATGTTTGATTCTGTTAATTAAGCAATTATATGAATGACAAATTAAAGTATCTTAACACAGTGATTAAAAAACAAAAACAAAAACACATAGTTCATATTGCCACAACAGCCTAAAGCAGAAAAGGATATAAAAGCAGTACAGTTATTGTACTGCAAAAAACATTGTCCACAGGGACTGGCTGCTGTTTGAGAACTTACATAGAGTTTCAAAGCAAACTCTATAGTAACTCTGTTAAACATCACTCAATATGAGACATATATCAGCTGAATGAGGAGCCATGGAACTACAATGCGCTATACAACAGGCTAAGCCGGCATAATGTAAATTATACAGGCAGGTAAGGCCAGCGTACAATGCCTGGACGCGCATAACCTCATAATATTCGAAACTTTACAAGGAGAGAAAGTTGAGACAGTGAAAAGGGTAAACCAGGAGACAGTGTAGAGTGTTTGATGCAGTCCAACTCATAACTCGTTTAGATTATAGAATCTAGAATCCAGTGGATAATGAATTAGAATCACTTCGTTCTAGAATCTGTAACAGTAAATTCATTTTGCTGAAGGATTAGGCTAGTCACAAACATTAACAATATATTAATCTTCTCTGTCTGTCATTATAAGACGTGACAGAACTTTCAGAACTGTCAGTATCACCACGATGTGCCTTGCAAGGTGTGCTTCACCAACAGGTTTTACGCATAATGGTTCAATTCAATACAAACTGTCTCAAGACGCTTCACAACATCCGGCCTGAAACCCCCATAGCAAGCCTGACGGTGATGATGGTGTTAAGGACAAACTCCCTCTTAACACGAAGAAACCTTGAGCAGAACCCAGCTCATATGGAGCGACCCATCTGTCTCAGTCAGCCACGTAGAGACAGAGCAGAGAACAGCAGGAAAACGAGATAAGCATACATCTGTGGTATATCTGACTAAAGTGTACATGTAGAATCTGATGATGATATAAATACAACATAACGCTGACGATGTTACATGACAGTCTGAGAATGTAAGAGGAATCACAGGCAGGTTGGAGAATTGTTCATTCAGGTAGGAGGCCATGAACGGTATGCACCGAGTAATCAAGGGGTTTGCTGTTAATGGCTCTCCAAGTATCTTGGAGAGCCATTAACAGCCTCGTGAACTATGAAAAGAATTTGTTTTTTTTTTTTAAAAGGCAAGAAATGACTGACCATATGCTACGTGACAATGAGTCTTAGGACTGTGACACAACAAGCAAACAATTGTCAGCCACTTGTTGGGGTGCTGGGTTGTGTGTAAGTGTTTGTGGCCCTGTGTGTCCTGCATATAGACTGATATCGGTCTATACTGCAATATCGATGACACAGGCGAACACAGGCGATGCACGGTTTAGTGTATCTGGATAGAGCTATATACCATACTTCATTCTCTGTGGGCTAAATTAAGATTTCTGTATAGTATAGTATCATCACTGAAGACAGAGATAACATTTGCACAGGCTGTATAAACACAAAAGTTTAAAAATCAAGTGACAAACAACAAAGCGTATTTTTAGAGTTATTGTGCTAAAAGGAGTTATAGAGTTATTTTGCATGAGGCTTTTCATGTGTCCACTCTAGCTTTGAAACAAACTTTCCAGTCAATAAAGGGAGAGTGTTTCAGACTAAATAACTACATGATGACAATAATAGCCACAAAGATTACTCCCAACAGGATTTCTGGATGCACCTCAGAATGACACCAGGAGCTTTTATGATAATTGGAAATGAAAACTAACTCCCCTGTTGTTTTTCATCAAAAACAATAATCCATGCACTGTACACACACATATGTATGTATATATATATATATAGCTTTTTATTCTATTCTAGTCATGTGGACACTTCACTGTTTGTTTGTTTTTTATAATACAATTGACTAACAGGCCACATGATGTGAAGTCATTTGTTGTTCTGATACTGCTGTTTTATTATTAACAACTCTGGCTTTTTCACATGGATTGGTTTTAGCTGAACAGATAAACCAAAAGTTAACTGCACAGTAGATATCTATGTTTGTCAGCCAGGATGGCTGTCATAAACAAGTACTTTATTGCTGATAAATCTGTTATTTTTATCTCTTAGTTTCTGGAAGCAGAGAAAAATGTCCATCACATTTTCACAAAGGCAACAGTGGCATGCTTAAAATAGTTTTTGTGGTCAAAACCCCAGTTTGAACCTAAATTACTCTCAACACAGGAAATACCGCAGCTTAAGGAGAAGATTTGTTATCTTTACCTGCGATTCTTTAAACAATTAATAAAGGTTAACAATACTTCCAAGCAGGCACACCTTTGCAGTGTACACAATGGGTTCCTGTATGACAGCTGCTTTTAACTATTTACACAAGCCCATATGTGTGACTGCCACGGTTGAAAATAATCTGTGGCATGAATTGGATTATTTTAACAAATCACACCCATTCAAACACACAGATCAATGTACTTACAGGCAATATAGGCGATCAAAGCGAAGGCAATAAGTAGCTTCATCATTCTTCTGTTTAAACCTGATATCAGCCAGATGGCCCGCTTCATCATCCGCTCAATGCAACAGGACCAGGAAATCACTCGTTCAAGTCCAGCTATAGCATTGTGAGTTACAACTGCTGTCCTCGGTGGAATTCGATCCTGCTGATTTCTGGGTTTATTAGTCTAGCTGATAACAACTCGGCTTCTCCAATACGCATAAAGTGTTAACAGCTAGACAGTACAGGGAAGCTAGCTGCTGCTGCTGCTGCTGCTGCTACGTCAATACCGAGCAGGAGCAGTTTACGTGGCTAGCAGCGAACACACAGGTAGCAAACACTATCAGGTGACAAGCTACTCTGAGTGTCAACATTTACAGTTGCACATTTGTTTATTTAAAGCGGCCATGTATCCCCGGGACTAAGGCAACACTCGCATTACAACACATTGTTGTTTCTTTCGTTCACAGATATGCTCGTGATACATTTACAAGCTGCGGTAACAAGTGAATCCCAATGGTTAGCCGTTAGCTCCACATTAGCAAGCTAGCAAGCTAAGCGCTTTTTTTTCTGCCGTTCAGAGCTCCCGATAAATTAACAACAGACAGCACTCCTGCCTCACGTTTAAATTAAAATAAGCAGCGGAAAAACACACACAGGCGCCTACTTTAACGGATCATTAGTGTAAACATGTCGGAGTTTGCTCCTCTCGGTAGGGCCGTCGGATAGCGGATGAGCGATTAATCGTCGTTCGATTTAGCAGCCTGACTTTCCCCGTAGACTGAATGACGTCCATCGGACTTTACGTCCTTCTCATAATAAACGCTTTGTGTTATTATAACCTTTAATGACCGCTGTCTTTGGTGGTAATAGCAGTATTATCTCTGCATTATCATGTGTGACAGTTCTTTTTAATCGCCACGGCTTGGCATTGAAGCTCCAGAAACATTTAATTTCAATACACACACAATGGCTCATTCATTCCATCACTTTCCACAGTGAAAAGAACCTTGTTGCATGTTTTGTTGATTTTTCCAATTTTTTTTAGGCCTGTCTGGCGCTTTCTGTGGTGAGATGTACACTTGCTTACCAGTACACAAATATTTCTCGCAAAAGCACAATATGTACTCACTTGCCTGTTCAGGTGGTGAAAACCAAACAAATGCATGCCCAGCATTAAATCATGGCTTCATGAAGGTTATGGTGTCCAGGATCTTTTTAATTTTGCAGGTTGTAGTTTGTAGTACTTCTATTATTATTGCATATAACTCTTTATATCAGACATACATATATTTATCTACTCAATTGTTTTGTATACTCTTACATATTGTATATGGTATATTTTTATGTCTGTAACTTATTTGTCCTATATTTTATATCATTATACACTGTATAGGATGTTTATACATTTAATATTACTCCGTATTTTTATATCCTCATTTCTTCCTCTTTAATATATTATATTTCCACCTTTTTATTGACTTTTGATTCCCTTGTCTGTGTAATGATGATACTGGACACCTGGATCCATCTGTCAGTAGATACCTATTTATCCCGCTCACATTTACACACATGAACATTATGTTGTATACATTATGCTGCCTACTGTTTAAATCCCTTTCTTTCTCTATTTTTTCCTTCTTATTATACCTTCCTTAAGTGCAATGTGTAACCAGAGTCAAATTCCTGGATACATGGAAAAACAAAGCTAATACCAACTCTATTTTTTTCAATATTTAGTGCAGAACCAATATATTAGAATCTGTATCTAATGTTATTTCTTTTTTATTCCCTAAATATTCTACTGCATGTCCCTATGTACAATGTCTGTATTGCAAAACTTGCAGCAGAAATAGTCAGTGATAAATACAGCATTGATTTGTATTCACACTGCTCAATTTGCTAGATATAGTTCTAAACTGATTAAACATAATAGGTGAGTTTATAAGTTACTTACACGATGATTTGTGGATAAATAAATACACGTGTTGGATCAGAGTATTGCATAAACAAGCTCACAGGTTATACCTTTATATGTGAATATAAAGGGCAGCAAAGATTGTGATTAGAAGGATATTCATCCATAATACTTTAAGTGGGTAAAATTCAATCAAGTTAGGTAAATAGTGGAGCTTGCCTCATTGGCGTGGGGTGGTATTCTGGTCTGGCTATTGCCTTCAGATCTGTAATTGATCTTTAAAGGTATTATATTATCTGCACGTATCCTCTGAACATGCAGCGCAGGCAAACTCAAACAGACCTCATCAAAATACTTCTTACACGCAGACCTCTGACTGAACGATAAACCAGCATGAGAAGGTTACTAAATTGATTTTTCTTTCCATAACTGCTCATATGGTCCAAACTGATATTTGGTTTTTAATAGATCACGCCTAGTCTCCCTGATGATTATCCTCTATTTGTTGTGGTGATTGACCGTATCTTGGCACTCCAATGACCAAGCAGAGGGGTGGGGGATTTAAAATTGCATTCATAAGCACCAGTGTCCTTTTCATCAACAGGCAGTACATTTCAAAGTAATTCCAAAGCAATATTAAATGTTTGTGTAGAGCTTGAGGCTTCGAGTTTACTGCTACCACTGCATATAGAAAATCAACTCTACAAAGAATGAGATTTAACATTTTCGGACCTCCCTGGCAGATGGTTTGACCTTAGCCAGTCTTTCTTTGCAGTATTCAAAAGGGAAATGTATATTTCTTTTAAGTCAGGTACGGTTGTTGTGCACAAATAATCTAAACCACAATATAAGTCCAATAATAAATAACTGTAAAAACAGACAACATACTCTATTTAGTAACCATCCCATGGCAATACATGTGACAGTGGCTTGGCCAACAAAGACACCTCTGTAGCCCTACAATTTACTGATCGACCTGATGGAAACAAGAGCGTTAACAATCAGTCAATTTTATCAATTCCCTCTCTTACGAATAGATAAAGATTGCCTTTCATATGTAAACAAATAGCTACCCTTGTGACAGCACCAGGCTTTGCGTCAATTTTGGTCGAGTGATAAGCGGAATTGCAGGTCACATTATAAAAAACAGCTGCATTACTTTTTAGCCACACTAAATGTCTGATGATGTCGCTCTATTAAACATCTCATGTCTGTATCTAGCTCATATCAGCAGTTACTTAGACGATTTCGTCAAGCAACACCCTGAATGACAATTGTGGTTTTAAGTGAAATGTCTTGACACTTGTTGAGTTGTGAAATTTTACACAGACATCCGTGTTCCCTCCAAGCTGAACTGAGATAACTGATCCCCTGACTTTTCATCTTGAGATTAGTACAAAGGTAATTCTCACTTCACCTGTCAGCAGTCATAATGTTACGCCCGATTGGTGTATTTTAATAAAAAGTGCGTTTTGTCACGCAGTGTACATTAGGGCAAACCCATTTCGACCATCTCATTTCATTTCCTGGTTGTGCTCCAAGATTGGACAGAATATTAGCGCTCTGCTGGGATAATTTGTTTGTCCAGGTCTTGAATGGCACAGCTCATTGATCATTTTTCTCTTAGTAAGCAGCTGCCCACTGAGCAGAAAGCACAATTATCTCTGGGGAACAAACTCGATGATGACACACATCTCCCATCCAGCTTACAGTTGGCTTTAAAACCATGAAATGTGCTCATAAAAGACAGTTCAGTGTAGAACAAAAGGCAGCAGAACTAAATTAGATTTAAGCATCAGAGATAATCAAATCACAATTATCTGAAAGGATTTATAAGTAGACCTTTTTTTACAGCATATCAAGAAAGACTATTTCATATCAGAATGTCTGGAGCTGACTGGAATAAAATTCTGTCACGTCTCGTGAATATTAAAATCCTTAAAAAACAAATTATTGAACATCTTCCGATTATCAGAGGGAGCAAGCTGCTGGATGCTAATTAAAGGGAAAGTACAGTTTTTTACCTTATTGGACCTTATTTCTGGCATAGAATACAATCGTTTACTCACACATATAACTTTTGTGTAATTTGTAGTTGCTCGTGAGATATTTAGATCTGCGTATATCCATAGTGGGAGTGACTGGGGCACCGAAATGCAGCCTCTAAATAACACATTATCTGCCACGAAACTCGTTCATTTCACCAATATTTTGTTACGATACACTAGTGCTATTCCCCATTGAGTCCAGAGTTACATATATATATATATATATATATATATTTGCATCATGGCTGAATATTTTTCCGATTCTAAGGCTGTGGATGAACCATAGCAGTAGCAAATTACAGGTAAACAAGCCGACAGTTGCGGGTGCACGCGGCACTCAGAGATGACATCATCCAGGGTCTATAGGTCAATTTACAGACCCTAGATGATGATAAGAGGTATCTCAAGACTCAACTGGGAATAGCACTAGCGTACAATAACAAAACATTGGTGAAATGAACGAGTTTCACAGCAGATAATGCGTTATTTAGCGGCTGCGTTTCGGTGCCTCAGTCACTCCCATTATATGGATATACTACTATACTATACTATTGTTGGGTCTAAACCTCTAGAGCAACATTCAAACACAAGAAAGACAAGAGCAATAAGCCAAACAGACCAAAAGTGTGAGAGTATACTTGCAAGGAGAGCAGAAGAGACGTTACAATCTCAAACCTACTCTAAAATCGTTCCTCTGCTCTCCTCTCTTTTTATTAAAGGTTTCCGCCCTAGTTACAGAATGTGACTAGGCTCTAAGGGGACGGGGAAACCAGTCACATGCACATCAACAGTTTCAAAGTAAAGTGATAAGCTTCAGTATCAGAGTTCAATGTGGCTATCAAGGTCAGGATGTGCTGACCCTCCTTCCAAGATGCGCTGCTCCCCACACACAGCTGCAGACTGTTGCTCTCTCCTCCTCAAGGTGTCTTTGAGCCACTTTCCTCTCAGGAGTTTTCCACTGCGTTCTGCAAAACAACTTACACAATAATGCCTATGCAAGCTAACGTAAAGAAAAGGTTATACACAAGCCTAGAAATATAAATGTGAGGTTATACAAAAGCCTAGAGTGAATATGCTGATAATAATAAAGTAACATTTCTTCCAACAACTATACTATACTATACTATACTACTACTACTACTATCTAATTATCTGTCAAACGAGTACAAATTACACAAAAGTTATATGGGTGAGTAAACGACCATATTTTATGCCAGAAATAAGGTCCTGTAGTTGCCCTTTAAATGTCAGAAGATGGCCAAATACAATTCTTTTGTAATGAATGTTTCTTAACAACAAAAAGAGAAATAAAAGATCAGCTTTGTGCAGAAACCAAACGGCAAACAAGACCAAAAAATGGTCTTCACCAGTGGAAAACATTAAAAACATGATCTTCTATTTTTTCCTGTTTCACAAATAAGATTTGTTTGTAGTATTGCCTGTAAGTATTGCCTCACAGAGCTCATAATGTGTTTGTCATTTAGAAAATCTTTTTTTGCTGCAAGCTGTGCCAGAACATTCTTCTAATATTATCTATTATTATTTTGTAACTTCCCTTTATCTGGCAGTGAGAGCAATTACACAAACACTGTCAACAGACACATGCTGTGTAGAGTCTTAAACTTTCTCTTGTCTCAGTGTTCCCCATCGGAAGTTTTTCTTGCAGCCTGCAGTGGTGATGATTTCGTAAAATCTCAGTTAATACTCGTCATGGTCTTTTTTCCAACATGGTCGGCGCCATACTAACAGCTGCCGTGGGCAAGCGGGTCTTTACTGACATGAGTCACACTGTCTGTCGCGCATTAGGCTGGGTGTGTCACCACAGACACAAGATATAATACTAACCCTACACCCCAGGATGCACAAAGATCTGTTGTTTTTTTGTTTGTTTTTTTGATGAACTTACTCAGCACTGTGTGACCTCGTTCGATAAACGGCGTGAATGTTACAGAAGTTCAGAACTGAAGAAGCCGCTTTTATGAGAGGTGAAACAGCTTCAAGAAAAGTTTTAGTTTGTTTTTTTAGGTATAGCACGACCTGGTTGATAAAAAGCTGCCATAAAAGCCGTTCCCTTGTGGTTGTGTCAGAGGGCAGATGTCTTTTGTGCCTTTAGCAATCAAGTGCAGATGGAGCATTGCATATGAGGTTTGTCTGGTAGAAAACTATTTCTATACAGATGAATGTTATCGCACCATGGAACTAAACAGCCTTACATTTTACAAGGTCCTGTTTACTTGGATTTAAACTAACCTCCTATTTCCATACACCTGTGAAAAAAACCCAACACTACTTTTGATAAAAAAAACAGCGAAACTTCAGCTCGTCTTGGAGGTCACGTATTTTTGCTGGAGGGCCGTAACTTTCTCATGGGCTATTATTTGCACAGGAAGAGAAAAAAGGGAAACTTCTCCAAAAAATTGTCACTCTCAGAGGTGTTACGTCTCATACCGTGGCTTTACCTTTGAATGTTGGGGGGAAAGGTGCATGAATATTTATCTAAATGCCTCAGGCTCTGTGACTGCAGCACAGGCCATGTTTCATCGCTGCACTATTTTGTGCCTACCTTGCAGTCTTCATGGCAACATGTTTAACTTATGCGCCGGAGTTCCCACACAGTCCAATATAAAAGCTGCTGGCTGTTAGCGGGTGCATTGAAACCGCGCACCCTGCTTTAAACCTGCCGCACACGTGTGCTTTGAATTAGTTTCTTCAAAGGGAAAATGTTGAGCAAAGATACTGCACTCAAGTCATGCGGATGAAGCTGGCATGCAGTTATCAGCGGCTCACACATTTCTCAACACAGTTTGTTCAACAAACCTCAGGTCATGTTTGCTTTTTACTGCACAGAGATTCTGTTTAGTCCAACTGGTGAGTGAGAGGATGAGCGAGCCAGCTGACTGGGGAGTGAATGGAGACATATTAGTATGAGAAATCTGTCATCTGGCATTTAAGAACAAAAGCTTGAAGGCTTGCAAAATACATTTTTGCTGTATATGAAATAGCTGCAGTCAAATATAAATGAAAATAAAAAAAACATTGTGGCCCTCTTTGGTTATGTCCAAATTAAAGGGGTCAAAAAGAAAATGGACATTTGGACATTAAATGGTTGTTGTGCAACTGACACACACACACACTCACACAAGGGGAGAGAAAGAGAGAGGGAGAGAAGGAGAGGGAGAGAGACGCACCTCCCCCGTGGCCCCTAACACCCCACTGCCTCCTGACGTACGAGTCGCATCGCCTTTAAAAGACGCTGGAGCAAAGCGCACCTCGCACTACACCCTTCACCTCGCAGGAGTCTCCACTGTGAGCGGGGACTAAAATCTAAAAGTGGAGACTCGAAGAAGAAGAGACTCCCCCAAACACAAATGTGCGGTTAGAAAGGGGTTGAGTCGTGTGTTAATTCAGGATTAATCAAGTTAGTTCGGCCAAAATTGAAGGCATTCATGAACCCAGTGCGCTTTGTGAATGAATACGGAGAAGGCGTTGCGTCAAGGTAACAGGTGGCACGCTGTAGTTGCAATGCTTCCTTTCGTGTCAGTTTTCTAGGTAGGAGTTTGCAGCTGTGCGCGCTCAACGCCAGTGGAGGAATGTGCGTTTGGAACATGAAGCGCACAGGTGCCAAAGAAAACACAGCCCGGAGTAAGACTTAGAAGAGGGAGGCAGCTTTAACCAGAAACTTTCCAGGTGAGCAATGTGACCAGCCCTGTCCATCCACACGGTTCCAGAGCGGGTATAAAATCAGATGAACGGACCGCAGGATGTGTTCCGGTCAGGCTGGTCTGAATTACAGCTTCAACCTGAGCGATGGCCAGGAGCTGCTGGACGCGCCGTCCGGCTCGGCGAAGCTGTCCCCGACGGGCTTTGTAGTGCTGTCCGTGGTGCTGGGCTTCATCATGACTTTTGGCTTCCTCAACAACTTCGTCGTCTTGCTTCTGTTTTACAAATTCAAGAAGCTGCGGACTCCGGTGAACATGCTGCTGCTGAACATCAGCGTCAGTGACATGCTGGTGTGCTTGTTCGGAACTACTCTCAGCTTTGCTTCCAGCATTCGTGGGAAGTGGCTGCTGGGGCGCAGCGGCTGCAACTGGTACGGCTTCATCAACTCCTGCTTTGGTAAGTTGTGGCCGGTTGTCTGACCCTTGGCAAGTCCCTGGGTGTGACGGTATCATGAATCTAAAAACGAATTATCCATTAATCTCCATCTATTTCAAACCTATAACAACTATTTTAACGTCATATGTGTGCCATGATTCTTGCATGATTGTGTGTAGTTATGGGAAATTCAGTTGCCTGTTATTTTGATCTACAATTTCTGGAAACAGGATTTTGTTTAAAATACATACAATCTGAGATAAGTCAGATCTCTGTCCAAACTACATTTGTATCCACTGACTGAGGCGAGGCGGGATTGCATACATCAACATTATATTGCTTTGTAACTGGGATTATGAGGAATGAGTCACCCTTCACATCATCTGCTCCCAGTCAATCAGAAGTTTGAAGCGATTATTCGTACAGACAATGGTTTCCAGCCGCTCTGTTGTTGGAGGAATGCAGTGCGTGCGAGAGAGAAAGTACTGTAACAGAACTTTTTCTTCAAAATCAGTACACATGCTTCAACCTAAAGCCTGTTGATGCTGTGTAGTGCTGTTGTGTTTCTTCAAGGCCTGTGCCCGGGAACAAGACAGACAGCTGAAAGGAGTCGTACGCTGTAACCTCCAGTAGTATAATAATAAGTGTTAACACAGATCTGCGTACACCCTGTATTCTGCTCTTTTTCCCGCTCGCAGTGCGCGGTGCTTTGTCTGTGCTCTGAATACATCTGCATTCTCATTCTTAACCGTTTTACAGCTGCAAACTCCTCACTGCACGTCCTGTGGTGGACAAACCACCGCACCAGATTATTGGCAGACACATGTATTCAGTGACATCCATCCATGTATTGGTCAAGCTCTGCGCCACCCTCTGACCTTTCCTCTCTAAACAGAACATCTCCTACATTCAGATTTGTTTATTACTGCATCAGTGCCTGTGACCTCTCTCAGGCCTTTTAAAAAAGAAACACCATGATATTTTTGTCCTTTATTTATATTAATAGATGGCCGGCCTGCACAAAACTGTGTGTTGCCAGGAACTAAGATCCCGGCTTTCTGATATATTTGCTTTCCCTATCACTCAGAGTAAACAAATATTCATTTGTCTCTTGAGTCAAGCTAGTTCATGTCAGTGGTTCCGCTGTGCGATTTATCCAGCAGGCGGTGGTGTGAAAGTGCTTTAATAGCGTAACCTTTCTTTTCTAAAAGGGTAGGAAATCACAAAAGGTTTGTTACCAACTCAATAGCTGCCACTGAGCCAAGACACAACCCTGGCCTTCGTTTAGCTCTTGTTGTCTCTTTGTGCTTGATAGCCAATCTTTTGTCGCCACACATTCAGACTGTGGTTAAAGGACTAGTGAGAATAGACGATATGGATCATTCCTGATGCTAGATCAATCATCAGTATGTCTTTCTGTCCTCACGCACAGTCTATAAACCGTCACTGTCTGCACACTAACTCCTCCCTGCTGTTTTCCAAATCCTCTGTCGTCGTCAGCGTAAGCTTGTGTCAATGTTTTGTTACACTTCACCAAGTAAAAAGGAATTCTGACGTATCGCAACTTCTATTTTAACCAGAGGGAAGTTACGAAAAAAAAAAAAAAAAGGATCCAAACCATTCTAAAATCAGCAGGGTGTTTTGAGTTTGTTCTCCCCGGGGGCTTCTGCGCTGTGCTGATTGCATTCAGTTTTTACATATATATAAAAATTGACTCAGCCTGGTGCTGAATGTTGGAGCTCAGTGTGATACTGGTGTCAGCACACTTTCCTGTTTGCCGGAAAAGCTGGCACGATCCCCGCGAATTACCCTGATTCCATACGTCAAGCTGACGCAGGGGGCTATCTTCATCTTTCAACACCTTATTGTGTACATCTGGGTGTAAGTGACAATAATTTGCATATTGTGATATACCATGATTAATTTCAGTTTTTTTAAACGACAGCAGCATTTGCATATGAATACCACAGTGTTCCTACCCTTTCCAGCTACATTTCTTGACACATTATTGCTGCAGGTCATATTATCATATAATCTTTTAATCATCTTTCACACTACATGGTACTCGTAAGCTTGAATGAAATAAATAAATGCAGCATGTAACTCTCTTTGTATGACGTGTGCACAAACCAGAGCCGTTTCTTCCTATAGGCGAACTAGGCGACTGCCTAGGGCCCCCAAGCCACCCCCCTAAAGCTGGATGTTCAGCCTCGGGAACCCCTTAATTCTGAGGAGAATAAAAAATGTCCTGTCTCTATCTGTAGCTATCTCTGTTTGTTACGTCCTTTATATGCTTAAAAATAACCGTAGGATATAAATAAAATAAAAGTGAAAATATTAAGTAAAACCAATAGAGTGATGGCATCGAAACGTAGTTATGCCAGTGGCGCGGAAAAACGCAAGAAAAAGAAAACGGAGGAAGAAAAACGATCGAAAGATAAAAGTAAGGCATTTGTTGATGTCGGGCTGGATCATTGACTGTATGTGGAGGTGAAACGCCATTTTTTAGCAAGTTTGTTTATTTGTCCTACTAGCCAGCTAGCTAGCCCTGGATAAATGTTAGCTAGCTGGCTCGGATTTGTTCATGAGTTGCCTATTATAAAATGAATATGTCTCATGTGAATGGATAGTTTGTCCAGCTGTGGAATGACTGACTGACTCCAGATCCGTTTATTCATATATTATTATTTTTAAGTGTGCAGTTAAAGTTGTGTCTCAGATATTTGACACATAACATTATTTTAGTATTATTCAGGATTAATTTACAAAGTTTAGTGTGTGTTGTATATGCCTCTAATTAGAAGTCTGCTACCGTTTTATAATTTAAATCAATATTTTAAAGGATTGTTTTTTAAGTGATTTATAAATATGAGGCATTGTGTTTATTATGTTAGACTGTTATGGCAGTGGATCATTATCTTAGTTTTATTTCTTTAACTAGTCCAATGTGTAAATTAACGCAGAAAACTGTGATTACAATAACTTTGTAATTAGGTACAAGTTTTAACTCAAACATAGTTTGACAAACTAGGGGCCCCCAAACAGCATCTTGCCTAGGGCCCCCACAAAGCTAGAAACGGCCCTGGCACAAACACTCAGCATCGAGCACCCTTCTCCAGCATATCTGTTTCCCCCCAGCAGCCACTCTGTCAAAAGGACATTAGCTTCACGGCCAGTTTCACATGTCCACTCGTGCATGGTTGTGCTTTTATGTGCGCGAGGAACGGCAGAACGCTTTGTTGTCAGCGCAAACAACGTCACGCGTGACTTTGATTGTTAATTTCTTTCATGCATGTGCCTTTCGCCACCCCTACGCTCCTATCTGCGTGAATGACAGTGCGTGGTGCTGGATCACTCTCTGAGATGTGAAACTTCATTAACCGATCCAGTCGTGACTCCCTTTTGTCTTGTTTGCCCGTTTCTGCTACCAAAAGCCAACACAATGCTGCCCGCTGACTTCGTGCCTCTGCATTCAAAGGTGGAAATATTTCCTTAATTTAGTTTGCTGTGAAATTTGGGACACATTTTTGCGTGTGCCTCAGAGAAAAGTGGAATTCTCAACAATCAAGTTATTTTTTGGGGTATTTTTGAATTTACGATGAAATACCTGAAGATGCTTCCAGTGGTAATTAGTAAGTGCTGTTATTGTGAACAAGTTTGAGCAAGACAGCACCGATCAGCCAGAACATTATGTCCTAATATTGTGCAGTTCTCCCCTTGTGCCTCCAAAACGGTTGTGACTCATAAGAGAATGGACATGGAGCTTCTGAGGGTGTCCTGTGGTGTCTGGAAACAGTGAGGGGAGGGGCCTCTGTGGATCATCCCACAGATACTTGATCACTGTGGGATCTAGTGAATTTGGAGCCCAGATCAACACCTTGTGGTGTTTTTCATGTGGCATGTGGTTTGTATGCAGCTGTGTCAGGCTGCATCCTGCTGTCGTTGCTATGAGGTGGGGGTACCTGGTCTCGTCTAGGTGGGTGGTATATGTCAGGCACACAAATGTCAGGTCCATAAATTTCCCAGTCAAACACTGTATTGTATTAAGATGGTCAGTGTTATTTACTTCTCCTGTCAGTGGTTTTAATGTTGTGGCTGATCAGTGTATTATTAAGCGCACGTCAGATGTGCTACATCAGTTGTTCGAATCACAGCGTTTAAAGTGTCACTAACTACCGCGGTATCTAGGGATTAGTCTCACTACTAAGGAAGCAGAATGAAATCATTTTTAAACCGTACCTCATGTGGTCATTATTCTTCCTAAGTACGAATTACGTTGAACACAAGCAGTACAGACAGTACAGCTGCAATTTCATTTTATGAAAAGCAAAAACAAAAGAGGACTTTGTTAATAGCATTCATAAGAACATAACACCAAACTTATAATAACACTTCAGATGAGCTGAGTCCCTGTTATTTGGTTTGCATTTGGTTATTTATTTTGTTTTAGTTTATTTCTGTTGGTTTTTTTTATGTTCTATCATTCTTGTTTATTCTCCCTTATCATGTGATGGGTAAAGAAGATGTCTTTTCACCGTATAGATGGTTTGCTTTTTTGGTATTTCTCTTCATTGTGACAATAAGAGTCAATAAAATTGTTATTAAAAAATAAATAAATAAAAACATAACACCACACCTGAACACAGCCTCACGTGGTTGTGTACTGGGCTGTCTTGTCTCAGTGGTTGTCAAACTTGGGGTTGAGTCCCCCTGGGGGCACACAGAGACACTGCAGCGGGGGACGAATGGAAAAATACATGAAGTGAAAGTTTAGTAAAAGCAAACAAACAAGAGTTTGCCGATGCTGTTTATCAGTTACTTCTCTGACACTATTAATGACTGAGAGGAGTTGTTTGTTGGAGAGCATGGAGGTGGGGGTGTGGCAGAAACACTCCAAGATGCATTGACTTAGTTGAAGCGAGAGTGACGCTAAAATAACAGCTAGTGTTGGAGGGTGGCAGCTCATCCGTTACCGTCTATTTGAGTTTTTCATCTGATGTTGTAGGCCGGACAGAGAGGACAAAAATATTTACCGGCTATTCGGGGAACTTTACCGTGACACGTGATAATTAAACGAATGCTGATGAACGTAAGCGTGCTTTTTAGTTTTTTATTACGGTGCCTGAAAGAAAAACAGTTTCACAGTAAACAGTCTGACTGCGGCATCATGTTTACGGCAATGAGTCATTCGGAGACATTAACACAAAATGTTCCACTGCATGTTAGTGAAATGCAGATTTAGAAGAATTACTTGGATGTATTTTCATATAAAAATGTTTTTAATGGGCTTCAATAGCCACTGTGATTCAAAACTGAAGATCTTAAATGCGGAAAGACATCAGAAAAGCTTTTAGCTGTGCCACCTGTCAAAAAGACTGCCTCCTCTAATTGGATTGTACAATGAAGATGTTCACCCTTTTCCCTAGGTTAATATACAGAACAAATCCATGTTAATGTCCGATTGCAGTCACGTAACCTAATCTCATGATTAGTGATGCCTGTCAGTTGTAATGATTTTCACAATTGTGTAATATTATTAGTGTAGTAGTATCTCATTCCCAGCTGGTAACTAATGCGATGAATTAAGCATTTGTTCCACGAGCTTGAAACACGCCAGGACATTAAAAATGTTGTTATGGCACGACAAAGGCAGAATCCTATCTGATGCTAGTGTACATCATTATTTTTAATGAGACTACAGCTGTTCATTTCTATACTCTGCTATAAGGAGTCCTCAGGGGGAAGCAGTGATAGCATTTGAAGCCGAGTGGCAGCAGGAATGAGCTGAAGATTTTTTTCCTTTCCATGGTGCTTTGTCTGATTGTGTGTTTTCTTGGAAAAATCTCCATTGTGTTCCACGCAAGTACAGTACTGCACAGAGCGGTTGGACAACAGGTCAACGGGGCTAACACAGAGAGACAGCCCATTTAGAATCGCCAATAAACCTAACGAGCATGTCTTTGGACGGTTGGAGGAATACCCAGAGAGAACCCGCGCAGACACAGGGAGAACATAAAAGCTGCCATACACCAATCAGCCGTAACATTATGTCTTAATATTGTGTAGGTCTCCCTTGTGCCTCCAAAGCAGTTGTGACTCATCAGAGAATGGACATGGGTCTTCTGAGGGCGTCCTGTGGTGTCTGGGAACACGATGTTGTTAGTGAGGGGTCTTTGGCTCGTATGGGTTGAGGGGAGGGGTTTCTGCGGATCATCCCACAGATAGTAGTTGTTTGAGTTGTTCCTAAAGCGTTTTTGTGTGTGTGTCAGGCTGCATCTTGCTGGATGGCTGCTGCCATCAAGGTGTCATTGCTATGGGGTGGGGATGTCTGGTCTGGTCTAGGTGGGTGCTACATGTCTAAGTAACATTCACATGAATGCCAGGTCCAAACGTTTCCCAGCAGAACATTGAATTGTCACAAGATGGTCAATGTTATTTACTTCTCCTGGTTTTAATGTTGTGGCTGATCTGCGTATATACAGTTACTGTCCCATTCTTCATTCAGGGTCTGGGATAAATATTAACACTTGAAAATGAAAGGAGCAGAACAGGATTAAGGTTTTTCATGTCACCACTGCAGCTACATGATTACAGCTTTTTGAGGATTAAAATATGATATTGTGCACTAATAACATCACATCGCATACATTAAATATGAGATTCAGTTGTTGACAACAATGCGACCACGCTGGGCTCTGTACGACAGCTCTGCATTTGTTCAATTATTAAGAACGGCCCTATTATTAATTGCAACGATTGACATATCGGAGTGTAACTATGATTTGGAGATTGACACGAATGATGATTACAAGTCAGAAACTTGTAATTACAACATCTCTGAAATGACACGAACATAATGTGGATGTCAGAACTGGGTCGAGAGAACCAAAAGTAGTTCTAGGACTATATTTAACATGATCACGAAGTACTGTAAGCCAGACTGAGAATGTGAGATATGCTCTGCCGTGAAGGCCAAGTTTCCACTCGATGTTCAGAGTAACAGTGCACATTTCACTTCATATGTTGCTTTTAGCCACCTGTCTCCCGACTTTCTGTGTGGCACGCTTTTCTTCTCAAGAGATCTAAGACTGTATGCCCTCTAATTACCCATTCCTTAAATACCAGATGGTAACGTGAAGTACTGTGAACGATGGCGTGTCGCAAAATGACTTCTCTGCGCTCTATATCCAGCACAAATGGAGAAAATGAGAAACATCAGCAGCTTCAGAGAGAGAAAGAACGAGAGGCTGTTACAGGAGCTGATGTGTCACACGCAGGTGCATGCACGGGCTATTTCAGAGAGAATTCATGCTCTCTATAAAATGTATAGTAAGAGCGGTAAACAACCTGTTCCGGTTCATTTATAATGCAGGAACACAGCATACACAGGCAGCATAGTCCCTGGAAAAGGGGACCCTATGGAGGCTGAATCTGTGTGTGTGTGTGTGCTAAATGAGCATCATGCTACAAGCTCTACTCACAAAGAAAGAAGAGGGATCTGAACTGAAGCAAAACAGACTGAACACACATAAAAAGCACTGACAGTGATGGAAAACTGAACTGAAACTGACTAATAATTACAGGAAAACAGACATTTTTGGATTGGGGAAAAGAATTACGTACTTACTGGAACGAACCTCTTTTCTACGCCTATCAGCCACAACATTAAAACCACGGACAGGAGAAGTGAATAACACTGACCATCTGAAACCTCTGGATCTGGCGTTCATTCATGTGGATGTTACTTAGACATGTAGCACCCACCTAGACCAGACCAGACACCCCCACCCCATAGCAATGACACTCCTTGATGACAGCAGCCATCCCCAGCAGGATGCAGCCTGACACAGACACACACACAAAAACAGTTTAGGAACAACTAAAAAAACATGAAGAACAGTACAAGGTGTTGACCTGGCATCCAAATTCACTAGATCCCAAAGTATCTGTGGGATGATCCACAGGGCCCCCCCCCCCCCACTAACAACATCCTGTTTCCAGACACCACAGGACACCCTCAGAAGGCCCTACCCGTTCTCTGATGAGTCACAACTGTTCTGGAGGCACAAGGAACACCTGCACAATGTTAGGAAGGTGGTCATAATGTTATGCACAATTCTTAAATAGCTAATGATCAGAAGATTCTGCACAAAAGATATTTTATCTGTCATGTTACCGTGGCGTATCGAGACATTAAACTGGAGCCACCTTTAAAAACAAGCTATGCTTTTATTACTAGGAGCAGTCAAAATGTTTGCAGTGAAAGGGGCCTATATAAAAAATAACTAAACCAAGACTAGCGCTGTCCTCACCCATTCCCAACTCCCTCTTCCTGCTTTTCTAATCAGCTGACTATGAGAGTTTTCTAGCTCAACCCTTCAGTCTGTGCTATAATCTCCAATGAACCAAACATGTCCGGGTCCGGGATTGCCTCAACACTCCTTGACTTCCACCCTTCACATCCCAGGTTGACCTGCTCACTCCTCCTTCCACCCAGACCTCCAGCATTCCTTGCCCCATCCCCACCACCAGTGTCTAGACGCGGGGGTGCAGAAACCTAAGGGAGTTAAGGGAATCATAATTTCAGGAACACATGCACAGTGCTGTGATCGCAGGTTGTGTTTCATCTTTATGCATTCCCACTGTCTGTCTACCACAAAAATGTCTTCTGGCTGTTTTGGGTTTTTTTTTATCTTCTTATATATACAGCGTTGTGAACATCATTTGACGCGCTTGGATTAATACAGCCCGTGATGCCGTCGGCATGTGCTGCAGCGGTGTTCAAGGTTTTCACACATACAAACAGTACGCTCTTATATCTGGAGACTCGGGGACTTTAAATGCACTTAGTGTGGTCTGATGAATAATTACCTGATTCGAGGAGCGCTGCGCAGGCAGAGGCACGGCTTTGCATTGAGTCAGTAAGCGTGTCTCTTTGCAGATTTCTGAGTGTGACTGTGAAGTGCCGCCGCAAGTCAGAAGGAATCAGGCGAAATTAAAGAGCAGAAGATTTTTACCCTCATCTGACGTGAAATTGCAGATGCTCTGTGCACACCGCAGGCACACGGTCACCTTCAGACGGCGCAGGTATTGTTGCCACTGAAGCAACAGCTGGCTGTGCTTTCATCCCTTTGATTGATGATCTTTGGCCAGTGCTGGATGGCAGCATCACAGAAGAAGAATCTATACTTGCTAGTTTCTTGTAGGGGTTCAAACCAAAACCAGTCCAAGGGGAGAGGAGGGGGCTTTTTTGATGTACAGGATTAGAGGGTCTGCCACAAACGTTTGAGTAGGAGCTTATATATGTGGCGCTGATGAGCCAAATTTGATTCATTACTCAGTGAGCAATAATTAAGTGAAGTATGTAACGCTTCAAACGATTTGCCTTAAACTGAGGTCTCACGTGAGGCTTGTTTGTTTAGTCGCCCGCTGTGATTATCCATCAATGTCTCAATCCCGACTGACTGCAGGTTTTGCTTCAGATTAGACACCCCGACACACTTTGACGGCGATTCCCTGTCACAGAGCTGTCAGTTTCGGTGAGCTCACTTTCCGAGGCAAAGCAGCGGAAAAACCTCAAAGTAAGCAGGAGTTTTAGTATTCGACCGCATCACGTTTAGCCTTCTCATCCACAGAGCGCATTATGTTAATTTGACTCTCTGTGAATGCCCCGGGCTTTTCAGTCTCGGGGTTCTGTGAAACGTCTTAAGACAGTGGGGATTGTTATTGACGCTATGTAATTAAATTGTATTGAGTCGGACAGAACAAACTGCGAGGCGTCCTGAAACGGTCTTATTGCAGGTTCTGGCGTATTTGCACCCAATTACAGTTCATGTGGTCTTTTAATCCTGGAGCTCACTGTCTGTAAGTCCTCTTGATTGCTGTGGATTTTTTTTTTTTTTTTTTTGGCAGGCTGTTCCCGCTAAAGATCTGGCAAGCACAGCCAGAATAAATGCTGCAAATTATTCACTGTTATTACAACACGGACGGCAGGCTCAGCGATGTGACTGATTCTGGCTGGCTTTGGGGATCTCTGACATTTTTTTTTTCTGTTAATTAAATGTTTTAATAATGTGCGTGACATTTGTGGTTAAGACCGAAATGTATTGGTTCAAACATCCGTGGCCCTTGTGGAATTATCCATAATCACGACAGAGGTCCTCTGACATTTTCTGTCAGGTCTGAGATTAAGTTTTTAATTTACTATTTCTGACCATGCACCTGCAGAACTAATATCAAGCAGAGCGTAGCAGGGGGTGTGGCTGTTTTTCGTCTTATTCTTCACTGCTCCTCTGTCTTTCTCAGGTATCGTGTCGCTGATCTCTCTGGTGATCCTCTCCTACGACCGCTACAGCACCCTGACCGTCTACAACAAGCGTGGCCCAGACTACCGCAAGCCCCTTCTGGCGGTCGGAGGCTCTTGGCTGTATTCCTTGTTCTGGACAGTGCCCCCACTATTGGGCTGGAGCAGCTATGGGATAGAGGGGGCAGGGACAAGCTGCTCCGTCTCCTGGACGGTTAACACTGCCCAGTCACATGCCTATATCATCTGCCTCTTCACCTTCTGCCTGGGCCTTCCTGTCCTGGTGATGATTTACTGCTACGGCAGGCTGCTTTGGGCGGTCAAACAGGTAGAGTTTAATGCTTTAAGTGTGTGTAAATGTTTGTGGTAAACCTCATGGCAAAACTTTGAATTTTTCAGAGAGATCTGCTCAGAGGTTTGTTCGTTTCACGCCTGTTTCAAGGCGCCCAATAAAAGAGGGCCACGATCTAATCTCTGACATTCGTGAATGTCTAGAGGAGTTGAACCAGCAACCTTCATATAAACAGATCTCATTTAAACCAGCAACCTTTCAAATCCCTTATCTTACTGTACGCAGAACAGCAACAATACAATCATTATGTGCGACCGAAGGTAAAGCATCACATTTATTGATAGCTTCTTCTGTGTACATTAATTACACAGTTGATGACTTCCAAAATTGTAATTGCATGGTGCAGAGTGTCTCTGTCTATCTGTCTTAAAAACAAGCACAGTCTCCCCATCCTCTGCTCAGAAATAGGTCAGTTTTACTTCTGAATCTTGCTGGTAGGATCAGGTCATGGATGTCTCTCTCACCACAGTGAAAGAAGGTCACAAGACTGAAGCGAGTAACCCAGATATGCAGTTTGTTCCATCCATTTGCTTTAAAGGGGAACTTACTGTTTTTTTACAACCTGGACCTTATTTCTGGCATAAAATATAATCGTTTACTCACCCGTATCACTTTTGTGTCATTTGTAGTCGTTCGGGAGATATTTAGATTTATTTGCATATATCCACATAATGGGAGTGAATGGGGCACCGAAACGCAGCCTCTAAATAACGCATTATCTGCCGCGAAACTCGTTTGTTTTACCAATATTTTGTTATGAAGCGCTAGTGCTAGTTTCCGTTGAGTCTGAAGTTACCTGCTATCATCCAGGGTCTGTAGACTGACCTACAGACCCTGGATGACGTCTTCTGACCTGGATGATGTCATCTCTGAGCGCCATGCAGCGGTTGTTTACCTGTAATTTGCTACCGCTGTGGTTCATCCACAACCTCGGAATTGGAAAAATAGTCATCCATGTTGCAAAAAAAAAAAATTGCACGAATGAACAAGTTACGGGGCAGATAATGTGTAATTTAGAGGCTGCATTTCGGTGCCCCATTCACTCCCATTATATGGATATACGTTGATCTAATTATTTACTAAACAAGTGCAAATGACACAAAAGTTATTTGGGTGAGTAAACGAACGTATTTTATGCCAGAAATAAGGTGGGTAAAAAACAGTACTTCCCCTTTAGCACATCGGTTTCTACTGAGGTTCACAGAGTTCGCTGAAAACAGAGAGCCACCGAAAAACTTTTTCAAGCCTGTCCCATTTAGATTTGAGATTTTAACAGCACCACGCGGGAGAGCTGAAAAGTCATCCCGTCAGTCCTGTCTAAAGTCCGGCTGCACATCCATCTCAGACAGACGCGGCAGAAGCTGACAGACGACATGATGTGGTGACGCGACATCAATGAAGTTTTCAGTGGAGCTACAATGAAGTTTGAGCGAAGAACTTCCTGGTTGAATACATCAGCGCTAAATGTCTCATTTGGTTGACAGCCTATAAATCAAGGAGAGCTGCATCACAGAGAATCTCATGCTGGGGCTTCTCCACTCATCTCACACACGCAAGGTTACAGCGCCGCCACAAGATGAAATCATATTTGAATACGCTCAAACGTTTGCAATGAGTTAGCGTACCTGCGTTTCTCTTTTTATTTATCCTTTAAAATGAAAAGCAACTGACTCTTTTCCCTTGGGTTGGTGTTCGTTAAGGCAGAAAAGGGAAATGGGTTTTTACTCCGCTAACTACATTTGTTATTTGTTGAAAATCATCTGAAATGCAAATTAACAAGGCTGCAAAAAGAGCAATGCTAAGACCCTGAGGCTGCTGTCCCTGCACAGTTTGTGGCACTTGGTGGAAACCAGTATGGAAATGCTATGGAGGGGGGTAGTTGCTCGTGTCAGGCACCAATAAAGGAGGCAGGAAACTATGTTTTTTTAACACTTGAATACAAAGCAGTAGCATGTGATATTTTTTTAGTTTTAGCCTTGAGAATAACTGCACAGAACACAAATAAAGGCATTCCTATCTTAACGCTGTAAACGAATGCATGCCCCAAGGACAAACAAAGAGCTGAGCCTCTGGATGTCACTTTACCCATCACTGTGGCGCACATTTCCATGGTGATGGAGCCTTGTTGGGTTTCATGGAGCAACTTTATATGTCTTGAGTCAAGGTATCTTTCCTTCTAGCCATTTGGACAGCTTCTTCCTGCGAGCAAAGGCGGATTGCAGGGCAAGGGATTATCACAGCATTACTCCACACACAAAGCCCAAGCCACTTAGCATTCTTCTTGCTTTTTTCAGTTTAGTTTTAATCCAAGACCTCAGACAGTCCCCCCTGTGTATTGTTATCAATAAGCGGCTTTTACAAAGTGCCCGGCTATAATTCGCACTGTGTGGATTCTATTCGGGGAGCTGGTTTCTGTTCAGTTTCATTACTTTTGTTCAGTCCCTCTTTGGATCATTTGTTCAGCCTGTAAAGATTTGCTGTCACTGGCCTTCAGTACAGCAACCCCTGCATTGTCAGGAGAACATTTTCCAGCCTAATAAGTTCACGTCACATCGGATCAAAGAGCGTATTTGATTTTGTGCAGTTTTGCCATCTATTAAAGCATGTGCCTGCATGCTGGTGGCTACGGAGAGCCTCGCTGTATCTCTATGACATCCTTGCCATGGAGGTTGGAGGTTGGTAACGTTGTGTGGCACTGACTGCTCTTCTCACTTCTCAGTTTGTGCATCCTCGATTTCTCTCTTTGCCTCATCTCCTCACATCTTGGTTGCTCCCAGGGGAGGGGAGGGGGGGGGATTGAGGGAAGAGACCCAGGAGAGAAGAGCAGAGGCAACAGGCGTTCGGGGAAAATGTCACATCAAATATGGCTTGTGGCACAGCTGGGTTATCTGTTCACTGTTGTGCAAAAGCTCCAAGCTCTCTATATATCTATATATATTTTTTTTCGTCGATAGAGCATTTAAAAGTTAATAACAATTTATATTTTCATTCATTTTTAAATGATTTCACTTGTCAGGGCTGCTGAAAAGATTTCTGCGAAACCTTCCTCTCCCTTTGACATGTATTGTAGGATTTGACATCTTTATTAAAAAGGTTAATGGCAGTCAATTTGTTTCTGGGCGGATGAAAAAAAAAAAGGAGACAAAAAGTGGCACAAAAAGAAGAAACGATAAGTGCCCCTTTTGTTAGCGAACCTTGAAGCAGGTACAAAATATGGGCGAGTGGGTGAAGACGTGGATAGTTGGCGGGTCGATAAATAACTAGTGGAAAGCTGGGGCTGAGGTTTGAGGTTGAGCCAGGACGGCGATATGGGTTTGCTGAGCATATGGCAGTCTGAAGGGAAGGGATCCAGAGAGCAGGGGACAGCTCAGCAGGAGGGAGCTGGTGCTGACGTGCGAGGCTGGTTTGGATTGGGGTCCAAGGGGGGATAAGCAACACTTAGTTCCAAGACTAGAAAGCAGTGGGCAACCAGATTGGGAGCACGGGGTTGGGACGTGGACACTGCGGAAGGACGGGCTGGTAATTTGGCTCGTAGCGTAGTTTCACTGACTGGCAGCACTAAACTAGAGTTGAAGTTGAAGGGCTTTTGAAGAAATCTGACTGCAGCCGGGGGGCCTCTGCTCTGGCTCCAGCACACCTGTCTGCACTCTTGCAATTCAGCACAGAGACACACAAGGAGAGCCAAGGAAAGACCTCATTGTACCATATTAAAGACCTCATTGTACCATATTATCCCAACAGATCACTTCGGTCTGAAAGTGCAGGCCTACTTGTGGTTCCTAGAATTTTAAAAAGTAGAATGGGAGGTAGAGCTTTCAGCTATCAGGCTCCTCTCCTGTGGAACCAGCTCCCAGTTTGGGTTCGGGAAGCAGACACTCTCTCTATTTTTAAAGTCAGGCTTAAGACTTTCCTTTTTGATCAAGCTTATAGTTAGGGCTGGACTAAACCATCCCTTAGTTATGCTGCTATAGGCCTAGGCTGCTGGGGGACAATGCACTAAACACATGTTCTCCTTCTTTCTTCTCTCTCCTCTCTCGTGTCCTCCACTTTCTTTTCTCTGGCACAGAGCTCCTCCCTCTAAATTCCTATCTGCTACTAGTCATGCAATTCTGTGCTATTACTATGTAGAATGTTTACTGCTGCTCTCCCTTCTTCCGAGTATCTCTGGCCTGGAGTTGAGTGTTTCCTGTGGAGCTCCATACTACATCTGTTGTCGTGGTCTCATCATTCTGCCCAGTCTCCATGGAATCCTGCTGTTATCCACTCCTACCAGAATGAACGATTCTCCAACCTGCTGATGATTCCCCTTACATTTTCTAACCATCATTAACATCATTAGTTTGTACCATAGCATCCCACCTGTATGCTTTAGTCAGATGTGTGTATCTATGACAGATGTACTGTATGTTTATCTTGCTGTTCTCTTTCTCTGTCTGTACCTGGCTGGCCTTAGGCAGATGGGTCCCTCCATATGAGCTGGGTTCTGCTCAAGGTTTCTTCCTGTTAAAAGGGAGTTTTTCCTTGCCACCGTCGCCTGCGGGCTTGCTCTGGGGGTTTCAGGCCGGGTCTTGTAAAGCGTCTTGAGACGATTTGTATTGTTTTTGACGCTATATAAATAAAGCTGAATTGAATTGAATTGAAAAGGGGGAGGGGGGGCGACAAGTGGGGAGATGAGTGAACGGGATGTACTGGTAGTGCTGGGTGGGGGGTTACAGAGACAGATGTGAGCAATAATCCAGAATGAAGTGGAAATATATTGCCCACTGAGCCTTTCTTCCTCTTGCTACTATTTTCTTTTTAATTCTCCAAAAAGAACAGAGCTGGAAGAAAAAACTGCAACGCATATTTTTGGATGAGATCACTTGTCACCAGTCGGAGAGCGATCCTGTAAGATTCTCTTTTGACGGAACGTTTGATCTCATCCTCTTTCGTGGCTATCGTGTCACCGCCGTGCCCCTCCAGGAACGTTCAAATTCGGTGTCGTACTTTGCTAATTTCAGACCTCCCGCAGCATATTCGTGTTTGATTCAAAAAAATAAAATAAAAATCATCCTGGAAAGAAATCAGAGAAAAATCTCAAAGGCCTCTGGAGAGGAAAATTGATGTGTGTCACACACTGTGAGCATCATGAAACGACCAGCTGACTTAGGAAATGATGAAAAAATTAAGGAGGAGACGGATAATTACAAATGCTAATTAAAACTAAACAAAGGAATATATATTTAACGTGACAGCTTCTACTATCTAACCAGTCTTAGATGACTTAAGTGATTTAAAATGCAGACAAACACTGTATTTAATACTTTAATTCACCACATTCCCTATATAGGAGGCACAGGAGCATTGTTTTCACCAGTCTGGCCTTGCCTACTAAAGCTTTTACTCAGCTTTTCACGCAGCTGTTACTGTGCCGTCATCCAAAGTGTCTTTTTCTTCTGCTAACTGCTAGTGCGTCTGCGTTCCACATTGTCGCACGAACACAGCTTGGCTCATTTAAGACAGGATGTAGGAGCGGTAGCAAACATTAAAACGAGTATAATATCTGCAAAGCAGCGCTTTTTCGACGACTCAAAACGCCGACTGTGGCAAAATGTTTTGTCACACATCAGCTTACATGCAATCGACTGCGAAACTTGTCCGTACTGTGCGTTGGCCTGTTCAGTCAGAAACTCCAAGGGATTTATAGGAGAGGGTTATACAGTTTGATTCAGCTGAAAAGGCTCAGCTATAAGGATTCTGCAGGGAAAACAAATCCCCAGCAGCACTCGTGCATAAACATCAGAGCTTAGGAAAGTCAACAGTACCAGAAGCTCACCACCAACAGAGAGGGCTGGAGCGGCGATCAGGATCTGCATCAAATCAGAGATACTGTATATAGGCATCGGCCTCTCTCTATCATTATAAAAGAGACACCTTTAAAAAATGCTGCCAAAAACACACAAACTACATTATAACGGTATAATCCAATAAGGTTTTAGAGCTGCAAACCCAGGTGATATGAGTGTACATACAATATATCACTGGAACGGACACAGTGCTTATGGTCAAACCACAGATCTAAGGGAAAGGGTGACACTTTATTTTAAACTTGCTTCTTCAATGAGAGTGCATCTGACATCTCCTGCATGAGTAACTGGCTCAGGCCCAGTTTAATCCTCTGGAGGCTTTTAAGATTAACAACTATGCGCCTCTAGATTTCGGAAGTCTCAGATAAGTCTGTGAGAAAGTACTGGACTTCTGAGGATCTGCGCTGGGAAAAACTTTGCCCACTTCACGTTACTTCATCTCGGTTTGCGCACATAACGGATGAGTGAAAGAGAGGTTAAGATTAAAGCAGAGCCACGCGCGAATGGAGCCATCCGAAGGCTGCCGTTAAAGGAGGACTCTAATTGGATTACGACTGAAAGTTACAGCTTGATGAAACCAGATGAAACTGTGAAAGTTGATCTTTGTTTACTGGTGTTAAAACCACCTTAGAATGGTTCTCAACAAAGTGATCTAATACAACAAAAGTTGCTTTAAACCAGGTTTGCCCACCCGATCAACCGGTAGATCACAAAGGTAGTGCAGGTAGATCACGTCCCACAGAAAACCTTGGATTTTAGTTTATCATTTATCTGTCAGACCCTCAGAACAACCAGCAAGACAAACTTTCATCTTCTTTTTTAAAACTTTTTATTGCAGTTCAGGCTGAGACACCCACGGGCAGTATTTCTCCGTACTCACATCTTAGATCTTGTCCTGACATATGACACCGAAACTGAAGGTTTAACAGTATTTACCTATAACCCTCTTTTCTCTGATCATTTCCTCATAACATTTGAATTTACACAGGAACCGGAAAGGCATTTCATTACAGCAGACGCTTATCTGATGATGCTGTAACTAGATATGAGGAGTTAATTCCTTATTTACCTCAGTACAATGTGCCGGTGATGTGGACGACGGCACAAATAGATAATTTTGTTGATGGCACTGCAGCATCGCTAAGTACAACTCTAAACTTAGTTGCCTCTCTGAAAAAAGGAGGTCATGAGCTCTAGGTCTAGTTCAAAGCAGGCAGTCCGAAAGCTGGAAAGAATTTGGCATTCCACTAATTCTGAAGAAGCTCACATGGCCTGGAAAGATAGTTTAACAACTTAGAAACGAAGGTCTCTGTAATACTAGAACAGCATATTAAAAAATGAAAACAACCAGGAGATGTCTTTTCAGCACTGTAGCCAGGCTGACAAAGACCCACAGCTCTGTTGATAATGTTAGTAATGATAGTAGAGCACTTTTAAATGTTGTTGTTCTTGTGACAATGGCAATAAATACCTATTCTATTCTATTCTATTCTTGAGACGTCTATTCCTTTAGCCCTCAGTAGTAATGACTTCATGAGCTTCTTCACAAATAAAACTGTAGGCATTAGAGAAAACTTTGAAGGCATCCGTCCAACAGCTGTAGGCGTTAGAAACTTCTGTAAGACCTAATCGATATCTGGAATCCTTCACTCTTCTGAGCTCTCTTCAACAATAACAGCATCTAAACCATCAACTTGTTCTCTCCCAACTAAACTGCTCAAGGAGGTTTTTCCATTAATGAACACCTCCGTATTAAACCAGATAAGTGTGCCTCAGTCTTTTACGATTGCTGTAATTAAACCCTTACTTAAGAAAGCCACTCTAGACCCAGATGTTTTAGCCAACTATAGAACAATTTCCAACCTTCGTTTTATTTCTAAAGTCTAGAAAAAAAGTTGTTGCTTATCAGTTGTGGGACCATTTAAACAGGAATGGTCTGTTTGAAGAGTTTCTGTCCATACTTAGTGCTAGATCTTAGTGCTGCATTTGACACTATTGATCAGAGTATTTAACTACAGAGGCTCAAAAGTGTGATCAAGATTAAAGGAACTGCATCAGCCTGGTTTGAAGTGTATCTGTCTGACAGAGTCCCGTTTGTCCATGTCAACAATGATTCTTCTACTTATACAAAAGTATGTTATGGAGTTCCTCAGGGTTCTGTGCTAGGACCAATACTCTTCATATTACACGTGTTTCCCTTAGGCAATATTATTAGAAAACACGGCATGACCCGTAATTTATTACTCTTAAACTCAGACAAAACAGAAGTCATTACCTTGGCCTCCAGTACTACTGTGAAAAACCTTTATGTTATATTCGACCAGGATATGTCCTTTAAATCGCACGTAAAGCGGTTAAATAACCAGGACTGCCTTCTTTCACCTGAGTAATATAGTCAAAATTAGGAACATGCTGTCTCAGAGTGAAGCTGAAAAAAATTAGTTCCTGCATTTGTGTCTTCCAGGCAGGATTACTGTAATTCATTACTGTCTGGATGTCCAAACAGCTATTTAAACCTCCAGTTGATTCAAAATGCTGTGGCAAGAACATTGACAGGAATTAGCTAGAGAGATCATGCTACTCCAGCTTTAGCTTCTTTTCATTGGCTACCTTTAAAATATATATAATAATATACGTACAAGGCCCTTGGAGGCCTAGCCCCATTATGTCTTAAAGACCTCAATGTACCATATCATCCCAACAGATCACTTTGATCTCAAAGCGCAGGTCTACCTGTGGTTCATAGAATTTCTTAAAGTAGAACGGGAGGTACAGCCTTCAGCTCTCAGGCTCCTCTCCTGTAGTACCATCCCTTAGTTATGCTACAGTAGGCCAAGGCTGCTGGGGGACGATGCTCTGAACATATGTCTCGCACTGAGCTCCTATTCTCCACTTTCCTTCCTCTGTCACTGAGCTCTTGTCCTGTAAGTTCTTATTTATTATTATTAGTCATGCAATTCTGTGCTATTATTATACAGCATGTTAACTGCTGCTGTGTGTTCCTTTCTCCCCTCCTCCTCCGTCTTCTTGTGAGTGTCCCTGGCCTGGGATTGTGTGTTTCCTGTGGCGCTCCAGTCTTCATGGCCTCCTGTCTACGATTCCTCTTATATTCTCAAACTGTCATGTAACAGCATCATCATGCTCTACATGTACACTTCAGTCAGATGTATGAATCTATGACAGATGTATGTTTATCTTTCCTGTCTCTCCCCGGCCGGCCTTAAGCAGATGGGTGCCTCCATGTGAGCCACGTTCTGCTCAAGGTTTTCCCTTGCCACCGTCGCCTTTAGGCTTACTCTGGGTGTTTCAGACCAGATGTTGTAAAGCATCTTGAGACATTTTGTACTGTTATTTTCTGATTTCAGATTGAATTGTCTGTAGCCGCTCGTCCTCTGTAGGGTGGCTGGGGGACTGAGGCCTATCCCGTCTGTCATCAGGGGTACAACCTGGACAGGTCGCCAGTCTATCACAAGGCTAACACAGAGACAGACAGCCATTCACACTCACACCTACGGCCAATTTAGAATCACCTCTTAACCTAACAAGCGTGTCTTTGGACAGTGGGAGGAAGCCGGAGTACCCAGAGAGAACGTGCCAAACTAAACCCTAATCAGAAATAAGACAGAGGAAGAAAGACTACTGAACCCGAACAATGTGCTAAATTGGTAAAACAAAAGCTAAAACAGTGGCTCCTGCTGCAGCGGCTAGGAGAAGAAGATGTGAGATAGAGGGAGACGTGGTTCCTCCCACTTTTTATTAGATCCTTCCAATTACCGCGGATCAGCTTCACCTGAGGGAGAGAACACAAGACGCCACATTTAACCAGCCTTGGCCAGCAGACTGGAAAACCTGAGCCGGTAACAACTGTTGAATTTTGAGTTTTTAAGCATTAATATTTTGGCCTTGTTCGCAGTGAGCATATTCTTGACATTCTTGAAAGTTGGGGCAAGGTAAAATGCCTTTATCACTGGAACCGAGTGTTTTTGGGTCTTTGTGTGCACCGCACGACCACGGACGATGAACACAAAGATGAAGCAGACAGCAGAAACCCAACAACACATTTTGTTTAATCAAATGCCAAAATCTTGCACTGACTGAAGGTTTCGCCAACACACCAAGGACCCGTTGTTAACAAAACACTATATATTAATAATTGTGTATGTAGCGGATTTCAAATAAATTGTGTTCAGTTGCCAGAATGACGCCTTAATACACCATAAATTATTCCCCGTCCTCTTACCTGGATGATGAAACATGTCATGTCATGTCGGCGTGGGATATGGGAGCGCAGTGGCAGTGTGTGTAGAGTGTGTATTGATTTGTATTTTTCTCAATCACAACATGTTTCCAAATTGATTTTCTATCGTGTGGACAGATGATGCGTCTTCCGTTATAGGAATCTGTGAATAGTTTCTATTTTACGTCCTTATGAGTTCCTCTCTTGTCACTTTTGTAAGTGCGCGTTGCACAATAGAGCTATAATAGAGCTGCCTGAAGTACTTGTTCCACAATGCGCTTTGTGGAATGCTCCAAGGCCTCTGGACTCCGCATGAAAAACCAGCTGATGCCTGAAAATCTCATAAGGAAGCTTTAAACAACCTCACCAGTCGTCTCTCCTCCCGTCATCCACAGGTCGGTAAAATCCGAAAGACTGCAGCCCGGAGGAGAGAGTACCACATACTGTTTATGGTCCTGACCACTGCAGCGTGCTACTTGTTGTGCTGGATGCCTTACGGCGTGGTGGCCATGATGGCAACGTTCGGGCCGCCCAACATCATTAGCCCCGTGGCCAGCGTGGTTCCCTCACTGCTGGCCAAGAGCAGCACCGTCATCAACCCCCTCATCTACATACTCATGAACAAACAGGTGAGTCCTTGCAGTGCAGTCACAATGAAACTCAAGGCACTTTGACATGTACAACGCCTTTATTTACACAGTAAAAAAGGACAAATTACAACAGCTGAAATCATACAAATGCTCTATTTAAATATCAATTCAAGTGTAAGAAGAAGAGAATTCACTGACAAATAAAAATCAAGAACACCCTAAGGCTGCTGGGAGTGAAACTGATTCTTCACTCTTATTACTATTAGTCAAAGAAGCTTCTCTTTCTCTTCGTCCCTTTGTGGGATTACCGCAAGAAGCTGAAGAGAGGAAATGTAGAAAAAAAAAAAAAAAAAAAACAGAGGCTGAACAATCCTTCAGAGGCAATGTGGTGCAGAAATTTCCCACAATAATGAATAAAACCCAGACATGAAAAACTGGCCTCAAGAGAAAAGAGCAGTGAGGGGAAAATGTAATCATCAACGTCTCCAAACATGGCTCTCCAGCTCACTACGCCAAACTTTAAAGTTCATGCCAAGATTTCAGTACAATGCCCTGTACTTATTACAAGCAATAAATTCTGTTGTCTTGAAGAAGATAGAAAATTCTATTAAAGATGACCTTAAGCATCCCAGAGAGAAGCAATAGCACCTTAGAAGTCCTGCTATTACTCCGAGTCCTCATCTCGCATTTACTCAACGATACCGAGACATAATTAAAAATGGAATATGGCACGATATTAAGATGCAAAGATGAAGTAGCCGGAAGGCATTGCACTTAATCAAGTGCTTCCAGCGAACTGCCGATAGCTGCGCCGCAGCTAGGTGTGCTCCACTAGCATGCATTAGAAACCTGCAAAACACCACTTGAGAAAAAGAAAACCTTTGTGGCACAATCGCCTCTCACAACAGTTAATGACAATGGTGACTACTTTGCCGCACAGTACAGCACAGACAGTTTAAGACTTAGCCCTGATCCTTATTTGCATGCTCTGTGCACTGGAAAGTAATCAGAAATATACATGTAAGATATGTTCAGGGCTTTTTGCACCTTCCGTGTGCTACAATCACAAGCACTAGAACATGTTTATCTCAACAGAGAACCGTAAAACCTACAGCAGAGCTAAAAAAAAAAAAAAACCTGCATGATTCAAAATGAATGCGGGAATCTCCGTAAGCATCAAAAACCTTAAATCTTCCGTCACAGTCGCCGACTTTACTGGGTACCTTGATCTAAGAATTGTCAAGTAACTGGGGCTGGGTATTAAGCTATTTTTTGCATCATAAACAAAATACATCTGACGCACGATACGTGTGGTTATGCTGCACATGCATGTTAGGCGAGACCATTTACTGACCAGTACGAACACAACATTTCTATCTTCAATATCTTAACTGATAAAATGCTTCCATGGCAATATTTGTTTTACAGAATTTTGCATCAATGTGATGAAGAACCTTTGCGTGTAATTCACTGAATTAGTCATCGGGTTATTTAATCTAATACACTTACATGCTTTCTCAATTGGAATTTCCAGAAAAACGCAATTTACATTTTACCAATGTTGCAGTATAAAATACCAGCACTGAAAACTGCCATCCAAATAAAAAAGAAAAAGTCAAAATATGGACAGATGCTTGTGTCTTTCTCTTCTTTCCAGGTATGATTGTTCAGTTTCTTCTTACCTGGGGGAAACTGTGTCTTTAAACCACTACCACAAATTCTGATAATACCCAGCCCGAGTCAAATCCCAGCATCATCTATATACTACTATACTATTACTACTACTACTGTTACTACGACTACCACTACAACAGAGCCATCAAACTATTCATTCCTGTAATGTTTTCACTTCTTTACCAAACCACAACCAATGGCACAAGCACATTTTGTAGAAAAGAACACTTAATAACAATAATAATAAAAAACAAAAAATCTCTGTCATCGGCAAAACCTTTTCGAAACATAAAACACGCACACGGCCTTCTTCCCCCATATACCGAACTCATACCCCAAGAGCTTCCCCCAGATGTGGCACTGGCTCGCTGTAAACATAAACATCATCCTACCTGGAGACAAAGCAAATCACAGGGGATTTCCGGCCCGAATTCCTCCTTTTTAAACCCGTCTCCAGTCTAAGCTGTGGATGGGCGCAGGCTAATAATAAAAGATTGGGGAAATATGAGTTGTGGGGGCGAGGGGGGGATGATGCGTGTCATGCCGTTACATAACAAAAGAAATAACCCTGCAATGAGCCGCGCGTAAGTAGAGCCGCAGAGGGTTTTGGCCACAACACGCAGTGGTAAAATTACATTCAATAAAAGAGTGAACTGACCACCGACGAATGGAGGGGCAGGGTGGGGGGGCTGGTGATTGCTGAGGCAGAGCTGAGAATCCCCTGAAACCCGCCACTTCGGAAAACATCTCCAGAACCTCCGCACTGAACCGAATGGTACTGCAGTCCTGCCACAGTATGTACTGCATGTATCTGAACAGTCACAAGGCAACCCGAGGAGAGTGTTCAGTCGACCACTAGGCACAGGGTCACGGCTGTTCTGAGCACCGGTTTGTTCTGAAGATCCGTTTTGGCCCCATTTTTAATTTTTTTTTTATTTTATTTTTTTTTGATTTGATTACGACAGTTGTAAAAAAAAAAAAAACGTGAACAAGAAGTGACAAACTGGCATCGAGCTTAACAGCATCAGTAGTCTGAAAATGAACCGCTCGTGACGACGGCCGCTTCCGCAGGACGATATGTACAGCCTGCTGCGACGGAATCTGCATTCTCCTGCGTGTGCTGCCGTTTCGTGTAAGTGTGTGAACGTTGCTTTGTATTCACATTCAGCGTGGATGACGTCTTTTGTTTATTCACAACCCTTTGGACCAGTAAAAAAAAAAAGGAGAAAAAAATAAGAAGGAGAAAAAAAGATCCCTCGTTATTAAACAGTGGCATTTCCTGTAGGTGGAGAGCCACCGTACTACTGAAAAACACAGATTTTACACCACTGAATCACACCCAGTTATTAAAAATGGTCTAAGACATTGATCTGTTGCTACCCTCAGCTCCACAGCTAATGTGGCTCAGCTAAAGCAGAGAAATAAAAATGTTTTTCAGCTCCATCTGTCCGGTAAACCATCTTGATGAAGACGCGATCTTTCAGAAACCTCTATGCTGATCCTTCCCTGGAGGGCTATGGCTTATGCTCTTCATGGGTCTAATTTGAAACTTGTAAGCTTCAGCCTCCTCGCCTGTGGCGGCTTTATTGCACCTCTCCCTTGGTCAGCCAGAAAAGGCCAGAGTTTGCATGTGTGTGTGTGTGTGTGTGTGTGTGTTCGGGCTCAGAGCGTTCAGGTTTCATATCTTCAGATGTCACAGTTGACGGTGCGTAAGCCTGGAAGAGTGACGCGGCCTCTCCTCTTGAGGTCACTCTCGGGGCCCGTGTTGATCCGCTGGATCAGGCTCTTCTCGAAAAGGAGGGGGTGGTAGGCACCCAGTGTACAGGCGGCGTCGTAATAACGCTCGTGGTAGTGGCACAGGTCCGTCTGCCTCATGGAGGGAATGTACTCGTACACGTGCACCTGCTCGCACAGCGCCATCATCATGAGGATACCTGGGATGGGAACACACACACAGAAAAAGAAAAAAATCAGGAATGTTTCAGATTTGCTGCTGGCTTAACTTCAAAACACGATGTCAGGAATTTACACAGACACAAGCATGATCACCAAGAACAACAAAGAAGCTGGCTGCATTTACATGGACAGAGATTCCAACTTAATTCTTCACATTTTGACACTGGCGCAATGATTGTACACCAATGTCCAATGGCTACTTATGTCCAAGTAAAACAAACTATAGAAAGAGTCCTCCCATCTTTTTTACAGCGTCACAGTTTCCCACGGTCACACCTGGACGCTGTCCAGTGCGACAACAAGTCTGAGTAGCACAGTAGCTCAGCTGAGCAGTTGATAATAAGATTTAACTTTTTTTTTTCCCCCTCCCCAGTCCAGGGATGAGACAGGCGACCTTACAAACCAGAATCCCCTTAATCCCGGGATACACTCCAAACAAATTGAACGCGCTTCCCAACAAACCTCAGAAGGCAAACGAAAAGGGCAAGACACAGTATTTATTTCACTACAGTGATACCGGCATCTCAAATATAAAGCTTGGGTGTGTGGCCGACTGATGGCTGCTGCTTTCAATTAAAGAAGGGATTTTTTTTCCCCCCAATCCGAGCGTAGTCTGTAATTTCATTCCCCCCGGTCAAGTAGCTACTGCCCAGCTACATCAGCTGCAAGCATTCATGAGATTCACTAAGGTGCAGAAATTGCTATGAACTGAACAGAGATAACAGTTCAGTTAGAACGGATGAAAATCGAAACGTCCACGCTTCTCCTACAGCCCACGATTAGTGCGCACTAAGACTAAGACTGTATTTAACACCTGCTCTTAAGTGTCAAGGGCTGTAGTTACTCTACGCTGCGTATGTGAAGGTCAGTTGTGCTGCAAGAAAAGAGGCCATATGTGCTCAGTGAAAGTGTTCTTTGGACAGAGATTAAAAAAAAACTACCACTGAATACATAATATATGAAGCCCGTGAGTTTGCCTGCCTCAGCTTGCCCTGCGTGATGTCTTTCATACACTGTGACATGCTGCCAACACAAAGAGCTCACACATATATTTAGTTGCTTTTTTTTTTTTCTTTTGGTTCATTGCACCTAGCTTGGTACATTCCTGCTGATTTCTGTTTATCATTCGCCGTCTGATGTTTGTCATTCTGCTCACAGCTCCCGTCCTTCCCCGTTGCTGCACTCCAGCACGAACGTGCTAAATAAGAAATAAGCCAGCAAAATCCCTCGTACAGAATTTGTGCGCCTGTCAGGTTGGCGTGCATTGTAAATCACGAGGCAGTGTGTCGTCTTTATATGAAGATCCTACATTTCTTCCACTTTATCAACGATTTTCACCATCGTAAATTAAACACCAACTGTGTGTTAAACCAGCTTGCAGCACATCTCAGTTTTCACAATCCAGCAAACCAGTGGAAAATAAATGTGTTTTTTTCCCTCATAAGATGCCCCTCCTGCAGCCGGTCTATTTGCAACATGCACTGTCGGGATTTAAGCCGTCTACAGCATTTACACCTGTGCGCCGAAATGTCTGTACTGTTGTGTAATTACGCCGCTAAAGCCCTAAGCGGCGACTGGTCAGCTGGGTTGAGTTCCGCTCTGCACATTGCTGAGCAGCACACGGAGCACAACAGGAGTTAATAAATGTGGCTCAATGTCTACTTCACCGCTGCACAGAGCAAACGATGAGAAAACGTCTGAGTAGACAGCGTGTAGGAGGCAAACAAAGGAGAGTTTTATGTGCTCGACATGCCTCCGAGACACACGAACAAGGAAATACGTTTTAAACCAATCACGGTTACATTTCGGGAGAGGCGCACGTCAAAGTGACGCGCAGCAATAAATTGAGCTCAACACACTTTAATCCATCAGTGCATTACACTATACGTCACTATTGTGAAAAGAAAAAAAAAACACTTGCCATCAGTCCCTTGTGAGGAGTCCCTTCCTCACAATAGCCAGGAAACGGATAAAAAATAGCAGCAAGCGGTTAAATTCGAAAGAGCTACTCTCAGACCGTTCTGACTAATGTGTTAAACGACCTCAAAGGTCAATTTAACCGCCAGCACGACAGAACATTAGGAGCACATACTCTGTTCTCGAGCATCACTACATGTTGAATGTGAGGACATAAAATGCACCAAGGCATGATTTCCACCTCATCAAACTCTGGACAGACCTGCACCGCTAGTCTCTTTCTGCTGCTCCTGCCAAACCTCTCAGGGGAGCATTGCTAGAAAGGTGACCTGTTCAAAGCAATGTGACGCTGTCTAGTCAGACCTGCTGTTACTTTATTCGTTTAACAATTGATTGAACTCGGGTTGCAGTACCAGCTGTAACCACTAGATGGATAGACCTGTATTTCAATTTGAGTGCGGCAAAATCCAGAATTAAAGAACAGTGGCATCGGGGCTGATAATGTGGAATGAATTAAAAGATGTCGAGTGCATTCAGACATTCCTGACGCATGGCAAATATCTTGATCGCTAGCTAACTGGCATTCACACTGATCAAAATAAGTTACATGGCGAAAAGCAGATTAGCCTACCCGTTCAGATTTTATTCCAGTGCATGCCGTTAACGACAGGATTATGCATTCAGTGTCTTTTTGTCCGTCTCCCTCTCAGTTCTACAGGTGTTTCCTGACTCTGTTTCACTGCGATCACTGGTCAGCACAGAATGGCAACACCTCCATGCCCTCCAAGACTACGGTGATCCATCTGAACCGCAGAGTCTACAGCAACACGGTGGCCTGCACCGCCCAGATCTCCACCGGCGGCATTAACCAGTGCTACAGCACCCCGTCGACCAAACACACGAACCCCCCCGAGGTTACGTCCTAGGCCTCCTCAACAAGAGCAGACAGACGCGAGAGACTGTCGCCGTGACGTACGAATAACTCGACTGGACGCTTACAGTACGAAGTGCAGAGGAATGACGATTACAGCATGAAACACTTAGGAAGTCATTGTCCTTTCCGTACGAGCTTGTCTTGTAAAGCACCTTTTTTTTTTACCACTCGTTCAGTTTTAATTTAGACAACAGGTTTTATTGTACAAGATACAGACGTACTAAGTATCCACTGAAATACATGAACATGGCTTCTTAAAACTACTGTTACTGTCAGATTTTTATTTTTATTTGTTTTACAACATCGATGACTGCAGGTTTCAGCATTCGAACATATATTTGATGTTGGCGCAATTCACTTGTGCAGTACAGGATTCGTTTTTCTCCATCCACCTTTTCTGCACAACAACAACAACGTAGTGCCTATTCTTTGTGGCTTTTCAGTCGGTTTGTCATTGTGCCACAGTAAACAGCATAGCTAGTCTGTCATAGATTTGTGCTTTGATCGGTGGTTAAGTGGATTGACGTATTCATTGTTTTAAGTATTCACTCTGACTTTACCTCCTGCCTCTGTAGTGCTTTGATTGTAAATACTGCAGAATACTACAAGTTGCAAAAACACAAAAATCCTGAATTTCACATTTCTCGTGTAAATACACATCGGGCTGTGCATGTAGGCATTATGTCTATTTGTGTGTTTGTGTTAACCCCCCCCCCCATTTTGATATGCTTTATGCTTCTGACTGCTTTGCATGTGTTTTTGCGCATTTCATTTGAAATAAATCAGAAATAATGGAGAAATACACAAATCTGTGCTGAAACAAAGAGCCACACACGACACCGTGACGGGAGGAAAAACCGTTATGATCCAGAGGACTGCTGTTCCAAGACACAGCGCGATGGCTGAGGGACACTGCAGCACATCGATGGAGATGGATGTGATGCATCACATTCAAAGAGCTACGTTTCCCCGAGCGTGCGCGTTGACACATTTCTGGACCAGAAAATCCAGGGTGCGACGTCTGGGAATTGGAATACACAAACTCAGCGGTGACAAACTGCTGAAATCTGAAGGCCACGTGTGAAATGTTCACCAGGGGCCACGCAGACATCAAGCATGACTGATAAGGACTTGCTCAAGATGGGGCCTGAGAAGCGTCTTACTGCTGAAGCTGAATTCGAGTCAGACGCGACTTGATGCATCTATGGCGCGTTTGTTTTAACGTCATCACTCACTTTATCACGTTTTACTGTAGGATTTATTTGTTCTAATAAATATCATAACTGTGGAAAAGAAACACTACATTCCCGCAGTCTGAAAGCAAGTTGACCTTCATGTTCAGTGGTGCATTTCATTTAAGTTCCTGAGATTTAGGTCTTTGGCTTGTACTGCCCAGTATTTGAAATACTCAACAGTGGCGTCTCTGACGAGAAATCAAGATCCAGTTAGTGGAGAAAACCCACAAACCTTGCCGTGAGCAGTTTCATGTGGGCGCTATTTTATTTCTACCCTTTCGCCAACCAATCACTTCACGGAAGGAAGCGTGTTCTCGTGGTGAGAGGTAATAATTAACTCCAAAGAACTGGCGCATGCCAAGACAGCGTGATCAAATTAGTTATCTTGAAAATCCTGTGTTACTCAGTCACTACTGGAGATAAGTTAAAGGGGAACTACTGTTTTTTACAACCTGGACCTTATTTCTGGCATAAAATATGATTGTTTATTCACCCATATAACTTTTGTGTAATTTGTAGTCAATCAGGACATATTTAGATCTGCCTACTTCCATATAGTGGGAGTGACTGGGGCACCGAAACGCAGCCTCTAAATAACGCATTATCTGCCACGAAACTCGTTCATTTCACCAATATTTGTTAAGATACTCTAGTGCTATTCCCCACTGAGGCTGGTTTACCTGTAATTTTCTACTGCTATGGTTCGTCCACAACCTCATAATCAGAAAAATATTCAGCCATGTTGCAATAAATTAATAGATTCCTGGTTGTGAAAAAGAGAAAAATGGTAGAATATGTCTAAGCGTTTGTCCCTTGAGGGAAAAAATAAAACCGCAGCTACCTCCGTTTCATACCAGCCACTGCAAGCCTTTCCTAATTTCCTGCAGACTCTCCTGTTCTGCCGCAGATAAAGGGACCGAGTTGAACGAGCACAGTGGCAGATGGACAGAAAGTAAATCACCACATCCATCATTTAACATCATTTTTGATCGAATGCCAATTTGTGATATTAAAGAAAGAAAGGTTTCCAATAATGGACACATCCCTGGTAACCCCAAAGGGAATGGTTCCATTAAAGGCCAGCCCCGGTGGAATAGAATAAAAAGTACTCTTAGCTTAAAGCCACACGAGTATAAATAAGAGACGCCTCCAGGCGAGAAGAAAGACATTTTAAATTCAGCGGTGAACACTTCCAATTTGACGGGCTTTTTATTTCCAGTGCGGAGCCCGTGATTGACTCGCGTTACAGCAGCAGATTGTGGGAAAGTGCAATCAGTCATGGTGCCAGTTGTACGGTGTGTGGTGGGAACCAGTGCAGGGCAAACAAAAGGCTCTGCTCTCCCGGGTTGCGCTGCTGCAGCTGCAGCTCAATGAAAAGCTGCAGTTTCTCCTCCGGGGTTAATCTGCGATCGTGTAAAACCATGTCATGCAAAGCGGTGTCGAGGATTATTGATTGATTCCCTTGTTAAGTTCGCTTGTGTTTAGATGCTTCATTACTGATGCTTTGTTGAGAACACAGATGAGCAGCAGACTCTGGCGGCTACTATTAGCAAACAAAGAATTACTCAATAACAGTTTATACTTCAGGCTAAAATGCTCCAACAAACTGAGGATGTTTGATTGTGGTTAACTTTATTTTAACATATTTAACCCTATAACGCAAAACGTATCAAATGCGATACATACGTTTTTGAGCCCTCTACATGAGCTGTGTGACATTTTTTTCCCAGAAAAACCCGACGTATACAATTATACACATGCAGTACACATATAATCCACCAGAGGACCGTAATCTGCTCATTAGAGGGCTTTCCTGTCGTTCTACAAGACTGACAATAACCAGGAAGTGGACCGATGCGATTTTTGAAGAAGAACTTTGCCAATTTTAAAAAAGGTTAAGGTAAGAAAAAATTCAATTTTTTACTGAAACATTAATAGGAACAGTTGCTGGGTTAATGCAATGTGAAATTACTTAATATTTCATAATTTATGGTTTAGTATTTATTTAATGGTTTGGGCTTTACAGGGTTAAACTTAAATAGAAAAAATGTATAGTCTTCAATATAAACATCCTTAGTACAACGTAACATGAAGAAGTGCATTCAAAATCAGTGGAAAAATATCAGTAAATAGGGGGGACTGAACATAAGAATAGTGGTCTGTCTCTCAGGGCAAAGATTGCTGCTGTAATTGGATTTCTTGTGAGCCCAGCGCTAAGGCTAAAACCACAGTGAAAGGTCAGGGAAAATTACAGTGAAAGACACCAAACATGAAGCGTACACCGACACGAGTGACAAGTTTCTCAGATGGGCTTGCAGCGCTCATGTTTGCGTTACCTCCCGCGCTGATCTGCTGCTTTGGAGCGCACCGCCCAGCCATGCTCTACGCTGATAACGTCACTGTGCAGCGTGAAGATAAAAATGCCATCACGACTTGGCTTGTGTGCGTCTATATCTGCTCCGGGAGCACACGAGAAATAAGACGCAGCCGATGGGGAGCGGACGTCTGCTGCGTCCGTGTATGTGCCATATGCGCGAAGTGTGCTTTAAGTACGCACACATGTGCACGTGTGTACTCACCTATGAAGCCAGATGAAGGAGGATTGGGCTGGATGTTCTCATGAGTGTTGCTCTGAATCACATCCCAGAGTCCCCAAATGTAGCTCGGGTGAAGGATATAGAAGGGCTGGTCGGGATGGCGCTTGCGGTGCTCCACATATGGACCGAACAGGTTGTAGTCTGGACTGGCATACCACTAGGAAAGAAGAAGAAAGAAGAAGAGCTCTGTGTGGGGATTTCACTGAGCCCCAGTTTGAAATGAAACCAAAAGATTAGGCTGGAAATAAAGTTGAAGTTTATATTTAAAACTGTATTTTTCTGAAATTTCCAGAGGGGACCTTAGTCGTATGAGTAAATAAAATGCAGTGTCCTTGGTGTTTGTGTAAAACGGCCAATTAAACTGCTTGCTTGGTGTAAGAATGAAAAGAAGACTAAACGCTACAGGTTCAATTTTAATTGATAATCCCTTAATCTCCTTTCCGTCAGATTTGGATCAGCATCTTGCTTTAATCTTTCTGATGGCACTTCAGCTCTATCATCGAACCCGAAACCCCTTTTATCTCGGCTATTAAGACGGCGACGCCGAACGAGTTAACGGAATCCAACATGAACATTATCTTCAGACTCCCGTCAGCAGCACAGCTGTTCTTTTACGCTAATGTCGGGTATTTAACACAGAAAGACGGGGCCATTATGGCGAATTAATATGGGCAGTTACCTTCACGACCACAAAAGGGAACCATTGAAAGCCTGCGGTAGAGTAAAAGCTTCCTCACCGCGGTGCGATTCTTGTTTACGTATTCTTTCACAGTTGGTGGGGTGATGTTTTATTCATGTAAGGTTTTTGTTGGCGCCCTTGCTGGTAATTAATGTTAAAGAAAAAACAACATAACCAGCATTAAATGTAACACACCAAAATAACTGGCATTGTAGCTTGTGGACATTGTCAGGAACGGGATGTTTGTTGTGCATATAGGACGTTGTAAGCCAATGAATCATCCTCCTGGAAACCAGTCACCGTTTGAACAGGAAAATAACTGAGCGGCTGCTTTGTGGTTCTTTTAAATTATATGTGAGAGACTATTTCATGTAAGGAAATTAAAGGGGCGGCAACGGCGATATACTGGCAGCTTGTCAGGGGCGTACACTCCCGCCTCCCGCCCGATGACAGCTGGGAGATGCTCATGCGACCCATCACAGGACAAGCGGTTACAGAGGATGAATGAAATCAAAGGGATTCGGAGTCAATCTTTGCTCTGGCATAAAGATTGTGTTGCACGACAGATACGACAACATACGGAAACAAATAAATAAAAACGCTGGCCAAAGTGGTCGAAATAAGCCCAGAAAATTGTAGGGCTCTGAGAAAAAAAATCAGTAGATGCTGGGTATGAAGTGATGTGAGCAGAAAACGACTGGCGGTGATTGAAGCCAGCAAATGTTCTGAGCATATACATTACAGCAAAAGGCAATAAGTGTACCACGTCTCCGTGATGGATTCAGTGTGTGCATTTTCACAAAATAGAACCTTGTTCAATCGAGATAAACAAAGACTATAATCTGTATTTTAATAAAGACAGGTGGATCTGTTTTTTCTGTAGGTCTGTAGTAACGGACTTTAATTAAATTTAAAGGGGAACTAGTGTTTTTTACAACCTGTGCCTCATTTCTAGCATAAAATATGGTTGTTTTCTCACCCATATAACTTGTTTAGTAAATAATTAGATCAATGTACATCCATATAGTGAGAGTGACTGGGGCACCGAGACACAGCTTTTAAAAAACGCATTTTCTGCCAACGAAACTCGAACTCGTTTTTTAAAAGCTGCGTTTCGGTGCCCCACTCACTCTCACTATATGAATATACGCAGATCTAAATATTTCCCGAACGACTACAAATTACACAAAAGTTATATGGGTGAGTAAACAGTATTTTATGCCAGAAATAAGGTTGAGGTTGTAAAAAAACAGTAGGTTCACTTTAAAGAGCATCATAATGCATTTAATCTTGCGTCCGTTAAACAAACAAATGAGACAGAGAGAGACGGGAAGATTCAATGTAAAGCTTATTAACGTATGTAAGTGCAGGAGGGCGCCCCCGACAAACGGACTGTGTGGCAATCTGCAATTAGCTTCATCCTGGCAACAACATTCTTTGGTTAGTAATTACTGGCATCATTTGAGGTCCAACTAGGAAGCAGGGCCGTAGAGGCAAAGGTCAGGTGTCGGTGAGGCATCATGTCCTTTATGAAAAAAAATCCCATCAGCCCGTTTACAAGAATTCCGCCTTTACCTTTTTGTTTCTCTCCCTTTGTTTGCGAGCGTTGTTGACTTGTACGCCGTCTTAGTAACATGAAGCATGCAGTTACATAACAGCATACGTGCTTGAACTCTGAGCAGAAATTTCAGAGAAACTCTAACGAGTTACTTGATTAGGCGTTTTTGTGTAACCTCTGTTCAAATCAGCTTTTCCAGTGGTAGGAAATGAGGGTCTATTTTAACCATTTCAACCATGTCAGAATAAAAATGATTAAAGAAAATCAATACGAAACAACAAGGGCATTTTAAATATTACAATAATTGTCCAAATCATTGAAGTCATTAAGGCAGCAGGCTACCCACAGCATGTAAATCAATTCTTCACTAATGTATTGTACCGTGGCAACAGACCATTCCCGGAATAACAATTATAAGAAAGCGTGAAAAGGGGTGGGGGAGAAGAGGGGGTGGAAGAGGAGCGCGCTTTGATACCATGAATTGGAGGCTTTCCAAGGACAGGTGGAAGTCAGACGGAGGGGGTAGAGACAGATAATGGCATGCAGCCGATAAGAAAGAGAGGGCGATGATGGTGATTAAAGGGAGGGGTGATGGACCCTGGATTATGTTTGTGTTGTTGAAATACTACATGTCTTAATTAAACACACATTTTTTTATAACTGGAAACATTTTACTATTTGTACAGCATGATGACCTTTACACACTCACCTTGTGTAAGTTGACGGCATAAGGTGCAGGGTCCCAGGCCACCAGAGTTACATTCTTGTACAGGGAGCTCGTGTTGAAGCCATACTTCGGATTTGCCAAAATCTGTGGAGGGAAATATGTGAAATTTGAATAACAAGTAAAGGGAGGATCAAGGTTATGTCGAAAACATTAAAAAAAATCCGACTAGGATCTCCCTAAAGCAAAAAGTCAAGCCAGCAGCCGGTTAGCTTAGCTTAGCATAAAGGCTAAAGAGTAACTACAAAATCAATACTTTTTGGAGTAAGTGGACATTTTCTCATAGCTTCAAATTCATGCGTTGTGACTTGTTTGCCAATATTTAACAGAAGAGACCATCTAAGATTATTTTTATGTAGATAGGAACCTAATGTATTGTGTTTTAACCTTACACAGGATTTCTTTATAAATGAAAAAATGTTGTATATAGTTATTTTGTAACTGCCTCATATGGTCCATTTCCTATATGGAGTTACCCGCTTATTAGCTTGCTACGTTGCTATGCTACGTCCATAATATGAGGGGTGACGTTATAAAACAGCTAAGAATGGCGCTGAAGGGTTACTCAAGCGCTCGTTGAAGTAATGATGTCGTCCTTTTGAAAATGAACAGGTGAAATAAACGTAGGATTGGCTGATGTGTCACCCGTTCATCGGACGCCAGTTTGTTTCATATCGCTACCTTCTTTAGACAATGACCTGTAGGCTGTTGCTTTTTCTAGCCTTCTATAAACCAACCACGATCTTTCGGTGGTTTTCTCACAACTAGAACCCAATGTTACAACTAGAAGACCAAGTATTAACGTCTGACATCATAAGCTCACAAACTCCATTTGAAGGCAGGACATTTTTGATTGAGGTTTCCAAGCAACAAGCAAAGACAGAAGAAAGTCCTTCTGGCCAAGATGTTGCAGATAAGCACCAGAATAAAGATCATTTCATATATTCTCTCCATGCGTACACACAGAGATGCAAAAATAAGTGCACTTCTAGGATGACAAGTTAATATTAAGGCCAAATTAGAGTCCATGTCTAGAGTCCAGTGTTTCCAATCAATGTAATGGGACTCAGGTATCGACCAGTGCCCCATTTTGGTTAAAAAAATAAAATAATAATAGTAATAAATAAACCAGGGCTTTGTCACAACTGATACGTTTGTGGAAGTGGATATATGGCATAGGCAAGGTTACAAAACCACTGTGAAATCTACGAATCCAGGCAGATGGAGGAGATTTAAAATGACTGAAGGGGTCGACCAACAAAGATCACTCCAAAGGCAAGACGCAGAGCCGTCAAAGATGTCACAAAGGAACCCAGGGTGACGTCTAAGCAACTAAAGGCCTCTCTCACGTTGGCTCATACTAATGTTTGTGAATCCACCATCAGGAGAACACTGAGCAACTGTGGTGTTCATGGCAGAGTGGCGAGGACAAAGCCACTGCTCTCCAAGAAGAACATTTCTGCCCATCTGCGGTTTGCTAAACATGATGTGGACGAGCCAGGAGACTACTGGGAAAATGTTTTGTGAACAAACGAGAGAAAAGTAGAATTATTTGATTTAAATCAGAGGATCGGATCCTGCATCAGAATCTCATCCGTTTGTGACGCGCTGGGGTGGTAATGTTCCTGTTTACGCCCGTTTTGCTTCACCTGACAGATATGTACAGATGAGTCATTTTTCTTGAATAAACAAACACAACCGTCATGACTTACGTGAAGATCTGGGATCTAGTGAATCTGGAGGCCAAATCAATACCTTGTGCTGTTTTTGTGTTGTTCCTTAACCATTTTTGTGTGTGTGCCTTCATTTGGCAGCATCTTGCTGGGGATGGCTGCTGCCATCAAGGAGTGTCAATGCTATATTATTGGGGTGTCTGGTCTGGTCTAGGTGGCGCTCCAGCTACAAGAGTCTTTCATGCCATCTGACCTCGTTTCTCGTCTTTAGAAAGCTCAAAACGCATTTGTATTTTCATCGCGACCACGTCTATAAGGTTTTCATGAGTGGGGCAGGTTTCAGGGATGTGCTTTCAGTCAATAAACTATGATTATGCATCATTTAAGCTTCCTCACCTGTGAGTTCATGATGCGGATAGTGGTTTTGGTACCCACGTCTCGTTCGTATCCGTCCGTGGGGGCTGCATTGAATCGTAAGACTGCATCGTGAGAGTCTGCAAAACAAAGAGAGAACCATGTCAAACATGTCAAGAATGGTGTAACGGCGGGGGAAAAATAAACGTTACACACAGTAGGAGTTGATTGTTATAATAAAATGACAAAGCCATTGTGTAAAAAGCTTTACTGCATTAATGTACACCACTGTTTTCACTCAAACAGCCTGCAGGCTTTCTTGAAGACGACATTTTTCGTTCACACGTTCTTCCCCAACATGAAATCCTCGGCATGATGGATGGTTGTGGTAATAATTACAAATACATTTCGGCCCGTTTGCCGATCAATCCCTCAGTTTCAGTCGTCCTCCTCCTCCTCGTGCATTGAAGTGACACTAGAATGGATGATCCTTCAGCTTTCAATCTGATGCTCCTTCATCACTGCCACCCGACAGCTTACAGCGCTGGCTGACATTCACAACAACACTACCTACTGCAAACACTTGAGCTTGGCCATCTGTCCTGTGGCTCAAATATAGTACTGTAAACATGTCTTTTCGCTGCAGAGCTTCACAGAGAAGGAAAGATTTTCAAGGAGGGATCCTAACGCGTGGAGAACTCTTTGTCTATGTTTGTATGTTTTTTTATTTATTATTTACCTATAATAATCTGAGAACAATGGTCGATTTTACAGTTTTTAAAAATGATCTGTTTATTGCCTTCTTTCCTGTTACATTGAATATTTTATTTTATTTTTTATCTAAATGATCTTATGAAGTATCTATTCATCTATACATCCTTATCAATCTAAAAACACGTCTATTCATGTAGAAAACCACTTGGACTTTCCTTAACATCAAGGCCTCGGCTTGAAACGTATTCATGACAAATCCCTTTTATGAATATTTCATTTTTGCCGGAGCAAGTGATTTTCAGTCATGACCCCTTAAAATGAAGTAATACCTCTCGTGTCACCCACTTTGCCGGCTGCAGAGCTATTTAATCAAAATGTCATTTTATTTTGGACTCCTTCCTTGAACGGAAAAAGGTTTGAAGCTGTCAAATATGTCACGCGGAGAAGTTTCAAAAAGTGTTCCCGGATACCGAAAAAGTGAAGAACCACCTATTATTTTGAGGATAATTGTGCATGCACCTCGGTAACACTCTGAAGGAGACGTGGGTGCGTGATGGTATTGGCATTAAAATTACTTCAAGATTGAGAGCAGAAGCAAATTCCTTCAATTTAAAATGTGTGAAAGTGCAGATATTCCAGCTTTCTAAAGAGTTTAAAGTTTACAATACAGATTTGTTCAAAACTTACACTCTCTCAAGTCTCGCTTGACTTCTGAAATTTCAGTAATTTAATATTTTCACCCTGAAAGCACAGACCAATTCCAATTTACAATAGATTTTTTGAGTTGGTTATATTTGGGAGCACATCCACTAAATTTTACGACAATAAATAATGCATAAAAGGTCAAATAACAAAGCCAGCAGCCAATTCTCCACTTTGTGCAGTGTAATCTTGTTGGTATGATTTATATAGTTTATGCATGTTTTACCCAGATGCATGTATGAATTCATCTTCTTGATTCTCTCCATCTCTTCCCCTCTCTTCAGTGGGAAATTAATTGTGGTTTCTTCTCATCAAAGGGGAGTTTTTTTCTTGCCCCGCCACCTCAGTGCTTGCTCTCTATGTCAGGGGTCTTCAACATTTTCCAGGCCAAGGACCCCCAAACTGATGGAGAGATGGAGCGGGGATTCCCTACTTACGTATATGTGTCTTTAAAGACATTTACATTTATGGAGAAAAAAAAATAAATAAATGCGACCCCTCTGCAGTACCTCTGCGGACCCTCTAGGGGTCGCACACCCCCTGTTGAAGACCTCTGCTCTAGGTGAATCTTACATTGGGTATATAGAATTATTATCGTTAAATATGATATGAATACATTTGAACCCTGACGTTAAAAATGTTTTAAAAATAAATGAGCAAACCACGTGCATCCCCCAGCAGCTTAGGCCTATAGCAGCGTAACTAATGGACGGGTCACGGTCAGCGGTGCTTTAGAGAATACTTGGACAACCTAATAATGAATTACAGTGTCCCATTTCTTCAGCATTGCAACTGTTCAGACCTTCGTGCAATGCACTAAATTGCCAGTTTATTAGGCACATCTGCACAGTCTATTGCACTGCAGCACAAAGTTAACATTTCTGAGACAAGCAGCCTTGTTCAGGCTGCGTCCAATGTGTAAATAATAAATAACGGGTGTGTATATTAATACACCCAAAGCTCATTGGAACAAATGACGTCCATGGGGCAATTTCAGGCTCGCAGTGTGTGTTGTGGCATCAGCAGTATTTTCTCAGTGGCAGAACTGCTTTAAAATATGTGACACATGCAGTGATTACAACACTATTACTCACATTGTGTCTTGGAGGGGCTTTTAATTTATTAATTCATTCACTTTAATGTAAAATGTCCATTTATCAGTGTCTTTGGGACTAAAACCTGAGAGAGCCGCTGCTCTGTTCTTGCCATGCGTTTAGCCTCTGTTCTCCTGCCACATTATAAATACATTTTAAGGTTTATAATCAACACTCCTGTTAATGAGGAGCAGCTCACCAAGGCTCCTTGGGACTTGTTAGAGGCTTCAGATCGCTCACAGATAGGCGTGTGTTGTGAGATGTGCGGTACAGCCGAAACAAATTTGGCTGCCAAATTAAAATAGCTAGCTCTGTTAAGCTTCTTCTGCCACCAAGATTATTTACTTCCTTCTTTTTTTATGCAGAAAAGTGCGAATGCCTGATCCTGTTACCGTTAAATAAAATGCAGGAAGGAGACGTTTAAAGTGAAGAATCGTGTCCATGCACGCTCTGACCATCTCAGAAGTACTATTCTGGTATCGACCATGAACTATGAATGGAACACATGTCTTGTAAATTGGAGTGTCTTTGTGCTTTGTTCCAATTATATTACCAGCCTGTTAAGTCATTTTGTGCCTGAGGGTACTTTCATATCAGCAGATATTAAAAGGACCTGCTGGGGATGTGTTAGCTAATTATGTTAGCTAATTATAAAAAGGCTCAAACACATGTCTTTACTTTAATTGGAAGCCCATGTTACTTTTTTTTTGCACTTTTCATTTTAACTTCTCTATTTGTTAGGTAATTTTCTTTGTCGTTTTTCACAGTTTGATGGACTGTGAGTTTTGTTTTTAAAGCCTAGGGATCACTTGAAAACATTGTAAAGGATGCTTCTCTGCAGCGAATGAGTGGCGAGGCTACATGTACGAAATGTGAAAGGCATTATTGAACATTTTCCATAGACATGTAAGAAAATGACTAAACATTAACTTATTATCCACCATTTCTGAAAATATCAGCAAACACGTCACAACTCGTGAACTCGAGCCTTATCTAAATATATCCACATACAGAGGCACAAATAACACAAGTTGGGCCGTTTGTACGGGCTCTTCTCATGACACAAGCCCAGCTGAAGGCAACACAACCTTTTATTTGAAGCCAGCCAGGAATATATCAAGAAAAGCCTTTCAAAAGACAGAGATTTTTCGATGTAAAAAAACAACACTATAGATTAGGCAAAAAAATCCTTCCTTTCTGGAAACTTCTGTGTTTACTATTTTTTACATACTTAGCAATAAATAAATAAATAAACAAATAAAACAAGAAATAAAAATCCATATATACAGACTACATTAAATATATTTATTTTTCAACGTATTTAAGTGTCATTTCCAAAACCACCACTAGATGGTGCCATTACGGACTAAATTACAGTTGCAATCGGTTTCTAAAAAAATAAATAAATAAATGAATAACAAATTATGAGTTGAAATATAATAAATATAAATATATATATTAATAAAAACATGAAGAAAAGGCAGCAGTTGTGCAAGGAGTCAGAGGCTTCAAGAGCACAACCACAGAGATCCTCATAAATTATGCAATCGCCTGCTCAGTAAACGATGAATCCAAATGACTGCAGAGTCAAAACATCCCAGAAATAATCAATATTACAAGTCTCACAGTGAGAATATTTGCTTTTTTTTTTTTGCTTTTTAAAAAAAATCAAATTAAGTAACTGTGTATCTTCTCCATCCCTCGTTGAACTCGGGTTGCTGTTCACCCCGTTCACCACGTGATGGCAGCCAAACAGCACCACACTTTCCACGCGCTGAGCTGAACACGAGTTTCAAAGCTCTCGCAGGACCAGCCAACTGGACGACCTAGATGTCTGCGAGCGTGCAAGCGACACAGTGAAGGATCCTCTTGTTCGCCGTTAGTCAATCAGTCACCATCCACGACCGCGCAATGATACAGTGCAGCCTTTCGTAAAGGACAACAGGGATGAGAACCAGCCGACGGAGCCAAATCGATGCAGTTTGATTTCCCGTTAAAGCAAGGCCTGAGAATGAACGTAACAAGGCCAAGTTTTACCAGCGCTGTCAGGCTGTTCAGCTGATAATCAGCTCCGTGGCGTCTATTTCATTTATCAAGCCGCGTCAAGCTAATCTTTCTTCTTTTAAGGACTGAATGTATAAAACAACATAAAAACAGATGACACACTGAAAGCAACACCTCGGTGCTGTTCTGACATTGAGGTTTCAGTGTCATCAGCGAGAGACATCAAGAATAACAAGTTCGTACTGGAAGCTTTTTATGTTCTGCCACACACCCTCACACTTGGTAAAAAGTCAACATTTCGAGCGTGACGATGCAAAACATACTTCCTTTGTTTATGAGCATGTGGATATGAGTCACACTATTAACCATGAACCAAAAGCAAACACAGGGGTGCCTTGATACGCCGGAGTTCAAATATGATATGCTGTAACTGAAAGAGAGACAAAAGAGAGAGAAGACTCTTTAATTACTGAAAAAAGCACTAAGCTGCATCAAAGTAGTTAGCAGCTATGGTTAACGTCAACACAGAAGGGGTAGTGGCGGCGTATGAGGTGGGAGGATGCTGCACCGATGCCTGCACTGACACAGAAACACGAGTTAGGTTAGCGTTACCTGCATGCATATGATTTTCTGTGAACGTTGATTAGTCTGCTTCTCTTTCTGGGACGGTGTAATCTGGGGCAGCCGGTGTCTATATAATAACCCTGTAGCTGCGTAGAAACGTTTATTAAAAATGTAGGAAACTCGGCTGAAGCCTTCCTCATTAATTCTCGCGCTGGCTCTTCAGTCGAATTCACCGAGATACGCATGGAAGCTATATGTGATGTGACGGAGCCTGATTGGTTACCAGAGGGGGTTCTGATTTTTTTCTAGCGAGCCATCTGTCACTGAGTTCACACTCTCCCCACTTACCAAACGAGCTGCCAAAAGTCTCTGGGAACACACACACGCGCGCTAGAACACAAAGACATATAGCCTACTCGGCACACACTCAACGCTGCACACAATCAGCTTGACAAGTTAATCAGCAAAACCTGAGCAAATAGTAATCACTGCAAGTGTCAATGAATATTTGTTGAATTCTGGGATTAGACCGAATCAGAATAGGCTCGAGGCACAAGAGTTTAAACCATTTTATGAGTTAAGCTAGGTTTATGCTGCTATGCTGGATCAGGTCCATGCATTGTTGCAGCCACGCCGATTGCCACCACTGAGATTGGTGCAAAATGTATTTCTTTATCCGTGCCTCACATAGAGTATGTTCCCTCCTTGCTTCCTCTGTCAGTTTAGTGATTGTATACACGGTGTACCCTGACGTCTCTTTTTTTGCCTTTTCTTTCTTCTGCTTTGCAAAAATTCAACATTTATTGGCTCCAGCTTCGACATGATCTGCTCAGTTCTGGACGTCATTGTTAATACAGAAATCACACTGCCCTCTAGTGTTTAAGCGGAGCACTTACATAACGAGATCGACACACCAGGGTACAAGGATGAATCTTGTTCACTTAAAAGTAAGATAAAGCGTAGTTTGTTCATTTATATCAATCAGCCACGACATTAAAACCATCTGACAGGAGAAGTGAATAACATTGAATATCTTGTGACAATACAATGTTCTGGTGGGAAACTTTTGGACCTGGCATTCATAGGATGCTAACTTACACGTGTACCACCCATCTAGACCAGACCAGGCACCCCCACCCCATAGCAATGACGCTCCTTAGTGGCAGCAGGATGCAGCCTGACACAGGCAGACACATGCAAAAACGGCATAAGAACAGCTCAAGGTGTTGACCTGGCATCCAAATTCCCTGATCAAGTATCTGCCGGATGCATTGGAACAAGCCTGATCCATAGAGGTCTGTCCCCTCAACCCATAAGACCCAAAGGTCCACATTAACAACACTCCGTTCCCAGACACCACAGGACGCCCTCAGAAGGCCCATGTCCATTCTCTGATGAGTCACAACCGTTTTGGAGGCCCATCATAGAAGGTGGTCATAATGTTATGCCTGATCATTGTAGGTTCAGTGGCCTCTAATGAAACTAGGCGTTTTACAGAAGCTTCACAAAAATAGAAATGCCTGCGTTTGGGGAAAAAAAATAAAAATTTAAAGCGCTGAGTTTGTGCTAACAGCACCAACACCAAATAACAGGGTCTCAAATAAATGCCCTGCTTACTATTTACAAGCACTCTGTCGCCAGTTGCACTTTCAAATGGAATAGGATTTAGTGCTGAACACATTATTGCAGTTCTCAGTGACTAATCCTCAGATTTGCATAGCATTTTCTGTAATTTTTTCTCTCATCTCTAGAGTTTAATTCCACTTGAGCTGTCCCTTTAGAGTCAACGGGCCAAAATGTCCAATTGTACACACGAAAAAACACGACATAACAAAATCTGACAGACTGCCATGAAAGCTACTCAGAAAAATTATTCTGCCCGCCCTGAAAAATCATTCCTGCTTTCTACTTGTACCACCCAGGGATCTGCATAGAAAATATATCTCATGTTTTGTTTTTTTGTTAAACCACTTCCTTAAAAACTACACCAAATACCCATTGGATCTGTATAATTTCCACACATAACAAAAAGCTTGCAACGCTTTACGGCCTTTTTTATGCTACTCACCAATCTCTTTGCCCAGTCCTGAGCGCAGGATGGCACCGGCAGACGTGACCACTGCACAGGTCTTGAAGCTGTTGCTCTGGTCCTGCAACAGCTGATCCAGCGGAAGGTGCGGCACAAGTCGAGCCCAATCAAGTGAGGAGAAGGGTTCCTCGGACCCGTCCACCGTCCTCAGCCGGGACTGGGCTTTCATTTGACACAGCAGCTCCTTGGCGCTCTGGTCGGTCTTGCGATGACCCTTGTAGAAAACATGGTGCTTGTTGGCACTAACGTATTCCTTCATGGCGCGCTGCAGCCGAGGGTTCAGCATGCTGATGAACGCCCGCCCCTTCCACAGCCGCTGCACCACAGAGGCCGACTTGGAGAAATAGTATTCCTCCAGATCCGAGGAGTCACCACCGTCCTTCTTTTCTGTAGTCCTAATTCTGTTTCCCCGTTCTTCGTCTTCATTGTCCTTCTCGTCATCTTCCTCCTCGCCGCCGTGATAATGAGTGTTTCCATGTTTCTGATCCTCTGTGGTCTGAGATGTTCTCTCACGACTCTGGACAACAGCGTCTGAACCCACGTTCTCAGTACCAAAAGAGGACCAGGCAGCCAGGCTTTGTGGGTCCAGGTAGTCCTGGTGGCTCATTTCCTGGCTGCCATAAACAGCATAGGGAGCACTGTTAGGGCTGTGGCTCACCTCCAGGCTGCTCTCTGGGGTTGCAGCACTGGCAGAAGGATCCGACTTGTCTCTGGGATGAGTTGTAGTTAGCGGCAAAGCCTGTTCAGGTAGGGAGCCCAGGACGGCATGCTGCTGTATCGAGGCCAAACGACGTGTGTCAGGGTGCTGGGAGAGCAAAGAGCCAGCAGAGGTCAGGGGCTCATCAACACGAGCATCCAGGAAGTAAGAGAGGAGGGCGAGAAAGATGAGAACCCAAGCCAGCATTCCCACCAGCACCAGCCTCCGCCACTGCCTCATACTGGACTTCATTACCTCTCACTCACATAGACGCCTGTTCAGCTGGCCCACCAACAACAAAGCCCCACAGCCAGGACTCAGCCCAGAGGTCAGCTGGAGGGCCTGTAAAAGAGAGCTCGTATTTAAAACGCTCAGAAGAGGAAAGAAAAAAGAAAGTGGATGGTTGCAGGAAAGGTTTTGAACACTCACCTGAACCGATGGCTCTATTTCTTCCTGCCCATGTGTCCACCAGGAAAACAGGACCTAGAAAAGAGAGGTGATACTCATTAGAGGAGTAAAACCACACTGTTCAGACAGACAGACAGACAAGCAGGTATCTCAGGAAAACACAATTTTCAACGGAAAGCTTGGCCTTCAAGATTTAAATTATTTATTAACTACGGAACTAAATGTCACTTCACTTCAGTTTCGGTGTTGTGTCAAGAGCAAAGATCCAATTCATCTGTGAAGCATCAAAAAAAATTTCGTCGGAAAAAACGAAAATTCACTGGACCATTTTCAGCCAAAAACTGCTGCGGTTTGTTGCTTGCACCATCACAACATTCTGTTTCGGTGATACATTTTCAGCCAAAAATGGCCCAAAAGTGCATTTTCGTTTTTTACGCTGAAACATTACAGACTTTTATCACCGAAACAACACGTGCAGCAACTGCAGCAAAGTGCAATTTCGGTTTTAGGCCGAAATTTTTTGGATCATCATAACCATAAACCATAAATAAAAACAAAAACCTTCCCGGTTCTCGTGTAAACTCATAAGAGTAAGTATAAAACGAAATGTAAAAGAAAACTTAACTAAAATCACTGATTTATACTTTAATATTTTCCAATTAATCTTCTCAAAATTATTCCCAATAGCCTATTCTTTTCATGTTATGGAAAGAATAGTGGGACATCTGGCAGTGCAACTTTGCGTTAGAGCCTTTATCCAGTCATAGTTCAGCCATCACATGTTGCCGGAGTCAAAGAAATCTGCAGGCGACCGAAGCAATAACTAAATACATTTCAGGTTCGTATTCTTAGGACTTCTCTGCGACCTACAGAGGCATCCTCTTAGTGGACGGTCAGAGAGCCGCTCCATTTAAGCCTTAAGCTAGCAGTTCAGGTTCCTCTGCTGTGAAGTTCACAACCAAATCGCCCCCATTAACATTTAAAGGAAAGGCTAACAGTCTGGTGGCAGAAAGACATTTTCACAGCAGACTCTGAAAGAAAAGCTGGATATTGCGAGGAAAGGCCAACCAACCCCGGATCTAGCTAGCTAGCCAGGGCAACAATTATGAGCGCTATGCGGAGAACTCTAAATTGTTTAAGTTCTGGTGAGTAAAATGAATTAAATGTTCATCTTTTATATATATTTTTGCCATTTTATTGGGTTGACATTGATGCTTCTGCTGGGCACCGCCGTGCAGCTACAGATGCTGGTGAGAGTGCGCTTTGTGTTCCAAGCTAGTTTCTCGCCTAAGTAATGGCGTATCATTCATATCGCTTTGAGATACCTGTCTATGATCCTGTTTATCGCTGATGGTTTCTATAGCAGTGGTGTCATAACAATCGTATTAAAGAGGTGTTTTGAATAAGGTTGGAGGGCATTTAAGGCCTAGCTGGAAAATGCACGGATCGCTACCGGGTTAGAAACATTAATCGGACAAAGAACAGCTGCCACCAATTACTGACAGAAACCCTACTCACATCCACAGGTACGTGAAGAAAGTTCACCTACAAACAAACGTGCACCAACAACGCCACAAGTTCATATTGCCAAAACAGTTCCTTTAATCCCTGACGAACATCACAAAACACAAAATAGCTTTATTATAGCAAAGTAAAAACCAGACCAGGTGCAGTTGACTCCACCCACCACACTCCAGCAGTGAGAGGACGGCGGCGGTGGTTGTATTTATTCATTTTTTTTCTGTGATTGACTCATCCATCAGTGAGACCCCTTCCTTCAATACATCTTATATTCAGTTCGAGCTGGTCGATAAATCACAAAATGATACGCAGCTGCTCCGTCCTGACCACATTTGCTTTCCCTCTGCTGTACGTCACCACTCAAGTGCTCCACGGAAATGTACTTGACACACTACTTCAAAAAACTTGGACGTGTGAGCTTCAGCACGACGCCGTTGTTTATGTCACTGCTCTGCTAAAAAAAAAAAAAAAAAAAAAAATCACAATAATTACTAAATAACACTATCATTATCTGCCCGACTTATTTTTGCTACAGCTCTGATAATACTCCGGTGTACCAAGCATCACTCACTGATGGATTACAGAGTGGAACACACATTTATGAAGGTGAATAAATGACGCATTAAATTGCCTCACATCAGAGGACTGCAATCCTCTCAACCATGCGTAATTATGAGTTTTGGTCTCTTAATGTGGGACCGTTTCTCATCTGAGAGAGAGAGAGAGAGAGAGAGAGAGTGGCAGAAAGAGGCAGGAGAGAAAAAAATCTCCCGAGTCTTAAGCCTGCTCTAGTCCTAATTACAGCTTCCTGTGTCTGTAGCTGCCGGGTCATGCAGAGCGCAGCAAAAGTGATCTCAGGTGCCGTCCTCCACCTCCCCTTCCTCAGACAGCCAGGGCTCCTGCCCCCGGGGCCTCACTACAAACAGGGCTCCTGCCCAGGGGCCACACTGAGGGCCAAAGCTCATCTGCTGACCCTGGTCAAGCAGGAGGAAAACAGCATGAGGCAAGTGGGCCAGAGGGAGCAGAGACAGTATGGGTGAAAGAAAACACACATCTGCACAAACACACACATCTGATCACTTTGTGAAAACTTGCAGCATGTGCCGTCTTAGGCCTTAAGGCCATAGGTGAATTGGGTAATCTGGTGTGTAGCAGTTCCGTCATGTCTATCCCACTGAGGTCAAATGTTGCTCAGTGGAAAATGTGCCATTTAACACCTGGAAATAAAAACAGTCGCCATGACGTCGAAAAAACAAAGCAGAAAACAAGGAGAATACACTTCTGGCCAGCGGCAATGTTATCAACAAGCCAATGTCATCTACAGTATATGCACCACTGCTCTACAATAATCTACTGTGTGTGTGTGCCTTGGGGCACGTTGTGCAAGCGTGTGCACCTGTTATCAATCAGGAAGTGTGCTTCTGTTACTGTGGTGAAACAACATCCATGTGGGGTGCAGATGGAAATCTGGGGGTGGAGGACAGAGCTCGTCTTGTGAGCGCACAAAGAAACAAAACGGAAGACCTGGAAAAAGATGTTACCACACAGCGAAGCGTGACTAAAGGAGATGACGGAAGCCTGGAACGAATAAAGGAGAGGAAAGATGAAGGGATAGGCACGGACCTTGTAAAGACTAGTACCACAAATTCAATGTGACGCACTATGATATAAAACAACCAAGGAAATGTGTTCACCAATGTGACGACACCTGCACTGTGCAAAGTGTGACCACAACCAAATACAGAAATTCAGCAGAAGCAGACGACAGAGGAAGTTTGAGGAGCTTTTCCCAGAAGAAACTAGAAAGTGATGAACGTGCACAAACAAATCTGTGATTCAGTCTGACTCAAGTTAGTACAATTAGTCGCCATGTTTTTCACTTTTCTTTCCGCTTTTAACTAGAAGTGAGTTGAGATGTCAGGGCCACCCTACTCTTGCCCTCAGGAGAATAATTAGGAGCTTTATGACCTGTGTAGGAGGAAAATATTGAATCGCAAGCACATACGATGAGCCGAGAGACGGCGTGTTGTGCCGAGAGTAACAAACAACCTCGCGGTACATGCGTCAGCTACCACTATACATATACAGTGCTTTATAGAAGTGAGTGAAGCGTGTAATGATGAAGTGGGTCAACAGCCACAACTGTGATGGATTTTTTTTTTTCCTCTTTAATAAACAAGTCATTCATAGAAGCCAAGGACATATGTTTCAAAGGCCAGTCTTATAACCGCTACTCAATTTACAGCATAGAAAATAAACTAATTGCCGCATTTGCCGAGCTGGAATTGTAGCATTTCTCCACTTTAGAAAAATTACATTTTTAGTTTATTTCTCATTATTACTTTCAGCAAGGCGTAAAAATATATATATGTATTGAAATATTCTTTTAATATTGCTCTAAAAGTCAGCTGAGTCTTAATGTAGTAAGTGCAACGTCACTGTGGTTGGTTTTCATCCCGTTGCAGAAGCTGCACCTCTTTTGCATAAATTAACAGTGACAGAACCATTGAGAAAATTACAGATTACAAGGTCAGAAACTTCAATTAATCTCCATGGAAACGCTTGAGATCTGAGGTCCTGTCTTGGCACATTTCCTCCTCAACAGGACTCACTGAATCATTTGACTGGTACTTGAAACTGGTACTTGGTAATTTCACTGCTGTGTAATCATCAGAAGCCGAGACCTGCTGTTGCTCATTATTCTTTATCAGCCTTTTTTTCCTCCCCCAAGGGGTTCAATTGGTGCATTTAGATTTAACGCAGTTTTTTGTGTGAGTGACCACGAACACAGGAAGAATAGACAAGCAGGGTGGATGTCTCTACTTCCGTTAGTTCTGTGCAATGATTTGGCAGCTACGTAAGGCTGGTGTGCAGGTGCATCCAGTTGCGGCGTTGATTTTTGTACGTCTTGTCTTTCTGTGCCTTTGCATCGCTCTGTGCGATTGGATGCAACAGCTGTTGTTGTGCCTGCTAAATGTGAGTGTGTGTGCCAGGCTATAAGCAAAAGAGTTAGAAATGTAACCTAGGTTCTATGAATTCTGGATTACCGCCAGGATTAAAGAAAATCTGGGATGACAAACATGAAATACCAATGGGGTACAAGTTATTTTAGTTGCTCTCATGGTAAACTATTCTGTTAGATTAAAAGCATTGGGACAGTATCACTACACAGGACTATCAGCCTGAAACAGCGACAGTGATGCAGGACTGTACTGCCTCTTTGTCATTCTTTTCATTTCCAGGTACAAGTGGTTGAACAGCCAGCGGTGGGCTTCTTTACCTGCTTATGGGCAGTATCACTACACAGGACTGTTGGAAAGGAGCACTTTATAGGATATAATTTAGGGATGCTCGATATTGACTTTCCGATATTGTCCAACTCTTAATTTTCGATACCGATATCACCCGATACCAATATATGCAGTCTTTTTACACCAAAATTGTTAGGTAACAACATATCACCTATTATGGAATTAACACATTATGCCTAATTTTATTGCGATGTCCCACTGCATGCAAACATAAATGCAACATGGCTTTCCAAATGTAAACACTGAGGCAAAAAAGTGCCATTCATTTATTTTTTAGTGTTTTTAGAAATTTTTGCCTCAAACAACACTACAGACAATACCAAAACAAGGACGACAAATGTAGCGTATAACTCCGCATGATTCTTCTTGAGGTGGATGATCAAATTTGATGTATTAAAAGAAGACGCCTTGTTTCCTCCTCTCATAACCACCTTTGCTTTGCAGTCATTGCAAATTGCAAATTTACTGTTAGTAGGTGACACTTGGAAATACTTCCAAACCATGGACATCTCATACACCGGGCGAGCTAGCTTGTTAGCCACAGTTAGCAATCTACGAGACTAGCATGTTGTTGTCGTTATACGTCATCAATACATCATACGTCCCATGCTGCATTCATGCAGACTCGTGAAGCCTACAGAACAAACATCGGTTATAAAAACCCAATACCGATAATTCCCAATATTACATTTTTAACTCAATATCGGCTGATAATATCATCCCACAGTTCTGGATCAGCCTACGGTTCTGGTGGAATATATATACTGTGTATATATTTTGTATTTTTTGTATTTTTGTATTTTAAATATAGTTTCTATATTTATTTTATTCTATTTTATTTTATTTTATGCGTACCAACACCAAGGCAAATTCCTTGCGTGCACAAACATGCTTGGCAATAAAGTCTTTTCTGATTCTGATTCTGATAATATCGTAGGGCCGATATTATCGGACATCCCTAATATAATTATAAACCGGTCACCTTGACAAAGAAAAACTGTTGTGCAAACTGTAAAAAATGAATATCCAAAAAGGGTTAAAAAAAAAAAAAAAAAAGGTAAATGAACTTATAGAGTATTTTGAGAAGGCGTTTCACCACTCATGCACTATTTCTTCAGTTCTAGGGCACTAGTGGGAAGTCTGAGGTTTAAATAGGATCCCCTACTGGAACTTGCTTGTTGTAGGAGTTCCTATTTAAACCTCAGACTTCCCACCAGTCCCCTAGAACTGAGGAAGCTTCTTGACCCTTTTTGGACATACCATGACCTAGATGACTGAGAACCATCACAGACATGTAAAAAAATGAATGACAACTTCTGAAATGGATGATTATCCAACAAGGCGGCAGGTGGATAAATATCTGTTTATGGAGAGGTAAAGGCGTCAGCTTATTTGTTGTGTATTTGCATGTTGTTTTTATATATGGTTTGTGAATTTCCATATGTCTGCCTATCCAAATTAGAAAATGTGCAGTTGTGCAGCAATCCAGAGTACTTCTATAGACTGAAACTGTACAAGAAGCAAGATCCTTCGAATCCTTCTAATTTGCGTAATTCCTTCCCTGGTGCAAGAAATTGGATTAGTGATGAAACAAAAGATCTTCGGGTTAATCGGATAAAACAGCATGTGAAAGAAAAGAAAAAAAAAACACCTTGCATTGTTTTGACTAACAGTGATGTAAGATGAGGAACATACGTACAGTAAATGTAGATAAATTGGGAATTAGAGCCCCCAAATGAGGAAGTGAATAAGGAAACTTGATTCTATTTGTTGCTGATACTTGGAGTTAGAACTGTTATTTGATTGATTTGAAGTAATATGATTCTAATGCCACTGAGATGACACGAAGGTTTTAACGTTGTTTTAACTGTTTGTGTACTTTGCATTTCTTCCACCTCTACATCTACAGTCAATCTAAAGCACCACCACAAATGTCTGCTTCCAAAATCACTATAATCGATTCTTTAATCATGTTTGACAAACGAACAAAAAAAACTTTACAGTGGAAACTTTTCTAAAGCAGCGTCTGAAGGCGGTTTGTGGTCTTGAAGGAACAGTTTCCGTCATGTTGCACTTCGTAACTGTACTAAATGCTTCCGTTCGTCTTCGGATGTTCTTCAAAGTCAAAAACGCCGAGCGCTAGCTGACGCCGTGTCTTTCTTTGCCATTCTGGTTCATTTTTGGTTCTTGCTGCCTTACATTTGTGGGGAGGTGCACGACAGGTCGCTAGGGTCTGCAGAGGATGTGGGCTGGCATTGTGACCACACTGTACACAAGTGCAAATGCAGGTGTGCTGTTAATCGCAAACGCTGGCAATGTTGCAACTAGCAAGAAATTAGCATACTGTGTATTACTTAGACACTTCTAAATAAACTGCACTTTTCCATATCCCAGAAATCTATTTAACAACTCTGATATTCTGAGTTAAATTACGCCACAACAGAACCACTAACAAGTAAAATATAGACAGAATATTTATAGTTATATCTTTTTTTTTTTTTTTTTTTTTACATAACCATGTACCTTGAGTCTTAGCACGGCCTGCTGCAGCCTGCTGTAATATTCTCAGTGTACTGAACTCCAGCCGCTATTTGACTGCCAGGTTAGCACAAGCCTTGGGGGAACACTGCCGCACACCATCTCACAGAAAATCCACTTTACTACGCCTTGCTGAGGAACCAGCGTGGAGAGCCCATGTTATGAATACTTTAATCACAGCCACCTTGAGAAATCTCTCATGTAAGCTAATGGAGGTCTCTGGAAAGGTTCTGGCTTTGCAATAATAATGCATCGGCGACATGAAATGCAGGAATGTGTTCTTTGTGCTCGCCTTTATTTCTTTATTTAAGCAGAAAACAGACCTGAATTCACAATGGGTGGGAAGAGTCTGATAAGGATAATGTAAATTAATCTGTGGTGTTTAGCGCTGGGATAACAAGACAAAGAGTCTTGTAAGGAGACGGCAAGACGACTGAATTTGAAGGGACAATTAATCACGGGCTGGTACTGCAACAGAACTTGATGTCTGCAGTCAGCACTGCAACAGAAGTGTGCGCATTTTCTCAAATAAAACACAGACGCAAAAGCTTTTTCCTCATAAAATATTGAATCCTTAAGAGTAGAGTTGTTCTTCATGTTCAAAAAAATATATAAAAGTGGTTTTCCTTTAATATTCACCTTGCTTCACCTGCATTAAAGCAGTAGCTGGTAGATATAAACTAATACATCACTGCGGGGTTGACAAGGTTCGCTTTGTGCGCCAACCATTCCAAGAGCGAACCGTTTGGTCTGCGGAGACATTTTACATTTCGGGATACGTTTGTGAACGCGTTTGAAATTCCAGTCCAATTCTCCCAGGATTATGTGAACAGAACATGGTATTAATGCAAATACAGCATGTGCTCCATACAGGAAGGAAAATAGATTTTCCAGTGAGGTATAAACATGAGGGAGAACGTCTGAAGCAGAAGTGGGTGCTGGGTGGGTGGATGCACCTTCACCACGGGGACCCAGGGTTATTTATGAAATTTTTGATGGTGGGTGAGTGGGGGTTAACACATCCAGATCGTACTTTGAGCCCAAGTTTGTTAGTTTGTCCCAAGATGGATGCTATGTACTGAGCCGAACGTCAGATTGTCAGAAACCCTACACCTGCATGTGTCGATTGTTATCTGTGATTTTCTCTCTTGACACCGTGAATGCACAGCTCCACGGAGGTGAGAGACGACGCACCGCACTCGGCCTTTCAATCCACATTCCAGTACGACTGCTGGGATCGACCACGGACACGTTCAGCTTCTGACACGGCCGGACTTGACGTCTTCAGAGCCGGTTTTGAGAAACCACAAAACAGCCCTTAAGCTGAAGTGCTTGTCTGAGCGTTTGACAGCATCTACAGTAAAGCCGGCTCCCTCCCAAGATTTTTCCACAGTTGGAATGAGGGGAAAAAAAAAAAAGGAGGGGGGCAGCTTCTGAAAATTGCTGAAACAGACAATCCCACCATCAAGCTATCACCACGTTGTTTGGACGTTCTCTTCTAGATAAATGGCTGCCTCTCGCGTCTTTACAGCTCGTGTACATTCATACCCCCGACTCCAGAGAAGTACCCCTGAACCCTTTACCCGAGTTGCTTTTCAAATCCGTCTGTTGCCGGTAAGCTCCTCATGCCTGTCTTCAAAAGTGGGCCGAAGAAAATTCTGTTTCACCAAGCCCTTGAATCCAAGGCATCTTTATGACGCCACTGCACTGGCGGGAACGGCTTGTTGGAATGTGATCAGAGAAGCACTGTCTATTGTGAGTACAAGGAAATAAAAAACATTATTTTATCTTATCAGCAAACCACATCGTATTCCAAGGAATTCCACACAAGCTAATCAGCAACGTTTCACTTGAAGTTCAACTTTTCTGGACCGGCTTTGAAAAGATTTTCAATCAAATTTCAAATTCAACATTCAACATTTTTTTAGATCTACTGTATGCACCAATGACAATCCCAAAGTGAGACAATAAGGTGTAAGCTTGTGAAACTCAGTGTTTAACCTCGCCATTTAAACTACTCGGCATGAGACAGATCACACAGATGGAAATGAACTGTCCTATCAACACCTTCCTTTGTCCCCAATTACCAACATTGTAAAAGTCCATATATCATTTAAAACATTTATAGGCTGTGTCTAAAATTTGGCCTGTTGCAGGTCCACTCAATCTTTAAACTAAAGAGTACACTTGGAAGTGTAATTGATCACTAATACAGATATTGATACTGAAGCTGAATGAACCATTTAAACTTTTACATAATATTCAAGCGTAAAGCACATCCTGTTATTTCCCATACTACACAGAGTGGAAGCTTTTGTGCTTGCAAATCAGAAAAGAGAGAAAAAAAATGAGAACAAAGACACCAGGAAGTCTTGGTTTTCAGGAAGAAAACCGAGCTCAATAAAAAAAAAAAAAAAAGACTAAATGAACTGTGTCTTTCTTTTTTCACTTTATGAACCCCCTGCTGCAGGTCCCCCCTTGCTTTAGCCTCAGGAGGCTGTGCAGTCATTACCATGTGGGACAGCAGACTTCACCAAGCGTAATTATACTGCCAGGAGCCGAGCTCTCCGAAGGGTCCACTGAACTTCATCACGGCTTCAAAACCCAAAGTGCAGCTGTTAAAAATAGCTAATAGAGTGAAAGGCGCATATGCTGTGCATAAAGGAGCAAGTGGAGACAGGAAAGGGATCAAGTTAAAACACTTGTTTCTCTACCCAGCTTTCTCCTTGCTTTTTTTTTTTTTTAATCTGTTGGTTTTTGTCCCAGTCAGAGAGAGCTGCAGAGGGCTGATGATACGTAGCATCTTTGTGTGCATACAGGATCCTAGTTCTCTCTGACGGACAGAAGAATTATTACCATTTACTTCCAAGTCAAAACCTTTAAACTCTGTGGTTAAAACCTCTGTATAAATATATCTTTTGCTAATCCTACAGCTGCTTCACCACGATGACATAATGAAAGGCTTCCTCGTCTCCTCACTTCCATTTCTTCATCTCACCTTCTCTCCTTCCCCCACATCTGCCTTCTACTGTGACCTACATTCAGCTGTGATGCTGTGCACGCAGATCCGAGCGGAGACGCCGCTCCGCTGACTGTATTTGCAGCCACGTGGGTTTGCTCTAAAGTCAGTCGTGTTAACGTTCGTACTGTACCCACGGAAATGACTGAATTCACATCGCGTTCCACTCTTGCTCTGTCTGCCAGTCTCTGCGTGGAAACGTGACTTCCTACCAGCAGCAGATCAACCGGCCCCTCACTACCGGCACCTAGCATGCGGAGCTGAGAACACACTGCAGGCGACGGCTCATTTCGGCCTGCCAAATGCCTGCCAATCACAAACCCTAAGGAATGCAACTGTATGGCTGCACGCATACAAATGCACACCTTGATCTGCACTGCTAAAGTATAACACAAATAACCACAAATACTACGAGGGAGGATTTAATCTCCAGAGTCTTCTGGTAGCTAAATGGAGGTACACACTTAAAAAAAGACCGGTATGCCTAATGTTGTCAGACTGCAACTTGCAGGGACTTGTACGTGACGCATGTCTGCACAAGTGCTGCTCACCACTAGTACGATGCTGTTACCCTTAACATAAGACAGTATATAGCCCTCTGTGCTCGTTTGTGGTATTTTCCACAGGTTATAACAAATATGCACCGATCAGGCATAATATTATGACCACCTTCCTGACGTTGTGTAGGTCTCCCTATCCCCAGAATGGACATGGGTCTTCTGAGGGTGTCCTGTGGTGTCTGGCAACAGAATGTTGTTAGTGTGGGGCCTTTGGGTCCTATGGGTTGAGGGGAGGGGCTTCTGTGGATCAGGTTTGTTCCACTGCATCCCATAGATCGCTGATCAGTTTGGGTTCTAGGGAATTTGGATGCCAGGTCAAGACCTTGTGCTGTTTTAATACCGGTTTTGCATGTGTTTGTGTGTGTCAGGCTGCATCCTGCTGGGGATGACTGCTGCCATCAAGGAGTGTCATTGCTATGGGGTGTGGGTGTCTGGTCTGGCCTAGGTGTGTGGTACATGTCTAAGTAACATCCACATGAATGCCAGGTCCAAACGTTTCCCAGCAGAAAACTGTATTTTCATAAGGTCAATGTTAGTCACTTCTCCTGCCAGTGGTCATAATGTTGAGCTTTCACAAGACGCACAGTAGCATGGCCGTAGCACAACTGTCAGTACGATGTAACTTCCTACAGAACAAAGCCTTAAAAAAAACAAATAAAAAACCTGCTTAACCCTGGCATTGAATTGAGTTGCTTTTGTTGGGAGCAGTCAATGTCACACACATACCAACACAGCTTATCATACATCCCTACTTATTTGTCAGTGCTTTGTAGCAGACAGTATGAGTAATACTTGAGAAACAGCCTGTAAACGCTCTTAGGCCTCGTCCACACGTACGAAAACGATCTTTTCCCTATCCGTTTTCCCAGGTATCGTTTCAAGACGATGCCTGGCTACTTCATATTCCAGGTCTATAGGCGGCGCTGTTTCAGTTTCAGAAATTCACCAAAAACGGAGAGGAAGAGGCGGAGCATGCGCATAAAGCTTGAGCGCTGTTTACAAATCGGCTTTAGAAGAAACCAAACTCAAGGAATTTATTTTATTTTGCCCTAGTAACCATAATAGGCTCAACATCTTCTCCAGCAGGAACGCGAGCATGTAGTCCGCCATTGTTGTTGATGTTGTTATGAGACGTCTCGCGGGATATAAGAAGTGGAAGGCTGCCCCAAGGGCGTGGCGATGATGGCGATGATATCATTATTTGCCAAAATCTCCGGTTTCTCTATCCACCCCGAAACGTAAGAGCTGCGTTTTCAAATCTTTCCACCCTGGGACCTGGTTTCACAACACTGCGTTTTAGGGATTCGTGTGGACGATCGGCCAAAACGATGCAAAAAAAATCTGCATTTACACCAAAATGCATTTCTGTGTGGACGGCCCCTTAGACATGACGTCTGGATTTCTTGTTACTATGACACACACTATGTTCTCCACCACAAAAAATGTCTGGCTCTTTAGCTGCTACACTGAAAACAGCTGACTGGGACATGGAAATGAACCAAAACAGCAACCTGAAAGACGCTGAAATGTAGCCCGGTGATTTACTTGGGATAAAACAAAAAACTTCAAACCAGTGTTCAGCATTTTGGGAAATGATCAAAGACAAAACAAGCAAGGTGTCTTTCATCCCCTTGCTCTCTTGGTGGTAACGGGATCAGGCTCATGAGGGAAGGCTTCATGCTGCTGTAATATCAGGTCCAGGAAGGTCAGATCAGAAAGCACCGACTCCATTAAAGACTGATCCCGCTGAGGGAGATTAGGTCTGTCCTGTTCCCTTCTACCCTCCTTCAGCTCCACCACTGATTATATCACCGGAGCTGAGAAAAATGTCTATTTCTGCAAAGGCGTGCTTAGAGACTCATTAATCTTGCTCTGAAGAAGCAACTACACTCAATAATGGCCAAGAGGCAGAGGGAGGCGGAAGTCTCTCACACGCACACCTGTCACTGCCCATCTGTTAAAGAAACTTCACACCTGATTCTTAATGCACAGAGGAGGCGATACGGTTTGCATGCTACCACATAATGAGGCTTGATACTGCAGAAACGAGTGAAGGAACTATAACACCCGGATAGCACCTGGACACAAACAAACGCAGACAAGGTCACCACACTAACAAGTAGTCCCTTTCTGCTGGGGCGCCATGTGAAGTGTTCAAGCGCCTTGTAATTACCAGAGCAGAGGATGTGTTCCATTTAAAACCAGAAGTACTGAGGGGGAAAAAAAAGCCTCTGACTCATTCAAAGCAGCGACGACTAGACAAGAGAAAGTCATCATCCATCAGGCATCCGCTGGCTTGTTCCGCGTCTAAACAGGCAGTACACTTGAAAGTTTAAAACTAATGCCGCTGCACTCAAAGCTCTTGCCAAGCCACGGTCAAAAAGAAAATAATAAAAAAAGAATCGACGCTAATGTTTAGTTTTTAAAAAGCTAGCTCCACTTTAAGCAGAGAGGACGTCTGATGAAAACACAGAGCTGGGAAGAGTTGAGTCATTGTGACCTTCTAAGCACATCATCTTCCGATAAATCACACAGGCCAGCTCTTGATGACAGGCTTTCACGGCGCGCGGAGCTCTCTTGAATACAGGCTGCCAACGGCAAGGTCCTGTGAAGGAAATGCAGCTCTGCACCTCACATTATGGCCCCATAAATACAGCTGGGAGCGCCGACGCCCACAGGACGCAGGCGATTGATGAGAAAAAGTAGAGAAAGTCCACTTAAGGCTCATCTGACTGTCTGTTCCGCTTCCTGCGGAGGTTGAAAGGACACGCACGTATGTGAACGCTTGTACTCGGACTGCGTGATTTGTTAACCTGCAGCGACTCGCGCTCAGTTTGTTTCTGGATTCCCTTAAGTTGGAAATGGAAGCGAGAATGGAGAGTTTAGAGGCTGAAAAAACAGAAAACAACACAAAAAAAGCGAAGCACAAGGTTTAACGCATGTGTTAGTGACACAAAAAGATGCAATCCATATCAGTGTTTCACACACACATAATGTTGTACTTGAAAGAAAACAACACATGAAACTCCCCAGAGAACAATCCCAATAATCTACAGCTCAACCGCCATTTTCAGACGGCTTAACCTCTCTATAAATCTGTCTGAACTCTGGACACTTACGTCTAAACACGGCCTAAGATTAGCTGCCTTATAGCACAACAGTGAAAGCTATGCCACAATAAGCCGCTCAGACGTCCAGCGTCCCTGCTTAGGAAGCCACGGCGCGAGGAGCGTATATCACACACGGAAAACTGCCCCGGCAACGTCCCCCCTCAGGAAGTTTACAATCCTGTGAAGACAGCTAATTACCAGGGACCTCCATGTGTTTCTCATGGACAGTCCGGTCCCCTCTCTCAGCCGGGTGTGAGGGCCACAGCTGGTCTTAATGACCCCGGCACTCCTGCTTTTGAAGGCTGAGCTCAGATAACTGCTGGTCTGGTCGGTTAGGGCACATCTGAAATTACACCTTCACCTTCCCGGTGCGCCCTGCCCACACGGTCCCTCCGCTCCTCCGTACTGTATCTCAACATGTACAGTCTGGAGGAGATTAAATAAGAAAAAGTAAAAACGGGAAGCTCTACCTCCAGCTATGGCCAGCAGTTCAATTATATGAGCGTTTTAAGATGAACTAAACGGAAACTGAGATGTCATGTCAAAAGTTAAGCCTGCAGCAAACAAAGGACATATATTTCTTTCTTTATAATATTACTTATATAATAGTGAAGCAAAACACTGTGAAAACAATGAGAGACCCAAGGCTTTTGTAGCAAATGGCAGTTTTGTTGGTCAAAACACTTTTAAAATGTGCTATTTTTGGCCGCTAAAAACCCCAACTCAACACCGAAACCTGTAGAAACTGTACGGCCTCTTTGCGCTTGTGTGAATTTGAGCCGTTAGCGGCTGGTACTTAACAGTCGAGAGAGAAAGATGGTTGTCATCACTCCAAAACAGCGACTGCATTGTGATAAACCACCGCCGCCGGCAGATCTGGAGCCTTGCTGCTAAATTCACGCCGTTAGAAATTTAGGAACAAGGTCTTGGCGAGTTTGACTGAAGCTACAAATCTACACGCCAGATCAGAATACGACATGAGATGATGCAGCCTACTGGCCGGCGCAGTGGGTGCTACCAGTGGGTGCATCTATCTCACAATGTGACTTCTTCAAACTTAATGTGGGGTCTGATAGCACCTAAAGTTGTTGTCGTATGGTCGTAAAAGCATGAAAGGTAGCAGAGCACTTACCAGATCAAACAGGACAGATATTTCAAGGAGCACATAAACAAATCCAGCTGAAAACACACCTGAACGCGCTTTACTCCGTAACCCCGCTAACAAGTTTTTCATATAAACTTAATCGGTAACAAGGCGCAACACTATAATCCCCCCTCTAATGACCAAAAGCATCTGTTATTCAAAACCCTTCTCATTTTAAGCTGACACAGTCTGACCTCATTCTTACAATCGGTTGTATCATCGTATACTTAAATCAATGTGACTCTTCTGAGCAGCTCGGATACTGCAGTGGTGCAATATTAAAAAGGCGCTTCGCTGTGCAGCTCTCCAACGGATCGACTGACGCACATCTGTTTTTCAGAGACGGAAAGCCCGTATCCCTTTACGGTGTCATGCAGACTGAAGAAATGCATCCGTGAACCTCTCCTGTCCCGGGTTTTGTTTTCCACTTTAACCCCCGAATGCTGGAGAAGCCAACCAGTCAAACATTGATTCTGGAAATCAATAAGTGCAACATGAATCACTTATCTCTTCTGATGCCAATCTTTAACTCTATGAGTAGCGTACACTGACAAGCATTTCCTCGCTTGTGATAGTGGCGGCTTTTTTTTTTACTCACAGGCCTTTCAACCTACCCCACTTACTAACTCACTGGTTCGCAGTGTGAATGAGCATTCCCCGTGTTTTCACAGAGCCGTTAGGCACTGATCACTGCACTAATTTGTCCTTGTTTACCCCTCCTCAGCTGAACACATGCACTTCTTCTGTGTACATCAATTCCGCAAGAATAACCACAAAAGGTAGCGAGGGGAGCAGATAAGCCGCGGGTGAAACATACAGGATTGTGTCTGCGTTTTGAGCCCGGCGCTCACAATGCAGGAGAAAACAATTAGCTCCATAATATGCAGATTTCTGGAGAGCGCGTGTCAGGTAAGAACGGGCCGCGGCTCTTTCATTCAGACATTGTACATTCCCTCTCTCCGCAGAACCGCTCGGCAATAATGGATTTAGCGTAATTGTAGAAGGGTTTCTTTTCAGTGGGCGTAGATTTTCCTCTTGACAAGCGCGGGGAAATATTCAGCATGTGTAATTCTTTGATTTCTGGAGAATCCCTTATCTGAGACAGTGCTGAAAATCATCAACCTGCTAAGAAGAATCATTAACTACATTTCTCATCGACAGGATTGTGCCGCAGACGGCATACAAGCCCGCGTGGAACACGGCTCTGAGTTAGACCGCTTCGGTTTCAGCGTGGCAGGGTGAAAGTGGGATATTGTTTCGCGTGCGCCGAGAGAGCAGCTCCCCTGCACACCTGTACTCTGTCTGCACATGCGGAGGGAGGACGGCCCATTTGAGACAACAAATACCCAGCTGCAGAGCTGCAACGAGGTGCGTGCCAGCACGTTGCCGTGATCAGATGGAAGCATAAATGAAACAAAGTTGTGCAAGGTCACAACACTGCAGCCATTAGCACATTCATAATGTTTTTGTTCACTCAGTGTAATAGAAAATCCTGGCAAATAATTAGGCTTATAATGTGCATCTAGAGGTTAAAAAAACAAACACTGGTCACAAAGTTACAACGTTAAACCTTCCTGGAAACTATTCAGCAGTAGCACAGTCACACTAATGACAAATTCCCGATCCAATGTCACTATAACCTAGAGAGTTGAAATCCCCCTCACTGCTTCCCCTTTAGTAATGAACAAAGACCAGACTGCTTACTTTTATTCTGTTGGACTACGAGGAAGTGAGAACATGCGCCGCTCCACGTGTGTAATCTTATTTGTAATGAGTTTCAGCCTGCTCCCGTAGTCGGCCACTGTTCTTGAAGGTGATGTGATCCTGTGTTTCAATGACATTCAGATAAGCTCCCTCTCCTCCGGGTGATAAACTTTTCTGTAGCTGATATCAGGCAACTCCACAGCTCTTCAAAAGTTATCGCACTTCGGAAAAAAACCCTTCCACACACGCGCACAAGGAAAACACTTAACTGCTCTTGACACCTCTGTGACTGCCCCCTCCCCTGCTTTCAAATGCACTGCTCTCAATCATGTGAAACTGATTAGCAATGTAGCACTTGTGTGTCTGAATTAAAGCGAGGCTGGTGTCTGCGTGGTGCTAGTTCAGTCGGATCAAACAAAGGCGGTAGGTTGATGTGAGAGTGCAGGGGTGTGAGGAAAAAAACAACACACATTTGAATTTGCACCCAGTCGGCACGCAAGTAATTTGTACTTTGTCTCTGCAGTATTCTGTATCAAGCATCGGTCTAACACCTTAAATATGTGCACACGCTGGTTGGACATCATCACAGGGTGCCACCATTTGAATTTGTGTTGCTTTCATTGGAGCTCCTATGCTGGCCTGTTTAGTATGTGGCTCCAGCATGTGCATCAGGTTTAATAATATCTGAATGCCAGGGGAACAATAAACCTCTGCATCTTCTCCTCAAGTTGTACAGCAGGCCTGGTCCGCACAGTCAGCTCTGAATGAACTCTCCAATGTTGAGGGGGGATAAACACACACACACACAAAAACAACAAAAAAAAAACAACAAAGAAGGCTCCATGGTGCCCGATCAGGAGAGCAGCTCTACTGCATGTGTCAATAATAACCCTCGTATTTATCAAAGGTTTATTTTCTAAAGAAAAAAAAAAGCGGCGCAGTGACTAAACGAGCAGCTATTAAATCTGCAATGATCTGCTCAGGTAACGACGGTGAATTGTCCCCCCCTGCTACGTTTTCGCGTTTTAGCTGCGCAAACCCTAAAATACCGAACCGTTTTATCCGAACATCGTGCATGCACATCCTCCCCCGTTGTGCCGCTCCGCGTCCTGCACAATGCGCGCCGGAGCAGCGAATGCAGATCCGTGTGGAAATCCCACTGAAAGCGAACAAAGCCTTACCTAAACACTGTGCCCGTCCTCAGTGCATGCTGCTGCTGCTGCTGCTGCTTCTCCTGCTGCTGCTGCTGCTGCTGCTGTCCGGCGGTTCATTTTGCTTCGGTCCGCCTTGTTGCCCAGCGAGCATGCGACTCGGTTTGGATCGCCTCTGCTCTCCGTTCAGTGAAGACATCCACTACTACGCCGAGCCGAGTGGTTGTGTTGTCTGTCACATTGTTGCTGGCCTTTTTCTCGCATCCTCATCAGATTGTTGAGGGGCGGAGTTAGAGAGACGATTTTTATTTTTTTTTCTTCCAGTGAGGCGCTGAGGAGGCTTGTTGGCCTGGAAGGTAGGAAGGAAGGAAGGAAGGAAGGAAGGAAGTAAAAAGGAAGAGTGAAGGCATTGTAATAATGACACTGACCTGACCCTCATGAGACTGGGGTTGAGGTAAGACTGGATGAACTGTTAAAGTTCACACTGGAAATAAACATGGTTACAGGCTGCTACAAAACGCAATTGTCATGTCTGTTCTAACATGTTTGGTCTCAGATTATATCAAGACTTGAAAGCTATGCACGATCGAGGGGGAGGCCGTGACCTTTGAGTGGCAGCTCTCAGGTTGACATGCCCTGACCACCTCAGTCCGACTCGGCGCTCCGGGAGTTGGGTGCAGTCAGGCAATGCCAAGATGGCGACAGCCGATGCCACGCACACTGAGCTTCAAATCATCTTTATATGCAGCCAGTGGTCAACCTCCATAGACTGGCTGCAAACCAGCGACGTGCACAGGGGGGTTGCCAACTGCCCATATGTCCTTCTCGACTCACGTTGCCCTTCTGAGGGGGAAAAAAATGTACAATGGATGCAGAATTTCACGTAGGCCTAGATTAAAAAAAATAATAATCGCAAAGCCTCATTCACTTCCATTCGGGAACCGAAAGTGAAAGTCAGTAGGGGCAAACTCTGTTTACGTGGCTGCACCGCTGCACGTGACCGGCAGCGGCCCTAGTAGGAGCACGTCGAGGTTGTCGCATAGACAGTAAAGTTGTCGGAGAAGGTGAGTTTGTGATGTATAACAAACGATCATCAAGTTTTATTAACTGAATTCAAATCTTCATAAATCCAGGCTGAGTTTGCCACGTTTAGCAGACAGCTAGCTTGCAGACAAGCAGCCCGTTATCACACAGCAGGATTTTCATGACTCCAGTCATGTTTTTCTATTAGTAGTAGTTAAGGTGATTGAGTGCTGTATTTCAGTTTTTTTCCGAGGTCCGAGTCTTTGTGTATATATAAAGACCCTGTTATTCTCAGTCCTTTTTTGGGGGGGGGGGGGGGGGGGGGTTCAGGTCAGCAAGTTTACTCACACATGTAACATTTGTGTATTCTGTAGTCAGTCTGGAGATAATTAGATCAGAGTATATCCATATAGTTGGAGTGACTGGGGCACCAAAACGCAGCCTCTAAGTAACAAATTACCTGCCACGAAACTCGCTCGTTTCACCAATATTTTGTTATGATACGCTAGGGCTATTCCCCGTTGAGTCCGGAGTTACCTATTATCACCATCCGTGGTCTGTAGATTAACCCACTAAGCTCTCACCTGGATGATGTCATCTCTGAGCGTAGCACGCACCCATGACGGTCGGCTTGTTTGCCTGTAATTCGCTCCTGCTAGTTCTTTGCAACATGGCTGAATATTTTTCCGATTCTGAGGCTGTGGACGAACCATAGCAGACAACAAAATGTTGGTGAAATGAACGAGTTTCGTTAGTGGCTGCATTTCGGCGCCCCAGTCACTCCCACTATATGATCTAATCATTCCAGAAATAATGTCCAGGTTGTAAAAACAAACAGTTCCCCTTTAACAGACAACCAGATCTAGCACCATGTCACCTCTGGTTCCTGAAGTCCAAGATGCTGCAGGCAAATGCCGAACTTCATTCTGCACGGTGTATTCTTTTAGCAGAGTGTAATTAAGAGTAACCTAATCTTAACAGCTGCTGACTCTAGACACATAATTGCCAAACCAATATGAGTGGTATCTCCAATGAGGCTCCAAAAACAAGTGTCAATTCTCTGAGCTTATACTGTTGGACAAAAACTATGAGAAATATTGCAAGAACACACGCTGTCACACTCTTAAATTAATTTAAAGCATTTGAGGTGTTACATGCGTGTTTCTTGCAGTTTCTTAAACCATTAACAAACAGATGGAGGAAGTTGCACAGTGGTTGAGTTGAAGCAAATGAAACACAAAATTATTACACGGGGACCGTTTCAGTTCCAGAAGACTAAAGGTTTCTTACAGTGTGATATGGAGACAGAAAAGATTACAGTTGTAAGACTAAGGAGTCTCTGCCAGAGACGAGAAATTGGGTAATATAATCTTTTTAAATATTCAGCGTTTTGAGCTAACTGACCAGAGCAGTTACTGTAAGTGCGTTGGAGGACGTGGAGGACTTCCTTATACCAGAAATCAAAAGGAAATAAGTCGTATTCTCTAGAAATAAAGATATGCCCTGTGTGTATATGCTGATTTTAAAAACTTTCTGGTAAGTCTGTTCATATCAGATTTACAACAGGATGTGATAACGCACACATCCTGTTGTCAGCATTTCCCTTTTTTTTTTCACACTGATCAGACTTGATTTCATCACCCGAGACTGAATCAAACGTGTTTCGACATCCAACCCTGCTCGTTTCTTCATCTTTTGCACAGTGTCCAGCAAAACACGCCACGTCACCACCGAGTTTAGTTGTTATTTCACACGATAAATGCGGTAGCTCATAAAAAGACATTTTATGAGATTTGTGCACACACAAAGCTCATTCACTGTAACTGCCCTCAACCGCAAACAGCAGTAATGTCTGATCTCGGTTTAAATTAAACAGTCACTTGAACAGGAAACGAACACCTGCCTGCCATGTGAGATTGAGGCTTCATGCGTGACCTGATGCAAAGAACGGGCCGCAGAAAAATATATGCAGAGGGCCGCGCAGTTAAGCCGAGCAGTGTTTTATTCAGACGTCCTTTAACGTTTGATTGAAAACCTACTTTATAGGTTTGGATGCAAATAACTGTGTAACGTAGATCTGTTAAAGTGTGAAGGCTTTTCTGCATAATCAGAGTATATGTCTGCATGTGTGAGAAGGGGCGACTGTTTGTATTTTGCGTCACTGCGCAGCCAGTGCCGGGATGAGCCAGTGTTATTCAGGTTGTGCGTCTGTGCTCTGCTCTCTTAATTGCCTCATCAGTAAATGTCAAACATTCAAATGGCTCCGCCATCCAGATTTATTTATTCATTTTTGCTCTATCAGATGCAGGCGCGTCGGCTGCATGCTGCAATTACTGCTGCACGGCCAAATGTGCCAGTGAATAATAAATCACAGCACAAAGAGATCTAACTAGCTGTCAGTGAACCATATGAGCAACTGGGAAGTAAACATGCACTAGATGCTGTTTACTGTGGAAGCATTCTCTTTAACCAGGATGTTCCCCACAAAAAATCGCATGCACGTACAAAAAAAACCACACACGCATACGGATCAGGGAATTAGCAGCGATGCTCAAATTGTTACCCTGACATAATAAAACCAGAGGCGTTGACTCCATTGCACACATGCTGTTCTCTTCAAAGTGGAGCTCAATAACGGAGTGTTTGGAGGCAGATGACTCACATGAACTCGTGGATGTGCTCGGAGACTGTGACTGAAAAATGGAGAACGTGAGGGGGCTGTGGGAAGTGTGCTTCTGGCCCAGAGCAATATATTAAGACCCCTGCACTGAAATGTCTCCTACAGCCATCCCCAACATCCCCCCCAGCAGGTCAGCAGCTCTTTGTTGAACACCTGACTTGGGTGCTTATCATCTTCCTCCAGGTGCGCGTCACTCAGCAACACTCCATTATACTGTACCGCCGCCTTTGTGGTATTGAATCGAAAAAAGAATGAGGAAGAGAGACGCGTATGTGTGACCAGGTGGAAAATTCAGCTCGATCGCAGACGTGCAGCTCGGACCGTCAGGCTTTTTCGATTTTGCCATCGTCTGTGTTTAGTGTCTTAGCACATAGTATTTATTGCTGCCTTCAAATGGAACTTGTGCGTTTGTGATCATGTCATGTAGTTGCGTACATGCAACCACAAGTTGTGAGAACATTGCTGCCAGGAAATGTAAGCCAAGCCACCCATCCTAACAATTTAGCAATCTCGAAGACCGGGTAATGTAATGTAAGAGATGCAAAGACGTGAAATTGCACCCCACGCTTCCAGAAGCAGCTCCCACAAGTTGGATTGGTTGGATGGGCACTTCTTGCGTACCATACGGTCAAGCTGCTCCCACAACAGCTCAATGGGGTTCAGATCTGGTGACTGCGCTGGCCACTCCATCACCGATAGAATATGAGCTTCCTGCTTCTGCTCTAAATAGTTCTTGCACAATTTGGAGGTGTGTTTAGGGTCATTGTCCTGTTGTAGGATGAAATTGGCTCCAATCAAGCGCTGTCCACTGGGTATGGCATGGCGTTGCAAAATGGAGTGATAGCCTTCCTTATTCAGAATCCCTTTTACCCTGTACAAATCTCCCACCTTACCAGCACCAAAGCAACCCCAGACCATCACATTACCTCCACCATGCTTAACAGATGGCGTCAGGCATTCTTCCAGCATCTTTTCATTTGTTCTGCGTCTCACAAACATTCTTCTTTGTGATCCAAACACCTCAAACTTAGATTCGTCCGTCCACAACACTTTTTTCCAGTCTTCTTCTGTCCAATGTCTGTGTTCTTTTGCCCATCTTAATCTTTTTCTTTTATTGGCCAGTCTCAGATATGGCTTTTTCTTTGCCACTCTGCCCTGAAGCCCAGAATCCCGCAGCCGCCTCTTCACTGTAGATGTTGACACTGGTGTTTTGCGGGTACTATTTAATGAAGATGCCAGTTGGGGACCTGCGAGGCGTCTGTTTCTCAAACTAGAGACTCTAATGAACTTATCTTCTTGCACAGTTGTGCTACGCGGCCTCCCACTTCTTTTTCTACTCTGGTTAGAGCCTGTTTGTGCTGTCCTCTGAAGGGAGTAGTACACACCGTTGTAGGAAATCTTCAATTTCTTAGCAATTTCTCGCATGGAATAGCCTTCATTTCGAAGAACAAGAATAGACTGTCGAGTTTCAGATGAAAGTTCTCTTTTTCTGGCCATTTTGAGCGTTTAATTGACCCCACAAATGTAATGCTCCAGAAACTCAATCTGCTCAAAGGAAGATCAGTTTTGTAGCTTCTGTAAAGAGCTAAACTGTTTTCAGATGTGTGAACATGATTGCACAAGGGTTTTCTAATCATCAATTAGCCTTCTGAGCCAATGAGCAAACACATTTCACCATTAGAACACTGGAGTGATAGTGGCTGGAACTAGGCCTCTATACACCTATGTAGATATTGCACCAAAAACCAGACATTTGCAGCTAGAATAGTCATTTACCACATTAGCAATGTATAGAGTGTATTTCTTTAAAGTTAAGACTAGTTTAAAGTTATCTTCATTGAAAAGTACAGTGCTTTTCCTTCAAAAATAAGGACATTTCAATGTGACCCCAAACTTTTGAACGGTAGTGTAAAAGGATGAAGACTACTTCACAAAGCTAAACTTTATACGACCTTACGACTTCCGTTTCTGAAAATGTCTCACAACCTGACAGCTCTGAGGTTGAGCATGCGACAAAAACAGGACGTTGAGGTGATCTCTTCTTGTGAACACGGTTAACACAAACCACTTTGAAGGCACCATATGTTTTATTTTAACAAGAGAAAATGCTCCGAGGCGGAGGTCCAGCTGGCGCCAAACGTAATGCTGTCTCATGTTAGAGCAGGGATCCTTACAGTAGCTCAAACACTGATGCTAACGCTTTCCTGCAGGCTGTGAGCTCTGACGTCCCTTCAGCTTTTATCTCTGCCCATATACGGGCTTTTTTGGCAGCAACAACAACTCTTATCATTGCTACCTATGTAATCATCACTGAGACTGAGCGATAACTGTGATTGAGATGAATCAGCGTGCAGTCCAAGCTTTCTGCCTCTTCTGAATTCACATCCGAGCATCTGGCCATCTCTCTAATCTACCCCACTTTGTTGTTCCTTTCCGCTAATTGTGAGCATTAGAAACCTGCGAGAGCGTGACGGTTACCATGGCGATGCACTGATGTGCTTGGCTGTTTCGAGCCTTCGATATCCTGGTCATTTCATGCCATCTGTTTGCCCCCCCGATCGCAGCATCTTATCTGATTCGGAAAATCATGCGCGTCGACAAAACAAGTGCCTCGACCGGCTTAACGGGCTCATCCGCGTCCGCAAAACGCGGGTCGAGGTGTTTCACGGAGGGCCGGCGGTTTGAGGGATGAGCCCTCGGAGAGCATTTTATTAGGATCATTATCAGTCCTTCAAATGCAGCGAGAGAGCGACCAGTAAACGGGCAAATGATGTGGCGAAAAGACAGCAAGTGGGCCCGGAACAGAGTGTGACGGAGGACAAATATATCTGGTGGCTACAGGCCACTGGATGGGTCTCGTGATCTCTTCTCTGCAGCATGAATATCCCAGGGAGAAGCAAACTGATCTGGGGCAGGAATATGTTAAGCACACTCTGTCTTTTAGGGTTTTCTTGTTTTCTGTAACCACTTATCCCAGATGTCACTGGACGAGAGGCGGGGTACACGCTGGACAGGTCTCCGGGCTAACACAGAGAGACAGACCACTCACACCTATGGCCAATTTAGAATCACTTGTTAACCTAATGAGCATGTCTTTGGACGGTGGGAGGAAGCGAGAGTACCTGGAAAGAACCCACGCACACACAAAGAGGACATGGAAACACCACACAAAAAGGTTCGAGAATCGAAACCAGAGACATCAGTGCTAACTCACCACACCACCGCGCTGCCCGTTTCACGAAACTATTTCTATAGAGTCGCGTTTACCAGAACACGCGTTTCATTTATAGAGATGTACAGTTTGTGCAGAAGGGCGAGCGTACCTCCTTTTGAGCATTGCGAGGCTGTGAAATTAGGAGTCCTCTTTAGCACTGTGAGAATGTGAAAGTGGAGGTGGGGAGGTCGTGAATGATACATAAGTCTAGTGTGGAATTATTTGTCCGGTAAACGACTCAATCTGTGGAATAATACGTTGTTAGTGACGCGGTAGGGACAGTAAGAAAGCTAGTGTGATGATTATCATTAATGTCACTTCTGCTTCACATTCGGTGATTCGGGTTCGTTGAACCAGTGACACCCATTATACGCGTTCAGTACTTCCCGATTGATGACTCTGCCGCTGTGTGAAGAAGTTTCACAGCAGAGAGTGTGCAATTTTACAATCTTTACAAACCTTAACAACGAAGACCATCAGTGAACGGCAACAAGTCTTCCTGGGATCGTTACAAGACACGATATTGTTATTTTAGCCGCACGCGCTTTCAGTTTAAGATCCCACAACGTCCACACAAGCGCATAAGAGAAAGAGAGAGCTGGAGTACAGGAGCACTATAGATGGTGAGTCATAAAATGACTTAACTGAAGGAGACAACAGTCAACTCAGTCCAGAGGAACCACTTAAACCTCCCAAACCCCCACAATGACATCCGAGAGACCTAGAAAATGTTGAAAGAAAGCCTTGGGCTGAAGACTCCATGAGGAGCTCAGCACAGACACGAGATGACAGACACCGCACTGGATTAATCCAAACAAAGTATGCATGATTTATTACAGACGAGTGTGTAAACCTCAAAATACACTCCACTTCAACCGGTTCATGCGCCTCTGCTGTTTTTATATATTTGCAGGCACTGCTCCTTGCATGCGGTGGAGTCCTACAACCACGGGGCTACGAATTAAAAAATTGAAAACATGAGACGTCGGCGCAAGAAGACATTACTGAGTTAATGCGCCTTCTTCTTATCAAAGCATTCAAAGAGAAAAGGCCAGTACAAAGGCGAGGCTGACGAGCTGTGTCCCGTCACTCTTCCGCTTCCTTTGACTCGCTTCGTTCCCCGCTTTGTCCCGCCTAAATATTACATGTGCGGTGGGAAGAGCAGCCGATGATGGATGTGTTGCAGTTACACCTGCTATTTTTCCACACTTTCTCCAGCCCTCGACGGCGATGGATGAACTCGGCAACCCAGAAGGAAGGGGAAACGAAGGAGAGGAGGCCTTGACGTCGCAAACGCAGCCTCCGCGTGACCTCCGCGTGTACAGTAACAAAGACCTCCAGGGTGCTCTTCGCCCGTGTCAGAGAAAGACCTCTTTAACCACGTGGCTGCTGGACAATAACGGTCAGTCTTTAAAAGTTAAGAGATCTAAAGTAATTTAAATGTTAAAGAATCAGTGGAGAAAAAAAAGTTTGCCTTGACCTTCTGCTCCTATTTCACACTGCAGCTACACGACAAGAAAGGAACATCCCTCACTGAGGGCGTTCTTATGCTTTCAGTGTCTCTTACAGCACAGAACTATCTAAATGTATCAAAATACTGAGTTATCTCAAATAACCTGAAAGAGGAAGAGGAAACAAAACAGCAAAATGAGGAAGAAGAGCAAGAAAACGTAGCTTTCTGTCTGTGGAGCCTGTAGGTGTGAAGATCCAGCTAGTCCTCCGAGTCATCGTCAAAAAAGCTCTACGCAGTGTACAGACAGTTTTGATTGCATATGAATTTAAGCATTTAATAAAGTGCAACTTATCTGGAGAAGAAGAAAATGTGAGGAAACAGAATCTAAACAGCAACGTGTGATGATGGAAAAGTACTTAGAGTGATCAGAAAACAGAAAAAAATGCGTGGCAACTGGCCAGCCCCCAATTACCGTGAGGGACTATGTGCTTAAGTCAAAAGCTTAAAGGGGAACGACTGTTTTTTACAACCTGGACAATTTCTGGCATAAAATATGGTAATTTATTCCATTTAATCCATATAGTGGGAGTGACTGGGGCACCAAGACGCAGCCTCTAAATAACGTATTATCTGCCGCAAAGCTCGTTCATTCACCAATATTTTGTTATCGTACACTAGTGCTTCTTTTTTGCAACATGTCTGAATATTTTTCCGATTCTGAGGTTGTGGGGGAACCATAGCAGTAGGGTGTGCCCGGCACTCAGAGATGCTATCATCCAGGTCAGAAGATATCATCCGTGGTTTGTAGGTCAATCTATAGACCCTGGATGATGATAACAGGTAACTCCAGACTCAACGGGGAATAGCACTAGCGTATCATAACAAAATATTGGTGAAATGAATGAGTTTTGTGGCAGATAATGCGTCATTTAGAGGCTGCTTTTCGGTGCCCCAGTCACTCCCACTATATGGATATACGCAGATCTAAATATCTCCTGACTGACTACAAATTACACCAAAGTTATATGTGTGAGTAAACGATAATATTTTATGCCAGTAGCTCTCCTTTAAGAGCTGCTACTAGTGTCAAGAATGAAGCTTTGTGTTGTTGTTTTTTGTCGAGCTGAATGGCTGAAAAAGGATCGTGGCCTCATCATCGATCAGCCAGGCAGTTATTCATAAGTTTATTTCAATTTTTTGGTTTTACAAATGCTAGAAGATTGTCGGGGTGGAAAAAGCCAGGCCACGATAACTGAAACGATGAAGTGATTATCACAGTAAATGTTGTTTCTGCATGTATAGTTCCTCAAAGAAGGACCTGAAAACATTTATGTGTTGTTGTTGTTGTTGTTTTGAGTGTGCCAGTGTGATGGAAACTTTTCCGCGTGTGAAACTCATCATATTTTCAGGTTTATTTTTATTTAGCCACTCGGTGGAGCGTCTGGAGCCCGGTCGCTGTCACTTGCCGCTATGTTCATTTGTGCCGCTGTTTTTTTTCGCAGCGGTCTCGGTCCCCTCGAGGCTTCCCTGATATTTCTTCACACTGTACCTGTCACTTCCTGGGAGACGGCAGCCCCACTCCCACAAGCCGAACCATAAGGCAATATCACGCTGCGTCAGCTCACCTTTTGTCACTTTCAGTACTCTCTCTGGGTCTCCGGGGCTTCAGGAGCTGTGTTCCACTCTTTACTTCCTCATTAAAGTATTGCCCGCACGGGCTTCACACTTATGAAAACAGCAAATGGCTTTTTTTTTTCTAGTTGCATGTCTTGCAGCGTGTTCGCCATGCTGATGAGGTTTTAGCTTGATGCCACATTCCTGCAATTCTTCACAAACTTACTGTCATGCCGTGCCAACCAAACGTCGTCCGCATACTTCCTTTTTAAATGAACGTTACATTTTTAACAGCATCTAAGTAAGATGGCACCGTCCTTCTACCTCTGTCCTCTTTATTTCCTGGCTATGCTTGTAATCTTATCTGACTGATAAACTAGATGTAATACATATGTAATATGTTGTAACTCTTGTATCTCTAAAGCGGCTTTTCTTTTCTTTTTCTTAATTTTACAATTATTATATTTTTTTAATAACATATACATTCACAGAGCTACGGTGTGTTTGTAAGTAAGCACACATCAGCAGGTTTTCTGGCGCCGGAGGCAGGCGCTGTGTCACCCCCCCTCCCCTCCCACCCCACCACGCAGTTTCATGCTGTCAAACTGGAAAAGACAAGGATGAGGGTGGTCGCTTTTAAAGCAACACATCTCCAGGCAGGCACGGCTCTGTCTGGTCCTCCATTATATTGCTGCACCCGCCTCGCGCTAGTTTGGATCTAGGTTGTTTCCATGGCGACCAAGTATTTGATGGACAGCTCTGTGTATGATGGCCGGTCTGCTACGAGAGCTTCTACTCTCTGTTGTCTTCCCGAACAGGATGCTAAGGATTCAGCAAGTCTGCACATCTGCTTGTTAATGCATTCAGCGCATACTGTATATATATAAATATAGAAATATATAGAAATATGTAAATATACATATATGTGTGCAGTAAATGCATGTACTGTGATGCTTTCGCTGTGTAGGAATTAAACAGTTGCCTTCACACCCCACTCCCAACAAATCTACTTTTAGGTACAAACAGCGCCCACACTGTATTTTCTCACAGCCAGTACAGTACAGACACAAAAGAATTCAGGCGTCTGAGGCGTGAAAATTTGGTTCGTGTCCTAAAATTGTTGCTGCGTCACACAGAAAATAAACAAAAGCGAGCTTTCAAACTCACCCTTGTGCATCTCAAATCATTCGTGGACTGTGTGACGCCGTCGCTGTGTAGGTTAGATTTCCCTCTGGCAGTGGTGGAATGTAAACGAGCGCTTTTACCCAAGTACTGTATTTAATGTAGATTTGTGGCGGCATTAGATGCTGCTTAATACTTTCCACTGCACCAGAGTGAAGAGGAAATTATTGTGGTGACTGCTACATATGGTGAGCTTATCAAATATTAAGTTTTATAAGAAGAAAATACACGTTAAGAAAAAAGTAAGTTATTACTTACACCATAATGGAAGCATCTGTAATGACTGAATAATCATTTAAATGCTATTCTAGTATAAAAAGGCCAATATTTCTGCACAAGGGAGTAATCTTTTGATACTTTATGATGCTATCATTAATCATGCTATTACATGGAAGGTGTGTAGACTGGAAGTATTTCTATACTTTATTAAACTGCCTGAATAAAGTTCTTTCATAGTTACTGCTCATAGAAGGTGCGATTAGCCTCTGGTTGTGAGAGCTAGTGTTTTGACAAAGTTGAGAAAGGTCTTAATCACTCAACTTGAAAAAGGAAGATGCATAAACGTAAAGATTTCTGTGACTTCCGTCGGGGGTTTGCTCTGAGCAGTTCCACTTTTCAAGCTCAAGTTTCATTACCTCTAAAATATATCATTTAGATGTGTTTTCCTGCTGAAAAAAAAGGGAGGATGTAGTATAATCACAAATCTCTCCTCCAGAAACTATTTTCAAAGGAGATGTATCAAAGTGTTTTGGCAGTGAGAGGCAGCAAAGCCGTCTTTAAAGGATTACTGGGCGAGTAGGAAGAGATGTTTCACTTCTTTTCTTCATATTCTCTCCAGCTGCATGAGGCACGGTGCTATTATCGACGGTTTTTCTTTCTTTGAGATTTTAAGAAGTGGCTAGTAACAATTTGCTTCTTTTACGCAACCGAAAACAACAGCATCGAAAGAGACGACAGCGGGAACCGACCGCACCGCTTGACAGCGCGGTTTCACTCCCAGCATGCACGCGACTCAACACCTGCAGGTCGCTGGCACCGTATGCTTTGGTGAGCAGATCGCATGGAGAGCAGGACCCTCGCACCCGTACGCGAGAGAGGAGTCTCATTTTCATGCAACGTGATCTTCGTACTACAGCACATACTCGCTGTAAGCTACACGCGCTAACGAGCCGCAGCTCTGGGGAACAAAGCAGCCGTCTAATCCATCAAGAAGTTTCGGGCAACAAGGATTTGCATGACAAAACAAATATCGTGAAAACGCTATTAAGATGATGTTGGGGTCTGAGGGAAATTGCCTCGGCCTCCTGCATAATTTCACAGCACGAGTTCGTCTTGTTATGCTGAAGCATGACGAGCACAACAGGTAGGCAGCAGACATGTGAGGTGTGATTGGTGGTCAGCGTTAGCCGTACATAATTCAGTCCCCCTTGCCAGAGAGCGCGGTCGCAATTATTTTGCAGCGAGGCGGGCTAACATGTGTATGCGACATTACACACAAATCAAGGTGGCGTGTGTCCACTTTGACCACAAAAGCCTCAATTGTTGCTTTATGAGCGTGCGGCTTTGAACTGCACTGTGTAATTTCACTCGAGCTCTGTTTAGGCTCTGGAAGCCGGTTTCCTTTTTCCCCAAACGGCCAGGCTCCCCATCAGATATAATGAGGGAACATGGAAGCCAAAGTGGAGGTTTGAAATGGTAATTAGTAAGACTCCCTGCAACTAAAAGAGTCAGAGGGACTGATTTAGCACAGCAGAATTAGAGATTGGGAGACAGTAATAGGACGCATTGAGATGGCAGTCGTATATTTAGCTGAGGTACCCAGGAGCAGCAGTTTTCAGATTTTAGCTCGACGGCCATAATATCTATTTATACTTCGGGGTGAAAGGAGCATGGTTGAAACTATGTTCGCTATGCTTCTCCATTCAGATAATTACAACCTGGCATGATTACATTCGAATAACAATAGCTCGGATTGGTTGAAAGACACAGCAGAAGGATAACCCGTGCTGTTTACAAGGAACGGCAAAACAGAAGAACGAGAAGGAAGAGAAATGCGGAACGAGATACTAAATTTCACCGGACATGCTGCCTCGCAGACTTTCCCAATGGTGTGCTTGTTGCATCACGTTTGTGATTTGTTTGAAATCACAAGATGCCTCTTCGAAGGTACAAAGATGCGAGATGCTGGATTCTCATGTGGCTGCACACAAGAATCAGGGGGTTAGCGGTTCTATGCCACATCCCAGAGTGTCCTTGAGCAATACACTGAACCTCCAGCTGCTCCAATCGGTAGAGGAGCGCTGTATTGAAACCAAGGCCATTTACTATATAGTCATGTTTTACTCTTGTGTTGAAGATTAGTGATCTGATCTGCAAACGAGTCTACAACCACACTATTTAACCTCTCATCTATGCTGTTTGACACTTTGCACAATATAACTGCATATTCCATGGCCTTATTTTTTTCTATTGCACAGGCATATTCATATTGTTATTCATATTTATTCTCATATTTATTCTCATATTTATATCACTGTTCAGTCCCATTCCATTTTGACTTAGATATTTCTTCATTTTCTCTTTTTGAGAGTATGTTGGGTACTATTTTTTCACATCTTTGCAGAGCTGCAAAGCAAATCTCTGCGCTGCACGAGCCTGCGTTCTGCAGTGACAATAAAGGGTAATCTATTCCATTCTCCTCGCGCACAGCTATGCTTTAAGCTAAAAGTTAGCGTGCTAACATGCTCCTGCGACTAATTAACCATCCTGGTGTTGAGTGTGACTCCGTTTAGCATGCTAATATCCGCTAATTAGCGCTAAGGCTGAAAGGATGTCATTATGATTTTGAAAGTATCGTATGCGTTGTGCTAGACAAAAATTGAAGTGATCACCAGAGTAATTACCCTTCATCCTGTTGGGACAATGACTGTCTGAACCAAATTTCATGGAAATCCATCTGGTAATTATGAAGACATCCAGCCTGGGGATATATCATGTGGGAGCCATGGATGTCTGTGCTAAATGTTGTGCCAATCTATCCAGTAGATTCAGATTCTGCTAATCAGGGGACTCATTCCCTGGTGCCTTTGCATTCTTGTGGATAGAAATGTTATTGGTAATCCATGTAGCTTGTAGCTGAGATGAGCGTGGACAAAAGTGGTGCTGGATTTTTATTTGGTATTTTGAAGAGAAAGCAGGAAAGGAACCTGCCATGTAACAGGGCTAAAGTCTGAATGCTGCAACCTCTGGAACAATTAAGCCAATGTTTAAGCAAATCAAATGGCCTCTCAGAGTTGGCTCCAGCCTTCTTCCAATAAATTTTATTCATCCACAAGGGAAATTGCTTGGTCACAGTAGCTTTTTTGTACATAAAAAACACTCTTAAGAACCTCAGATAAAAAAGATTAAATTAATTAAAATTGAAAAAAAAAAATAAGTAAAATAAAATCTAGTAAAATAAAATAAAAGTAGTATAAGCAAAAATGTACAAGTTAGTATATTAGCATATGGACAAATAGAGAACGAAGAATATAAATTATATATCCAGGGTAAGGTGTAAGGTGTAAGGTGCAGTAGTGTCCATTAACATTTATAACATGGAGTTATCTATAGCTATAGCTATAAACAGGTTTACAGCTGGTACAAAAAAGCTTAACGGCAACTTTATTTGGGTGAATTTTTATACAGCTCTCTTGTATTAAACCATAAAGTTATGCAAAACCAAGGGTGTGACTGCTTTAAATGACAAGTGGGCACAATCTCAGGTCATGACTCGTCTCCTCAGCCATCACCTGCTTTCCTATACCTCAACGCAGCTCCACCTCTTTGCTAATTTCTGCTGCAGAAGCCTCCACACACAGGAAACCTGGGAGATGTCAGGGTTCGTCCTCTGGGTACCATGATTGAGACAAAAAAACAACACTACGATGTGTTTAAATTGAGATATTTTATTTACTGAGCGTCAAAACTGCTCCTCAGGAAAACTGTGGGTGATGACAGCTCATGATAATTTACTAAATTAGCTGGGGTTTGGTTTAGCAAACAATCGCATTTCAATAGCGGATTTGTCGGGGAGTATTCCTGCTGCAAATACACGTTTGGGGCACTAATGAGTTTTTATGTCACCAGGTAGTGTGGATTTATTCAAAATAAACTACATGTTCATGGTAATAAAGGGACCTGTCAGGCCGTGCAACAGCATGAATTTATTCATGTGTTTTTATTAGTTTTTTGGCAACAGTGGAGCTCTGTGTCACAGAGGAATAAACTAGACAGGCAGCACTTGTTAGTAACATCACTTTATTGTTTGTTTGTCTTTTCGTGGATTTGTTGACAATGAAAAGCCTAAGAAATATATCTGCAGCGTTATCTTCTCAGGCCTTTAGGTATTTCACCAAACCGCATTATACTGTGTGTCTCCTGGACACGGTCGCTTTTAACCAATTTAAAAAGAATTTCTTACCCCTGCGGTTTAGCTGTGACTGCACGCTGTGGAACATAAATAAGAAGAAGTTCTGCAACTTTATATTTTTTAACGGCTTATTATATATGACTTCGATAATTTGGTGCAGAAAGAAAAATGAGAAGAAAATTTTCATGTTTTCCTTCTTATAATATGCAACAATGCAGGTAACTGACATTTATTAAAAAAGAAAAAGAGAAAAAAAAAGGAAATAATGTGTCACCTTTGTGCAGAATGGTGTGGACACATTTCTGAATCATGCAGGAGTTTGCAGCAACACACCGAATAGCTCAGTTACGCAGAAATATATTTCTAAAATCATGCCAACAGTGAGGCTAAAGGTTTACCCAGCATCTCTGTGACTCGCTTCCTGCTCTGGGCTGCCCAAAGGCGGCCATTAAAAGCCTGGAATGAGAAGGTCTTTCTGCGCACTCATCCAAGTGTGACGACCAGTAGGTTAGGGCGATACATGGGTCATCACGGATCCATTCAGGGCTTTCAGCTGGAGTGTTTGCCTGGCATGATGCCACAGAAAGGTCACCAGTACGTGAGATAACATTTTCACAACCATCTCATGCTTGGCTGGACTACTTTGGATGCAGGATGACGGCGACAACAAAGCCAGGGTTGGTTTGAGGGGGTCTCCAGGGTAAAAGGAAGAAGCAAAGAAAAGACAACGGTGTCAGAAACAGAGTCGCTGTTTAAATCAGCCTTTGTGCCACTTTCACCGCGGGGTTTTATCTCACTGCTGAACTGTGTTTGTATTACAGATTTTTGTGCTCTGGAGACAACTGATATTTGGGATGGAGCATAATTACGGGTTCACCTTTTAATATATCAGCATGAATAATGGGTTGTGAAAGGAAACAAATTGATAAGGATATTAAAACGCAACAAAAATACAGTTGAGGATGCACGGCACGCCTAAATACTTGTCACTCCTAAATACTTGTCACTCCTAAATACTTGGCACTCCTAAATACTTGTCACTCCTAAATACCTAAATACTGACATGCTGTCACTTTGCTTCACCATTAATGACTTGCTAAGAAAGACAGGCTTTAAAATTAACCTTCACGTACACAGCGTTTAGGTTTGATATTTATAGCACACTTCATGTTCAGCCAGCTGACCTACAGCTGGTCAGCCGTTACAAATTCATGCTGCCGAAGTCTTGCTGTCAGTAAATGAGGTGAGCACCCTCTCGTGATATTTACAACCATCTTACACTTAGGCTATGTGGTTACTAGCATTTGAATGAGAAGCATTTCAAAGTCATCACATTTAAAAGCCTGGAGGAAATCCCCAAGTTCCCAAAACCATGTACAATGTCATGCATATTAGAGCTGAAATAGTCCAACGTGATGGATCAGGAATCTATACTATGTTGGGTTTTGAGTGTTTCACTTGGAATAGTAACTTTCATACACACTAATCAAGCATAACATTATGACGACCTTCCTAATATTGTGTAGGTCTTCCTTGTGCCTCCAAAACAGTTGCGAGTCAGCAAACAATGGACATGGGTCTTCTGAGGATGTCCTGTGGTGTCTGGCAACAGGATGTTGTTAGTGGGGGCCTTTGGGTCCTATTGGCTGAGGGGAGGGTCCTTTCTTTTTAGTCGTTCCTAAACCGTTTTTGTGTGCGTCTAAGTGGATGCTACACACCTAAGTAAAATCCACACGAATGCCAGGTCCAAAAATTTCCCAGCAGAACTTTGTAGTGTGACAAGATTTACTTCTCCTGTCAGTGGTTTTAATATTATGCCTGATCAGTGGGTATATGAGCACGTATAAGGTTGCCATCCGTCCCCTGAACAACGGTACTTTGTCCCATATTACCGTGAGAATCAAGATAGTGTGTAAAATGTCAATGGAATTAATGAATAACAGGGCGCTTTATATGAACATTTACGGTAAACTTATTCCCAGGTCGTCTCTGACAGACGGAATCCCGCTCATCTCATTCCTCGAGGTGCTGTTGATTGCAAAGAAGATACCGGAAGACAACAAAGCAACAACTTTTCCTCTCACTTTCTGATTTCACTTTTCTTATTGCACTATTACAAAGAGGAATGTTCTGCTTTCTGTTGTTCTATATTAATTTATACAGTTTGAAGTGAAGCAGGACATGTTTCTGCTAGTTTTGTTATTTTGTATTAAAAATAAGTTCATGTGTTCATATCACTAAAAAATACGCATCCAATTCAATTCAGGTTCAAATCAAATAGCTAAAAAATTATTTCACGCACACAAATAAGGTTTAAGAAAATTCACCACGCCCTGAAGGGTGAAGGCAGTCGGGTCGGCTGCCCCGCCTATGAGGTGTCCCTTATTTATTTTCCAGGGGTTTGGCAACCCTACATACTGCCCAGCTTTAGCCTACTATACAATATACTATGTGATAGTTTAGCTAATGTGGAATGAGTTAATTTTGTTAATCTCTGATCTTAGCAGGATTTAAAAAGGGGAACCATATCATGTAGTTGACACGTGTATTTAGACGGACAACGGACCCCAGTTGCTGATTCAGCCCTCCGTGTGTCAGTCTTGTGGGAGGCAGCAGGAAGCCACTTACACATGCACTCATTTAATGTTAACACAAACAAGACGACGAGTGAAGTGCACTCACATTTGAAAAGAGTTGCATTGAAGTGGATGTTACATTAAAGCAAAAAAGCGAAACTGTGTAGAACTTTCTGTGACCCGTCTGAGAGATATCTCAGATGAGTCCTTGGTTAAACCCGGTGTTACATAAACTTGAGACTCCTGAGTCGTCGTTAGAACAAAGGGAATAGTTTTTCTTTACTCCATAGTCAGTCTTGCAACACTTTTGTTTCTACTTCTTTATAAAAAAAAATTATATATCCACTTGGTTTGTGGATTGTGAGCTATATGAGACATCGTATGACATAGGTTTTTCCGAAAATGCGGACGAGGATTTGAACTGTAAAACCACGCAATCAGACCTCAGGTAACATCTGCTCAGACATGTAGTTACAAACATCCTGGTCACACAGACAGCCATAAACTGTAGATAATGATATGCTTTCTGGTTGTGGTGCAGCTGATGCCACATCATCTCTTTCCCTCTGCCCTTTATCAGGAGATGCTGCCTCGTGGCTAGGGCTGCATAAGTGCACCCCAGGGTTCCCCTTTGACTCATTCCTGAAACCGAAACACTCAAGACTAGAAACTCAGCTGTGTTTTGTGTCTCTGTTCTTTAACCTTGAAAAAAAGGAGATCTCTATGGAGATTCAGATACTGTAACTGCTGAGAGGAGTTCAGTCACATGAGAGAGCAGCTGGATGAAATGAACATTCCCCTGAGGCCTGGATGCCGCTTCTGATACTCCTACTGACACACCGCATGCGTAAAGGTTGAATAAGCATTACGGCACCGTGAAAAACACGACCCTAAGGTCCAGCTCATGTGCAGAGGCGACCCCACCCAACCGCAATGAGCTGCACGTTTGCATGTGTGTTTCAGGTCTAAAACATTTCCTTCTGGTCGTTCTCGCTCCCACTGCGTGAGGGCTCCTTCCTATTGCATATAGACATGTACTTTTTTTCACAGCCAATTTGCAAGATAAGCCACCTTAAGTACTTTTTAGTACATTTCCCCGCAATATCATGTTCTCAATCTGAGGGTGAAAGAATGTTTTTCATAACAAAAGATATGAACTTCCTGTTCAGACAGGACACTGTTCAGCAGAAAGTTTGCATAGCGCACCAAAAAGTGTTGTAATGTGCATGTGTGTGGAACAGGACCTGTCAGCATAACAAAATACAGTTTCACAATTTGTCCTATTGTTTTTTTTTTTTTTTTGGTGACATTACTTGGTCTCACCAAAACAAGAACTTTATTTAAGACCAGCATCCAGGCAGTTCAGCCTAAAAAAACGTCTAAAATTTGATCGATATAAAAACGCGTGGCAGTGTCTTTTTATCTGTTATGACCGCGGGCTGTTTCTGTAATGCTTTGTATATTTATTGGGTGTGGATTTGGTGCAGACAAGGGTTGTGACATAATGATATAATAAAGGAACAACGTTGCAGAATTTTTTATTTATTTTTTATTTATTTTGGCTGCAGCAATCAAAGTCAAACTCCATGTTGGTGCTTTATGGTCACAGTTATCTAATATCTATACATGAAGACTACTCTGGAGTATCTATGCTCACCCAAACATCACTATCCTCTTTGCAGCTTCCTGTTTGAACCATCTGTGAATCTTTTTCCTGTGTGACTTCCTGGAAAACTGGAGAACCAATGACAAGGGCAACAAATCCCTGATTTCAAGGCCTGGGGGAGGATGAGGGACTTGGGGCAGGTTGAGGAGGAGGGGGTGTTGGGGAACAGAAAGTGGCTGAGCTGTGATGTATGGCCGAGTAAAACGACCGAGTGCCAGAGGTCGAAAGACAAAGATCTGAATGTGCAGTGGCGTGATGAGTTAGGGGAGTGGGGGAGGAGCAGAGTCACGAGGGGTCCTAAATGAACTAACAACAAAGAGGAAGATGTTGGGCTGGGAAAGTCTGAATGTATGTGTGAAGTCGAGGGGGAACTGTTGTTCGCAGTAACACAACCCACCGGCTTGAATCTACTGTTGAAATTATTTGAATTAATGAACGATTTCTGTGACATATCAGTCAGTTGCAATAATTCTTTGTAATTAAAGATGCTGAGTAATTGTCAAGGATTCATTGTAAATCAAATCTCACGCTTTGATTTTTTCCTTACTCTTTTTTTTGCCCCATTGCTCTTTAAGTGCCAGTCAGTTATCGACCACTTCGGTTCCTCTAGTGCCGTCCATTGACCGTACACAAAGACAAACGGGGCTTCTGTCACGTCCACATTAGAATTCCTGAAGAATGGTTTTGAAGCTCAGTGTGCCACCATGGACTCACCCAGCTCCGCTAATTCAAAAGACTGGATGACAGATGCCTCAGCAGACAGTTAGACTGAGGGCATCCAACTGTTATGCAAAGTGGCCACAACCTAAATTATGCATATGTCTTCATACAATTTAAACAGGTGAATAATATAAGAAAAGTCATGGCCATGCGTTTTTATGAAGGTTTTGATGAAGGATAATTATGTTTATTTCTGTTCTAACATTGCACATTTCAACATGGAGGTCTATGGGGTTGACTCACTTCCATCCTCAAGCAGCCATTCAAGGATCTGCAGTTTTTGACACTTTGACGCTGGTTTCATTTTTTGGTACCTATGGTGTAAGTCACTGCTATGACTTTTCCTCTAGCAATCATCAGCTTGACTATAAAAACTAAGAGGACTACTGTTTTTTTACAACTTGGACCTTATTTCTGGCATAAAATACGATTGTTTACTCACCCATATAAGTTTTGTGCAAATTGTAGTCATTCAGGTGATATTTAGATCTGTATGTCCATAAAGTGGGAGTGACTGGAGCACCACAGCACAGCCTCTAAATAACGCATTATCTGCCGTGAAACTCGGTCATTCCACCAATATTTTGTTATGATACACTAGTGCTACTCCCTGTTGGGTACGGAGTTACCTGTTACCATCATCCAATGTCTGTAGATTGACCTACAGACATTGGATGATGTCATTTCTAAGCACTGTGCGTTTACTTTAATTTGCTACTGCTATGCTATTGCTATGGTTAGTCCACAGCGCCATGTTGCAAAAAACTAGCAGTAGCAAACAGGGACTCAACAGAGAATAGCACTAGCATATCATAACAAAATATTGGTGAAATGAACGAGTTTTGTGGCGGATAATGTGTTATTTAGAGGCTGCTTTTTTGTTGTTGTTAGCATGTTAGCATGTTAATGTTGGCATTTTGCTCAGTTGCTGCTGCATGTTTGTTATTTTCTGATTAGCTGATTGATTTATGGGGTAGGCCCAGCTTTGTGGTGGTTAGCGCTGACGTCTCACAGCACGGGAGGTTATGGGTTTGAATCCATCGTCCGACTGGGGCTTTTCTGTGTGGAGTTTGCATGTTCTCCCCGTGTCTGCATGGGTTCTCTCCTGGTACTCTGGCTTCCTGTCACTGTCCAAAGACACTGGTGATTCTAAATTGGTCGTAGGTGTGAATGTGAGTGTGAATGGTTGTCTGTCTCTTTGGGTTAGCCCTGCGATAGACTGGCGACCTGTCCAGGGTGTACCTCTCGCCCAATGACAGCTGCGATACGCTCCAGCCGCCCCGCGACCCTCCAGAGGACAAGCGTTTACAGAAAATTAATGAATGGATGAATGATTTATCAAGACTATAATGAGCAATTTTTATTAATGTAAACATCAAAAGCAGACACACGTTTCTGCATAAATATTCAAGCCATGAGTATTTCTAATGAATACACTGATGAGTGTGAAAATTACAGGTAGCAGACCTTGCTTTAAAATGTGGTGAAAATGTAGAGGGAGTCAAAGGCAAGCAGAGGCAGCGTAGGATGGATGGAGCGAGGTTGTTATGACAGATGGAGAGAGGAGAAAAAGAAGGATGTTTGATAACTTACACCCATCTGCAGTGAAAGGATGATAAATGACTTCCATTTACAGTGGGAGCAAGACTTCCTTTTGCGAGGCTTCCCTGCGGGCCCTGACCTCTGCGGCCGTCACTTCTGTCCTCCCATGAGCTCTGTCTATCTAAAAGTCCCTTTTCATTCTGCCAGACGTTTTCAGTTATCATGTTAAAGGATCACACATCAGGGTTTAAATGATTAAATAACGAGAGCGCAAACTCCACCGTACGTGAGCTGTATTTCTGAGAAGCATATTTCAAAGAAGATCATGTATGAATATTTTACCGAGGCTGCTGCTGATGAAACTGTGTTCAACTGAGAGTTACATCATCAGCAACAACACGGGGCTAATTGACTAAAATTAAAGGGGAGGATCAACATGTTTGAAAGTAGTTTAAGGAAGTTCGGTACAGGTATTTTTTGACCGGAAAAGTGACTTCCTGTAATCTTGTTGTCACAAGATTATCATGCAACCATGACTGATGGTATTTGAATGTGAGCAAAGCTACTTATTTAAATTTACAATGTGATATCATTACAGAGGAAGTAAAGTTGACCTAATAGGCAAATTCTTGTTCTGTTAGTCAATGAGGTCATTCCCAAGAAGAAAAAAAACAGGTTAAAAGTTTGAGTGCTTGCATTGAATGAATTTAACCATGTGTTATGAAGCCAGACTTACTCCATCATTTGAGAAATCCGGGCTCTGACGGGACCAAACTACGTGTGGCAGGGCTCCTTGTTCTTCTTGGTGCTGAAGAAATCTGATTATGGCCGTGGCAATACATTTGGGGTTGCCTCCATTGTGCAGAGGGAATGTGGAACCATAAACCAATCATTACACACAACATTAAAACCACCGACAGGAGAAGTAAATAACACTGATTATCTTGTGACAATGTAATGTTCTCCTGGGAGACGTTTGAGCCTGGCATGTTACTACTTAGACATGTAGCACCCACCTAGACCAGACCAGCATCCATCCCCAGCAGGATGGAGCCTGACACGGGCAAAAAAAATCATGAAGAACAGCACAAGGTGTTGACCTGGCCTCCAAAATTCACTAGATCCCAAACTGATCAAGTATCTGTAGGATGATCCACAGAGGCCCCTCCCCTCAGCCCATAGGACACAAACTAGCCCCCACTAACAACATCCTGTTGCCAGACACCACAGGACACCCTCAGAAGGTCCATGTCCATTCATCTGATGAGTCACATCTGTTTTGGAGGCACAAGGGAGACCTACACAACACTAGAAAGGTGGTCATAATGTTATGGCCTGACTGGTGTATGATGTCACTGATAAGAATCTGAAGTGTCTTTTATACAGTGTGGTGCTCTCTGTTGTGTTTTCCATTCGTAGTCCTCAGGTGATGAATGTCCCTGTGTCTGCTGATAACATATCCGCTAACATGCTAACAGCAGAATAAAACTCAGAGCAGTGCTTGCGCTTCACAGCTACAGTAAACTCTGGTGGATTTGTCAGCAACGTACTCCAGCTTTACAGCCCCCAAACTCTCTTTGTCATCTTGTCTGGCCTGCTTTTTTTTTCTTTTTTTTCTGACCTGCAGTGTGCACCTGCTCACTGAAACACACACAAAAAAGGAACCGTTTTACCGGGAGTGAAACTACAAAGCTTACCCACCCTGCTTCCTTTCCTCTGTATCACTACCGGCCATATTTACATAGAATCTCATTCGCACACTATTTTCGTATATCATGTTTTTTTTTTTCTGTAATAAAATGGCTTAACAGGAGCTTGCTTGTACAACTGATAACATCATACATGCAGTAATTCAGTGCCATATTCATTATTTTTTCCCTCTGTGGATGAGACTGGGGGAAATGTAATTCCTCTGGGAGAACATTCATTTTCTCGCTCTCCTTCCCATCTGTAGCACGGTTTGTGGACATAGCACACAGCTCTGATATTGTCCTTGGTTCGATAGATTTCAGCCTGCGCTGCAGAGGAATCATAAGTCTGGAAGTGCAATCAGCAGGAGAGGCAGGAGAGACGGCAGAAGAGAGGCACAAAATCTCACGGATATTCTTTGAGACGGCGCCAAATGCTCTGCTCAAGAGCTCCATATCTATTCTCCACCCGTATGTTTGTTCATTATGAGGGGGTTTAAGATCCGCAAGCATCTGCAACTTGGTGAACGTAATACTTAACGGGGTGAATATACCAGGAAGCACAAATTACATTTAATCATGAAATATTAACTAATGTGTAATTTAAGGGCTGATGATTTGATGCCTGAGTTAATGGATGTTTCAGAGAACCAGGTCAAACATATGCTACTTATTTCAATTGATGTTAATTCAGATCACATTTAACCAACAAAAATCTAATTTTAAATGTAAAATTTTAAGACTGTTGCATTGAGCTGAGGTCATAATGCACCGCTCTGGTTAACCTCTCTTTTTTTAGCTTGTGAAACTGAGTGCACTGAGTCACCCATTCAGCATTTCAAGCATGTTCACGAGCTTTACTTTCCACTACGGTGCTTGCCACTGACTAATGAAATACTCACGATTTTGATAAAGTTAAACAATTACTTTTTGCAGAAAAGAAAAACCTTCAAACGTTCCTCCGTGCAGTTCTCGGTGCCGACTAAGAAACTATTCACCGTCCAGCAGTTCATAGAGACGTGTCTGAACTAGCCTCGACTGCCACTCGCTCATGGAAACACCTCCTTTTTGGCTGAGCCTGATCTGCTTTTGATGGGAAATAGTGATCTCTCAAAGCTGCTAAAAGCAAAACTACACATCAATAAGAGATTGTTCAGAAAATAAAATTGGCTTATTCAAGGGGCAATATTGAGATGAAAGGGGGAAAGGAGACAGCTGTAGAGCTGGATGTGCACAAAGTCATTACCCAAAGCTCATGCTTTATTTGTTCTTCATGTACACAGATCAGGCATAACATTATGACCTATTCCTAATATTGTGTAGGTCTCCAAAACAGGTGTGACTCATCAGAGAATGGACATGGGCCTTTTGAGGGTGTCCTGGGGCGTCTGGAGGCCTTTGGGTCCTATGGGTTGAGGGGGGGCTAACACAGAGAGACAGACAACCATTCACACTCACACCTACGGCCAATTTAGAATCACCTATTAACCTACAAGCATGTCTTTGGACGGTGGGAGAGAGCCGGAGTACCCGGAGAGAACCAACGCAGACACAGGGAGAACATGCAAATGGATTAAAACCTGGAACCTTCTTGCTGTGAGGCATCGGCGCTATCCACCACGCCACTATGGATGTTTATCAAGCATCTATTACATTGAGATGAGGCACATTTTACAGAAGAAACTTACATAAATATATAAACTTACAAACACACAACACAAGGATGATTTTATGGACGGCACAACTTAAATAAAACTCGCCCGCCTCTACTTTTCCAGCTTCTACTTATTCGACAGAGTGAGTACTTACTTGGCAGTGACTCATACTTAGAGTATTGACCTGGAATTCTCTTATTCAGGGGCACAGACTTTATGAAGAGCAGGTCCAACAATGGTATTATTAATAACAATAAAGATAGGAATGTAGCGGACTTACCTTTGGGCATCATGACCTAATTTGAAGTTATAGTAATTCTATTCTTCTTTCTATCTTTAAAAGGATCTCTGACTGACATGGATCGGCCCGTGCCTTGCTGGTGGTTCATTACTGTGTTGTCACTTGATGACACAGGAGGATAGGCCATTTGGATAATTGGCCCATCCTGGGCCAGTTGTTGCAGTGGTGTGAAATGACTGGTTATCATTTAGTCAAGTGCAATTTTAAGTGTTGTATTTGTAATCATAGAAACTTCACATTAAAATGTGGTACTATGTGTTTTTTTTTTATGTCTTTGTTGACATAATCCTTTTAACATTTTCTGCATTTCTTCTTTTTTGTAGCGTTTAGATTTTTAGTTTTTTTAAGTTTAGACTGTTCATCTTACATATCTAGAAGAGAAATAGCCCCACTTTTGGTACTTAAAGATGTTTTAAACTATATTAATCAACCAAAACATTTATCGTTCATCAAGACAATAAAAAGAAGAATAGTGTATAGAATAGTGTTGGGACATTTACCCTTTGGAAACATCAGTGATATAATCTAAAAACATATTGTAACAATGGAACATTTTGTGCTACTTTTACTTTTGGTTCTCTCAGTACATTCATGTGACCATATACTTTTATTTAAGTAACATTTTCAGTGCAGGACGTACATCGTTTTATCAGGAGACTGGATTATTCTATCGCCTGGAGAAAATTCATGCATCAGATCAGAAGTATAGGTTTTTATTCCAGGAATACATTTTTATTTTCAATCATTTCTGTTTTCATTTGCAGCCAGATAAGACCTGTCACCGTCTCTAGCCTCTGTTAGTCTGCCAAGGTCACTGCGTCTGATGGAGAGGGAAAGCGCCAGGAAGACAACACCACTCGCCGAGACAAGAGGTCGTAATCAGAGAGAGAGCGAAGCTATAATCAAACAGAGAAAAAAAAAAACAGAAAGAAAACACACACACAAAGCGTGACAAAAGAAAAGAAGAAAAAAAAAACATAATCATAGCGAGGAGGAGAGGAGTTTGATAAAAATACATCCGAAGGAAAACCTTTAATTACACAAGGAGAAAAGGGACAATGGAGAGCTATGTGGATGAGAAATTAGAAGAAAAAAGCGGAGTGTGCAGACAGAGTGGGAGGGGCGGACAGAAAGAGGAGACAGAAGGTAGGATGGAGTAGATGGAGGGGTGTAGGGTGGTGGTATTTTTAACATGTTCTAATCAGCGCCAGCACATCAAATGTGGCCTGTTGCGAAAAACGCCCTCTCAGTTAATCAGAGCGAAGAAACGCGGCGAAAAAGTGGTTACTGATGCCAGAACAATTACCGTGGAAGGCTCCACTCAAATATGCTGCATAAAAGGAGAGGATTTAGTGTGTACAGCATTCGGAAATGAGGACAGAATTGAGTAAACTCTCCTCCTTACGTAAATCTTTTACGCATGAAAGATTCTTCCTGTACTCTTGAGGGTTTAATAAACTGAAGGGGGGTGGGGGACGGGGGGACGGGGGATCTCCCACCCTGTCTTGTGTGAGTTGAGGAGGGCTGAGCAAGTAAAGAGGGAGGAGAGGAGCAGTTGTGTCTGAAGGCAGATAAAATCAGTCTCCTTTACGTTTTGTTGCATTTTGGGAGCGTTGTGCTTTAACTCTTCGCTTTATTTATCCTGGCAGCTGGATTAGCAGAGACAATTATTCTAATCCGGAGAGCAACCAACTAAATCGGGTCCTCTTTTCGTTCTCCAATCAGAGCCAACATATGGTGAAATTGTGTCCTGAGGCGTGCAGAACTACTGGAATTCCCTGGCAGGACGTGTGTTCGAATTACTGCATTGTTCTGCAAACGGAGCCAGGAGAGAAGGTCTCTGCCCGCCTCTCTGTGACGAATAAATTGTTTTTCCTGTGCCTTTTTACAGCTTTGATAAATATTCATCCTGATGATGCCTGCGTCCTGCTGCACTGCAGCGTGTTACAGAGCCGAGCTGTGAGGGTTATTGATGAGCTGTGGGTCTGAGGACGCTCAAATCACACAGCCATCAGGCCTCATCATGGCTCCGTCGGCCCAGCCGTCAGTGCAGGCTTTACGCTCAGGTGTAGCTTGGTTCCTTTCCTAACAGGATATGAGATTCCCCAGTCATTAGGATGAAGGCTGAGTGCAAAATGCGGACTGTTTACCATTTCACGTCCTGAGGAGACGCGTGTTTTCTAAACTCGGCGCAAGGGACGGAAAGTCTAATCCAATACAGAGGCGTTCAGCAGCATCCAGAAAGTGGTGGGACAGTGCAGCGAAGTCCAAAGGGAGTGGGATTTTAAGCCTTTGAATGCATCCTGGGGGCTGGACAGATAGTGGAGGTTATTATCCATAGAATCATGACAGGAATTCAATAACGGGCTTTTGTCCTGTGAAATTTCACTCTTCCCATAAGGATCCTTCTGTTTCTCCCCGTCTTTCCACTCCCTCCCCTCTCTCTCTCTCACTCCCTCTCTCTTTCCCTCCGCTCCTCTGGGGGGAATGAGTTAAAAGCATAATACTGGGAGTACTTGAGTGCTGGAGATTCCTCTTGAATGCTAAACAGCCTTATCAAATAGCACACTGCAGCACAGGATCTTAGGTATTGATGGGCAGCGAGAAGCTGGGCAGACATCTGACGAGGCTGCATAGCTCGCGGTTAAAAGGGTAAATCTAAAGACAAACTATGCGCCTTGGTTATCATTATTTTGATGAAAAACAAACTGCATCCATGCACAAGCATCCTGTTTGTCCCTGTTTGAGGGAGAACGCCGCAGAAAATAGATAAGAGCCCTGCATGTGAAAGCTCGCAGCTGCTTAATGAATTAGGAAACGTGTGCGAAAAGGTTACTCATAAAGGTTAAACCATGAGAAATCTGCATATTTCTATTAAACCTTTTTTGCTCTATGGCTGCACATAAACAATATGAGTCTCTGCACCCTCTCTCCACCTGCAATACAAAAACTGCAAATGGACCTGGACAATTTGATTGATTTTTTAGCATGAAATGGCTAAAAAGTAAACAATTTTGGGGTGTAAACAGCATCAGTGACTGAATAAGGTTTATGCTGTATTCAAGAAGTGCCGCTGAGGTCTGCAACTGGGCTAGTGCAGCAGAAAAAAACATTTACCAAGAACATGCAGTATTCAAGAGTGTATAAATGTATAAATGCACACCAGAGTTTTACATAGTGCATGAGTTAAAAGATGTTCTGCTCGGATCCGTTCTGCAGTTTCCGTCATATACTCTGTATTAGATTGCGAGGTCACGCTTTTACTTCAACATTATGTGCAGGATTCATGTATTTCTACAGCATATTGGTTTTTCTGCATCATGTCGTCCTTCTAAACATTTAAAGTTAAGCTACGGCATTTCCTCAACAGTGCCCTGGGCCTTTACTCATCTTTATTATTGGAGATTTATTGGCGACATTCCTGCACATAAGGATGCTTCCAGAGCTGTAATCTGAGCTTTGCGCACGCCTCTAAAATACTAAAAATATAGTGGAAATGAAATAATAAACAAGCGTGAGCTTCTGGAGAGGAAGAGATTTTGCTGATCATTACGTTCCACTTTTTTTTCTCTCTTCCATCTCGTCGCCATGTGCTCACACACACATCAAACATCTCTGTTCATGGTTATGAAACAGCAATAGTGATGAATTATTAAGACACAGCAGCTGCTTGCGCGTGAGGTTTCCGGATGAATTTGGTGTTTATTTGCACGTAGATCACAAAACTGAGATTGGATCACTTGCATTTTAACGCCAGAGCCAACGAACAGAATCTGTAGTTGGCCTTAGTAACGCTGATGTATAACCTGCACGTCATCTGATTAAAGTAAGTCTATCACACTTCGACAGTCAATGGGAGGTTGTGTAGAAGGAAGGAATGACCTGCATTGCATTTTCTTAAATTTTTTTTAGAGAAATTGAAAAATACAGAGGAGATGAGGAGCCAAACAATAGCCACAGGCAAAACTGAGATAGGATAAGGAATCAAAAGGTGAGCTTTGATTAAATTTACAATCAGGATGAAAGGTGATGCAATGAGCTGGTAATCCCCAAAAAGAGCCCAACAGCATCAGTCCAAAAACGCTTACTGAGAACAACAAGGAAACACAGGTAAGAAAACAGACACATGGATGACTGTCAATGGACTGACAAAGGGCATAGAAGAAAGACAAGGATATATACAATGCCTGACCGCAAAAAAAGTCACCACCAAAAAAAAAGGTCATTGGACCACTTTCAGATTTATTTCCATCCAGTGTTACATTCATTTTTCACCAAGACCTTGTACTAATGATGGAGAGTCTAACCACTGCACAAAACCTTCTCCAGCACAAGATTCTCAATAGGATTAAGGTCTGGACTCTGTGGTGGCCAGTGCATGTGTCCACTCTTGGGAATATGCCCGTGCCATCAGGGAAGAAAAAAAAACATTGATGGAATAACCTGGTCATTCAGTATATTCAGGTAGTCAGCTGACCTCATTCTTTGGGCAGCATAATGTTGCTGAACCTAGACCTGAGCAACTGCAGCAACCCCAGATCATAGCACTGCCCCCATAGGCTTGTACAGTAGACACTAGGCATGATGGGTGCATCACTTCATCTCTTCTTACCCTGATGCCCCCATCACTCTGGAACAGGGTAAATCTGGACTCATCAGACCACATGACCTTCTTCCATTGTTCCAGAGTCCAATCTTTATGCTCCCTAGCAAACTGAAGCCTTTTTCCAGTTAGCTTCACTGATTAGTTGTTTTCTTAAGGCTACACAGCTGTTCAGTCCCAATTCCTTGAGTTCCCTTCACATTGTACATGTGGAAATTTTCTTATTTTCACTATTAAACATAGCCCTGAGTTCTGCAGTTGTTTTTCTTCGATTGATTTCACCAAATGTTTCCGACCACATTTCTTCCTCAAAGACGATGGTTCTCCACTATCCTTCCATTTTATAATAATGCGTTGGACAGTTCTTAACCCAATTTTAGTAGTTTCTAAAATCTCCTTAGATTTTTTCTCTGCTTGATGCATGCGGCATGCCAATGATTTGGCCTTTCTCAAACAGACTAACACCTTTCCCACGACCACAGGATGTATCTTTCGACACGGTTGTTTAAGAAATGAGAAGCTACTCATTGCATCAGTTGAGTTTCAAAAACCTGTTGCCAGCTGAAAGATAATCACCCATGCAGCAATTATCCAATAGGAGGCTCGTACCTATTTGCTTAGTTAAATCCAGGTGGTGACTTCTTTTTTTTCTTTTGGCCAGGCAGTGAAATAGACACACACAAGTGGTAATGAGGTAACAGGACACAGGTGTAACCAGTGAGGCCAAGGCTAACAATCACAACTGGGAAAAAACAACAGTAACGGGTAAGAATCTTTCCAAAGTATACACATTAAAATCATACATGAAAACCCAAAACCTAAAAATCCAAAACTAAAACTTGTGGCTCAGTTTAGCTTTATGACACACCATAGCTTTAGTGGGCTCATTTAGAGGAGGGAAGGCCTTTGCAAAGAGTAACCTTCCTGCATGTTGGCGGAGAATGAAACATGGTTGTTGTCTTCCAGTGCCTTTTATATCCTTTCACCTGTTTGTTTGTTTGCAGTCAATCAGGGATAGTCTCTGGAATTAGTGAGACTTTGATCCAGGTGGCATCAGTCACTTCTCACATAGAGCAAAACTGGACTCAGCTTTGCCAATAGTCAAGTTTACTCTTTCCAAAGGCCTATTCACGATGTACGTTTTGCTAGTGAAGCCAGTCAACGTGAAACCATTCCCCATCCCTCAGGATTTTATTTTAAAGTTATACACTCCCTTTAAAGGGAAAGGCAGCTATAGTAATATAAACCTTCAAAAACTTACAGAAAGACAACATTTCACATCCAAATCAATGGACTGTATAATTGTCAGCCAATGTGTACCTTCCTCTCAGCATACACTCTAAGAAATTACACTTTGAGACTGGAGATAATTGGCTTCATGACAAAGACAACGATGATGAAGTGTGCCGGAACTGGGGGAAAGAAAAAAAAAGAAGTTGCTGACACAAAACAAGTGAGGCGGCTGGCTTTAATGAAAAGACATGAGAAATGTTAGAAGAGAAGAGGAGGATTTAGAGACGTAGAGAACCTTTCTCTCGCTTGCATCAACAGCTGGAACAAAATGAATGTTTCATTGTTGGAAATATTCATTCATTCATTCATCTTCTGTAACCCTATCCCAGCTGACATCGGGCGAGAGGTGGGGTACACCCTGGACAGGCCACCAGTCTGTCGTAGGGCTAACACAGAGAGAAAGACAACGATTCATACTCACACTCACACCTATGGCCAATTTAGAATCACCAGTTAACCTAATGAGCATGTCTTTGGACAGTGGGAAGAAGCCGGAGTACCCAGAGAGAACCCATGCAGCCCCACACTCATATATATATATATATATATATATATATATGTGTACAAATACACTACCGTTCAAAAGTTTGGGGTCACCCAAACAATTTTGTGTTTTCCATGAAAAGTCACACTTATTCACCACCATACGTTGTGAAATGAATAGAAAATAGAGTCAAGACATTGACAAGGTTAGAAATAATGATGATTTGTATTTGAAATAAGATTTTACATCAAACTTCGCTTTCGTCAAAGAATCCTCCATTTGCAGCAATTACAGCATTGCAGATCTTTGGCATTCTAGCTGTTAATTTGTTGAGGTAATCTGGAGAAATTGCACCCCACGCTTCCAGAAGCAGCTCCCACAAATTGGATTGGTTGGATGGGCACTTCTTGCGTACCATACGGTCAAGCTGCTCCCACAACAGCTCAATGGGGTTCAGATCTGGTGACTGCGCTGGCCACTCCATCACCGATAGAATATGAGCTTCCTGCTTCTGCTCTAAATAGTTCTTGCACAATTTGGAGGTGTGTTTAGGGTCATTGTCCTGTTGTAGGATGAAATTGGCTCCAATCAAGCGCTGTCCACTGGGTATGGCATGGCGTTGCAAAATGGAGTGATAGCCTTCCTTCTTCAGAATCCCCTTTACCCTGTACAAATCTCCCACCTTACCAGCACCAAAGCAACCCCAGACCATCACATTACCTCCACCATGCTTAACAGATGGCGTCAGGCATTCTTCCAGCATCTTTTCATTTGTTCTGCGTCTCACAAACATTCTTCTTTGTGATCCAAACACCTCAAACTTAGATTCGTCCGTCCACAACACTTTTTTCCAGTCTTCCTCTGTCCAATGTCTGTGTTCTTTTGCCCATCTTAATCTTTTTCTTTTATTGGCCAGTCTCAGATATGGCTTTTTCTTTGCCACTCTGCCCTGATGCCCAGAATCCCGCAGCCGCCTCTTCACTGTAGATGTTGACACTGGTGTTTTGCGGGTACTATTTAATGAAGATGCCAGTTGGGGACCTGCGAGGCGTCTGTTTCTCAAACTAGAGACTCTAATGAACTTATCTTCTTGCACAGTTGTGCTACGCAGCCTCCCACTTCTTTTTCTACTCTGGTTAGAGCCTGTTTGTGCTGTCCTCTGAAGGGAGTAGTACACACCGTTGTAGGAAATCTTCAATTTCTTAGCAATTTCTCGCATTGAATAGCCTTCATTTCGAAGAACAAGAATAGACTGTTGAGTTTCAGATGAAAGTTCTCTTTTTCTGGCCATTTTGAGCGTTTAATTGACCCCACAAATGTAATGCTCCAGAAACTCAATCTGCTCAAAGGAAGATCACTTTTTGTAGCTTCTGGAAAGAGCTTAAACTGTTTCAGATGTGTGAACATGATTGCACAAGGGTTTTCTAATCATCAATTAGCCTTCTGAGCAATGAGCAAACACATTCACCATTAGAAAACTGGAGTGAGAGGGGCTGAACTAAGGCTCTATACACCTAGGTAGATATTGCACCAGAAACCAGACATTTAGGCTAGAAATAGTCATTTACCACATTAGCAATGTATAGAGTGTATTTCTTTAAAGTTAAGACTAGTTTAAAGTTATCTTCATTGAAAAGTACAGTGCTTTTCCTTCAAAAATAAGGACATTTCAATGTGACCCCAAACTTTTGAACGGTAGTGTATATGCTATTTAATCGGTATAACACTGCCTACACTGCTCCCTTTTTGAGCTCCAACAAGAAACACATTGTTGCTGTGGATGTTAAAGCCCTGACTGATTGCTTGTGCAGCAGGAGAGGATGCTGTCTGTGCGTGTTGTGGAAAAACCATTTCCATCCTCCATTTCTGCTGTAATTACACATAACCGCCTCGTCAGTGAGTGATGCTGAATAACAGCACCATTCAGAGCTAGGACAGAAAAACAAGGGGAAGACAAAAAGCAAACTTCCTCTCCGCCTCCCCTCGTCATTCGGCTTCGCACACAAGCACGCAGCAGGACTCTTGGCATTGTAAGCGAACCGCAGTATAAAGATTTAATGAAACTGTAGGGGACGTCGTCTGGTGGGGTTTAAATGTTTAAATGTTGCTATTTCTTGCTGCCACAGCGGGAGGAAAGAGTTTCCTGCGGTAATCCCTGTGTCAGTGGTCTTCTTCCTGCTCCCTTTGCCACAACAATTTCCCTCAGGCATAAATACATCGATGTCTGCATGATGTAAGCTTTGCATAACCCAAGAGCTGCTAATGCGGTGGCCACTGCATGGAAGCTGTGCGGCAAAATGGGAGGGGATGGGGGGGGGAGCAGTGCTAGGAGTAGTAAGATAAAACCAGAACTCAAAAAGAGAGATGTAAAAACGGAAAAAGTCAGTTTATCCCTGAGGGTGGGTCAACATGCACTGTGAGCACTGTGCCACCTGTTCATTAATGAGTGGAGCTGGGAGAGTTTTTTTGTTTTTGTTTTAATTTTAGGTAGCTCAACTCACAGAGAGCATTGTGGGTAAGGCCGCTTTCGGTACCAAGGATGACAGGAGGGGGAAGGAGGGGTCGTGGAGGAAACCTGCCCCGAGGCTTAATTTAACATCTAAGAAAACAGCGGCCGTGACAGCCGCCGCCCACTCGCACTCAACTGCTCTCCCTCACTTTCTTTCACACTCTCCCTCCACTGTCGCCGTCCGATGGAGGCGCGCACATTTCCGAATGTGATGCAACAGCCCCCTTGAGCTGTAATCCGGGGTGAGCATCCATAAAGACGGTCTGTTAAGATGTTCAAAGGAAACCACAAAAAAAGAATAAAAATGAATACATGAAAAAAAAAGGGTGCAGCATGCAGGCGGCCAGGCATTAACCAGATCTGGATGTTAGACTGTGTGTTGGTGTGTAACTCGTGTTGTGGGGTCAGAAATCTGTTTGCACAGTCACATTTTGTGGAAACTCTATATAATCATTACATGTAAGGGTGAACATTTTAGGTTGGAGTAAGGTTTGCTTCAGGCAAGCAGTGATTATGGTTACAGTGAGGGTACTTTCCAGTGTGTGTGTGTGTGTGCGTGTGTGTGTGTGTGTGTGTTCTTATCAATTGGGTAATTCCATTTCTTAATGTCGTGAGGTCAATGATGGCAGTTAACCGTTGAAACCAGGATGTTTGATTGTGTGACATATCTGTTTACTGGTGTATTAACTCTGCACACCATGTCCAGCCATGCTCATTGTGTACAGAGCTGTCAGAGTAGTCCATGAAACAGTATTCACATGTTCCAGTTACGCAATGAGACAGAGGAGCTTTTCACTAGAATCTAACTCAGTTCACTCAAGTGCAGCTTTGACGTTTAATTTACTTGATCATCTATCAGTCCGTGCTGGTTCATGCTGTCACAAGCCGGAGGTAGATATTATGCTTTCATAAAACACATGATCAACTTCATTAAATATGCTCCCTCGGTAAAGATTATGCCCGCACAGCTGCTTGCAGTGACTGTCGCTCACTGCTCAGGTTGGAGTTGTGCAAATCTCTGCTGGGAATTAACATGCTAATTGAAATAATGAAGTTGTCGTGAAACGAACAAGCGGGAGATTAACAGACAGGGTGCACCTGCACATTCCTGTGAAAATGTCTAATTAAGCAAAAATTATAATAATCATTCATATAAGAGTCATAAGGGTCTGACTTGGCTCCATCTCAAGTAGCTTTTAGCGCAGTACAGAATTTTAATACTTCACAAATGGGGAGAAAAATTCTTACCCTTTACTGTAAGTAGATTTTTGTGAGCTTTGGACTTGTACACAACGGTAGATCCTGCCAAATCTCTCAGGGCAATGCAGGCGATGCTGGTTAATTGTTGCTATGATGTCTGAGGTGACCTGTTTGATGGGTTAATCAGCAGCATGCTGGCTAGATTTTGTCACATTACATTTAGTTTCTACTGTTAGCTCAGAAGTTTCAGATGTAAAGACAACTACACTAATGAAAAATAAACTGACAATCATCTGATTTGGTTTATTACATTTTAGGTGCAAAGAGAGCTGTGCTGCTAGGGTTAAATCATTTAAGCACTTCTTCTTCTTCTGGTACAGTCACGTTATTTAAATTGTGTCACTCAGTTATGTTGAAATGTTGCCTCATTTAAATCAGGCGTGTTCCCTGGTTCCTTAGAAAGCATGACCAGTTCATTCAGACATTCCTGAACAGTTGCATTTTGCGGGAACATCTTGATTGCTACTGGCTAAAGAAAGAACAGGTTACACAGGCTAGTCAGTGCAAGCCCACCCTGAACCCATTCAGATTGCATTGCACCATCTGCTGTGGTATTTGCAGCCATAGTGAAATTGCCCCAAAGGGACCAGCGTGCAGTACTCTATGGTCTGACGATATTCAGAGGCACAAGAACAGTCTACAGCAGGAACATGCATTGGCAGCTAACCCAACACTGTGGCTGAGTCTGGTGGAACAACCTCTTCCATCTCGCATTATATCAAAACACTTTCATCTGCCACAATTAAAAGCCATAAAAATGTATCCGTGTGGTTTAACAGCTGGTTTATAAGCAGATGTGGAGCACCCAACATGGAAAGCAAATACAGTTGCTGTTCACATATTTACAAAAGAAGCATCTATATCAAATAGGAAGTCTGTAAACCGTGATGTGTTTGACATTCAAAATACCAGTGCATCATAAAAAGTAATGGCAAGTTACAGAGAGCTGACTACTGCTCAGACATGTCCGTACGGTACATGCAGCATGAAAGATATTCTCTCATAGTGCCTGCTTTTAATTCCATCTCCATTTTCTATTTCATCTACATCAAACTCCCTGGACAGTAACAAATGGATTTACTGAATAAATCATTCTACACATTCATAACGTGTCATTATGCTAAAACCAAAAACCAGCTCTCAGCGAGGATACCGTTTTCCCACACGTGACAGACTGTGACAACATTTGCATTTCAGATCTCGGCTGATGTCCTGTCCTTGCAGCTAAAGTGGAGACTGATGAGAATGATCTGAGCTGCCATACAGCCATATTAGCCGATCAATAGGATCCACTTACTGTGATCATTAGCGAAGGTTGTTACCGTGTACAAAAATAGATCCCTGTTACTGGTTCCTGACACTGTCTGCATTTTAGCCGTTATAGATCGTGCAAGCGTATCCAGACTGTGTGGTTATTAACACATGTATGCAGACACATGCACGGACAATGCATCTGCTTCCTCAGACACGTGTGGAAGTGAAGCTACAGGAAATAAGTGCATTTTAATTTATGGGCAACACAATACAGAAGACAATGAAGACAAAGGGAAGAGAACAATGGCGCTACTGTCCATAGACAAATAATGGAGAAAGGACTGGCATCATGGAGCTGCAGGCCAACACTCTCTGCTGGTATGTACAGAACACAGTTAGTGCTGCGGTGCCCCCTAGTGGTCAAGACAAGAACTAGAAATTGTAGGAGGGAAACCGTGTGGACGCCCAATAAAGCAGTTTGATCAAATGAAAAAGATTAAGATGCGGAAATCAAGGATGGGATCTGGAGGGCAAGAAACTAGACAAAGAAAGGAGACTGAAGTGCTGTAACCACAACAGCCCTTAAAGGAAGCGCACGCTTGGCAGAGCAGCGAGGAAGATAAAAACAGACTGTAAGTACAATATAAACATGTTAGCTACCAAAATGAACAAGTCACAAGCAATGATATCTGCTCTTGGAGGCTCTACAGAGGCACAGTAGTATCTGATGACACCAGACAGTCGTGATGTTAGAGTAAAAATATGTTGAGATTGTATAAGAAGCTATGACACAGACTCTGCAAGCAGTGTTATCCTACGTTGCCCAGACAGATTCTGTTGATGAGCGCTGATATTAAAACACACGCTAAATCAAATTGAGTGTTTATATATGCAGTATGTTTACTCTGCTATCCGAACAAACACTGACAAAAACCTAATTGTTTTGCAATTTTAGAGGTAAACAAACTGATGACTCATTGTGCACTCATTGGCGTAAAAGGCCAAAGAAAATCCTTACTTTCCTTGTCATTTCTCCTGGGTGTTGTCTCAAACATGTATGTTACATGTCTGTTTGATAAAATTGATAACTACGCCTGAAACAATTGTGCTAGGTCACTGACGTGTGTTACATGTTAAAACTGCTCCAAAGACGTGTCAACCAATCACCAATTGATGAGCGCACTGTACCTGACCAATCAGAGCAGATTCATCCTTTACGGTAGGGGGCGACCTCTCCAGCTCTCTTCTTATAGAGAACATGTAATGTGGTGAAACAAATAGTAATATAATAAAGATCAAATCACAGTTATACCTCCCATCCTCACTGTGTCAATAAAGTCAATAGATTCTGCAGCTTGAACTCCAGCGGTGTTTTAAATTTTTCTTTATTGATTATTTGATGTCAAAAATATTTGAGTATAAAAGATTTAAACTTTCCAAAACACTATTCAGTGTGTACAGACACCTGTTCAATTGTTCATTACCTGAATCACAGAAAAATACAACTTATGATAAAGAATAAGAAAAAAAAGGAACACAACAGGAATCAACAGACAAACAAGTTTATCAAAAATATGTAAAAACAAGATTTTTAAAGCCAATAAGAGATTTGTGACATAATCTATATACAGTAGATGCCATAATCAGTGTGCACAGTTACTGATCTACAAGTGACATAAAGAGACTGAAATTAAACTGAAGCGCTGAACATCAAACTTAAAGACAGAGAAACACAAAAAAAAAGGTTTTAAAACAATATTTTGAAAATGTCTTGACATACTGAAGACAAAGAAGCATTTAAAACAAGTGATTACGTTGTAAATATGACGTCAATGTGAACATCTTAAAAAGCCGCTTGGTACAGTTTTTGCAGAATCTTGTTCAACTCTTTGCTTTTGCTTGACATTTGAAGATCTCTCTGTCCGCGAGTCTGTCACAGAAAGCCTTGATCAGCCGTCCAAAAAAAACAAGCCGAGAGTGGAGCAAACCAAGCGTGTTCAACGGATGTTTTGAAGTCAAAGTCAGTTTTGCCCTCATATCATGAAGGACTGAGTTTGCTTGTAGTGCTTCATCTGTAGAAAGCAGAGACACATACAGTGAATCCTTTTCGTGAGTCATTAACCAGTGTTATCAGCATGTTATCGACGGCAAACTGAATTCACATAGGGAAAATAAGTCCCAGCACAATAACAACGCCTTTAATCACTTACATTCCTGGTGGGAGGAGGAGGAGGAGGATGAGGGTTGTACGACTTGGTGCTAAAAGACAAGAGTTGACAGTTCAGTTTGAGCTAATTATATGATTAAAAAAAACAACACAGTAATAAACAACACAAAGTGAAAAAAACACTCACTTTTTTGTTTTCTTGCTCTCTGTTCAAAGAAACAACAGAAAAAATGGTGAGATAACGTTACTGTGATGATTATCGGAAGCTTGACATTTATGCATTTATCATCTGGTGACAGTGCTGGACAATAACCAGTAGATTTACTCATGTGGAGTCGTGTTCAATATTCACTTCCCCAATTAGCTCTGTTTTGGTCTCTAACAACTCCCGAGGGAAATATCTATTTAGCAGCTTAACGTTCCTTTGCGTACACCTGCCAGTGGCTGTTATCGGCTTTCTGTCGTTGGGTTCTGAGCCCTCAAAGTGGCCTCATCATAACACTTTCTGAGCCCTGTAGAGGCTCAAAGTGGCCTCATCAGAGCACGTTGAAAAAATAAGAAGGACAGTAAAAATAAATAAATAAATCAGTAAAACTGAGGCCGTAAAATCCAGCCAGTCGGCTAAAAGATGCCAAAATGATCACAACATATAAGGAAACTAATGATTATCTGCAAGTCATATTCTCTTGTACTATTAGTATTAGTATTTGTTTTTATCTATTTTTAGTAAATTGTGATCCTTGAGCTTTTTTAAACATTTGCATGGGTGATTAAAAGAATAATTTGTCTTTTTTAAAAAATTTGCATTAAGGATGACAGTAATGACCCTTAAGAGGAACAAGCAGCTATAGAAGATGAATGAAGAAGATGATGACAGTAACGACAGCTGCCTGCTTCAGTCTTGACCTTTCCACAACTTCTTTTCCTCCTCCATGCACCTGGTGAAGTTGCATATTTTCTCACAAGCTGCATAAAGGACCAGTGTGTAACATCTGGTGACATCTAGTGGCGAGATTGCAGATTACAGCTAACTGAACAGCCCTCACAGTTCCAGTGGCTACCATAACGCTCCAAATTCAAACCATCTACTTCAATATAAAGACAAAAAAAGCCGTCTCCAGGAGCAGTGTTTGGTTTGTTATCATGCAGACAGCATTGCACTACTCACTCTTGCAGCAGCCATGACGGCGGCAGACGCACACGCAGATGCAGCAGAAAAGCATGAGCGCCACAAAGCCTGCGGCGCCTGCTATCAGGATTGTCATATTCAAAGGATCTGTACGGAGGGGAAAAGGTAATTACTTCGGTTTCTATTTCTTGTAGATTTGTACATAAGCAAATCTATTATATATTGTTTTCAATTACACTTTATTTTATATGAGTGTGTTTTTACAAGTACTTGTACCTACATTCAACAACTTTCAGCTCTTTTGCCACACAGCTCTTGGGCGCACCCACACTGTTGGAGGACTCACAGCGAAACATCCCTGCATCCGCCTTGGACACACTTTTAAACTTCTGCTCCAGACAAGATAACATGAAAAGTCAAAATGAGGACAAGATGAGGACAAGTGAAGACGGCAACAGCTGTGTGTTTATAGACATTTGTGTTTTACACCGTCTGTGTCTTAGCGCCTCTTACATGTTTATCAGTTGTACTTTTCACTCACCAGCGTGCCCTTGTTTGCATCGATGCTGTAGGGGGTGTCGGCTGTGGCCGTCAGAGCCTTGTTGTCTTTGTACCAGCGGTAGGTGGCAGGAGGTACGCTGAGCTTATCCTTACAGTGAAGCTCCAGGCCCGAGCCCACAAACACAGAGCTTGGCACCTCGCAGGACGGCACATGAGGAGGCACTGGAGTCAAAGAGGAAAGACAACAAACAGTGCAAATAGGTTTAAAAACTATAGCATTTGTAATGACAAGTTTGAGAAGACAAGGCAAACATGAAACACTTGAACTGAAAACTATTCATTTTGTGAATGCACCTAGACCTTTTAGCCGCTGAGACATTACTCTGTCACATTCAGATACCGTTCACAGCATTCATATCTCTTCCCTCATTCCTTGGCCATGTCGTGAAGTTCAGAAAACACAAAACCATTTACCAGTTTTGAAAAGCCCAATGAGGTGACATGCTCTTCTGTTGTTAGCTGCCTGGCAACAGTGCTCTCACAAGTTAAAACCACTTCAACACAGAGCAGCTCGTCTGCATACTTCATGGAAGTGTATAGGTTACAAGGCCAAGAACGAAAGCCGAATGTAGTGAAGGAAAAGCTAAATACTTTCAGAGTATCACAATCCGAGTCAATTCTGTCTTGATCTGTGCTAAAATTATTTTTGAGCATTTATTAATACTACGCTCCGCTCTACCTCCACCGGTTACACAGGACTGTTGGATTATACACTTAAAAACTTATTATACAACTTATATACAACATCATACAATTCTCGTGGAACCATGGGACTGCTTTACGGAGTAGTTGGCATGGCAACGGGCGATCGCCATTTAAAATGAAACTTATCTGAAAACAATGACACGCATCAACATTATATTAACTACCTAAAATGGCAGAAACTATCCTTGAAAAAAGATTATTCAACGTGTAGTTTAGTATTTCAGTTCGAAGGGGGTGGAGCTTACAACCTATACTGCAGCCAGCCACCAGGGGGAGCTCTACTTGCTTTGGCTCCACTGTTGAGGAGCAGTTCCGCCGTCCATCTTTATACAGTCCATGTTTTGAAGCCTTGACTTCTGAGTAATGGTCGTCGCCATCTTGGATTTATTTATTTATTTTTTGGAGCCAGAAGTGGCCATTTTTGAATGACAGGTTGAGAAGAGTACAGAGGAGGACCGCAGAGTCAATCACAATAAAGCCACACCCAAACGCATACTCCTCTTCTTCTTGTTTACTTACTCTATATGATATCACAATATAGTAAAAAGAGTGAATGCCCAAACTTGAACTATCAACGTAGAAATCAGGATTTCTGTTTCTGAAGTTAAACACAACTATTTTATTAAAAGTTAAATGTTTACTGCACCCTGTAACGAAATAAAGACTTTTCTCATTTTAGTTCAGGGGCCACATACAGCCCCAATTTGATCTGAAGTGGGCCAGACCAGTAACATAAAAGCATAATAAACCTATAAATATCTATCTATCTATCTATCTATCTATCTATCTATCTATCTATCTATCTATCTATCTAATAAAATAAAAGCAACTTTGGCGCATTGCTGCCATCTGCTGTTTAGTTTTGGGTGTTGCATTCATAAATCAGACATTGTGGTTACTTTTGGGCTGGTTTTGGCCCACGGACCATATGTTTGACACCCCTGGTCTACACACAAAGAAGCAAAGGTGCTCTAACAGTGGTTTGACCTTTCACCATTGATTTGTTTCACATAAATACATGTGGCAGTCTCTCACGGTTACTTGTTTAATTATACATTCACAAAAACACTTACCAAGCACATTGAGGGTTACAGTAACCTCGCCAAGGCTGACATGATCCGCGGTGGCAGTCACCTCGCAGCGGTATTCCCCTGAGTCCTTCTGAGTAACGGAGTGTATGGTAAGCGTCGCTCCCTCTATCTTAGCCCGTCCTGCATAAGACGCTGAAGTGGAAGATGAAGTGGAAGTATATGAATAAAAGGTGACACGTATGGAAAAACAAAAACTCTGTTTTATTAAATAAGAGCTTAATGGAGGAACGTGTGCAGTAAAGGTCTTTCACATACATGTGAATTCTTGATTGAAGTACACAAAATAAACTGCTTTTCCTCTCTTCTTCCACTCGATTCGAGGGTTCTGGTCTCTTTCTGTCTTAAACTCACAAGCCAGCACAGCGTCTGAGAAGAACACAGGGTGAAAACATCACATTTCATATTATGCCATGGTAAACTTCATGTTTTCATGATCCCTACTGTTAAAAACTGAGGTAAATTAAGGTGCAATGAAGTAAATACATAAGGGAAAAAGAGGGAGAGGCTGACATTATACTAGCAGATATCAGATGTAGCATTGGTCTGGCTGTAATTATTGTTATTATAAGTGTTCTTAAATGTTTAAATGTGTGCACAAGTGAATTTCCATATTTTACACGCGTAACTTTAAGCAGAGGTGTACTGAAAGCTACATTTGATCAAGTTGGATCAATAAAACAAATAAATGTTAAATAGGTTGTGTGTCTTTGGAGGGATTTGCTCTTTAATGCTGAGGTGACTGAAAGATGAACAGAGGTCTCACCTGTGTGCTCATGGACTTCTACTTTGGGCTTACTGCTGCTCACCGTCACTGACAAACAGACGGGACCTGCAGAAGAAAGAAGGTCAGGTTACGGCCGGAGACACTTTTGCTCCAGATTGAGGACCTTCCAGGGAGTTTTGGACTCCACTTTGGACACAAATACTTGTGTGGAGATATGACAAAGGAGCACACGAGTATGAGTCAGTGGCCCAGTAGCACGTACTAGTCGTGGATTTACAGTAAAAGAATTCATTTATTGCAACAGAATGTGAATCAGCCTTTTTTCTGTGGAAGCAAACACACATTTTTCTTCCAAGTATTGCGTACCTTCGCCCTCACAAACTTGCGCTCACAAACAAGCGCACAGACACGCGCACAGAGACATGCAGAGTGCGTAGCTACATCCTGGTGGTGCCAGGAGCGGTGCTGTGCAGGAATGTAGGTGATGGATGACGCTCTGACAAGCTGCTTTATCCCGACCTGATAACCTCCTGCAGCGATCACTACAGAAACCACACACTCAAACACACAATGCACAAACAACTGAAAACACTTTAAAGAAGAGAACATGCATTTAAAACAATGTTGTTGTTTTTTTTTAAAAAGATATCAAAGGTCATGCAAATGTTTTTTTCAGTTCCTCTAGAAACTGGTGACTGCAGGAGCAATGTGAAGGAAACACATTGCTTAATGATATACTGAGATTCACAGACGGTGCTGACACTGCATATTAATATCTCACACAAATAAATATGAACCAATACCATAATGTGGATCGTGCTTTGGGAAGCTTTTATAAATGTTCCACTGCTTTGTTAAATCTGACAGGAATCCATAACTATCTTAAGTTTTTTCTCAGCTATTGTTTCAAATTTGCAAACACCCATTGACTGGCAGTAATAAATAATCACTAACAAGCTTCGATTTGCAGGCTACAAATGCATTTATTCTTTGTTGGTATGGTGACACAGTGAAAGATATCCCAAAGCTTCTACTACATACTGTATGAGTGTGTGTGTGGTGCACACATGCATGTGTTTTTCCTAAGCACACAAAGCCAGTCTTTATGACAGTAACCTTACCCTTCTCAGCTGGCACAGCACACACACACACAACAGACGTCCGTAACACACTTGTGAGGGTCTCTGCTGATTGAACCCTAACACCCTGCACCGTGTGCTTTAGTTTAGTGACCTTATGGCCCAGACCTACTTAACCTCACCATAAATGCATTGGTTTGTAGAACACTTTACCGACGGATACCATGTCAGAAGCAGGTAATGCAGGTTTAGTGCAAATTACATTCAAATGCACATTTTTTTGTAGGAAAGATATATCTGAAAAAGCTGAATTCAGACTTTGTTTGCATCAGTAGTTGTGCATTTCATCATTTAGAAATGGACAGGAATGAAAACCCCATTTAAATCTTTTCAGTAGCTTTGTGCAAACGCAAGATTTCAATCAGACATATCTGGTCCTGATGAATAAGTACAAGAAAGATCAAAACTTGCACACACGTCAAAGCTGCAATTAACACCACAAAGGTTGTTGTTTGCAAAGCAGCCTCCGTCATTTAAAATTCCCACAGCAACATCAAATGCTGTTTTTTTGTGGTTTTTTTTTAGCAAGATAGCAGATAGCAAGCGGTGGTTTTCATCTCAGTCCAATTAACAGCAGGGTCAGTCGGGGGCTATCTTGAAACTGAAACGCTGGGATCTCAAACATCCTCCGCGGATCAGTCCGTGGATCTCAGGGTTCAAACGGCATCAGAGGGGGGCTGAGTGTAAACACGAGTCCCAGCCACTCCCTGCACAATCTCTGGCCCTGCTGCGGCCCCTGAACGCATCACACCCCCTCCTGCATGTGCACAAGCTCAATCACAAATACTAATAACCCATGAAATAATCTAACAATAAGCAGTCATCCAATGCACATGGAGAGAAGTAATCTTCTAAATATAAACATACTTTAAATTAAACGTCTTTTATCATAATAAGTAATGAATCAATTCATTTTTCAGTGATTTTATGCTTATCTATCTATCTTAAACTTTTTCGCTTTGCCATGAGTAGGAATTGATCAACCTGTACCCATAAAATATGCAGGAAATGATACTGCTGCTGTTCCTTAAATGAGGAAGAAAGTCCAAGTACATAAATAAAATATTTATAACACTGAGATTATGGTTTTGGTTTTTATATTAAGTTTCAACATGTCAGTCATTTTTGTACAAACTCTCTCCTTTAGTTCACCTTTTAGTTTCTGCTATGAACACATTTAGCTTTTCCCTTTTTTTCTATATTAAATACATTTTAATTGAATAATGATCAAATAAAGTTAAAATAAATGTAAGAAGACATGATAGGATGAACACTAAAGAATACCAGAGGGTAAAAACTCCCTGAACACATATATGTAGACATCATAAACTTATGTATGATGCTCTACTTTGAGCAGTTGTGAATTAAAACGTTAGGAAGCTGCTTAAAAAACACTCACTGTGCAAAAACGTGATGATGAGCAGAGGCAGCGCCAGCATCTTCGTGATGTTCATGTTCCGTCACGGTTTAGGAGGTCTCTCTCTGTGTGTGTGAGTGTCCGCTGAATCTAGATGAGATGAGTTTAACTCCAACTCTCTGCAGATTCTTCTTCTTCTTCTTCAAGTTTCGCGTGCTGCAGACGCATGCGCGCTCACGCAGCCCGGACAACTGACGGGGTGCGCGCGGGAGTCCTCCTGGGAGAGCACGGGCCTCTCAGTGAGACAAAGCACACGGAGGAAATACGAGCTCTTTTTATTTTGACAGGGGTCTGGCCTGCCCTGATTCGGCTGTCAGCGTCTCATGCAGCTAAATTATTAGGTTTCTCTCACAGTAAAGTTGTTTTAGTTCATTTGATATTCATCTGACTATTCAGCATGGTGTGTGAGTTAAAAACTAAGATCAAACTTAAAAGCTATAATCAGTGTTTTTATGCCACTCTGGTATCAAACAACGATGTGAGAGTCATTGCTAACAGCGATCCACCCGTACAGAGAATATTTATTTTACATCCAACAGTTAAAAAAGCAGATATTCTTGTTGGAGCTGGTGGAGACCAAATATAGAGCTAAAAGAGAGTGAATGCCTGGTTTATAGGTGAACGAACGGCAGTGATTTTAAATGAAGGGAGTCTGCTAAATCAAAAAATAATGATGCATTGTTGAGCTACTTTCATTTTCCACAACAGAGACTCATGTTGTAACCCTGTACTTTGGTACATTTAACATCGCTGCTCTGCTGACTTTGGCAACACAGCTGAATTGAATGTAACCCTCCTTCACTCATTTTCTTTATTAGTGTTTTAAGGTTAATAGTTGATTACCTCGTGCAGGAGGTCAAACTGATCATTTGACCTCCTGCACGTTAAATTCACATTGCATGTGCATCAATAAAATGTTATAGCTTAATTTGTTAACTTTTCTAGCTTGAATTAGTTTTACATTAAAAGTATTTCACTGATAAAGCTTTGTTGTAGTCATAGTCAAAGGCAGCCGGTCTATCTGCATGCATCATGAGGCCGTGCGAGGCTTGAACCCAAATGCATGACTCGATGTTCAAAATCACAGTCTTTACTTCCAAGGATGAATAAAAATTGCTCAACACAAGGCGAAAACACTACAAGAAAATAAATGACAAGAAGAAAACACAAAATCACTCTCAGTCAAGAAAAAAAAAACAATCTAAGGTAAGAATAACAAAGTATTGAACAATCACGGAAAATAACAAAAGCTCTAGGTAAAAGAACAACCTGTCGAGACGAGGCATCTACCGGCATGAGGCAGGATGAACTGGCAAAGGGCTAAGGGAGACACAGACACACAATATATACACGCTGAGGTAAGTAAGCACTGGTGAAAACAATCACTGTGGCAGAAACATACAGGAAGCACAAGCTACTAAAACTAAAACACAAAAGGAAGTAAAAATAAAAATAAAAGTGCAAAACATGACAAGCTTTACTTGCTCAGTATGACAGCATGTTCATTTCACGCTGCACTACATGTGCTCAAGTTATTAGGTTCGTTTTATCCGCTCATTTATATTCAGTTTGATTTGTGATAAGAGTCTGAGATTAGCTGTGTTTAGTCTGCACATCCTTTCCTTTGCAGTAAAGTAATTTAGGGCACAAATGCAGTACTCTGGATTTAGGGGGCGACAGTGAAAGTCTTTAATTAATACGAAATCTGATGCAAGCCGTGTCCACACTATGCAAACAATTCAAAGAAATGTGTAAGACAAAGTCTAGAAGGCACGGCAGGAGAAAAAAGCTGCATAAACACAGGCAAGGAACAACAACAACAACGTGATTAAAATGCAAGGCCTGGATGTAAATAACCTGAGAGGTAATTGGGAAACACGGGTGAATTTAATGAGACAATCACAAAGACAAGAAGCAAACAAAGACTGGAAGAAAACTGAAGGTTACGCTGTTTGATGTGCAAACTGTGAAACATGTCAATATTCAAAACCTCCTCCAGCAGCGTCGCGCTGCTCTGGCCTCGGTCTTGTGGACTGTGGGGAAAGTCATCCGAGTTAAAAGTTTTTCCAAACGACAACGGTGACGAGTGTAATAGGAGGTCCAGCGACAGGACAGCTGCTGCCGAGCTACCGTGTCCTTGGCTATCGGGTTTCTCGCCACCAGTGTCCACACAACAGCTCATTGTCGCTCATTCTGCTTAATGTGCACACATGCTTGCATTTGTGCCCATGTGCGCACACAAAGACACACACGGGGGGGCCATACATGCGGGACACGTGGGCAGAGGCCGCACACACGCGTGGAGGAACAGTGAAACACTAACTCTCAGCTGCAGCACCTGTCCACGCTCGACAATCCCAGCTGCTCCGCTGTGTGCACTGATGCCATGTAACGCACGGCCATGACACACCAACACACACACACACAAAACAACACAGCTCAGCGCTCATAGTTCACTTTACGCAAATTTGTTTTACATAAATAAACTCATGATTCAGCAGGTAGTCCATCTCATATGAATCAGAAATATGACTGAACTTGAACACTCTGTGGTGTTTGATGACAGCCACACGCGTCCAAACAGCTGTCCTCCTCATGTTTTACTGCAACAAAATGCTGCGGCTGGATTGTGCCAACCAGGATTATAGGCCTATGTGTAATAAATCAAGATTTATTGTTTTGTTCTACTGCACCGGTACTTTAACTTCTGCTTGAAGCCAATTTAAAAATGTAAAATGCAGCATTTTACATAAAGTTATTGAAGATTCAGGAAAATTAACGGGATGACTTAACAATTGGACTTTCTGCCATAAGAATACCTGTTAATGCATTAATTAACAGTAATGATACCAAATGACAGCACTGATTTTGTTGATGTGACTTAATGCCATGCCTCATAACTTTACCTCTAAAGGCGTGTCTAACCCACTTCTCTCCGTTTGTCTCAGTTCTCAACCCCCTGCCCCCCCCGTCCTGTTTTTTTTTTTTTTTAGTCTTTGCTTCCTCTTTCACTACAGGAACCTCGAGGACAAGGAGTGAAAGAGACCTGCCACCACCCTGGAGTCTGGCTCCTTTGATTCTTCAGCATCTGAAGACCCTGTCTAATCCTCTTCGATCCCTCTGATCCCTTCATCTATTTCCCTCGGGTCCTGTCCACCGATAACAACCGACCTTCGTTAGTGAAATGTAAGCTTAGTAGTCACCCAAACCTAAAACAGTTTGACTATAACCTTAATACCTTAATAAAGGCGAATTACATCTAAATAAAATTGTTAATTATAGAAAAACCTCCCACATTTTCCTTGTCAGCGGGTAAAGATACCTTTGACTATAGAAGTTGGACACATTTTCAGAAAGCCTTATGAACCTAAAGGTGTCACAGCCAAAAAGACCAAAAAGAACTAAAACATGAATAAACATGAGATAATCCCACAGGGAACCGAAGTGTTAATTCACCCATGGACCAGCTAATGACCGGTCTTGGTGTCACTGCCAGCTGTAATCTTTAATCTGCAACTGAGCGGACCAGATTCCAAGTCAACAATCAATGAATATCATCTTCATTTTTAATTTTAAATAAAAAGTAGGGATCACTCCACCAGGATGACTGTTTGTTCAGTTCTGTTCAGGTTTAGTGGATTGAGGTCGATTCCCAATCGTCTGATGGTGGTGATGGTGTTTGATAAGCTGCTGATTTACTAACACGCGTCCAATCTCTCTGACCTCTTTAGTCAAACATAGTTTCACTATTAGACGACTCCTTGTCAAGAGGAATGTAGTAACCCCCCAGACTGTTAAACTTTAAGTGTCTGTGCTGAAAGTTCATTAGTCTGATCTGTTCTGACTCAGGAATTAATTCCTTCCAAGTTGTTTACTTCAAATGGCCTTCTCCACGTGAACTTTCTACCCTTGTAATGGCGACGGAACGAACGCTAAGAGGAAATAAAGGGTGAAATTGTTGGGCTTCTGTCAAGATAAGATAAGATTTATGACTTATTTATGGTGAAAGTAGAAATAGAAAGGGCAGGACGATAATGCTTGTTCGTGGAGATTAGGAGAACATAAGCGAACGTGGAGAAGAGTGAACAGGTGCTGAGAACGTCTGGCAGTTCATTAAACACAGTTGCATCTGTTTTGTCACATAGATCAACATGAAGACACTGGCACTGCTCTCACTGTGCCTCGCAGGTAAGAAGACTTTCCAATCTGTGTTTTTTACGAGTGTTTGTCGTCGTGTTTTGATCTGTTAAAAGGTGCCTGTTCTGTTTTGATGAACACATTGAATCATCACTGGGAATTATAATCTTAAATCTAAGATACTCATTTGACATTTCTCCATTTCGCCAAGTTATGGCCATTGTTGCTTTTGTTTAAGTGTCATGCTTATGTCTTTATACCATGTAACAGTTAATCTGTTAAACATAAAGCGTACACAAATTATTACATTTAAACATTAGTTGCTTTTGAGAAATTTCAACCGTGTAAAGAAGAGGAAATGAATTGAGCATTTTCACGATTAAACACCATCAATGTACTTGGTAAAAACAACTAATAACAGGGTTTATGATTGATAACAAGGGCTCAGCCAGGTCCTTATCTATTCGTTACTTGATATCAACCTAAACGTGATCCTTGTTGTGCTCGTTTTAAAATGCCGGGTGCACCTTCCCTCAAGCACAGGGGGTCAGAGTCTGTTATTGTTTTCGTGAACATTTATTGTTGTGAGAGCAATCAAAAGATAATCAAATCATGCCAGCTCACTAAAGATTTTTATGACTCTGTGTTTTTCTCTTTGCAGTGGCTCTGGGCATGCCAGCGATGCCTGCTGGTGCGGCACAAAGTCCTGCCTTGAAGGAAGAAGACCGGAGCCCTCTGCTGGGAGACAGGGTTCCTGTGCAGGGTCACGTAGAGGTCGAGGATCCTGCCCCACAGCCCAAACTGAGCTCCAAAGAGCAGCAGGAAAAACTGACTGCAGTGGACATGAAGCAGAGCCAGAGCACGGCGGAGCTGGAGGTTAAGGGGAAGCAGGAGGTAAAAACGGAACAAGAGGTTAAGGAGGACCCAGAGGTTGAAGTGAAGACAGAGGTTAAGGAGGACCCAGAGGTTGAAGTAAAGACAGAGGTTAAGGAGGAGGAACAGCCTAAAGAAGAGAAAGAAGTTAAAGCAGAGCCAGAGCCAGAGGTTGAGAAGCTGCCAGAGCTCAAAGCTGACCCAGACTCTGAGGTGGAATTGGAGGTTGAGGTGGATCCAGATATCGAAATGGAGGTTAGCCTTGACGTCGGCCTGGAGGTAAAAGAAAGACAAATTGACATGGAGGGAACATATGATTTGGTAGATGAGCAAATCATGGAGTCAGAGCCACTGCACGTTGACGACATGACTGGGAATCCAGAGCTGGCAGAAGCAGAAAAGTCTATGAGGATGGCTTTTCAGAATCCAGAAGCTGAACTTCTGCCAGAGGGGGAGGAGGGCGCTGCTTTCTTCGAAGAAGGGCCGGCACTGGACATAATGGGGCAGCAGATGTCCCTTTCAGAAAACTATTTTCCAAATGAAGACGCAAAGATGGGCATGAGGAAGCTTCAGAAAGAGGCACTCATGGTGGATGTGCCAGATTATTCGATAATGGAGGAGGAAGGAGGAGATGCTGAGATTAGGAAACCGAGGACTGTAGATGCAACACAATTACTTGCACAAGACAAGCAAGGTAAAATACACACACACAGTTCAGTCTTAAAGCAACATGCTCATGTCTTGCGTACATTCAAACTGCGATCACTCCCCCCTGCCCGCTTCCTGATGCAATTCCAGTGTTGAGACTTTGGCTTTATTTGTACATTTCAAATGATGCACACAAAGAAGAAAAAAGTGCAAATAATGTAAAGATGAACACAAAATGCCAGAAATAAGCAATCACAGATTTATCCAGAGAATGCTCTCAAGAAGTCCCATATATCCTGTAGGGTTTCTCCAAGCAGTGGAGCAACACTAAGACCAAGAGGACCTTTAGCATTTAGCATGATACCTACATTAAAATGATGTAATATCAACTCTTTAGCTAAACTTGAATGTGTTGTATTCATGTTACAAGTTGTATTTATCTTAATAAGAGGAGAAGTTGCAGTGACAAGTGTTTGTTTTTTATGCACAAGCTTGTCTTGTAATTATTAAAAACATTTTGTAATTCACTTTTCTGCCACAGGGCAGAGCTGTTGGCCCGGTGTGGTGCTTGACAGGAAGTGCTACCAGTTCTTCAAGGGACCAAAGAGGGCTTCAGATGCTGAGGTATTTATTTATCCTCCATTATTCCAAGCATGCACCGTTAAGTCTTTGCAATATCTCTGTCTTTTTTTGTTTCCTCTCAGTACTTTTGCCAAGGTTTCCCCGGAGGCCACCTGGCTTCTATCACAAGTGCATACAACCACAGGGAGCTGATGAACATGATACTGAGGCAAAATGGAGCATTGACACGCACCTGGATTGGAGGGATTCGGTTTTTGGAGGTGGGTCAGGGAGTTGAATCTGTAACCGAGAACCTGAACTGGCCCGTGATGCTCCTGTGGGAGAATAATTAAAGTGAATGACTCCTCCATCTGATTGCATCTCATTAATGTCACCTGTCAGACCGGTCGTTTCATCTGGTTGGATGGATCCCGCTGGAGCTACGCTGATTGGCTGTCAGGAGAGCCCAATAACACATCAAATCTGGAGGACTGTTTGGAGGTTCTTTCTTTTGGTATGAGACAACATTGTATAATATTATATAAGTATTTTATAAAGTACAGATTCAGCAGAAGCATGTCAGAACCAAAACAGTTTTGCCTTTTTACTGAAAGTCTATGATCTAAATATTTCTCCTGCTTGTTCTGGACTGGGTCAGGGATGCATCTACACGGTAAAACATCAATTTAGTAAAATCAATTCATCTTCTCTTTTATTGACTTGCCCTAAATATATCCATTAAATTAAAAAGAGTCTTCTATTTTCTAACCATTTAGACATATATTTTTGTCTTAAAATGATTAGTCAACAAAACAAAATCATTAATTATATTATTATTTGGATTATTCCTAAGAAAGTTTTGTCTGTAGTTTGAATAAAATATGTATGCTGTGTGTCTTTAACACGCTTTAAGAACATCATGACGAGAACAACGCTAACCCCGACCCTGACCTACCCTCCACACTAAGTCATATGCCTGGTTAAGATATGCCTGCCTGAGAAGCTACGATCAGTCACTTAATCACACACTGAGCCCAGCGTTATGTAAAGTGTCTTCAGCAGCTGCGGCCATAAATTCTTAGAAACAAATGTTTAAGCCAATGATTTTCTTCGGAGGCAGTAGCGGAGCTTATGTTTCTTTTATATGAAGATTAAACGGTTGTGTCACTGTAGAAAAAAAGAAAAGAAAAGCATGCTCAGTGTATTCACGGATGAAAAGGCAGTCATGCTGAGCTGTATGCATACTGATTTTTTAATTATTGAACGCTGTGCTGCTGGATGTCTGACCTACTGTTTGTCTGTCTTTCAGGAAATGGAAAGTTTAATGACTTCACATGCTGGGAACCCCAGGCTTTCATCTGCTCCTACCCTCATTAGTGAATGCACAGGGATTGCTTTTCCTTTCCAGCCTCCTTGTTTGTTCATTTTTCTTTTTACTTGCTTTAAATCATTTTAAAGCAAATAAAATGACAGCACACGACCCTGTAATGAGGCTGTCTGCTTTCATACTGACTACCAAGAATCAGAAGAGGTTTGGTCGTTTCTGTTCGTTTTTGCTGGAAGTGGGTGGAGCTTAGTTTGAGAACGGTGATGTCACCTTCTCACATCCTCCAATCAGGATTCAGCAACATTTGAATGCAATGACAGTTGGTATGCTGTATGGTTGTGTTTATACAGTATCATGAAATCACAGTTAAGAAAACAATATGTATGCGTTTCATGGTTTTCTTTTTTTGTGAAAACAATCTCATGTTCTGTAAATAAAGAGAATTTTCTATTTCATTCTTATGTGTGTTAAATTTACTTCCATGTGCATCTATCTATCTATCTATCTATCTATCTATCTATCTATCTATCTATCTATCTATCTATCTATCTATCTATCTATCTATCTATCTATATTATTACTCAAGTACATATTCTGGTTTTAACTGATGATTCATATTTTCTATAACATACTCAAATGATATTTTCCACTTTCAGGACAGATTATACACATCGTACATACAAGAGGTATCAAAAGGAAATGCAATACGAGTAGATGTGTCCATAAATATGCCAAAAATTCATAACTCATCTGAAAACATAATTACTGTAGATTCTGAGCAGATTATGTTTATAAAAATAAAAATATACTGTAGGCTATTTAACGATGGACGAACCCTCTGCGATTGGATTTTTGAAGAACAGTTTTGAAGCTCAGTGTGGGTCCTATGGACGGTCACCATCTTAAACCGTCACGTTTCAACAAGAATTCAGCTTTAAAACTTTCACGATCGCTGGTTTTATCGCGGGACTCTTGTATTTGGTCTAAACAGGTGTGCAGAACAAACGGACAACTGACTGTGGAGCATATTCTCCCTCATTTCAAACTACAGCGCAGCCTGGGGCCATGTTGAGGTTTAGATGAAGCGTTTACCAGGAAACAGTGATATCACCACCACCACTCTGAGGGGTGTAGGTAAAGCTCCAGCCTGTGCTGCATCTATATATGGCATCCTCAACTCTCTCAACCCATGGAGTGCAGGCATTCAGGCTTATTTTGCAGGGATCAGGGAACAGTTGCTCCACCCAATCCAAAGCTCCGTTCCGGTGTCCAGAACCACAGATTTCAAGACGTCAAGTTCACTATCAGCACTGCCGGTTGCTTAATTACTGTCGTAGTAGTAGCATCTGCACCCACTGAATACCTACTTACCCTTTAAAATAATAAGAGCTTAGCGCCTATTAAGTGATGCGTCCACACACTAACGCTGCACACGGGGCTATCGTAAGCCTGCTGGGACTCACATGTTGCTGTGTGTGACTGTGACTCATTTTCCACTGGCCTACACAACCTTATCCTGACCTTTGGACACAGAGGTGAGGATTATCAACCCTAAGGTGGTAACTGGTAGCTCTTTATCCCTCTGTCTTCTCTGCCGGCTGCACAAACGTCCACCAGTGCCATATGCATCTGTAGGCATTATTACCAATATTCACCTGATGCACTGTTGCATGGTTTGCCAGCGAGCCTTGCATACTCTCTATTGCCGCCCCCTCCAAGAAACACAACCTTTGCTGGAATTAAGAGATCACAGTTAAATAAATATCTCCATTTTATTGCTGGAGATGTATCACCTACACATTGCGTGGCTAATAGAAACAGAGCAAAACCCTATTTTTGGACTTACAGAATAAATTTCCTCGATAGTGATTGATAAATGAAATCGAGCGGAGTGGATTCCTGGACTCCCGCTGCTCTGTTGTGATGGAAATCCCCTAATACCTTGACTGATTATTAGTGTTGCCGTTTAGATGCGAGTGACTCACTGTTGCTGCTTACCATCTGTCAGTTCAAGTCATTTTATAACTTCGCGCTGCACAACCAGCTGTTTGCTGGCTCCTCTGTGTGTTCAAGCAGCGAGGCTGTGAATCCTCCCACCTAAAGCCCTACAGCCCGGGCTTACAAACATTTGGTGCGCTGAATACCCCTGTAGCCATGGTACCTTTTCAACTTTTGGTCTCTGCTGGTGGCACAAAAACAATCCCTAAACACTGTTTGCACCGCAGCCTTTTATAGTGAGGGCGCATACCAGCGGTAATCGGCATCTTTCATTCATGTGTTCTTCGTGTCGGTGCGCGTGTGACGGAGTTGTATGAACAAATGAGAGAATTAACTGTCCTGTTTCAGACATCTAATGACATTTCTCAGATGTCAGACATTTTCCTAGAATATAAAGCTCAGCAGCAGGGGGAGAGTGTAATGAAAGGACCACATTAGTATGTTTGCTAATCAATGGTCTCCATTTATTTTATAAACTGAAAATCATCTTAAAACCGCATGAAACATTCCTAAAATGTTCCTAAATTGTCTGAATGTCTATTGAGTAATTTTGAAAGTAAATGGATGCAACCCTAACCCTAACTGGGAGAAAAACTGCATGGAGAAGATCTAATTAAACCACTTTATGAGCATAAACTCAGTTATCCATGAATGTATTTATGAGTGCGGGTATTGTTATCTTTCAGTAGGAAACAATGGCATGAGTTCACCACTCATCCAAGAGGCCTCATCAAATCTTAAAGAAAGAGCCTTCAGACAGGCGAGAGGCACGAGTGGAGGAGAGAGAGAGAAAGAAAGGCATGTAGGATAAGACGTGGATGTGAAGGGGATGAAGGGGGGGAAGGATAAATGCTTAATGAAGGTATTAAAGATGGAAGTGTTCAAGCTTCCAGGTCAGGCCTGGGTAAACACTTTCTCTACTCCCCAGCTGATTTGCATTTGTTTGTCTTCTTGAGGCCAGGTGGCACATTTCACGTGCATTTTGAATGCAACAAAACACATCTGCACTGAACCCTCCTGGGATAAATGTAGATGCGTCCTCAGATGTTTGCATGTTGCTGTGCATCAGGCTGAGACGCTCCTTAAAGCCAGGTGTCTGGAGGGCCACGTAAAATGTAAATAAAACAAACCGCCAAAATCTGCACATCATTTACACCTTATAGGTAGTTTAAAATAGTACGGGCACCGCCTAGCAAACGTTGAAACTATGCTCAGTGCCTGTGATGCTAAAAACCACCCAATACTGCAACGTGTCAGTAACAGGTATAAAAAGAAGGGAATCTGCCACAGATGATGTGAGAAACTGTGTTCAAACTAGTGAAAGTTTGCGATTCATTTTGAAAACGCAGGGAGCTGCGTTATCTAAAGAATAGAGGAACCATCTGACTCGTTATCAGCTCCACAGTTCACGGTATGAGGGTGCGTTAGTGCGCGTGGCCTGTGGAACTTGCACATCTCTGAAGACACCGCTAATGCAGAGTGAAAAACGCTTCTTCTTCCACACAGAGGATGAATATTTCAGGGAAGGTCTTGCTTGTTTCAGCATGATAATGCCCAGCTATATTCAGTGTGTGTTACAACAGCGTGGCTCTGTAGTCCAGATCTTTCACCTCTTTTTGTTTTCATTTTACAAAGCGTCGCAGGTTTTCTGGTGGGCTGGGTGGGCTGTCATGCACAGAATATAGAGCAGGAGTTGAGGTTAAAGTGCTGGGAGGGGTCAGGATCCTGCGTCTCTTTCTCTACGTCCGTCTCTCAACGTTGGCTGCCAGAGACCCCTCTCTTCTCTCTCAGGGGTGTGTCACAGAGGATGCTGCTTCTATAAACACAATAACACAACAGGGAGAAGTGCACACGGGACAACACAAGCTGCAGGAGGACACCGCTTCCTACAGGTATGTGTCACACTCACTGACGCTCTGTGTTTAAATGCTGCTTCAGTGATTGAAGAGGATAAAACACCACTAAGTACTTTCAGCGGGCAAAGTTTTATATCTGAATGTGACGTTGATCTGAGGTAAAGAGTAACCTGACGTGTCCCCCCCCCGAATGCCTGCGTGTCGTTGTTGCACACAGCTTTAACCAGCTGTGTTTCTGAGCCTCAGGCTGGAGTCCAGTGACAGCCACAGAGAGACCAGTGGACTAAATCTGGTCCAGGCTGAATCCTTTGCAGGTTTTACTCAGATTAGAAGAAGCCACTGACACACAAATCATTTAAGAAGCCGGCACTTAAAATAAAACAGAAATCCTGGGACGAGAACATGGAACAATGCAAAAGGTTTGAGACGACACAGTAACAGATTATTTATTACAACATTAATACGACTCAGGAAGAGCTTCATGTGTTCATATTATGCAGCCCGATGTGTTTGCTTATCATAATTCAAGAGAGCTTGATGTGTTTAAACACATGGACATTATCTGTAGGTTGTTCAAAGGGGCGTGCACCACTGGACTGCTGGAGTCCCCGTTTAAAATACTATTGGTTCTCATGTCATAACGATATTTAGTACTCATCGAGAGATCGTCCCCAGTCAGACGGTCCAAGACATGCATCCTGCAAAGACAAAGGAGGACGAAGACAATACACAGGATGGGAAACAACAGAAGGAGAAGGGAACCATGGATGAGGGTAATTCTGTATTTGTTGTATTCTAATACTAGTAGTTTTCTTATTTTTCCTTTGAAATTTGTAATCCTGATCAGTGCTAATACTTTTTTTTTGTAATCATGGGTCTTCATGTCACATTCTCCTTCATGTCCAGCACTATCAGACCAAAGAGTGATGGCAGCAGAGGCTCTGGACAGGAGGAACAACTGGGAGCCGAGCGTTTACTACGCACTGGGAAAAGAGTCTTTTTATTTCGTCAGCCACGAAATCAGCATCCGGGAGTCCCTGGATGCGTACGGTGCTCTGATCTGGCCTGGGGTACGCAGAAGCATCTGCGCATTCATTTTTTTTCTTTTTGCGAATCCTTATAATGAGGATTCTGTTTCTCCATATAGGCGGTAGCTTTGTGCCAGTTCTTGGAGAACAACCAGCAACAAGTGAGTCTCATGGACAAAGCCGTGCTTGAGATCGGAGCTGGGACTGGGCTGGTCTCCATAGTGGCCAGTCTGCTTGGTATGTAAATGTATGGATTTTATTCAATGTGTCCCATGTGTTAATGCCGTCGTATGAAAATGCCAGAATTAACAGAAAGTTATAAATCAAATAATCAAAATATCAAAAATCATCAATAGAGGGTCCATTATCTTGGTGCATTAATGTGCATTTTATGGCTCTTTGCACATATTTTCTAAAAAAATGAAACTTTTTCACTGTTAGGGGACCATAGCTATCCACCCACACCAAATTTTTTGAATTGCACACAGGCCAGTAGCTGTATATATCTCTCTGTGAACAAATGTTACAGAAACCCATCTTTATTTTTATTTATATTCTTCATGCGATTCGGCTGAAATTATTCTGTGAGGAGATCAAGGTCCAAGCGACTGATAAAAGTAGTCTATAAAAGATTCACATCTAGAGATACGACTGAAAATTTCATCAATATGATATCATCACTTTTAAATTATTTAAAAAGTTGTGTATTTAATATCACATTTTGAATGAACCCAATATATGTATACAATATATGAGACCAAATATCCTTTAATACATTCTGACTGACCTCGCTCTCACCTAAGATGTAAAAAGTAATTTAGTAGAAGTCAATGGTTTTTAGCATCAGCATCACTCAGACTGGATTGAGTAGCGTTATAGAATAGTGGTGGGTACTATTTTAATCGGTGGATGGATACATATTTTTGTTTTAGCATCCTTGTCCACTCCACTGACTCGCCAATGAAGAACAATGCAGTTTCCCATCTACTCTTCCCCCAGGTGCTTGGGTGACGGCGACTGACCTTCCAGACATCATGTCTAATCTGACCTTCAACCTCCTCAGGAACACCAAGGGCCACTCGCGCTACACCCCTCAGGTGACTGCCCTCTCCTGGGGTCAGGACCTGGAACGAGACTTCCCCTTCCCGTCCTACCACTACGACTACGTGCTCGCAGCCGACGTGGTTTACCACCACGACCGCCTCGAGGAACTGCTCAAAACTATGCGCCACTTTTGCCGACCGGGAAGCCGGACGACGCTGCTGTGGGCCAACAAGATGCGCTTCCAGTCGGACCTGAGGTTCACGGAGAGCTTCAAGAGCAGCTTCAACGCCACGCTGCTCACCGAGCTGCCACAGCAGGACGTTAGGATATACAAGGCCACAGCGAAGGAGTGAGAACAGACTAAGAGTTTCCTGGGATGTTCAAGTTTCATTTTTTGTTGAAAGTAGAGAGCAGTGTGGGGTTTTAATCTGAGTTTACATGACATTCCTGGATGGTGCTGCAACCACAGTTAGGCAGAAATTAAGTTCCTGACTCGAGTTTCCATTTTGAATAAGCTTTTTTATTTGCCGGTGCTTTTTCAAACACATCTGATGACTCTGACTTTGATGACTCAAATTTTGCTCAACAATTTGTTTTTGAAAATAAATTGATTTAAGTATTTCTCCTCTAGCCACATTAATCCCATTAACATCTACACTACGTACACATTCATCAAAGGCTATTCATAAAAAGTGAGAATTGTTAACCGTGAAATCGAATAAACCAATAAATTCTTAAGAAAATATTTTCCCAAAAGCAGCAAACTTTGCATTTCTGGTGTCTTAGCTTTTGGTAAAATAACAGCTTTATATATTAAAGACTAAGAAAAAAAATAAAATAAAAACACTTGCCATTAAATGGCATACTCTATAGGAACATATATGTAGTAGAGAAAAAAGAAAACTTTTACATGTTCAACATGGGACTGTCACTTAGCACCGAAGTCATCACTAAACCCCTGATGAAAAGTGGGAATTTTTAAAAGTACAATTCAACCCTAAAAGCGCTAAAAAGTTTTGCCACGCCCACACACGCGGAGTGAGTGAGCAGATTGTTGGGGAGACTCTGGAGGAGAGACTAAGGCCCTATCCACACGAAAACGCATTTTTTCGTAAACGCAGATGTTTTTAATCGTTTTGGCCTATCGTCCACACGAATCCCGTAAACGCATAGCCCGAAAACGCACTTTTTTGAAACCGGGTCCCAGGGTGGATAAATTCGAAAACGCACTTCTCGCGAATCAGTCTGGACGGTTGAATCCGGAGATTTCTGAAAACGATGCAACATTGCCACCATCGCCACACCCCTCGAGCAGCCTTCCACCTCGTATATCTCGCGAAACGTCTCATAACAAAATCAACAACAATGGCAGACTACATGCTTGCGTTACTACTGGAGAACATATTGAGCCTGTTATGGTTACTAGGGCAAAATCTAATTTTTGGTTTCTTCGAAAGCCGATTTGCAAACAGCGCTCAAGCTTCATGCGCATGCGCCACCTCTTCCTCTCCGTTTTTGGTGAATTTCTGAAACCGAAACAGCGCCGCCTATAGACCTGGGATATGAAGTAGCGTTTTTCAGTCGTGTAAAGACGGATCAGGTGTGGACGCGGATTTTTTTGAAACCGTACCAGCGAAAACGGATAGGAAAAAGATCGTTTTCGTACGTGTGGACGGGGCCTAAAGCAACCACAGAAAAAAATAATGTTAAGTATGTATACATTTTTTAAAATCTAAGTCTATGCTAGATTTAAAAAATATCCACCTCCTTTCTGTTCTTGTTGTTTCCCGCGTCCACAGACGGTTTAAAGTCTCAAACTCTTTTAATCTGCGGTCAGACAGTCTTCATGCCGCATGTTTTTTAAGAAATAAGAGTCTTCACGCGTATCTTCAGCGACTCTACGAGTGTTTCGGTGACTCTACGATATGCAGCACGTGGAGGACTTTGGCTGCTCCAGTATGGACTCTCTGCGGAGGTCGTTGGGGAGGCTGCCTTCAGGGCCCCAAACGTTGAGCTCGCCGTAAATGCCCATGTCGATCATCTCCTCTTGCCAGGGGATGGGGATGTTCCCTGAGGAGAACTCGTCGAAAAAGGTTTTGTCGGGATCCTCCAAGGTCACCCCCTTCACGGAGGAGAAAGCCCCGACGTCATCCAGACTTTTAGCGTACACCACTTTAGGGTCAGGGACAAAAGGAGGAGGTAGGATACCTGGAGAAGTGAGAAATGTGGATTAAAATAAAATCACCTTCAAATGTCAGTCGTGCTCAAACTGCTTCCTGGGATTGATGGTAGTAGTACCTGCGTTCAGTTTCCTCCAGTTGATGTCATTAAAAAAAGGATGCGCTCTGATTTCATCGCAGCATTCGTTCTTGAAACCCATTCTCTGGCCGACCTCTTTGGCCATCAGCCCGTCACACAGCGACTTTGCATGCTCGCTGAAATTGTCCGGATAGGTCACCACCCGGGTCAGCATACGCTCTTTCATCTCTTCCCGTTCGACCTGAGAGCAGACCGCAGTGAACCTCTCATCCTCATCACACACAGTCTGTTCACATCGTTTGACGGCTCACCTTCTCGCCCCTGTTTCTGAACGGGTTCTTAGCAGCCATGAACTCGAACAAAGTCACCCCCAGGGTGAAGTAGTCCACTGAGGTGTCGTACTTTTCTCCTTTAAGCATCTCCGGCGCCATGTAGCCTGAAAGGAACAAAGTGAAAACTGTGAAACTACTGCCTTTAATGTGAAAGCGATCGCTCAGCAGAGACGCTCACCTGGTGTCCCGGCGTAGCCTTTAGTCAGTGTTTTTCCTTCTTTTAGCTCCACAGCGAGACCCAAGTCAGATATGCGCACATTTCCTGTTTCAATTACATAAAGACAGATTAATATCCCATTATTTGCACGTTCATTAAAGCAAATAAACCCGTGTTTTACCATCATTATCGAGCAGGACGTTCTCCGGTTTGAGATCTCTGTAGATGATTCTTTTCTGGTGGAGATGCTCCAAACCCTGGATGATCTGAGCGATGTAAAAACAGGCTCTGGGCTCAGAGAAGCCTGGGTTGTTCTCATCCACCAGGTAGATGTGGTACCTTGAAGGAACGGCAAAAAGAAAAATTAGCTTTGGCTCCATCGTATATAAAAAGTGACCTGCACTCATTTCCATATTATAGCGTGTCAATATTTGGTCATTTTACTGAGTTATGTATAGTACAATGCTGTTGTTAGGTATCATTATGCTCTCATTTTTCCAACTACAGCCTGGGAGCACTTAGATTTGAGTTTCAGGAAATCAAAACCAATCAATGCCTCTTACTACAATGCAAATAATCCTGCTCAGTGAGGCTGACACTTTTGTTCACCGTGCTCCAAATGAGTTCTGACACCTTCGCTAAGCCAATTCTCCACTCGTATCCCTGCATCGGTGTCTGCATGCAGCAACCAAATGTGCATAAATATTGCAGATAATTGCAGTGACCCTGCAGATAAATAGATTAAATTCAGGCAGTCAGGCTGATTGTACACCTTATGCTGCAATGGAGAAACTTAGAAGAACAGTTATGTAGGATGTGACTGAAGTTACAAAGAAATAAGGGATGATTATATGCAACAAGTGTTTCCCCAATGAGCTAAATGTTCATGTTGGTGCTTTAGATTGTGAAGTTACTTGAGGTCTCCTCCATTCATGATGGTCATGACCAGACAAAGCTCTTCCTTTGTCTGGAAGGCGTACGCCAGAGACACAATGAAGCGACTGTGAACCTTCTCCAGGATGCGCTTCTCCACCATCGCCCCCTGCAGGAGAAAACGATAACGTTGAGGAATAATGAATGAGGGACAGTTGAAAAGAGGACAAAGCCAAGTCTCTGCCATGGGTGTGAAGGAAAGTGCAATCTAGAAAAAAAAAAGAAATTTGAAGTTCATATCAAAGAATGACCTCAGACAAGTCAAGGGCGAGATATGACTGTGCCAAGGAGTTCCCTTCAGAAGGGCTTTTCAATAAAGCTCCCAGTAATCACTCTATCCCCTGTCTCTGTGTTTAATACTGCAGACTAAAGCCAAACGAGACAGAGGCAGGGACAAAGATGATTAGTAGCACTCCAGCCCGCTCAGTGCAAGCCACACTGGCTCGAACATAAAGACGGCAGAATGCATTTAATGTTCAAATCACCGTATACACTTTTTAAATGATGGTGCAAAGAAAGTGCATCATGCAAACTGAAGCTTTTGTTTCCAAATCCAGTTTCATCTTAACCTAATGTTGTCTTTTAATGAATGAACACGGATTACTCATTAACTGCACTGTTGTACTGCCACCCTCAAACAGTAATTCTTCCACTACTGCAGCCAACTGACGCAAAAGACCTCTGGCTCAGTGAATAAGCAGCATCTTATCGCCATCGACATTCATTCTCTCACCTCGTAGCCTTTCCTCTTCTTCAGCCTCTTTTTGTTGAGCTTCTTACAGGCATACAGTTTTCCAGTGGCTTTCGTCTGACAGGCGGAAACCTCCCCAAACCCACCTTTCCCCAGCACACGGAAGTCCAGGAACCAGTCGTCATCCATGGGCTGCATCTCCAACCATTTCCACTGCAGGAACCTCTTCAGGTACATGCTCTCCATGAAGAAAGTGTAGGGGGCCTCCCGTAGAAAGGCCAACGTTGTGGCCAGCGCCGCGGCAAACAAATCATCCCCTACAGCCTCCAGGCCTTCCTTCACCTTCGCTATGATCTCTTCAGACAGGTATGGGCAGTAGTTTTTGGCAGTGGGGTCCATGTACCGCTGAACAATCTTTGAGGCTTTCTTCGCCCTGTCAGAGTCCTCTGCCAGGTCATAGTCCTCGATGTCTTTCCACAAACGGCAAGCCCCGTGATACTCTTTATTTGCATCCAAGAATTCCCTAAAGAGGCGCTTGCCAATGGGTTGTTCTACGCAGACCGTGTCGAAGGCCAAATCTAGGGTGTCCCTCAGGCCCTCGCACACGGTGATGTGGGGCAGTTTGAGGCGAGAATGGTACTTCTTATCCCGAGCTGCCGCCGGATTAGAGCCATCAATGCTTCCACGGGCATTGATGTAAGCAGAATTGGCTACCACGGTGGTCAGTCCTCCGATATCCATGTCGACGGTAGGTTAGGCGTCGCAAAGGGAAGACATTGCAAAAAGAGAACGGAGCCAGAGGACGAACGGGGCTAGCTAAGTGTGCAGGGGAGGGAAGACCGACAAAACAAAAATGATGAAGCAAAAGTGAAGAAAACAGGAGCCAGGTCACAGAGGAGTGACGGAGGGAGCACAGGAGAGAAGTGAGAACTCGAGACTGGTGTCTGAATTAGATCCCAGCACACTTTGAGCACTGCACCACCCTCATTCACACACACACACACACACACACAGGAACGCACACACACCTGAGTCAACACCTTTCGATAATCCATTAACACCCCAATGCCCCAGACAAAGTGTGCGAGCACACGCTGGAACAGAACAACACAAGCGGCATATGCAGAAGTGTCACCAGTCAGTCAACGGACATTTTACTATTAGCAGCTCATATGCGCGGTTAGCAATCTGTAGCTGCGTGTTAAAGATGCAGGTTGAATGAGCAACAAGTGTTGTGATCTGCTGCCTGGTCGACTCATGTTTACAGAATAAATTATCATTAGAAAATGTTGAAGGATGGTTTCTATTCTATATTAAACCACGTCAGGCACGTACACTGGAAGGTCTGCAAACTGTCACTCCAGTCTTTCTGGGTCAAATTCATTTTTTAGTTTCAGTTGAAGCAACTGTGCATCTTTGCTTTGCTGCAAAACCTTTTACCCTCCACATTCTTGTTCTTTGTTAGCCTCAAATCAGCATGGAAACACTTGAATTAGGCAACCAGTATCACCTGCAGAGACTTGGTTTTTATGTTTAAAACAGGACTACGATGCAACTTGGCCAGATTTCAGATTTATTTCTATATGCAAGTAGCAGCTAATGTAGCCTCAAGCAGTGATGCATCGTCTACAGAAGTGTGCTGACCTCAGTTCTTTCCAACCAACCACCGGATGTTTTTTTTTTTTTCAGAATCGTAGACCATAGACCATCAGTTTAGGTATTTCCCCTTTTACAATCACCAATGACTTTACATCACTTTTTCCACACACATGCAGAAGTACCTGTAAAGACATCTGTCTGTGTAATACGGGTGGAACTTCCCCGAGACGAACTTTAAAAATGCGACGTTAAGGGAAAAAGCAGCCGTAAGAACCGGTTTATTAAACTTCAGACACTAAAAAAAATGTCCCTTGTTTCCTGCGCTTGCAGCACAGGCTCCAATTGATCAGTCCTCCTTATCAAGAAACAAAAAAAACATCTGGCAACAAAACAAGAATCACTCTAGATCATGTCAGTATTACCACATGGCAGCTGTATTCTTCGCCAGCCAGTCAAGTTGCAGTTTACATCCACGCCTGCTCAGACTCGTATGCTGTGAAAGCTTTGAAGGAATTTAATGAAAGGTATTTTTCAGCAAAAGCAACACCATTGGAACAGGAGGCACCCTGTGTTTGACATCAAAGTACTGGTAGAGAAGGTGGTGGACGTCTAGAAGATGTTTGTGCCAAACTGTACGATAATTTGATTCGGATATTTGAAAAGCAAAGATCTGATCAGTTCATCTTTAAGGCCTTCCTGAGATGATGCCACACTGCATCCATCACTTACTCTAAAATCAGAAATAATAATAAAAACAAATCTTCATCAGCTCTTCCAAAAGACTGATTGTTGTGACATCTTTTAGGCATCTTTGATATTTTGAGGTGCGATCCTCGATTTATAAATTAAACGATTCAGACCTGAAGCACATTTTCCCCCCACTGCAACAAACTGATATACATGAATTGTAGATACAAATGTATTAAAACAATCTATATTTAATTTGCAAACTTATATTAGATTACAGAAAAAGGTATTTGGAAGAGTCAGTACATGTGTTGCTCAGTTTTAAAAGGGAGATCTTTGAAGGGAGTACATAAAGACCTATACAACCACACATTTCGTTACATCAATAATTTTTTTTTTGAAGGTCTATCTTTACCACTGGCCTCTAAAAGGATACTATAAGCTACAATCGTTGTAGGATTCATATACGTAATTAACAAACAAAGCTTATTTACCTATCAGGAGCCTGGGTTATGAAAAGTTGTTGTTTTATTAACCTTGCTGCTGCCATTATTTTGTAAACACTACCAAGGCGTTAACAGGGCGGTGATGGAGAATTCCTCAACTCCAGAGAAAACAAAACTAGCAAAAATGAGATCAGGAAAGCAGCTGCCTACAGAACAGAAGGAAGCCGGCCCAACACAATATGGGGGATAAGAAACTATTTCAAATAATTGCCCAGAACACAAAACAAGAAGAAGTATCAACACATCTGATGGAGCCCCATCCTGGGATGCCACGGCAACAGTCTCGGCCAATCCACGGTGTTGCACTAACACAGCATGTTAAAGAAGACACTTTGGCCACCTCGGAACATTTTGATCATCATCATCATCATCACGTCTGCCATATGTTGCAAAATAATAAGAAAAAAAAAACCCTATTCAAACAAGTACAATATACATTCTCCAACAGCAGTAAGTTTTTAGTGGGATGGCTTATTGAAAAGTAGATACAAAGACTTCAGGTGGCAGGGCCAAAGACTACAGTTCCCTTGGACGACACCTCCCACTGAGCTGTGGTGCAGGTGCATGTGATTCAGAAGCAGAAAAAAGATGGGTGCCACAAACACCTCCTGTTCTTTCAATATTTCAACTACACCCCTGAGAAAGCCAGACAGAAATACAGGCATGGGGGGAAACAGGGGTTAAGGTTGGAGAAGCACACACAAAAGTGGACTAAATTCCCACGGTGAGGGTGGTTTGAAGGACTGTGCTTGTTGGAGTGGCGAGGGCGTAGGTAGCTTAGTCTTCGTCGTCGTTCTCGTCGTATTCGTCCTCGTCGTCGTCGTCCCCCATGTAAGACACTGGGGTCTCCACCCGGGACCCGCTGTAGTGAGAGTCATTTGAGCTGGAGGCCATGGTGCCATCAGTGCAACCGTCACTGCAGCAGAGGAAAAGGTGAAGCGTTAATGAGCTGAAGATGGAAAACACAAACACAGAGGCGGCTTTCTACCACATTTATAAGTTATTTTATCTCACCTGCTTGCTGGGTAACGGCCTCCGTTAGCCGAGGATCCTCCAGTGATGTAGACGTTACTGATGGGACCTTTTGCCATTTCTGGACAGAGAAAAAAATAAATATGTACACAGTTATTCCTGAGCTCATGACTCATGATCGCTACAGTGGAGACTGACTGGAAGCCAACACATGCTGCTTCAGTTGAAGCTCTTCCACTCTTCATCCCCTTCGTTTTAGATTACCATGACCTGGACGACTGACAAATCTTCAGACATTTAAAGTCTACTTCAACTGTAGACAAAGACTTAAACTCCCTGACCTGCTCACAACAGCATCACTTGCTGCGAACGCTCCCTTGGTAATAAAAGGTTAAAATTACCAAAGCAAATTAGCCAAGAGACAGGATTTATTCTGAAGTGTTTAAGGTCAAAGCACTGATTGCTCATATATATTTCATTTTCTATGAACTGCTGTACACCTGTGCCTACTGTGACATCCAGATTAAAGTGGTTGTACGGACAAAGAGCTGCCTAACTTGGTGACACGCTGAGACGTAGGAATCCAAACCAAAGAAAAGCTTTTCACTTGCATGTGAAGAGCTTTAAATAACAACAAAAGCAGTATTTGGTTTGCAAAGGTGTGTGCTACACTTGACGTAGTGGCCCTTACCTATAACGTAAGGCTCCAGAGCTTTGGGCACCAGGCTACGTGCAACCTTTAGATCCTCCGGAGAACACTTTCCCACCTCCAAACCACAGGCCATGCCCATGCGTTTCAGCACCTCAATGTCATCGTGGATCTCAAACATGCTGTCGAAATTGAACAAATATTCGAACCTGCACAGGAGACAAACAGGAAAAGGTTATACGTCTCATTTTTAACAAAACCACAAACGTTAAGAGCAGTGACTGAAAGACGATGTCAGTAAAGTTCACGAGGCATCAATTTATTTGATCTCCTTGAGTCTTGTGTTTACTAGGACCCAAGAAATTAGTGTCGTCTTTCATCGTCGTTTGGATAAGAGGTCTTTGCAATTTAACTTAAAGTTTTCTGTTCTGCTTTCCCAGCAGTCAGACACACTATGCTAGTCAGACTGGCGATCACATGGGACTTCTGGCGAGCCCACAAAGTGCTGACCAACTCCACAGCCCCAAAATGTGTCAACCACAACTGTGTGAAGTAGTTACAGCATCATCTCTGTCAGCCATCACAACATTTACTTCATCAACAGAGAGGTTATGACCAAACAACAACAGCAGCTAATGAGTCGACTTTTTCTTTTATCATTTAGTAATGGCTGCCTCTGGTCTCATTAGTTCTGCTATTCAGAGGTGCTGACTGGACAAAACAAGCCTGCTCAACCCAGCAGCGGGAATTTTGTCACGTCTAGAGTAGTGCTAGCATGGCTAGGGGACACAAACATGTCAAGTCCTGCATATTACTCCAAAAGACAGGGTTGTTTGAGTTGTTCTAGAGAAAACTGCAAGTTAAACTGACCTGGTACTACAAATGCAATGTTTAGCTCAATTTTTATCAGTGTATTTTTTTGTAGACCAATTTAAAACTTATGTGTAATTCTAAGGAATAAGTTTCAAACCGTCTGAGAGGATCTGCATTCAGAAGAATAAGAAAAGCCTACTGCAGCCCGAGTATCTGGGTTAGCCTACTATGCATGCTTCCTTTACTTTTCCCTTTCAAAATAATATTCAACCACAAGGAGTATACTGAGTGCAAGTGTTGGCTACAGATTACAGTATGACAGTTAAGATATGCTCTCGCTAACTGGTCTACAGTATATTGCATACAAGTGTATAGTTTCTCTCATTTTTTGAGAACCTTAATTAACATTCTGTGTTACGTTTAGGTGCCAGTGGTCTTTAAAGTCCGTTGCTAAATGCTACGTTCTGAAATGTCGAGTCATCTTCTCAGAAAAGCGCGTCTTCCGTCGTTATCAGGCTCATCCTGGCACACATGGGCAAAAGGACGTCCTGGTGACTTTTGGCTGACTTTGATAGATTTTACTGTAATGCCAGAGTGGGCATTACGTTTAATCGTGTCACGTGACTTCAGAGATGAGGAACCAGGCATATTTGTGGATCACAAGTACAATGTCATGCAACACTTTCAATGCCTGCCCAGATAAATCAGCCTAAATGTGTGAGCAGCCGTCACAATTTTTACTTAATGGGGTGCCTTTTTAAATTTCACATTTAAAGGTAAACTGACAGTACTGATAATTACATACTTGTCATTGGAGATGCTGCAGTCGATGACAGTTTTCTTGCTGGTGTTGACAATAATGAAAGGAAGGTGGATGATGGAGTTAGGGGGAGGAGGTCTGTTTGCTTGCTGCTCTGTCTGTCTGTTCCGCTGAACCAGGTTCTTGAAAGCTATTTGCTGTAAGTTGAGATTAAAATAGAATTGAAACACTAAAACAGCTACACAGGGAATTCAATTTAGACTGACAGCATTGTTAGCATTGTAAAAAAAACAAAAAAAACATCTCTGCTGCACTCCTCAGCAACAAACAATCAAAAATGTTCAGGCAGTTGTCATAAAGTCTTTCTGGGCATCAGACATGTGGAGATAAAGACACAAGTACATTCCCACCTGCAATATGAGCTCCTGCAGCTGTGATTGTTTCTGCTTAATCCTCTCCAGCCGCCTTTGTCTCTCCACCTACAGTTGACATAAAGGAAAAGAGTTATAAGTAGAATCCAAGACACGCAAGACAGCGCATAGAAATGTGAGAATAGCCTTCATTGTATATTTCTACCTCTAGGTTTTGGCACTCCTGTGCTGAGTTGGTGGGCAGGCCAATCCATTTGATTTCTTTTTTCTCTTTAGAGATAATGTTCATGGCCATGAGCACATTCAGTGCATCATAGACACGCCGCCTAATATTCTTCTGGTCATACACGTGCTGAAATGAAAAAACATGATTCAAAATATTAGCAAAATGTCTTAAAGATACTCAAACTCTAGCAATAGATGAATGCATGCATGTCCCAGTTTCAAATATCTGTATCTGTATCGCGCCGCTGCAGTACTTACTGAGTCATTTGGTGACATGTGGTTGTCTGAAGAGCTGAATTCTGCAACCAGTTCATCTGCAACTTCATTGTAGGTAGTTACTCCCTTCTTCTGCACCTTCTCACACACTTTCATCGAGAAATGCCTCAAGCCTTTCCCATTCTTTTCCCCTTTTTTACCACGCTTTCTGCGGACAAAACACATCCACCACGTTATTACACTTTCAAGTCAATCAATGTGCGAGAACCTCGTGTACAGATTGCCATACTGATCTTCCTGCTCGTAAAGACTTACCCTGATGACCAAGGAGAGGCATCAGCAGGTTGACTCTGGGTGAGGAATTGGGAACTGGGTGTGTGTGGACTGTTTACCAAAATTGTATTTGAAACTGTGGGCCTTTGGGGCGTTCCAATCACCTACAAAGGAGAGCACAGGAAAAGGGAAAGAAAATATTCAGCACGGGAAGCAATCTCATGAGGGTGTCAACACAAAATTAAATGTTCCCAAGTAATGATATACGGGTTTAATACTTATTCTAAAGTTGCATACTAAAAATAAATTATGTCTAACAGCAGGAATTAGATAACATTAAATGGAAACTGAAAATGGGGGCCGCTTCGGCAGCCTCAGGAAGTGCGTCTGCTGCTGAGCTCTGCTGATACATGGACATGTTGCAGAACGTTGCATACAGCCTCAATATAGACTGGAAACATTTAGAGTTTTAAATTAGTCTGTCCATTTTTGAACCCTGACAGGTGAAACAGAAGCAACACAGTTGAATGACAATTATGTCATTTGACTGATGACAGAATCTTCCGTTTTATATAGTATTTTAAGACACGTTTATCAGTTAATAAATGAATGGTCATGAACAGAGCCAGTGATAATTAAAGAAAGTATTTAATATTTGGATCCCTAATAGTAATATGAAGCATCTAGAAGCTAGGTGATCTATTCCTTCACTAAGGTGATATCTAAGCTGATTTCCGTTATGTATACATTCCTTGTATATAATGGGATGATGGGTGTAATCCTGCTGACTGTAGAGTTGATAAGCTTAGGATCAACTGCCTCCACCTACCCTCTGCCCGGTCACCTCACAATGATAATCGAGGGGCTTACACAACAGTAAGACAGAGTAGAGGAAAACAGAAAGCAAAACCAGAAACAACTGCATCTATAGGTGACTCAGAATGAAGAAACCTAAATCTTATATAGCATATTGAGAGGATATAAATATTCATATAAAAGTGGTGGAGAAAGCAAATAATACTGACATCATGACACCATACACACCACTCACCATGTGTGGCACATGTTGCATGTGTGCAGTAACGTTCACGTTGGATGGCCCGAGGGTTTTGGGTAGTAGCTGTTTTGCCACAGGAGCAGCTGTAGGCTGGACAGTAACCAAGGATAGGACACCTAATGAAAGAAATGAGACCAGTAATGAGTAGAGCTCTTGCTTGAAACTCCACTGCCCCCTATTGTCTACCCACAACACAAGGGCCTACTCCTGAAGAGAAATGTCCTCTGTGAGACCGGCAACTACACGGTATATGTGCATATTTAAGAAAATATTGCACGCTATGTGTACAATTTCTGTAGAATGGCAACTACTAGTAAGTAATACCTTTGCTAGGGCTTAGATTCTGATCGATAAAAACCTTCAGCTCTCCATTCGTTTCAAGTAGACCAACCTGTGAAGGACAACAATTTAGTACAATGCAAAACAACACAAACATTCAGATGTCACAAGGGTCCAGCTGTCTGAAGAGAAGATGAAATGCAAGAATACAACAGACTGGGTTAAGTTAGATATAGAAACTTAGGATCTAATATTAACAACAGTGCCGGTAAGGGGGTCACATAAATTACAAAATGTTTGGCATGACTGGGGATACTTACATCTTTAGCCATGATCCCAAAGGACCGAAAAGAGTTGAGCTTCAGGTTAAAAAGATTTTCCTCTTTCAGTCACTGTTCAGAACCCTGCAAAACAAAAAGACAAACTATTAGCTAATGAGTGGTAAGTGTCCAGTTTCACCCAAACATCCCATTATCCTGTAATATTTCCCTAGCTTTGATATATTTAACACTGTTTTGGGAATTACATTTAAACTTATTTCTGATGTAAGGCCCATCCTGGGTTGCATGCTACAGCCACACTGTAGAGGGCTAACTCCATCACTAACGTTAGCTTCAGCAGTGTTTCTCCAAGACAAAATTGGCGGAAATAAGTACCTTTTATACCATTCTCAGCTGTGTGGGCCTTTGAGCGGCATTTCTGAATACATCGTAAAGGCAGAAAACAATACTTAACCACCCCTGGATAATCACAACTTTTACTACGCTAAGTGTGCACAAGGCCTACTTCAGGTACCGAGCACGTCCGGAGGAGAGGCACCGTCGAACTTCTGCTACAGGTCACGCAAACATGCTAACTTTACCTCAACAGCATAAAACTCTTAATATGACTATAGTACCATCACCAAGTGATTACAAACAGTCCGGCTGCATGCGGCAGCAACAGTACTCGCCCCTTAAGTCGATAGTATTTCACAATCTTTTGTTGAATGCAGCTAGCTAACTGTTCTGCTAACAGCTAGCGTTAGATCCAGCTTGCTGGCGTTAGCTTGCTAGTTAGCTTATGCACGTTTTGAGGCCATTCACGTAAAAAACGAGCGATTATTGGCTCAGTGCTGCAGATTTAAGCTACACTTTAGTATGAGTTGACGTTTTAAAACCCGTGTGTGCATTTCGCACGACGAATGAAGTTAATGTAGGGATTCTGTGCACTTACGAGTGCACTCTCCTGTCTCTTCGACGGCTGTTGTTGTTGGCATTTGAGAATGGAGGAAGAGGAGGTCTAAATCCCCAATAAACAGGAAACAAATTAAGCAATGTCGAGGTACTTTTCAACTATTTTATAGTTAATTCCAATCATAAAATAATTTAGTGTTAACGACTATTTAACTCTTGTGCTAGTTTTCCCCCTCAGGTTCCTGTTTTTAGCGTTATACACCAAGTAATGGCTGGATTTGCCTGTTGGTCGAGTATGCTAGAAGGTAACAGGGGGATTGTTTTCAATTGAAGGCAAACCACTGAAAAAGTAAATACACAAAGTTAGCAATGACATAGTAACAAGATAGGTTTTCATTGAGATTGTAAAAGTTTCGAATTTTTCATACCGAAAATGAATTCGTCGCAACTTCTTGTATACCCTCTACTGGTAATTACATTATTTTGTTCGTTAGTTAAATGTGCATTATTGCCAATCAAGAAGCATATTGTTGTGAGATACTTACTACGTCCTCAGTAGCAATAATACTCATAATAACATTATTGTTCGGAAGAGTTTAACTTTTAATGATCGTATGTTACATTTCTTATTTTAATTTAAAAAAATTGGTATCAAATAAGAAGCGAACAGTGTCACGGTCGTAATTTGTTAAAATGTTAGTTTTGTGACTTTCTAGGACACAACCGTCTGTCTAAAAATAAATAAATAAATAAAATGAACCACTTCCAAATTGAGTGCGTTAATGTAACCAACTGGGTCATAATGATCGGCGACCGTTGAGCTAGCTCTGTTAGCACAAGATACATTAATGCTAATGCATAAAGTACAGTGACGACCACTACTTAGCTGGTTAGCAATGGCAACTGGTTATATTAGCAACGAGCTAACTCGCGATTACGGTTAGTGAACTAGGACCTCCGGCGCTTTGTTAGCCCACTGGCGTTACGCTAGCTAGTAGGCTAACGGACAAGCTAGCCCACAGCTGTCATCGACAACATTGCCATAATGCGCCTCAACTTCTCCTCACATAGCTTTGTGCATATTATGTATATTTAAGTCATTCAAAACATAAAGAGCGGGCGAAACGCATATTAAGAGATTTCGTGTACGGCTGCTGGGTAGAGAGCTACAAGTCAGTAAATGCTGCTTACCGGCGCACTTCACAAGTTAGCAAATCGTAGCTAGCCTGTTTCTATCAACTCTCCGCTAGCGATGCTACAGCAGCGAGTCTAACAATCTGATCTTGGCGGTGTCTCGCTTTCGCAGCGTCTGATTGGACGGCATGCAGGAGACGAAAGCAAAGCGGTCAAAGTAGTTCATGCCCACAAACCTGCATCTCATGGGATTGGTGGATTGGCCTACCAAGCCGCGTCAAGGATACATTTACTGCCATCTACTGCACAGGAGTTGCACAGAGGCCACAGCTTTCTCGTGCACTGCACTGTTTCTCACTTCAAAACAAATCTACCTGCAGGTTGGTTTTGGTTGCAAGAAGAATTTCAGTGCTTCCGCCACATTTGAAGTTATATGAATCAAATAAAAATGATGCACCCGCACAGTTCTTTGGTATCTAGCAAGAAAAAGCCATCTTGCCCAGCAATGCAGTCAATTCAATTAATTGTTTTATTGTCATTTCAAAACATGAGGTCCATGAAAACTAAGTACTGGGGTCCAGTCACAGCACAATAAAGAAATAGGTCTAAGAAACAAGAGAAATAACAATAATACGCAAACAATATTCAAATATAGCACATAAAAATGGCTACACATGCACATTTGAGGTTATTGCACCTGAAAGATTATTGCAAAAGAAACAAAGTTTTTGTATCACCATATTTGTGAGTTTAACAACTTCTGGAAGGAAATCTGTTTGTTCTCGTCCTGCTGCAACGCAGTCTTCGTCCTTTGTGAAGGAGGGTGAGCAGTTTGTGAACAATGTGGGAAGAGTTTAGTAGCTCTTCTCCTGCATCTGCAGGTATAGGGTGGCCTCGGTTGCTAGAATAAGTTGCTGCCGGTGATGCTCTGTGTGGACTTAACAGGCTTTTGTTTCATTTAGCCATGAGGACACTAGGATTTCAGTAACTTTAGGTGGAGTTTACATACTACAGTTTTAACTGAAATATACATTATTACAAATATACATTTTTGCACCAACTTTTTACTCAGCACAGACAAATCATATATTCATTCTTTCCAAGGTGATACATTCTTTATAGCTCTAAACTATAATGGAGTGATTGAGTGTGGGACCATGCATCACAAGCAGCAAAGCTTTTTCACAGGAAACATTTTGGCTCATCATGGCAGGAAATGCAGTCACAAATGATAACATTAAAAATAACAGTATTGCATTTAGGTGAGCCACAACCTCGCTCTAATTATCGTATGGCTCACCTTAATGACTTACTGCACACGTGTGGGAACCAAGTTTTTAATGACAACATTTTACTGATCTGATTCTGTGACTGACAACTTAAAATGTTGTTACAACTCAAGTGCTGGTAATCAGGTTAGGTTTATGGCAGATTGAAAAATAATCATGTCAGTCACAAGTCATAAATTAAGTGCCTGTCTCTATTTATTGACTAGACTAAGACTGCTAGAAAGGACTTTTGTTTTGTTGTGTTTTGTTGTCTTCATATTAATTAGTTGCTTGGAAGTTTAACCACTCTAAAACTTCTCTTTAATAACTTTTAATATCTTTTAAGTGCTTTATAAACTGCTGCCTGACAATAAAACAAATTTTTATTTGTTTCCTGATCAATATCCATTATTTTCCAATGTTTTCTACTATACAAAAATACAATTGTACAATTGTATTGTGTGTACCATTAGTCAACCCCTGTTACAATTTTTTTTGTTTCATAGCTGCAACAAATGCAACGAATGCAAGTCAACTGAGGGTGAGCATCTTTTGAAAGTGAAACATCAGCAACAACAAAAAAGAAGAAGCCTGAAGTCCACAGATACTCTATCAGCAACAGTGCTGTATGGGGTATTCACACTTGTTCAAGGGTGGATTCATTTTCACATGAGATAAAGCTTAGCTGTGCCTCTTGTCAGCTCAGCTCACAGTGATAGTTTTTTTTGCAACATGACAACTTTTTATTACGTGATGTGGGAACCCACATACATCTCACACCCGCCTACTGGCACCAGAATGTGATTAAAGACATATATTGGCTGGAGTTACATATCACACATCTTTCTCACACACAGTTAATCTTACTTTGTTGGTAGGACAGTAAAGTTTTGTGTGGTTTACTGTATAATTAATACAGGTTTAAGAAGGAAATACAACCAGGACAACTTAATTTAGACTTCACGACATTGATTTGTCTTATGTGTTTAGCTCCAGTTCTTAATTTAGAAATATGCAACTTTAAAACAGTAAACTTCTGGAGGCCATGTGATACAGTATGTAAGGACTTCAGTGAGTCAGCTCAGATTGAGCTTTACAGTGCACCACTTAAAAGAGAACAAACCACAAGACGCCTTACAGAAAGCCTGACACTCTGAGACACCTTAGGACCAGGGGCCTCCCTGGGACATCTGCTTTTGTATTTAGTTGTTTGTTATTGATTACATCTTGGTCTTGTTATATTGTCGTCTGCTATTAGGACAGGTGTGACAGGTGTGCATTACAGATAGTGTGTTTTATGGTGTTGAGGATGGTGTGTGTGGGTCTCGGTGTGTCTGTGCTGGGTGAAGGGGGTGGGTTGTTTATTTTTAGCCGTGTTGAATGCAGTTGTTGGGTGAGTTTTCTTGTGTTTTATACGGTATGAAATAGATTTAACACGCACTTTTTTCCCCTATCTCTCTAAATCAAACACATGGATTGATTAATGGCAAGCAATCGGAAACAACTACAGAGGAGTCACTGTGCAAACCTCTGAAACCTATAATAGCTGTTCTGCTACTTCCGCGCAGGCGCACAATGAGCGACAGTCGGGCTATCAAACTGGTCAAACAGCGGGTGTAAAAATGGTAGGTAACCAAAATAAACACAAAACCCAGGCATTGGCTTTAGTGCCATTAAAGCTTACCTTCAGGGCTATTGTCGTGATATCAAAGTACAGGGTGTGTTGCGTTTTGGGAAGCGTACAGTGGCCAGTTAGTTGTGTTCGTTGCTATTACAGGGAAGGTCAGTTGATATTTTGAGAGCAAGCTAGCATTAGCTCCCTTTTTGGCAGGCTGGTAACTTCGGCTGTGAGCAGGTCAGCCGCTGCGACTCAGACGCAGACACACACGGGGTCGTTTGGGTGAAATCCCGGCGTACACGTAACCACACTGACAGTCTCCTCCTGTGATATTATCCCCAACGTTAGTGTCAGTGTTACATTCTGGCTAACTCTAGCTAACGTTAGCTAATGCAAGTTCCTAGCTGGTGGTATGTGGACAATGCTAACCCTAACGTTATGGTAGCATAACAATCCGTGTCCAGCAGCGAGGACAAATGTACAGACTTAATGCGTCTTTATGAAGAGGAATAATTAACAAACGGTGAAGTCATTAGCAGCTCGATGAACTCGGTGGGTGTTTAGTCTCCGGTTTCAGGAAATGCTGCTCCTCAGTGAAGTGCTCAGATGCTGCAGCTGGTGGGAAGACATGGCATGGTGATGTTTCAGTATAAATAGACCACTTCGTCTACAGTTGAAATGCTCACTCACAAGTCATTTGGCCTATAATTAAACATCAGATATATACTCTAGTCTGTTGCTGTTTGCCAGCTGTTCAGGTACACTAGTAAAACTAACTCTAATAAAATAGCCCTGCATTAAAATGTTTAGTTTGAGGATGTAGTTTGTGGTGCTGTTAAACTGTATTGAGTGTTTCTGTTATTTCACGTAGCCCACTGACTAAAATGGAGTTGTGAAAATAATACAACTATACGTCCGTACAACTACAAACCGCTTCCTCCTAAACTAAAACGCAGCCTCTCTCATAAAGCTTCAGTTTCCAGAGCCAAAGGCGACACATTCAGATAAAGTTTTTTGTCCGTCACACACTCCGAAACACAAAAGTGTTAATTTTTCTTGCTGTAGAATAAGACGCTTAACAAATCCTCACGTTTGAGCTGTAATTAAAAACAGCATATTGTAGCTGGTTAATTCCTCTCGGCGTGTTAAGACAAACGATAAGAGTTGGGAAACCAGTTATTGACTTGAGTTTGGTTTAATGTATCGTAATAAAAGCTTTGCTGCAGTCTATTAATGCTCTTTAATGGATGCATTACAGTTCAATGATACAATGATATGAACTTACTCGGCCGTCTCTGCTGAAATGTACACTGTGACCCTTGATGGTTGCTCTCAGGAGTGATTTCATAAAGCCATGTGCAGTTGTTTTATACACGTGTAGTGATATAAGTGTTAAAGTATTTTGATGTGTGAATTTATTTGCCCCACTTTTTTTTTTAAATATTGCCTAGTATTTCTGGCAGGGTGCTTGTGTTACACTCCAGACTTGTTGCACCTCTGGGTCCTTGCGATGGCATCTCGTTTCCCTACTCATGTTACATCTATGACTGTAGTTATCTGAGGGGCCCTCAGAGGTACAGCATGTGCTTTGAGAATCCACAACATCCCCCCCTCAGAAAAGCCCATGGTGCGCTTGGGCAGGACATAATTGCCTCCACCACCACCGCCGCCGCCGCCGCTGCTGCCGTCCTGGCTCACCTTTTATAAGTTTGCGTGCTCTGTCCGTGTGACTTGACTAACCTTTTGAAGTATGTGTCCGAGTGTTTCCAAGTGTCCGCCAGTCCTTTCTGTTCTCCTCCCGGTTGCCTGAATGCCTGTGGATGTTTCTATTTCGCTGTGTATTTTTGTCTGTGTGTCGCTGTGTGTTTGCGTGTTGTTGTCTTTACTGCCTGGTCTGATCGCGCCGGTGTCTGACAGCCCCTGTCCTGTAATTGCACAGCATAAGCTGAAGTCTTCGCAGAGGGACAAGGTACGGCAGTTCATGTCCTTCACACAGGCTGGGGAGAAGACAGCTGTGTACTGCCTCACACAGAATGACTGGAAACTAGAAGTCGCCACGGACAACTACTTTCAGAATCCAGAGCTTTACTGTAAGGAATCCATGAAAACCTCAGTAGACCGGAAAAGGCTGGAGCAGCTCTACAATCGCTACAAAGGCAAGTAGGACCCCCGTGTTTAATGACCTGAAACATCTAGTTGTTCCAAAAACCTGTCAGCGTAACCGCTTTTTCTCGACAGATCCCCAGGATGAAAATAAAATCGGCATCGACGGGATCCAACAGTTTTGCGATGACCTCTCACTGGATCCGGCCAGCATCACCGTGCTTGTGGTTGCGTGGAAGTTTCGCGCGGCCACTCAGTGTGAGTTCACCAAGAAGGAGTTTCTGGATGGAATGACAGAGCTGGGGTGAGTGTCGACATCAACAGAGTGAGACATAGACTGAAGAAGGGACGTAAACACTGTTACTGAAGTATCTTGGTGGTTCTTTTAGTGTAGCTCCAGGGGAGGGAAGGCTGTCTATATATAGATCCACCCACAGCTTGAGTATTCTGTGTCTTCGTGGAATCACTCAATGAAAGAGTTGCACGGTTTTGACTTGGCTTCTGCTGCTGTGTCCTTAAGACTTTCAGGTCACGACCGTCTCTTTTTTTTTTCGTAGGTGTGACAGCCCAGAAAAACTGAAGGCCCTTTTGCCAAGATTAGAGCAGGAACTTAAAGATAGCGGGAAGTTCAAAGACTTCTACCAGTTCACCTTTAACTTTGCCAAAAATCCTGGACAGAAGGGTCTGGGTAAGTAATAATAACGACACACTGGTAAATGATCTTACGTATTCACACACGGCTGACCTGGAATTTCGTTTGTGTCCGTACAGATTTGGAGATGGCTGTAGCCTACTGGAACCTGGTTCTGTCGGGACGTTTTAAGTTCCTCGATCTTTGGAACAGATTTCTTTTGGTGAGTCAAGGCAGGAAAATTAAGAAGCGCGCCAGTCAAATACAGATTATCAACCCTGAAACCGTTTATACAGTCTCTAAGTTAACAAAATGTGCACATTAGTTTCACAGATTGACGCACACAGATTTTAAATGCGGGAGTCAGATACTAGAATTGGTATCAAAGTGACTTCGGTATTAAACTTTGACTCTTACCGCTGGATTCCACGTGGTTTATTTTCAAGTGGAGAGCGGTGGCGACAAGATGAGCTGGTTCTTTACAATGTCTCGTTACGTTCTGCTTATTTCATTCAGAAATATTTGGGCTGGGACATGAACAGGAAGGTTGCCTCAGCTCTGTCGGCTGTAGATCAATGGCCGACGAGTAGATCGCTTTATATGTGGGCCAAGTTTAAGAAAACTTAAGGAGATTAGGTTGGATGGGGTGCATCCCTCATTGAAATCGCTACATAACATAGGGCATGCAGGCTTTAATTCCACCTTCCTGATGACCACAACATAATTACTGTGCACCTTTGAGCTGCAGAAACACATACTTGCCCGCTGGTCCAGTAGTGATGCTCTTAAATTAAAAATGATGAATTTGAAGCTATTTCTGGACCCCTATGTTCATGACTACTTGTCCATTACAGGAACATCATAAACGATCCATCCCAAAGGACACGTGGAACTTATTGTTGGACTTTGGTAACATGATCGCAGATGACATGTCGAACTATGATGAGGAAGGTGAGTCTGGAGTAAAAAACATCCCTCACATTTGACGCCTGTCCTTCAGCAGGACTCTAACAATGCCTTGGTGTTTCTTTCTCAGGAGCGTGGCCCGTCCTTATAGACGATTTTGTGGAATTCGCTCGACCAATTGTAACGGGATCAAAACGCAAAACTCTCTAAATCCGATCCCAACTCTGGAAAACCAGAACGTTGTTTCTTTTACAGTGACTTCATAGTTTTTTTTAAGACTTGTACAAAAAAAAAAGTGAAAATTGTAGAGAGAAAACAGAAGCACTTGAAGCTGTCAGGAAACCACCTTTCAGGGAGCTGAGTAAAAACTATGAGAACGACTGGCCACGTTCTCTGTCCTCTTGAGGCTGAGGCGTCTTATGGACATTGCCAGATTCTCAGTTTCCTGGACGCCCCTCTGCTCTGCTCCAGGAGGAGCACTACAGCCCCGTAAGTGGGCATGGACACAGCACTGAGAGGAGGTTCACCTGCTGCGCGTACTCTAAACGGACCGGAGAGGAGAGAGCTGTGTGTTTTAAGATTCTTCCTAGTCAGCTTTGTTTTGTTATATGAAGCTCTGAGTGACTGTGCAAAGTTCCCTTGTCTTACTCTAACTTTGGGACAGAGTGCTCACTACACCAGCACCAACAGAACTGTTGCAGTTTTAACTGTACATACTGTATCTACTGGAACAGTTTACAAAGAGAGCTATATGAAGAATAATAATATAAATATGTTTGATTTATAAATGCAAAAGATGATTGTTTTATGTACAGTAAATGCTAAGATCTCTAATGGGATGCCTCAATATTGTGGATGATAATGCTGTTGGTTTAATCGTAAGGTGGATCTGTCAAGAGTTGTGAGCTTCTCATCGAAAGCATGTTAAAACACATTTTACATCACGTCGGGCTGGTTTCACAAATAAATTTTCACTAAATTAAAGGCAGTGCTTTAATTTAGATGACTGATATTGCTTTGTGGTATTCATTTGTCTGAGCAATCTCAGTTTGGGAGTGGGTCTCTAATAGTACATTAACAGAGTCGGGCCTTTCCAGGGTTTCTTTCAAACGATAATTGTGCAGGAAAGAGTTTATCATTTTATCCCTCTTGAGGCAGTTTTGATGCTAAATCGAGTATTAAGCAGCACTTTTAAAGTTTAAATCTGACCAACCTGTAGGATTGCATGGCACACGGTTGTATGTAATGGCAACGGGAGGCCCCTACCTTGCAAATCAGGACACTAAAGACGACAACAAACAACAGGACGACACCTGTCTGTTCAGTATTTATGTTTCTGTTCAACCCCTGTTACTGAAGGTAGTGGAAATAAGAATATACTGTTGATACATCATGTAAGTAGCCTAAGTATACTGCTCATTTAAGAAAGATGAATAAAGCATGAGTTTTCCATAATCGTACATGTATTTAGCTCGTTTGTTGTCGATGAGATGGATTATAACAATAAAGACGAGTGTATTTCATAAAGCACACGCAGAATGATGGAAAGACTGCTGGAGATATCTTGTGCCACTGGCCATCATGGGAAGAATCTGTATTTGTTTAAATAAAACATATTGGAAAAACTTTGACAGAAATGCTCACACAAGTAATTTACCACAGATACAGCGGCATTAAAAAGTATTTGCATTCATTTCTGCATCAGACTGTGACAAATCCATGACTTCCTAACAACAAGTTTTAGTACATTGACTGGAAACATGAACAGATGGACTATAATTTGTCCTTGAAATTCATTTGTAATCCCAGGGGAGCGCTTGCTTGTGTACCTCACAACTCTGTAATATTGGCTCTTTTTTTGTGAATAAACAGAATATAGAATGTAGAATATTTCAGTTTCATTTATTTTGATCAGTTTCTTGTTGTACTGTCAGAACTAATGTGAAAAATCCACTGATGTTTTGAATGATTTTCGTGCCAAAATTGTAGAAAATCCTAAAGGAGTGCGATACTTTTAAGCAGCACTGTACATCTAGAAAGATCTGTTAATGTCGTCCTGTCTGAGACACGGCACAGAAACCAGTTTTACCATTATACCTGTTCCTTAACATGTCTTTGGTACGGTTTGAGGTTATTTACAATTGAACAAGTTCCAGTATTTTATCATGTTGAGTGTGCTACGTTTAGCCGGGTTAATATTATCTTTAATTTTACCTTTAAATGTATTCTAAAGTGATGGTTTTACATGTCTGGAAAACTTCTTCTTTTATTATTATTTCAAGTTTGACAAGATACACTATATTACCAAAAGTATTCGCTCACCCATTCAAATGATCAGAATCAGGTGTTCTAATCACTTGGCCTGGCCCCAGGTGTATAAATTCAAGCACTCAGGCATGCAGACTGTGAAACAAGACATTTGTGAAAGAATGGGCTGCTCTCAGGAGCTCAGTGAATTCCAGCGTGGAACTGTCATAGGATGCCACTTGTGCAACAAATCCAGTCGTGAAATGTCCTCGCTCCTAAATATTCCACAGTCAACTGTCAGCTCTTATAAAAAAATGGAAGCGTTTGGGAACAACAGCAACTCAGCCACGAAGTGGTAGGCCACGTAAAGTGACGGAGAGGGGTCAGCGGATGCTGAAGCGCATAGTGCAAAGAGGTCGCCGACTTTCTGCACAGTCAATTGCTACAGAGCTACAAACTTCATGTGACCTTCAGATTAGCCCAAGTACAGTACGCAGAGAGCTTCATGGAATGGGTTTCCATGGCCGAGCAGCTGCAGCCAAGCCACACATCACCAAGTGCAATGCAAGGCGTCGGATGCAATGGTGTAAAGCACGCCGCCACTGGCCTCTAGAGCAGTGGAGACGCGTTCTCTGGAGTGATGAATCACGCTTTTCCATCTGGCAATCTGATGGACGAGTCTGGGTTTGGAGGTTGCCAGGAGAACGGTACATTTCAGATTGCATTGTGCCAACTGTGAAATTTGGTGGAGGAGGAATTATGGTATGGGGTTGTTTTTCAGGAGCTGGGCTTGGCCCCTTAGTTCCAGTGAAAGGAACATTGAATGCTTCAGGATACCAAAACATTTTGGACAATTCCATGCTCCCAACCTTGTGGGAACAGTTTGGAGCGGGCCCCTTCCTCTTCCAACATGACTGTGCACCAGTGCACAAAGCAAGGTCCATAAAGACGTGGATGACAGAGTCTGGTGTGGATGAACTTGACTGGCCTGCACAGAGTCCTGACCTGAACCCGATAGAACACCTTTGGGATGAATTAGAGCGGAGACTGAGAGCCAGGCCTTCTCGACCAACATCAGTGTGTGACCTCACCAATGCGCTTTTGGAAGAATGGTCAAAAATTCCTATAAACACTCTCCTCAACCTTGTGGACAGTCTTCCCAGAAGAGTTGAAGCTGTAATGGCTGCAAAAGGTGGACCGACATCATATTGAATTCTATGAGTTAGGAATGGGATGGCACTTCAGTTCATAGAATGAGTAAAGGCAGGTGAGCGAATACTTTTGGTAATAAGAAGAAGAAGAAGAAGAAGAAGAAAACCCTTTATTTGTCCCGCAATGGGGAAATTGCAGTTCACAACAGCTTAGAGCAAAATAACAAAAAATAGCAAAAGCAGCAAGAAAAGCCAGAGCAAAGAGGATAACTATAAAAGATAAATAGTGTATAAATTGTGGAAATATTGCACAGATTGAATTGTAATATTGCACGGATTGTAAGAAATGTTATTACAGTTATGGTGTAGTACTATTGCACATGTAATTGTAATATTGCACATATTATCAAGACTGTTTATTGTGAAGCCTGACAGCAGCAGGAAGGAAAGACCTTCTGTATCTTTCCTTCACGCATCGAGGGTGAAGGAGTCTGTCACTAAAGCTGCTCCTCAGTCCTGTCAGGTCTCCATGCAGGGGGTGGGACTCATTGTCCAGCATGGATGACAGTTTAGCCAGAACTCTCCTGTCACCCACCTCCCCCACCGAGTCCAAGGGGCAGCCCAGGACAGAGCTGGACTTCCTGATGATCTTATCCAGCTTCTTCCTGTCCCTCTCTGTGATGCCACTGTTCCAGCAGACCACTCCGTACAGGACGGCTGATGCCACTACAGAGTCATAGAAGGTCTTCAGGAGTGCCCCTTTCACTCCAAAAGACCTCAGTCTCCTCAGAAGGTAGAGCCTGCTCTGTCCCTTCTTGTAGAGTGCGTTGGTGTGGTGAGTCCAGTCCAGTTTTGTGTTGAGGTGAACACCCAGGTACTTATAAGAGTCCACTTGCTCAATGTCCATTCCCTGGATGTTCACTGGTGAGGGGAGGGCAGAACGGCGTCTACGGAAATCCACCACCATCTCCTTGGTCTTCCCTGCGTTGATCAGGAGGTGGTTTCGTTGACACCATTCCACAAAGTTCTCCGTCAGTCCTCTGTACTCTACATCGTCGTCACCTCTGATGAGGCCAACAATCGCAGAGTCGTCGGAGAACTTCTGTAGTACACAGCTGTCGGTGTTGTGTCTGAAGTCTGCTGTGTAGAGGGTGAAAAGAAAGGGGGCCAGAACAGTCCCCTGGGGGGCACCCGTGCTACTGGTGAGCAGGTCAGACACACAGTTCCTGTTTCTCACAAACTGTGGTCGGTCTGTGAGGTAATCCAGGATCCACGTAGACTATTATAGTAAGACTAATATAGTGTATGTCAAATATGCCGCTATTTGCCATGAGCTATTAGCTTAGATTAGCATAACAACAACTGGAAATAATGGGAGAACAGCTAACTTTCCTTTGTTGAGGTAGGCAAAATATGGTAAAATGAAAAGTAAAGAAGGAATGATTATAAGATTTTCATCTGAAAAACTTGTCTTAATAAGAGTCATATAATGTATGGGGGAACCTGGAAGAGGTGAAAGATCTGTAAATGTTCTTCGCTAAGCTAGCATAGACACATCAAAGCCACCGAGAACCAGAAAAATGTCAATAATTTTAAAACATTACGCAACAGAGTGACGTGCAAAGGACTATTAATGATGATTCTTAAAAACATTAACTTATTCTACAGTTAAAGCATGAGAGGTTCCCATTTAAGAATAGCAGAATAAGTTACTTAATAATGACCAACGTGCATGTACTGTAAACCAGGTGGAACTAATGGTGGTGGCAAAAAAATTAAATAAATAATGAACAATGGTAAATTTAAAAATAAAATACACCTAGTCACGAAGTGAGGTGATTTGATGTTAATTGAGAAATACTCAGGGCAAATGTTTTGATTTTGATCACTGTGTAAATGGCTTAAATTGACTTGTCTGAAAGAAATGAGCTGTGATTGAGATTCATTTTTGACTAGGAAGCAACTTACAGGAAGAAGATGCTGCAACAACCGGAAATATCACAATCATGAGGTCCTGCAAAGGAAAAGAGCGGCGGTGGTTTGGATTGCAAAGAGGCTGTTAATGTAAATTTGCAAAGTGTTTCTTCAGAAGTGTAGATCTGACTTTGGTGCCCCTGGAGGCCGTATGAGAGGGTTATATATGCTGAGATAAAAGGGCTGATAAATCACCAGCATCGCTCCAAACCTTGTCTAACAGCAGGAAATAATATTTTATCATCTGCAGGTAGTTGAAAAGAACACTAATTTTGACAAAAGTGAATTTTCACTGCATCGTTACTATTACTTCTGGTGTTACAGCCACCAGTGCTGCCACTATTTATTCATCACACAGATTGATATGTAAGAGGATATTAGAGCAAACATTTCTGTTTCCCTTCCTCTGACTCTTTTGCGTGCAAGTGAAGTACACACCTGTGGATGTCACCTGGGTGTTCCCCCAGCTGGCCCCTCCTCTCTGCAGGGACTGCTGTAAGGTGAGACAGTTGAACTCAGACAGCTTTGTTATTTACCTTGACAGCGGCCGGTTCTTTTCCATGGGATAAAAATGAAATAACCTCCTCGTTGCAGGTTGTTTATAGCCTCGGTGGACTGCTGTACCTGCGGCACATGACACGCAATGGAAAGAGAAATGAAGGGAAACGCTGCCCAGCTTCTGACTGGCTGTAATGACAGTGACAGGTAAGCTTTCTGTTGTTGTTTAAATGTACCTTTCTTTATCATTCATCTTTATTTTTTTTATGAATTCGCAGCATGAATGTTTTGTTGTTTTGTTATACAGTGTTACGCAGTGTACATGCATGTTGCTTCCTCACTGGCGGCCTGTTATTTGCATCAGCTTTCTTCCTCACAGTATTTGCATTTAATGTTTTACTGTATAAACTTGTCTTAGGGAGAAATGCAGGAGCTTTTCTGAAGTTATTTTTTAACCTGAATTTTGCTCCTTGCTCCAAACTCCACACAGAAGTAATTTAATACTTACTATTCTCCCAGCTAGGCCACTTGATCACCCCGCCATAGAAACCCTACCCAGCTGAGGCAGTTGTAGAGTCTGTCAGCACTGAATAGGAAAAACGAAAAAAGGAGGGCGGGGAGTACAGCGGCCCAGCTCTCGGCCCTGTTTTCACCGTGTTTGTGCATATTCAGTGAGGACTCTGTGGATTTGTCCCAGCAGGATTGACCCCTATGGCTTTGAGAGACGTCATGATTTCGAGTCCTACAAGGAGATGATGAATGAGTACGTAGCTGTCCTCAACAGAAGGTCAGTGAGGTGGTCGAAGCTCCTTCAAGAGAAGCCTCAGGTGGAGAAGAACCTGACAGGTACAAGGGAAAGATTACACCGGTGCATTGTTTCAGTGATCCGTGGTTATAGGAAGTAACCAGACAATCGTTTGCTTTACTAAATACATTGTTTACAAAGCTCCCACAGTAATCAGATTATAAATGCAGCCATAAACACTTCAGTCTTTATCCATATATAGTGTGTCCATCTATAATCATTTACTTACACTTTCTAAATGATCTTAGGAACCACTGATGACTCTTTATAGATGATGCCTTAAGTACTTACTAATACTGACGCTTCACAGCATGCAGTTGTTATAAAGTGTCGCCCTCTATTTGAAAAGTGAAGAGATATGTGCGTAAAGGCGTTCCGAACGAGCACCGTGCCAGGATCTGGATGGCAGCGAGCGGTGCTCAGGAGCAACTGGAGCGTAAACCAGGTTATTACCAGTCTCTGCTGGCGATGGAGCATGACGGCAAGCTGAAGGAAACCATTCAAACAGGTGCGACAAACCTGCAAACTCATATCGCTGTAGTGCAACTTCATGTAAAAGTCGATGTACAATTGTTCTTTTTTTTTTCTTTTTCGTTGGCAGACATGCACAGGACCTTTCCTGACAACATCCTCTTCCAGGGCAGAGCAGAGCCGAGCCTGCAGAGGGCTCTGTACAATGTGCTGCTGGCCTACGGGCACCATAATAAAGCAGTGGGGTACTGTCAGGTAATAAGACAACAGTTGACTCTCCTCACACGTTATATTATCTGTTTACCTAAAGAACTGGAATGGCTACTTCCTTATTCAATCAAATACACGTGTGGGATTTCTCCATCATATAGTTTCTGTATTCTGCACTCACTAATTCCTGTTAACTCTCTCAAAGCCATATACGTCAGTGAGTTGATTAATTGTTAAAATGTTTTCCCCAGACGTCGTTTTGAAATATGTTAATGTTGTAGAAATATCCAGCCACATGCGTATCCGTTCTAGGGTATGAACTTCATTGCTGGCTACCTGATCATCATCACCAAAGATGAAGAAAAATCCTTCTGGCTTATGGACGCATTGTTGGGTAAAATACTTCCAGGTAGAGTTTTCAGTTACATCTTGTTGTTTTCTTTTCATTGTTTAATCGTATTTATGAGTTTTTAGACGAGACAATTAGACAAGACAATTTGTTCAAAATGTTATTGTGTCAAGGAATGTTTCAACTTAGCACTTATAATACCTGACAACAAAACCTGTGCCACACAACAACTGCCAAAAAACATTGTGAGTTATGTCAGGAGCATAGGAAACTTTCTCTTATCTACTGTCTATCTTTATATGACATGAACGTGGCACTAGAGTTGTCATCGTTGGGTGTGGTCGTTAATGTCTTTGGTTGTACTTGTAACCACTCCCAGCGACAGATACCAAGACATCCTGGAGTTCATCTCCGGTGCAACAAAGTGACATGATAAGCCGCTTGAGGTCCAAAAAAAAAAAAAAGAGAGAATAATATATTTGGTTTCTCATTCAGTTTCCTAATTTTTGGTTAATTAAGTCTGCTGTAGTGTGCTGTATCTATTGTAACAACTGATTTGGACATATTATAAACTGATGTGGGCCCAGGTTTGAGCCTTGTGGTACTCCACAAGTTGTACTTGTAACCACTCCCAACAAGAGATGTCAAGAAATCCTGGAGTTCACCTCTGGTGCAACCAAGTGACAAGTTAAGCCACTTGAGGTCCACCAGGACAATATTTTTAAAATTAAAATATCATTAAATTTGCAAAAAGAATAATATATTTGGTTTCTTATTCAGTTTCCTCATTTTTGGTTAACTAAGTCAGCTATAATGTGCTGTATCTATTGTAATGGCTGATTTGTAAATACTAAAAACTGTTGTGGACCTAGGTTTGTGCCTTGTGGTACCCCACAAGGAAAATACAGTAATTTCAACACAAGACACTGAACTTTTATAGAAATCTAAAACAACAGATTTGAACTGAAGCCATCATCTCAATGTGGGACTTTGTAGACTACTACAGCCCGGCCATGATGGGGCTGAGGACTGACCAGGAGGTCCTTGGGGAGCTTGTGAAGGTCAAAGCTCCTGCAGTAGGTCAACTCATGGCACAGTATCCTGGGATATGGACGCTGGTGGTGTCTCGCTGGTTCATCTGCCTCTACATTGACATACTCCCAATCGAGGTGAGAAGATTTTGAGCTTTAATAGTAGAATCACACGAACAAGTGATGATTTAACCGACATGTTATTTTTCCTTTACATGCAGACAGTTCTGCGGGTCTGGGACTGTCTTTTCTACGAGGGGTCCAAGGTTCTTTTCCGTGTTGCTCTGACTCTCATCATTCATCATCAGACTGAGATCCTGAGAGCGCGCTCTTTGCCTGATGTGTGCAAGTGTTTCAAAGACATCACCTGTGGAAGTTTCACTCTGGACTGCCACACCTTCATGCAGGTAAGAACAATCGGTCACCAGACAGAAACTAGTGAGGAAACAGTCCCTGTCACTTCAGTCCAACTAAAGATTCTCATTTCTAAGGCAGCAGTTCTGGCTATTCTCCACTGCCATGCAAATCAACTAATACAAAGCACAGTCCAACAACAGGAGAGAAAGTGGTGCAACAGATATATAAAATCAGATGTAAAATCGGCAAATGAAACAAAAATAAGACAGAAAAGGACAAATATTCACCCTTTTTTACACAACATGACAAATTAAAGTTTATATTCTGAATACAAGTGGATTTAAGGGCTCTAAGGAAACATGAGTTGTCACCCTTATGCAATCTTCTCTCCAACATTTTCTTTGCTGTTGTTTTTTTGCAGAAGATCTTTACTGAACCCGGGAGTCTGTCGATGGCAACAATTGATAAACTGAGAGAGAAGTGCAGACAACAGATACTGGAGGAGGACTCGAGACAACAATGAAGTTTAGGATCCTTTCTCGCCGTTGAACTTTCACCAAATGGACTTAGTGGTGTCTGGTTCTAGATACTTCTGTGATAAGCTGATATATTATATTATTCTCTAATATCCAGCAGACTGGATATCTACATATGAAGGACGTGCTGAAATTTGAGCCCTTCTTTTTGCTTCTTAGAATAACTTTGCTGCTAAATATTTTAAGAACATTGCCCCCAATTCATTGCAAAGAGTATTTAAGGAGTATTTTTTAATCAGTTAATTCCATCGTATGGGACTAATCAGATTTGTGTTTGCTGTTACGATGAGGAAGTAAAATTGTATAGTCATGTTTTGGTGTGGTAATTTCATTTCCTTTTGTTGTTAACAGAAACCCAATAGCTTCCATAATCTGTTATTTACAGTTATGAATGATCTCAAATTTCCTGTGAACAACAAATAAGAAGAAGTTGTCATTTCAGTGTTACTTGAGTTTTAAACAATAGTTCATTCAGAGGCTTAAACCTGTTGTTGCAAATTAAAAAAAATCCCTTAGGACTCAGACAAATCAACTGTAAGTAATGTTTCAGTCACAGCTAAACAAGCTGTTGATTATGAGCTCAGACCAAAGACCTGTTAAAGCTCTTCTGTCCCAGTTAGAAACAGATAATCATTTACTATAAGTGAGGATTGGAGGCTGCATTCCTTCGCTGACTACAGCTAAAAGCTAACTCAGATCTGCTGAGGCAGGTTCAGAAACTAGTCTTTAAAGCCCTGGTTCTGGGTCATAATGAGCTCTACACTAGTAATAGTAAAACATGTTTAATTGTTTAATACCAGCTAAACAACTTTACATGCTGTTTTTTTCCCACACCCAGACTCAGAATGCCTCTTTGTAATAATTGCACATTTCTTCATTTTGCAAATCTGAGATTGCTTTTCATTTCTTCTTTCATGAGTTGTTTTGTGTCCCCTCCAGCCCCGTCCCACCAATCCAGAACATGGGCGGATGTAAATAACCAATCAGTCAGATACATCAGATAAATTACTGAATACGGCCCCTGTAGTGCCTTAACACTCAGGCTGTTTGTCAAACTTTCTCCCACCACTTAGTGATTGCACGTCAGTAATTTGAGATGTTGGTTTTATCCAAATCCTGAATATTATTTGTTTGACTTATAAAATATAACATACATGTCAATGGCAACTAGTGATAAGAGAGAAATAGACTGATGCTGATGTGATTTTCTTCATCCAAACACTTCTGTGATAAGTTCATGTATTACACTCCACTATCCAGCAGAATAGATATCAACACCGACCAGCCGTAACATTATGACCACCTTCCTAATATTGTGCAGGTCTCCTCTATGCCTCCAAAACAGTTGTGACTCATCAGAGAATGGACAGGAGTGTCATTGCTATGGGGTGGGGGTGCCTGGTCTGGTCTGGGTGGGTGCTACATGTCTAAGTAACATTCACATTAAATGCCAGGTCCAAAAGTTTCCCAGGAGAACCAAGTTGACCAATGTTTTAAGTTCTACCGTCGGTGGTTTTAATGTTATGGCTGATTGGTGTAAACACAGAGGGCCGTGCTGATGTTTTGAGTTTTTTCCTTTGCATTGTAAGGGTTGCAAGTTTCCTTCTCAGTCTGTTTAGTTGTCCATGTCCCCTCCAACCACATCCAACAAACCTGGGCTGATGTAAATTCACTCATTTAATCAGATAAATTACTGAATATTGTTCTTGTAACAGGCCTGCTGTGGCCAAGAGCTGCTTTTAGCGGCGGTTGTCAAAACTTCTCGCACCTTTACTAACACGCACTTTGTTATTTAAGCCACTGGATTAAAAAAAAAAAAAAAAAGGATCCAAACCTCAAAAATAAAGTCAAAGAAGTGAACATTTCTCCTAATTCTTCACACAACAAACGCTGGTATTCTGATCGTATTCAATACAAATACCATCAACCAACCAGGAACAGGTTTGACGGCTGATGAACTATATACAGGCAAAACAAAAAAAAGTCAAACAGTCTCGTTCATTCACTTTTATTGACCTCTCCTTTAAAAACAAACAAAACAAAAAAACATTAAAACATTATTAAATCATTATATGGATATTAAGATGAGGAAGGAGAAAAAAAACAAAAAAAACAAAACATAAATATCAGTTTTCTTCAACATCAAACAACACCTATTTATGGTAGTAACAGTACATGAAGGCTATGTGAGACACTGAGATCCCATACATGGCAGCGCACAGTGTCAGTGTGAGGGAGTATCTATGTGATATTGGCTTTTACTTTAATCCCATCTATGTTTACAGCTGGGAAGGCACTGATGAACATTGACCAGAGCATTTTGGCATCTTTAATCATTACATTGGGGGCTGTCTCTCAGGACTTGATTACACCTTCTTTCCTTTAGCAACCAAAATCCAAAGTGGGCCCAAATACAGAACGAACGAACAAACACAAACCACCCAGTGAGGTTTAATAAATCAACATTTCTACTGTGATGTCCTGAGCTTCTTCATCCACACCACCAATGTGGCTTTATAGATTGTTTAGGCAAATCCTTTCTGTGTGTAGCTACCGGATAATCACTTTGGGAAACACACTTTTGTGCTGTGTCACAAGAGACGATCAATACAAAGATACGGCTAAACAACAGTCAGTCTGCTCAGCATAAAGACTAGAAACGGGAAGAAGCTAATGTGGATGTGATCAGTCGTGACTAAATCTACCTATCTCATCTGTGTTGCAACAGTCTCCAGGCCTGTTCACTTCCAAACGCACCCAGCCAAGAAAATACCTTGCCCCGAACAAACAAGATATAACGTGAGCTTTAGAGGGTGGGGTCGATTTTTTATTTTTTTACTGGCGGTTACTCCAAACATAATGCTAAGTGAACCGTCACCTGGCTGTAGCTCAATATTTAACAGATTTAAGTCTTTACTCTCCTTTAACTCCCAGCAAGAAAGGTTTATTTCAAACGAGGTGCTGTGAATAAAAGCTGAAATTGCGACCAGTTCTACTGTATCTACAAGTCTCCAAACCAAACAAACGTGGACCTCCAAGAGGAAGCGAAGGGCATTTCATCACTAACCCTGAATACGTCTCAACTGCATCATTTCCTTGATTAGTTTACCGTGCATTTAGTACGTTCCCTAAAAATCTGCATACTGCTTTAATTAAATAAATGTCAGATCTTTACCGTCTGAGGTTGATTATGTGTAACAGGCAATTCAGTCCCTTTGTAACGCCAAGTTTCATTTTGGGCCCCTAAAAATGGTCACCCAAAAAACACGAGAACAAGAATGGCTAAAGAAATAATCCCCTAAAAATCCCTTAATTCCTCAAAGTTTCCTGTCACGGAAATCATAAACAGTACAACTCAACTTGAGAACTCTCACGGACCCTCTGATCAACATGCATCCCCTGCTTTACATGATACCAGTGGAGAGTTTTCATCATAATCTCACCAACAAAGTCCCTTTTTTTTTTTTTTTTTAAATGAAAGAGCTGGTCAGTCTAGAAAGCGCGTATCAACCTCCACAGAGTGATGACAACTAGTGTTACTGATGAGGGCAAGGAACAGCACACACGGAGGCAGGGAGATGGAGGATGGAGGGAGGGACAAAGAGGAAGAGGGTCAAGCGTTAAGTCTCATAAAACAGTGGTTGATTTCAAGGGTGGGAAAGCTCTGGCCCCTAGGATCATGTGGGCAATAAATGACCTCAGATGGTTTGGTAGCCTGCGTGGCTCCTCTTCCGGCCGATGAGGTAGGCCAAGAGAACGATGAGGACTAGACCTGCTAAAGCTGCTCCTACTATGATGGGGATCAGCATGTCATCTTCATCCAGCTGGCACTCCTCAGCTAAGAGAGAAAGAGAGACGCGTGAGGAAGGGCGAATTTGAGCAAGTCGGCTGGGGATGGATTTGATCGTGGTCTGCGTGGTGTTTACCTGCTCCAAACTGACTTCCCTCCACGCCGAAGGGCTGCAGCTGCACCTGGAAGGTGTTGATGGACAAATCCGGGGCCACACTGAGAGTTTGCTCCTCGCGACACATGTAAGACAATCCCAGGGTTCCCCGCATGTAGTCCAGACTGGAGTTCTGGGCTGAGAATGGGTCTGTGGCAAGAGACAGAATGAGGACAGTGTTAAGTGTAAAAAAATAAATAAAAAATGTCTGGGAGACTTAAACAAATGTGTTGACTGTTCAACCAAATTTATCCCAACTAATGAATTCTGAGTGTTCGTGTCATGTTTCTCTTCCTGTAAAGGAATCTAATCCACCACCAAACACACACACACTGTACCTGTGTGTACTACACTAGTGTAATGTAAACGATAAACAAGATAACTCCACCCATGCTATTCCAACTCTTTGTATGCACTCCCTGTTGTTTTGTGTCTTTTTAAAATTTTAAGATCAAGATTTCTTGTGCCCCTCTGACACAGTCTCATCACCAACATTTACTGGTTAAACCCTCAGCTGGAAGCAGACAGCTCTCCTCCACCTCGCCAAAGGCAGACCAGACTGGATAAATTACATTTATTGAATGTAATTTAATGAAGTCTCCTGGACAAGTCTTCAAGCAACAAACTTTCAACAATATCATAGTGGATGCCTGGCTTAGTCTGGAGAATATTCTGGACAGTGTTTACCATTGTCTTGGACTGTTGTAATGCTAATAACATAATGTTGCTCAAAGAAAGCGTACTGGTCTACTCCAATGCTGATAAGAGAAGTAATTTCACTAACCGCACATGATGCAATTAATCGTGATATGGCTTGAATATTTTTATCTACCGACAGTCCTAATAAATATAAACTACATGCATTTTAACACCAAATCACAACGATTAAACACACCACTTAGGTCAACCTGCCTTATAATCAAGGTCACAGACATAACTGCACTCACCTTTCATGTCTGGCCAGGCTGCAGTCAGAGACACATCACTCAAGTGGTACTTTCTGGACGTAGCATTCTGGAGAAAAACAATAAGGTCAACAGTTTAGTGGCGCTGCATTCAAACCAGGCAATTCATGGTCCAGTCGCCATCTAGTGGCACTCTCAGGAACTACAGGATGTAAAATGAAATAAACAAACATGATACCGTAACTCACCAGAGTGAAGACAAAGGTGAGGTTGGTTTTCTCTGCTTCCATTGCGAGCCACAGAGATGCAGTGTTCACCTCACACGATCCGTTGCTCGTCAGATTGGGCTTAAGGTTCACAATCTCCTGCACAGTCTGTAAAACGAACATGAATGATCAAATGTTTAGCGTTTTAATGCCAAGGAATGTATCTATTGTTTTAGTTTATAGGTTTTATATAGGTACCTTATTCTTGGAGATAGAGGGGTAGGAGATGTTGAGCTGAAGGCCCATGTTTGCCAGTAAACAAATGGTGCCATTGCTGCTTTTGACCAGGTACGTTCCTCTCTCAGGTCTCTCTGGGTCTTTGTGAGGTGCAGCCGTGGTTGGGGCGGCTGTGGGTGGGGCAACAGTAGCAAAACCCTGGTGCAGGACAGCAGCTACAAAACAGGCAGGTAATACAAGTTAGTCCATATAAAATATATGAATAGGATGTGACACGTATAATAATACAAGTAGAAATACATAAATATGAAGCGTCAATAGTAGATCTTCATGTAACTTTATTTGGATCCAACAGTGACATGTTGTATAAATATCCAACAAGCTATATTATGCACAAAAGTAAAAATATAAGCCAGATAAAATGCCCTTTTGAGAGTAGATCACCGTTTTTGACAATCATATTATTCACTTTGTCAATAAATGTCATGAAATATTTAAAACATTAAACAGAGGAGGAAATGGAGAAAAAAAAATAAGAGATGTCTATCTGAGAAAACATATTTTCTTATCATATTCTTCTGTGCAATAATATTTGCTCTTTTCTCAAGTGCAATACTTCACATAAGTTACTTATCAGGGCATTTCTGAGCAGTATTTGCCTTCTTAAGAGTACAGAAGTATCACCAAACATTAGTGCACAGACTCATCAATCTAACGAATGGATTTGTTTCACATTAGCTGATTTTGTTTTAGTATTACAATAATCACAACTAAAAATTAAATGAAAGCTGAAGTAGAATGAAATTAAAGTCCTGTTCCACCCAAAATGTGTTTTAATTATTGTTGCGTCACTTGGATGTTTGACCCTCACTGTGCAGGGTCTTACACTATGAGGCTGTTTTCACATTCAGCTGCTAAAGCGGGGGAAGTTTCTCTAAGTTTATCTCAAATCTCAGCTTAACAAGCATGTGACAACACTGTCACCAAACTAGTTTAGTCCAAAATGCGACACACACACACACACAACGCAGTGATGTGGAAATTTTAAACCTCCTGGTCACAAACAGGAGAACATATTTTCAGAAGAAGAGGAAATGAGAACTTCTGAGTTGAACAATATAAACATGTTTAAAGACTCCATATTTGTAATGAATAAAAGGAGCAAATTTATTTACTTTTTGCTATTAAGACACGCATGTCACACACACAAACAGTTTTTAGATGAAAAGTGGACTTAAGTGGGCACCACAGACGAACAAGTTGTTGGACAAAGAGAGCAGGCTGAAAGTAAGGAGAACGTTTCCTAAAACTTGGCACGACTGTGGTTGTGACTTTTACCTTATTAGCACAACAAATGAGATGTTACCATTAGCACAAGTTCTTGGATTAAAACAACAGCTAGTCTCCTGAAGATTGCTGGTGAACAATGAAGAAATAAAATGAAGGTCCCAAAGAAGAACCGAAAAAGCAGCTGAGACCGACACGGAGTCGAGACTGTGTTGGCAAATGTGTTTCTAAAAGTAACTTCAGAGATTTCAGAAACGTGACAACATCAGATATATACGTTTTGAATTTACCTACAGGTAACTTCAAGTATTGACCTCTAGACTATTGATTGTGGTACTTTGATCAGTTTTACAGAGGGTAATTTCCCTTCAATTTGTGATAAATGACTGTAAATGAATCATTCACTTTCAGTGATAAAACAGGGCGCCCATTGTGTACTTGTCATCTACGGATAATGCGTTTAGATTCCTAAATATTTATTATGCCAATTATATAACAGACAAGGCAAGAAGGAACTGATCTTAAATCTGAAAATACAGTGTGACCAGTGTGATTACAGTGAAGTTGCGTTTTGAGACATCCTATTCTCAGCACATTTGTATATAGTCTGATAATAAAATAAGAGGTAAAGCAGACAAAGTGCTGTAAAGCAACACAGCAACTATAGTTTTGATAAATGAGATTGCATGGAATACAAACCGTCTTAGTACAGGACAAACCAGTGTTTTATTACCCTAATAGCAACTAAAGATACGTACAGCTGAAATGTTAAGTTAGACTGCATGTGTAGGGGATTTACACCTTTGTGTAAAAAACAAAACGAGTGGTGGTGAAAGAGCAAACAGGGAAAAAGGCTTCAGGAATCACCCTTTTAACCGTTGAGTGACTGAACTACGTTTAAGCTCACACATTTAAAACAAATATTTGACACGAGAAAACGAATAACTCAAGTCTAGCTACATATCTCCACGACTTTAAATCCTTTAAAGTCTAAAAACCATACGAGGTGAATGTAGCTTCTTTGCTAGCCGGTGAAGCTAGTTGAGAACAGCTGTATCTGCGACCGTAACATTGTTGTTTTTCTAGTCGCAGTTAATGCAAGACCAACAAATACTCACCTAAAATCAACGGCAGCGTTACTCCCAGACACCATGACTGGACACCAAACACCCGCGTCATGTCTCTTCTTGTTTCTCTGCGGCTGTCTCAACACTTGTCCCGTCAAAATCACAGCGACACAGCTAGTTAGCCAGTGGTAGCAGACGCTGTGCTAGCTATGCTAACTTTAGCGTCAAAACAACCGCAATGAAAGGCAAGTCAAACGCAGTGATTTTAAGGAATGACGCAGCGCCGCTCGTTAAATGAAAATAACACAAACGTTTCCAGTTACGAGTCGTAACTTTTCTACGTGCTTATGCGTTAGCTGCGAGGCTATTTGCGCTGCCTTTTAACACTTTAACGCCGCTACCACTGCAACCGCTGATATCAGGATCATGTGACACACGGAGTTAAGAAACACCCAGAAGGTCACGTGGTAAACAGCAGCCGCTACAGTCAACGGCTAATACAAGATTTAAAGGACAAGTACATATTTTATTCATAACGGTGTAAAGTACCCATGTACTTTATTTTTTGTAAAAATAAAATAAAATATAAGAAATTGCTTAACATTTTGAAAATCACGTTTAAATAGTTGCTTTCAACTTTAAGTTTGTACGTTAAGTAAGAAGCTGTGAGCTTTGAAGCTGTTAGCTTAGCTTAGCTTTAAAGACAGGAAGCAAAGAGAAACAGCTAGTTCTATTCAACGTTCAATGTCTTATTTACCAGTGCCTATAAAGTTTTATAAGTCATATGATGAATTTTGTTTGTGAGATATTTACTTGCTGTAATAAGTTTAGACGAAAAACAGTTTATCACTGTTTCTCTGGCCACAGCGCCATCACCTGGTATCTTAGCAACCTCACCTTGACAACAGGGGTCCCAAGACGTTGTTATACTTTGCATATTTATCAAATAACACCTCTTCTTCTGTTATAGTTCAAAACATTCAATTCTTAATACCTGTAAAATTACTTAAATTTATCATATTGGGTAAGGGTTAAACAAATTTAGATGTTATCCTGCTGTTTATTTCTTGTTGTTTATTTCTTATTTTATGCAAAGCTAAGCTAATGCACGCACAATTATTATAACCGTGTTGCTGTTGTCTCCTCAAATAGGTCTATTTTGCAAAATATTGAGATTTTCTTTTCAATTATTTATAAGTATTTATTTATCTTTTATTAAAAAGCACTCACACACGAATATTGCAATTAAAAAGAGTCAAGCCTAAACAATTTGAATTCCCCCTGTGCCCTTGGTTAGTACAACAATACAGTAATTGCATCCTGGTTAGTTTTGACAAGCCAGGAGCAGGAAATCTGCTGTGTTTTGTCTGTCGTGCTTAGGGGAAAGTGAACATGCGGAAACATTTTGCAGGTCAGGGCCTAGAAACCTGGATTCATTAGAGGTTCCTGGGGTCAAGCCTCAGTCAGAACAGCCCCTGAACATGTCACAAGCAGGCGTCAAAATGAAGTCTCCTCTTCGTGCAAGTTAACCTGACCTCTCTTATCTCACTGCTTGTTCTAGGTGTCACAGATCTGTGCGATTGTGCAACTAGAGGCAGACAAGGGGGGTTTGGAAAGAAGCAGGGGTCTCATGTCTGCAACCCCTTCCTTTTCACAGGCACGTTACTGTTTCAGTATCACAGGACCAACTTATCACCTGCACTTTTCAACATACAGTTACTTAAAGCAGTCTGTAAATGGCTCAATCAATCCTTCTGCAGCCTGCTCATAGATCGTTCAACATTTATCTTATTGATGTTAAGCAAGAGGTACATTTTGTACTTTTTGTATAATGCGAGTTCAGTCTTTTTTATCATACGTTTAAGTGCATGTGATTAACACATTAGTAGTCTCCTCAAGTGCCTTTGAAAATGATCCTAACGGATTTCTGCAGAGAAATCCTCTTATATACCATTTGAATAAATCTTGTAATGCAGCATTAATATACAATATTTCTTTCAGGAGAAGCCAGAAGAAAAAATCATGTAATGATTTGTTTTGCTGGCTTTCAAGGCTACGAGTATTAATTAATTCGGTTATTAAAGCTTTATACAGTAAAACATGGCTATGCAGTGTATAAAAAGGATTATTATCATATATGTTTTATACCTACATTATAGCCATATAAACCATTTATTACTTGATCCAGCTGGATATTAAACAGCAGTATACCCTCTTAAGCCTCCAGTAGCTTACATATAGATGTGAACCCCTATTATTTCACCACCATAGAGCAGAGAATGAATATTAGAGTCAGGTGAGCTAAAATCAACCTGGAAGCACAGACTTTGTCAGCTCCTGAGCAAAACACAGCCAGTGAGACCTGCAGTGGGTGTTGAAGACTGCGTGATGCTTTGAAGTACAAACACACACACACACAGTCTCAGTCCATTGGCAGGCTGTGAGTTCAGCCACTTCCTCTGATCAGAGTGATCGGAAACAAAAGCGAGTCAGCGAGACATAGATAGAAAGCTACTTCTTGTTTTTGCAGACAGAGACAGAGGGAGAACCATGGACACACTAAGGACAGGTGTGCTGGTGCTGTTGATGCTCGTGGTGCCTGTTTCTTGTGAAGGTAAGTGACACAAACAGATATTTTCTAACTGACTTTGCTGAGCTCGATAAAACATCTTAAAACATTTGTAGAGATGTGATCGAAGAGACGAACATCATCGGACAGGCCTCTGTGTGGGAAAACTAAATCGCATAAATATACATTACTGGTTGAAAAAGATACATATATATATGAATTTGTCATCCCCTCTCTGACGTCTGCGTGAGAGTCACAGGCAAGATTAGATGAGATGTTTTCTCCACACTGCATATTCTTATGGAAAATGTAGTTCAGCTTTTTCTTTCACAGCAAAAAAAGAAAAAAGATATTTAAATACAACACAGCATTTACATTTTCCATTCATAACTCTAAAAATAGCTGTTCATATTAGAGCACAGGAAACACATCTTTACAGTAATATTGACAATAATAACCTAAAATAAAAATCTGATAGTGAAATAAACCAGGTTATTTCTCTTAAATCGTACATACTGCAAAGAAAAAATGGGTTATTTTTCTTACATGCTGCACGACATATGGTTGCCTGTGCCATAGAGTGCACATTTATGGTGGTTTTAATAAAAAAAGTTATGCATATGACGCCTCCCAACTTTTCTCTCTCATGACACAGTTGGAGGACGAAAAGAGATTTTTCAAAATGATCAAAACCCACTTTCAAGTGCCGTCATGTATCTCAGGCCGATTCATCGTGATGAAGGGATTCAAGAAAGAAAGCGCGCATAAATAAATAATTTCCCTCCACATGCTTCACTTTAAGGTGATTTATTTTCACATTCAACGTCTGAGGTTACAATAATTTAAAGGAGATCTGCTGCCATCAACATATCGCCCTATCCACGAGAAACCTTCAACCCCCACAGCTGCTTTACTTGTCACTGATGATACTGCGTTTCACATTAACAAATGTTAGTGTTCATCATAACGAGTTTGTCGCTAATTATTAGTCAGTGACTGTGTCAAGACTTAACGCTTAATTATTGACACTCTTATCTTTTAACGTGCAGTTTTCTGTCCACCAGCGACGGCAAGGCCTGAAGAATGATAAGTTATTCAGCTGTGCGCGAAAGTTTGGATACCTCCGGGCAAACGGCTCATTTTATTCATTTTTTAATTATTTTTTTTAAATGAAAGAGAAATAAATAGACGTCCTGCAGCTAACAGACATTAAAAATTACCATTTCTCCAAACTTAGAATTCACTCATTAGGTCTTCAATGACTCGTTAGGGCGTGTAAGGCAGATTCAGAAGTGATAATAACACTGGGCTCCTCTAAACAACACGACGTATAATGGAGCTGATTGATACTTACGGTGTGGGGAATGCTGTAAGAAAGATATCAGAGTTGTTGCAGCTTGAAATGTCTAATGTCTGAAATGTCTAAGAGATAATCCCCTCGCAAGATTTACTTGAAGGAGCAGGAGTACCGTTTGGCTCATCGCAAAGCAAGAAACTATTGCCGCTGTTTCCATTTCTTGTGACGCTGAGACTTTAAAATGGTTTACCCCTGTCAAACTGTGAGCAACAGAACAGTGAGACGTCCTACATTGAGGCCAGCGCCCGACCTGTGAGGGTTACGACAAAAACTGAAAGACCACTCCCGAAACATTGCACAAGCCACTCTCAGCTAAGATGGACGCGATAAAAACCTTGCACAATTATCGGTGCAGTTTTTATTACATGTATTTAAAATATTTGCACGACAGGCATCTATGAAGTCTGAATGCTTTCAGCGATCAGCCATAACATCATGACCTGATATTGTGTAGGTCTTTCTTGCGTCTCCAAAACAGTTGTGACTCATCAGAGAATGGACTGGGCTTGTCCTGTGGTGTCTGGTAACAATTTGTTGTTACTGTTGTTGGTGGGGGCCTTTGGGTCCTCTGGGTTGAGGGGAGGGGCCTCTGTGAATCATCCCACAGATACTTGGATCAGTTTGGGATCTAGTGAATTTGGAGGCCTCGTTCTGTTTTTCATGCCGTTCCTAAACCGTCGGCCGCTGGGGACGGCTGCTGCCATCAAGGAGTGTCATTGCTGTGGGGTAGGGGGCCTGGTCTGGTCTAGGTGGGTACTACATGTCTAAGTAACATCCACACGAATGAAAGGTCCAAAGTTTTTCCCAGCAGAACATTGAATTGTCACAAGATGATCAATGTTATTTACTTCTCCTGTCAGTGGTTTTAATTTTATGGCTAATCAGGGTACATGTGGAAGTGCCAACAAACAGGACTTCAGTTTTGTAGACTTGGGTCCACTTTTCGCTATAGCTACAGACTGATATTTCAGACACGAGAGTTGCATGAATAATATTATCTTACTCTCTATATGTTATTGGTTATATGAAAAAATTACTAAATGACAATTCATGTACTTGCAGACGGCCAAAAAAAAAAAAAGATGAAAAAAGATGAGCTCAAGAGTTGCTACGGCAACCGCTTCAACATGTTACTCATCTTCACCTCTCATTGATCTGGTGCTATAATTTCACAATCCTCCCTTCAGAAGTTTAAAAATAGCCCAAGACTAGAACAAATGATGCATCCTGCACCAACTTCATTTGATCGAGATTTGATGAGGCCGTTACAGCTTCGGTGAATCACCACCTCTGGCTGCGTTCTCACAACATGGCTTCTTGTTCCAACCGCACACTGAGATGAATGAGCCTCAGCAAAACCCCAGAGCAGCCCGTTGCCCTGACAGGAAGGCTTAATCTACTGAAGTGCAGATATGTAGTTTCTTATTTCCTCTTTCAGGGGGGGGCTTACTCAATTTTCCATCCCGTGTTGTTGTGCGATCTGCCGCAGATTCAGCACCTCACATCATTTTGCAAACAAAAATATATAATAAAGCGTCTTAGCAATAAAATCTAAGCTGACCTTTTCATTTACGTAATTCTGCTGCATGCACATCATGTCAGGCATTTAAACACCTATGAATACTTGAATTGTTTTTCCTAAATATAAACTAAACTCTCACTAAACTTTTTGTACTACATGCAAATTAGTTTTTGCATGCATTACCTCTTTTGATGTTTCACCACAACATTTATCTTAGTTTATCGTATAACTTCCGCATGTGTCATAATCTATTTCCACAAACATTTCTTTTGCACTACTTAAATATTCCAGTGAGATGTTTTGCGTGCTGCTTCACACAGAAACAAATGAACAAACCTTTTAATTTCGTTGAAGGAATTAAGAGAATTACAGCGACACGATATGTAAAATGAACCAAAATCACCGACTGAAGCAGAAACAGGTGTATAGGGGGAATTAAAGCTGGGTGAGAGTGGCAGTTTAATTTAAAGTGTCATCTGTAAACACAAGGAAGTGGCCCTGCTTCAGTCAAGTCCCCGATAGGCAGGATGATCGGAAACGCGGCGGTCGGTAAAGTGAGCTGGGTGCAGCAGATGACTTCCTGGTGATGTCCAGTGGAGCTGTCCTCTCAGACCAAAGCAGTCTGGTCAGAAGAACAGTTTGGGAGGCAGAAGGGAGGCCTACACAATATTAGGAAGGTGGTCATAATGATATGCCTGATCGATGCACACTCTTGAAGTTCATTCTTATATAAAAAAAGAAAATAGAGTAATTTTATGTGTTAAAGACCAACTTGTTCTTGAAACTAAGATTTACTTCAGGGTGGTTTTCACTAGTGTACCTACATTTATAATTTCATTTATTTATTTAACTTGAACTGTTGCTGGTTGCAAGTTGCGATGCTGTAATGTAGAGTTCCTGCTTTGGGCATGTACACATTTCTCTTGTTTTTTAATCTATGTCTGCAAACTAAAACCCCCATTCATCAAATAAAAGCGCTGACTTAATAATAATAATGTTTGTCTCTTAAAACGTGAGAAGGAAATGTTTACTCGTGTCTCTGTGTTTGCTCGGTGAAGGTTTTTTCACTGGGCCAGTCGTCTGCTACATCCTGGATGCCTTTCTGATGATTTACTGCATCGTCGCCACGGCGTTGTTCTTCAAAGCAAAGGTGAGTTGTTGTTGTTTTTAAATTATCTATTGCTTTAATTCTCTATAAAGTCTCTTGACAGCAGGGGCGTCGCTAGTGATTTTGGGCCCCATGAAAAGAATCTTTACAGGGCCCCCCAACACAGCGGCGAAATTTTTGATGCTATTTTACATACGATTATGCATTTTAATGGTATTTTTGACTATCATACTATATTTGTGAAAGAAGAACAACATTTCTGTATCATAATTTCATCATTATTAGGAGCCTCTCTGGGCCCCCCTCAATCATGGGCCCCTAGAATCCGTCTCCTTTGCCCCCCCCTTTTCGGCGCTCCAGATTATCAGTCCAATAACCGAAACCTTTTTCTTAATTTTCATACTTTGGAGGCTTTTGAATACTGTTATTGCAAAAACTATTTGAAGTGTTGAGCAACTACAATTTCATAATATGAAGAAAATCTTATGATTATGCATGTGCCCTTCTGACTGACACTTATTGTGAAATTAAATGCTAAGCCTTTTAAAATTAGATTTAAAGTAGACTGCTACTGATATTTTCTTCTTCTCCGTCTCACTGTAGTTTTCTGTCCCGCCCAACAATGGACCACCTGTAAGTCTCCAGACCTCCCATCATCTCTTCAGTTGTTTAATATATTATTAACTAAGTGTAATTGTGAGGACTCATGTGCATTCAAACTTTATTTTGTGTTTTATCTCACGGGGTTAACAGGAAGATAACAATGGCATTTATCAGGTAAGGACATCTCTCTCTCTCTCTGTCTTAATGGCTAGACATTAGCTAACTCTTTAGTTGCGTATTTATTATTTACCTGTTTCTCTTTTCTTCTTCTGTAAAGGAGCTTGAGCGACCAGGAGATTCTGATCCTTACCAGGTGCTTGAACCATCCAGAAGAAAGGTATGTCCTCCATTAACGGACCTTTTAGTGACGGTCACATTGTCAGCCACTCTGTGACCTAAATTCTCATTATGTTTGTTGTCATTTCTAGAAAAAAGGAAAGAAGAGATCACGGGTAAGACTATTTATTCACTGACATACGTACACAAAAAAATGTTAACTTGTTTTGCTTCTTTGTGTGGTACTCATCCTAATTCTGGTATTTTCATTTAATTTAATTTGACTGTGAAGTTCACTAATAACATCCGCAATGAGTAATATTGTCCCAGTAAGGCTAGAGATACACTGCTCGTGAATTTTAAACAGTGTTACTAGAGAACACCACAAGAGGGCGCACCTGAGAACTTTATTTATCTCAGACTTGATAAGTGGACAAATCAAACCATTGACACCGCCCAAAGTCAGATTTTCCTACATTTTAGGGTTGTCCTTTTGTTTGACTTGTTTACCGGTAAACTTCTGAACTGCTACTGTTTTTTTGTTTTTTTTTACCGAGCATATTTCACAAAGGTAGGCCTTTCACTCCACACTGCCCCTAGTGTCCATGTGTATATTACATCGTGCGTACTCATATGGCTAATAACATTTGCTACTGGAGGATACCATTAGAGATCAGAAAGGCCTTTTTGTTTTGAGGAACATTTCTCTAAATTATTGACAGCCTTGCTTAGCATGATCAAATGTCGTGTGAGTTGTGGACAAAGTGACAAAGGCACACTACAAATGTGGATAATTGTGGACCTTGACTCTACACTGCCCCTAGTGTCCATGTGCGTATTGCACCTTGTGTTCTCATTCATTTCTGAGTGAATTTCCAATCTGTTGTGTATCTCAGTTTTATTTTTCATTTGAACTGGTTTGCCTCTAATCTTTGAGGTCCAGCTCTAACTCTGTCTCTCCTCTCTAAAGTCAAACCAAGCCCAGGGGAGGGAAATGGACACTTATGAGTCTCTGCCTCCCAACGTCCCGGGTCCGTCTTCACTTCCACCTCCACCTCTGTCACCCCGCTGATGTCCTCACATGTCAGCTGATACACTGATCATGCAGCCAAAGGTTTCATTTATCAAGCAACAACAACGTTATGTACTTTCTGTGGTTTCCTCTTTGTTTTTTTTACTTTTATGTGGTTATGAATTAAATATGTGGGAGTTTTTCACTGTTGTCATGACAGAACACTTTGACTTCATTTTACATGTGATAAGCTGTTTTTCACTTTTTTATTAGTTTATATATTAGTTTTTATTTTAAATAACTTCAATTAACTCAGTCAGCCAGACTAAAGTGAAACTGTTTGCACTCAAATGTTTTTTTTTTTTTTTGAAGGCCTTTATGTTTCCTGCTTCAAGTTTGTAAACTACCACAAATATGCAAATGTTGTAAATAGATGTCATTATTATTTTCTTCAAATTAATTCAATCTGTTGCAATTAAAATGTTTTATCCACTCTATTGACCAAATATGCACACATGTAAAAGGAACTTAGCCGATCAGCCATAACATTATGACCAGTCCAGTCATAATCACAGGTTAAATTAATGACACAAATCATCTTGTTATGATGATACCTATCACTCAGGGAGGTGTATCAGGCAGGAAGTGGACATTATGTTCTCAAAGTTGAAGCAGGAAAAATGGGCCACATTGTCGGGTGTTCTGCAGAGATCCAAAGAAAGAAAAGTGGTGATCCAGTGACAGGGTCATGGCTCACTGATGCCCATTAGGAGAGAAGGTCGACCCATGATGTCTCATCTAACAGACGAGCTACTGTAGCTCAAATTACAGAAAGAGTTAGAAGGTCCCGGGTTTGAATCCATAGGCCGACTGGGCCTTTCTGTGTAGAGTTTGCACGTTCTCCCTGTGTCTGCGTGGGTTGGCTTCCTCCCACCATCCAAAGACATGCCCATTAGGTTAATTGGTGTTTCTAAGGTGGCTTTGGGTGTACGTGTGAGTGTTTTGCCCCTGTGTCCAGGGTTTACCCTACCTCTCGCCCAGTGACAGCTGGGACAGGCTCCAGCAGACCCCCATGACCCTTAACAGGATTAAGCGAGTACAGAAGATGAATGAATGAATGAATGAACTGGACACAGAGCAGTGGAAGAAAGTGGACATCATATTGTATGGTGCCAGGATGAATGGACAACAGTGTGGTACAGGTGGTATGTATCAAAGTGACATCCAGATAAACGCCAGGACTCAGGTTTCCCAGAATGACATGATCATGTGAAATCATCAGTGTTATTCGCTTGCCCTGTTGCTGGTTTTAATGTTGTGGCTGATCAGTGTAAGTTTCTAGTGAGCAGAAACCTCAATGGAGGTTTAGAGGGGATTCAAACCAAGGACCCCTGTCAGACTAGTCCAGCTGCCCAGATATATCTCCAGCTAACCAGGAGGAAATCCAAGTTAAAATCTAAGCTGAGAAGAATTTAAAGGGCAATTACTCTTTTACAACCTGGACTTTATTGCTGGCATAAAAAAAACAATCGTTTAATCACCCATATAACTTTGGTGTCATTTAGAGTTGTTCGGACGATATTGAGGTCAACATATACACTATATTACCAAAAGTATTCGCTCACCTGCCTTTACTCATTCTATGAACTGAAGTGCCATCCCATTCCTAACTCATAGAATTCAATATGATGTCGGTCCACCTGTTGCAGCTATTACAGCTTCAACTCTTCTGGGAAGACTGTCCACAAGGTTGAGGAGAGTGTTTATAGGAATTTTTGACCATTCTTCCAAAAGTGCATTGGTGAGGTCACACACTGATGTTGGTCGAGAAGGCCTGGCTCTCAGTCTCCGCTCTAATTCATCCCAAAGGTGTTCTATCGGGTTCAGGTCAGGACTCTGTGCAGGCCAGTCAAGTTCATCCACATCAGACTCTGTCATCCACGTCTTTATGGACCTTGCTTTGTGCACTGGTGCACAGTCATGTTGGAAGAGGAAGGGGCCCGCTCCAAACTGTTCCCACAAGGTTGGGAGCATGGAATTGTCCAAAATGTTTTGGTATCCTGAAGCATTCAATGTTCCTTTCACTGGAACTAAGGGGCCAAGCCCAGCTCCTGAAAAACAACCCCATACCATAATTCCTCCTCCACCAAATTTCACAGTTGGCACAATGCAATCTGAAATGTACCGTTCTCCTGGCAACCTCCAAACCCAGACTCGTCCATCAGATTGCCAGATGGAAAAGCGTGATTCATCACTCCAGAGAACGCGTCTCCACTGCTCTAGAGGCCAGTGGCGGCGTGCTTTACACCATTGCATCCGACGCCTTGCATTGCACTTGGTGATGTGTGGCTTGGCTGCAGCTGCTCGGCCATGGAAACCCATTCCATGAAGCTCTCTGCGTACTGTACTTGGGCTAATCTGAAGGTCACACGAAGTTTGTAGCTCTGTAGCAATTGACTGTGCAGAAAGTCGGCGACCTCTTTGCACTATGCGCTTCAGCATCCGCTGACCCCTCTCCGTCACTTTACGTGGCCTACCACTTCGTGGCTGAGTTGCTGTTGTTCCCAAACGCTTCCATTTTGTTATAATAGAGCTGACAGTTGACTGTGGAATATTTAGGAGCGAGGAAATTTCACGACTGGATTTGTTGCACAAGTGGCATCCTATGACAGTTCCACGCTGGAATTCACTGAGCTCCTGAGAGCGGCCCATTCTTTCACAAATGTCTTGTTTCACAGTCTGCATGCCTGAGTGCTTGAATTTATACACCTGGGGCCAGGCCAAGTGATTAGAACACCTGATTCTGATCATTTGAATGGGTGAGCGAATACTTTTGGTAATATAGTGTATCTATATAGTGGGAGTGGGGCACCGACACACCTCTGAATAACTCATTATCTGCCTTAAATCCCGTTCACTTCACCAATATTTTGTCATGATCCACTAGTGCTATTCCCCATTGAGTCCAGAGTTACCTGTTATCATCATCCGTGGGCTGTAGATTGACCGACTAACCTCTGACCTGGATGATGTCATCTCTGAGGTTCTTTACCTGTAATTTGCTGCTGCTAGTTTTTTGCAACATGACTGAATGTTTTTCCGATTCTGAGGTTGTGGATGACGACTTAGTTTATGATGGACGTCCTTACTGTTTTGAGCTGGCCAAAGAACAAGAAACTCCGGACTCAACGGGGAATAGCACTAGCGTATCATAACAAAATATTGGTGAAATGAACGATTTCGTGGCAGATAATCGGTTATTCAGAGGCTGTGTTTCGGTGCCCCAGTCACTCCCACTATATGAATGTACGCAGATCTAAATATCATCTGATTGACAATAAACACCAAAGTTATGTGGGTGAGTAAACGATCGTATTTTACGCTAGAAATAAGGTCTAAGTCCTTAGTTCCCCTTTAAATTTAGACCTACTGTGATAAACTGAATCCCAGTTAAAGACAAAGTACATTGTCAAAACACTTGGAAAATGGTTTAATGATGTTTACAACAAAAGAGAACTGTACATTTACAGTAAAAGATTATCTTTATATGTGTATAAAAAACAAACGAAAATACAGCAGACAAATGCATTAAAATCTACTATGTATCCTGATTCACATACTTAAACTCCTACACAATCTTTCAGTTCTATGCCGCCATGACTGGAGGCCTTGTTTTTTTTTTTTTCATTTTTCCTTTTTATTATTATTATTATTATCATCATTATTATTATAATAATATGTAGTCAGATCGGAGCAGTCTCCCTCAGTGTTGTATTCCACGATGGAAACCAAAACTCTTTACATTCGAGTCCTGGAAAGTCAAACAATATCAGTCTGCAGAATAAGAAAAAAGGGAGATAAAACAGGGACACATTCCTTTAGATGAGCCCAAGCTTCCAACGTGAAATGTTTTACAGAATGCATTTCTTGAGATACACAGACATAATATGTACATGGTTGGCTTTTGTTGTTATTATTATTTTTTTTTCTCCTTGTTTTTCTCTTGATGAAAGCCACGGTCACTTGGGCTGTGAACTGATAAATCACACACACACACACATGACACACCCAAAAACATACAAAAATACTATATCTTAAACCTACCAAGAGTAAGACAGTTCTGCAATTAGTTCCATGCTGTGACAGAAAAAGGAGATTTACGATAAACGAACGAGAAAACAGACGCTAGGTTTTTCTCAGAAATATACCAAAATATACATCTAAGCTTTGGAATTACTGAGGCTAGGACTAAAGCCAGTGCTGGGTTTGTCTCTTAATACACATGCTGCAGGGTGGAAGGGAGAGAAAAACAGACAAGAGACACACAGGACAGAGAGATATCTTTGGTATCTGCATTTGTCAAAAGTTAAATATTTGGATTTTTGCTTTGGGATAGCGCTTGTGAGGTCCTACAACCTCACCTGGAGTAAAGCATTAAACAAAGTGTCACTGAAGCCCGACGGCCAGAGGTCTGAGCCGGAGGGACACAGTCCATGCAGAGTGAAGGACCATGATGCATAGTGTCACAGCTGATCAAGAGTCTGTAGTGAAGAGACGATGTCAAAGGAGAAGGGAAGGAGGAGGAGGAGGAGGAGGAGGAAGGGGACACAGCAGTGAGTTTTAACGACCGCAGGATGTGTATTCCTGGAGACAACAGGGTCATGTCCTGGGACTACAGTGTACAGATGATGAGGAAGAGACAGACGCACTGTGAGAGGCAGGAACAGCATTTTCACCACAAGTCCTTGTGAGAAACAGTGGCGAGGTTGGGGAGGTGGGGAGGAGGAGGAGAAGGAGGAGGGGGACACATCCTAGCAACAGCGCTCAAGACGGACAAACATACAGAGTCCTGAGCAGGTACAGTGTGCACAGGATTAACCCTCAGTGTGTATTAACAAACATCACCCAGCTACCACCACATTGGTTCGTGTCAGTCGGAGAAGCCCGCTCAGCATCCCCCTCCCATCCCCTCCCCACTGCCCGCCCACAGGCACTGAGACTCTTTACAGACGCACAGAGGACTCGGGTGAGAGAGAGCGAGCGCAGCCGGGATTCGATGCTGATCAGTGAGGCGGGGATGGGCGAGGGGACGGTGACGCTCATATACAATCAGGTTAGAAGTCTTTGGTTAATGTTGGTAACGCAGGAGAGCGGGCTGCGACAGCGCGCCGCCATGTGGGAAGAAGACAGGCACATACCTGTACCTGGTAAAAAAAAATTATATATATATAAACAAAATATATTAAAAAAAGGATTGTCAAACTTAAAAAAAGTGTTCAAACATGAAGGGGTGACACTAAAAAACTTGATTTTGGGTTCAAGAAAATGCAAAATGTACAATTAACATTTATTTTCCTGCACTTTGACTAATGGAAACTTATTTTTCATGGCCAAATTAGCCTATTTATTCTAGTCTATGGACTTCGTCTCCCCTTAAGTGACGGTAAAATAAAAGTCTCTCTAATAACTCCTGTTCAATGCTGCAGCATGAGAACAAACATTCACCAGTACTGGTATGTATTCTGTCTCCCCCTAGTGGCGGCTTTTCCCACAACCCTTCGCTAAGTACAGGTGTGAGCGAGCTTCTCCACTGACACAAGTTTGAGTATTTGTCTTTTTTTTTTTTTTAATCATTTTTATTTTTTATTATTATTTTAAAGATTTTCCTTATTTCATAAGTAGATTAAAGCAGGTTTCACTCAGTATTGAGTTAGAAATGAGGTATACAACAGCTCCTTTTGCCTTACTGGTGCTCCACGTGTCCGTATTAAAAACCAGCAAACCAGTGTGTGGCCAACGTACTACAACTCGGATCTCAGGGTCAACCACTGAAGCGCTAAAAGCCAAGGCACGGCCAAGTAGACGGTTCAGAAGAACGAAAAGCCGAGACCAAACTGTAGTTTTACCAAAATACGAAACGAAAAGCTCGCTTGGCGGTGCCTTGCTTCAAAGGCTCATCAGTAGAGAACATCCCTCCAAGACAAAACAAACAAAAATCAGTATTCTCTTGTCTCACCTCTTAGTTTAAAAATCACTCCAAACACCTACTGGAAGATGGGGAAAGATGCACCATAATGGTTTGCAGACTGCCCTCCCTATTCTCTTGTTATAAGAACACACACACAGACAGACACACACCTGCTGGAATTATTAGTAAAGCTTTTCTCACAGGTATCCTCAACCTGTCTGAGTCACACCTAAAAATAAAAATAAAAATAAAGGTAGCAAAGTAATCATCCCACGCTCTAAAATGCCCAAAGTACACTGTATTGTTTCAGTGAAAACAATGCACCAGGTGAGCTCGGCGGCCAAGCTCGCAGTCACTCTCTCTCACACACACGCACACACACACACACACAGAATAATAATGCTACAATGCTCATGTCTTCTACGTAACAATAAGGCATAAATGATAATGTTAATCTTCTTTGTCAAACTAAGAAAGCCAGTGATCTTGCCCTCTCACACTATACAAAACAATAAAAGGCAATAAAGTAATAGGTCTTTTTCAACAACAACAAAAAAACCCAAAATAATCTAATGATTGTTAAAGACACAAACACAGCAAATAAAGTCCACGACGACCCAACGGAAACAAAAAGAAATAAAAACACCTAACAGAACGATTAAGATCAGATGCTTCAGAGTCTCCTACCGACCACAGGACCTGTCAGCGAGGAGCGCGACAACGAGCGCCTCCCGTTTGACGCAGAACTGGTGAGTCGCGCTCTAATATTTCTTATTTTTTGGTCTTGAGAGTTTTAAAGTTTTTTTTTTCTTTAAAAAAAAAAAAAAAAAAAGCAGAAAGTTTCAGGGGAGTTTTTTTTTGTTTGAGTAAGCATGATAAACACTACATTCAGTCTTGATAACATACTGGTTCAAATATAAAATATGAATATCTTACAAGTGTTTATATATATATTTATATGTATAGAATTAAGAAAAGATCAGTTCCTCTAATTCTTAAGTCTTTCCTCAGATAAATATTTCAGTAACATCCTATGGTGCCAACGGCAACTGGTTCATCTCGCGAGCAAACTCTTAAGAGACCACTAACAGCACTGGAACAGGGCTGAGCTCCTCAGGCCCTGGCTGGGAAACCAGCAACACGAGCAGCAGCCAGACACCCACCAAGCTGCAAAGAGAAAGGCTTTTACTTTGGCAAGAAGGATTCCAAAATAATATTCAAACCTGGAAATACCCCATAAATAGTAGTACTAGAAAATAGCAGTAGTAGGTTGTCCTTTTCATGTATGGTTTCTTTTAAATGGTTCTTCAGTATAAAGTGTGAATGGCGAGCCAGACAGTACTTATACATTCTACCATGTTCTATACACAGAAATGACTAAAGGTGAACCCTATGTTGAAGTGCTGCTGAGGTATATTCAGTCAAAATAATTAAAACAGAAAAGAAGTACACAAGACGATAACATGGACAAGTTTCACTGCTTACAGTCTTGATTCATTAATAACCAATGTAATTTGTTTAGTCAGCTGGAAGCAGAACAACGCTGCTCTTGTGTGTTGGGGTTTAACCGAGCATTAACCCCACAATGTGTTGGGTAAGATGGGTTTGGCAGGTTTTAAACTAGTCCACAGACAGATTTCAGGAGCAGCATATCGTTTCCTAACATGCTGGTTCATAATGGCGGCGCTGAGAGGAGGTGAAGTTTGTCATCTGACGATCAGAGCTATGCATTTACATAGGCGAACCCTCCGGCTGGGAGGGACTAAACTACAGGACCCTGATTTTCACAGGATGCAGTCATAAAGCTATTAGAAAGCATGCAGGCCTCTCGACAGCTCAACTCCACCGGGAGCTTCAGCAGCAGGTTGTTAAAGCTAAGTTTCTGTGATCCGTATCCAGCAGCACCAAATCAGAAAAATCAAGTGGGAGGGGAAAAAAAGAATAATAAAAAAATCATCTGTGGAGAGCGGAGATCGTGTGAACGGCGACTCGTGTGCTCAGACAGGCACAGCAACTACTGAGGAAAACCACTTTGGTTCAAGCTGTTGTTTTATGGCTGAATATTAGCACAAAACCAAAAAAACAGACCCTTTCCATTATGTAAAGCCCAAAACTGCTACCACGACAGATTAGAAAGGGAACCAGGCCATCAAATGGCTCACAGAAACCCAGATTAAGAATTAGGGGGGGAAAGCCCCAGAGGTTAAAAATAGTTTTTAAAAAAGAAAACTAAAAACAAAAAGTAAAAAGAGACTACTTTCTCGTGCCCCCAACCCACCTATCCCACCCTTTTTGGTCAGTTGTGCTGCCAATTCAAAATTAAGCAATGAGACACTTGGTCAAATTAAAAAAAAAAAGAAAAAAAAGAAGTGATCTTTGGAAATGATCATCAAAATATTGCATTTCTATATTCTGTTGACAATGAAGAGAGAGATTTTGTACTCATAAATATATCGACTAGACTAAGCTTCACCGACTACACACAGCAATTATTTTAACAAATATTTTTGGTATATCTTAAAGTACGTAAGCCAGTCAAACGACTGCAGACAAAAAAAAAAGAAAAAAAAAAAGACAGAATTTCATTTCTCCCGAAACAGGCAGACTGCAGCTCTTCAATCCAGTTTTTTGGTACAGATACTGTGCACAAGTAGATACGACGGTACTACCATATAAAAAACAAAAAACACAACACAATAAAAGCCATCTAGCCACCGCCAACACACGTTCCGTGTGACGACCACGTCCCATGACTAGTCCTCAATGAAAACAGACCGCAGAGCCTCGTGGGTATGAACTTTCAGCATCTGCCCGAGCTGTCGACAACACATGCAAACAACTATTCTCTACCTCAGAATCCAAACATAATGTACAGTTGTCCCAATGGATCACAAACCAAAAACAGCTCACTATAAAGCTCTCAATGTCATGTTTTCATTTTCTGTCAGTGTCTAAAATCCACGCCTAGACCGTCATTCTACAGAAGCTCGGTGGCGACTTCTCCACCACGGCAAAATGTAAAACTCAGTGTTTCCAGAAGAGAGACTCAGAGAGACGCACCGGGTCCCTCCGACCCTTAAAGCAATGATAACCTTTATATCGGCCACTTATTACTTGTTTTTAAAGCCTTATAACCACGATTAGAAAGTGATAGTTAAATCTTAACTTAACATCAGACTTACAAAGTTCTGAAAGTGTCAAAAAATACAGACAGTAAAGATAAAGAAAAAATATTCTCCAAAATATAGCTTTGATATGATTTGCGTCAGAGGCCTGTCCAAAAAAAAAAGAAATAAAAAGAAATAAAAATAATACCCAAAAGAGATCATTAAAGATAGGGTGACACACAAAACCCCGTTAGTGATACTGAACATAGTGAAATTAGTAGTAAATCTGTTTGAAAGTTAAAAGACAAAAGTTTGTTTTTGGTTAGAAGTATTTCAGAGAAAGTCCTGACCTGGACAAAGGTGGGTATATGTACAAAACGTGAAGGGCTTGAAGGTGCCGAGGATATTTTCCTCCCAGGACACTCAATCAAGGTTCACGACGAGCGGCAGGCCAACAACAACAGTGTCCATCTGGCTACTGTTTGTGGAAAAAACATCCAAGAATCAGAAAGGAAAAGAAAAAACAAAAATTAAGCCCAACCTTTTTTTGAGGTTGTTTTCTTTTTGGTGGCAGCAAAAGGATTAAATAATGGTAGATACAATGGAAAGTTTGTTGGGTGGTTAGTGAAGCACAGAGCCTATCAAAGACCCACCCTATTCCCTACATGGTGTGATAGGAGTAGTGCTCGAACGTAAGAAACAGGGCGTTAATTGTGGATGCAGCCCAACTGGCTTCACTGAGCCTTGGAGGCAGTGGTTATGGTCGAGGCTTGCACAGGCACAGCAGCCGAGGTGGCTTGATGATGATCATCGGCGGTGACCTGAAGCCCCCCCGCCCCGGCCGACACCAGGCTGACGGGGTTGCTGGTGAGCAGCGACAGGTTCTGGGGGTTCAGGAAGAGCGGCGTGGTCACCAGGTTGGGCGTGTTACCAGCAGAGGTGTTGGCGAACAGCAGGTTGCCACCGTCCAGAGAGGTGATGGGGATCGTGCCGCCCGATGCCAGTGCTGCTGAGGAGACAAAGAAACTGTTGGTGCACGTGGAGGAGGAGGAGCGGCAAGCGTTTGAGAAAATGTTTCATTTAAAAAAACGCAGTCAAACTGTTTTATTGTTCAGGTTTTTTTTTTTCTATAATCAAAATGTATTATCGCTCAGCAGGGATCATTTGTCTGTTAATTTTCTCCCAGCAGGATGAAACATTGAGGGCGTGGCCCGAGACGCTGTGTTCTTATTAAATGAATTACATCCTCATTCAGTGCTTTCATTACACACATTATCTTGATGGATGCTTATTTACCTTTTTTAATTATATTTATGTTCATTTAACCACTCCTTAATTTACTTAGCCATTATATTTACAGATTCAAACTTTACTTCCTAGGTAGTCATGTTTGGTTTACCGTATAGATGAATATAGAGGGAGATGGAAACTCAAAGCCAAAATAATCCCGAAATACAATTATTCCCCAATAAAATAGTGTTAAACTTAACCACTACTGCCTACATATGAATTAAAAAATCATCTAGGTCATGACATATCTAAAACAAAACTTGAACTGGACTTGTTTGAGTATTCTTTAAGACGTTTGGGTGTTTAGGATTTATTAGTAACATCTGTGAGTGGTGCCTGCCTGAAACTCACTAGGATCTGTTAACAACTCAATACTCGGCCTCAACTAAAGGATGTTGTTCAGATTGACCTGAGAGGTGTTCTGTTTTCTTTCCCTCACGGTGACTGGTTCCCTAACAACCCATTAACAGACAGAAATCTCCAGACTCAAGGTGACAATTCAGCGTTTGGTGGTTAATGGGTCGTCAGAGAATCACTAATCTTGCAAAGAAGACAACATCCAGGTTAACCCGATCCTCTAATCGCAGGTGAGTATTGTTAACAGAGGCAGTGATGAGACTTTCAGGTGTGCACCACCCACAGATGAAAAGCTAAACTCCTCGCCAGCCAATTAGAACAAAAGATGCCACTTGGGTGACGGTGGAAAGCAAACGAGTCCAGATGCCTTTGTTATAGCTGTGTTTTAGGTCATAGTTGGGAATACCAGCTCCATAAATCACTACAACCTACAAAAGTGGATAGAAGCGTCGTCTCAGACTACTAATGGCGCATTTCCACTAGCACGGTTCGGCTCGGTACGGCACGGCTCGGCGCGCTATTGCGTGTTTCCACTAGCACGCAGTACCTGGAACCGGGTACATTTTTGGTATCACCTCAGCCCTGGTTCCAAGCGAGCCGAAGCGTTACTAAAACGTGACGTCAGCCGACTGCCTTCCACTGATTGGCCGATGAGTGTCGTCACTGGAAGCGTCATAACCGCGCGACGACCGCCTAGAATGTAAATAAAAACAAGACGCGAGACAAGACACCACTTTTTACTGCTTTTTGACTTGGAACGAGATGGCTTCTCAGAAAAAATCCGCTCCTTGGTCGGTGGAGGAGGTCCAGACGTTCCTGACTCTGGTTGCCGAAGAACGGATTCAGAGGGAGGTCTTCCGGATTTGTACGTTGCTCGGCGCCGTGTAAAAGTATTTAGTGTGTTGTCATGGCATTACCTTGAATGGTAGCCAGGGTACTGTTGCTCATGAGAGCAGGACTCAGCGCACTGCTGAGGCCACCAGGAGTCAGACTGAGGAGGGCTCCCCTGAACACACAGAAAAGACGACACAGGTCAACACACACGACACCAGAGCAACTGGGTGAACTCAACAGAACTAAACCTGCAAACTAACCCTGGAGAGAACTGTGAGGACGCCATCAGTCCCGGGTTGAGCCCAGCGGCAGCAGCAGCCGCCATAGCTGCGAAGCCAGCGCTGGTGGGTAACTGGGCAGCACCCTGCAGCGCCGCAGACAGCCCCGACGTCGCCACCATCACCTGACCCGTCCCTAAAGCGTTGGCGAAGGATGTCGGGGCCTGGGTGACGATGGTTTGCGCGTGAGTGCCGGCCTTGCTCTCCGTGGTCGTGGACTGAATAGTCGTCGGGGAAGGGCTTAAAGACGGAGAGCTGATTGCTGTGGTAACCATAGGGGTAGTGGAGATGACAGACGCAGTGTTTGTGGCACCGACTGTTGTGCCTTGTTGCAAAAAAAAAGAAGAAGAAAAGTCATTTTGTGCAATTTAGATACAAACTTGAGTTGAAGCCAACACACACACACACACACACCTGTAAAAGACAAACTGGAGACGCTGGTGCTGGTGAGAGGCATCACTGGGTTTACAGTCAGAGTGGTGGGCGTGTTAATAGTTGGGCTGCTCACAAGGCTTGCTGTGCTGGCCACCTTGACGACAGAATGAGAGCCAACGAGTTAGACATCATTTAATATTTAACAACGTCTACAATCACAGTATGATGAAACGTTTGACACTGTAGCTAATGCTCTAATATACACAGAAATTCAAATGTAAAGATTCAACACGGTTCCCGTCACGTAAACATCTCAGCACAAGCTTCCTTACCAAAGGGCTGCTGGGGGCAAAGATAGTTTTGATGGGGGTGTTGCCTCCTGCCATACTGTTACTGCTGGGTGGGTTAATTCTCTTCTCTTTCTGTCGGCGATTGCAGAACCAGACCCGAATCACCTCCTTCTCCATGTTGAGCTGTTCAGCAATCATGGTGATCTCCTCAGAGGTAGGTTTTTGGTTCTGCTTGAAGAGGCAAAAAGACCGGGGTTTCCCTGTCAGCACTGAGGAGACTAATGTGCAGTTTTTCCTGGCAGATCATACCACGAACATGCAAAAGATTTCCAGACGTATGAGTTTCTCACCTCCAGAAAGCTCTTTTCTAAGGCCACTCGGATGTTGGTCTCGATACTGGTCCTTTTCTTCCTTCTGCGGTTGATACCCTCTATGCCCATGCCCGGGGAGCCCAGGGCACTGGGGCTGGACAGGGCCTGGTCAGATGTCAGGTTCTCTGCACAAACAGTAGCGACACAAAGGAAGGGAACGGAGGTAAAGACGAGGTATGACACACGACCAACCCTTTACGCCTCCCATCAGACAAGTCGAAGAGTAACCCGATGATCATTCAGGTGGGTTCAGGGACAAACCTGCATCATTGAGCCACTTCTCCAGCAATGGCTTGAGTTTGCACATGTTCTTAAAGCTCAGATTCAAGGCCTCAAAGCGAGAAATGGTAGTTTGGCTGAAGTCATTTCCGTACAGCTTCCCCATGGCCAGGCCGACATCCCCCTGTGAGCGGGACGGAGACAAGAGAATGACTCAACGACGGTCCTTACAGAAACCTGAGCGTGAAAACACTGACCTCTGTCGATCTTTTAGATTTCCTCAAACCTACAACACACACCTGCGTGAAGCCCAGTTTGATACGTCTCTGTTTGAAAGTCTTGGCAAACTGCTCCAGCTCCTCCAGATCACTTGGCTCCTCTAAAGTGGGAGTGTCCAGCCGTTTGGGTGGTGTCTGACTGTGGGGCAGGGACTGAATAGGTGTGGCTGCTGTTGTGCGGGTCGGAGTTGCAGGCTGGAGAGGGCAGAAATATTAAGGGTTACAAGTCCACACAGAGGAGTGAGAATTTAAAAAAAAACAGACAATAAAAAACAAAAAGATCTATAAAAGTGTTTTTTTGAGGTAATGTTTTTCAAAACACCTGAATTACAGCACAGACCGTGTATCAGAAGCACATTTCAGAGTTTAAAAAAGGCGTTTGCATCATCACCAACCTGAGTTGCAAGGGTGATGCTTGGTTGAGTCGGCAGGAGGTTAGCTTGGCTTTGAGGTAGTTGAGTTAGAAGACTCTGGGCTTGCAATATGCCTGAAGAGAGATGTGGAGAGAAGGAAAGATAAATAAGGGTTCAATGCCGACTCAATACTCTGCATCTTAATTCAGCATGTAAACCAGGCAGTGAGAGTGTTTCGACTCACCCTGTTGGGCCTGCGGTGTCTGTGAGATGATGAACTGAGTGGTCTGCAGTGGCGTGGCGATCGGGTGGCCGGGTTGAACCAGAACAAACTGGGGCAGACTTAGGTTCTGCTGCTGTAGCTGCTGTAAACGGACATCAATACGGTCATGTAGATTTTCTTTCTCCACACCAACATAAATAAATAAACTCTCATGGCCCATGTTGTGGCGGGGCCATTACAGCAGAATCTGTAAAAACTTCATGCTGAGAATTACGATATCATCTTTATTCTAAGAAATTAGGTTATAACGTCAGTAAATAAGAACCAGCTAATGGTGATATATATATATACACATATAAAGGAGTCACCTCTGTACATAGAAAGATTCTCCCGGTCAAACCAATAACCTTTTGTAAAATCAAACTCACAACATTTTTCCATATTTTCCTCATTTCTTATTAAACAGCTGCCTCACTTGTGCACAGAGCAAGCCTTCATAATATTCTGAAGACCTGAATACCATCTGAAAAACAACATCACTGATACTAAATGTAAATGTAATTGTCTTGTTTTTTACCTTATAAAATACCCAGGAGTTGTCTGCTGTCTTGATTTGAAAACAATCTGAAATGTCAAATCCTCCAAACCAACTGTTGAAATTATTGCACTAAAACAACATTTAACTTTCTTAATTATATATACAGGTTTATTTAAACATTTTTTATAACTGTGAATTAAAAAAAAAAAAGTTTTTGTTAAAATATTCTTCAGGGTCATACAAAGGTGTTGTGTGGTTTCTTACAGGGGCGATCTGGATGGGCTGTGACAGGGGCAACTGGGTGATAGGTGTCGCTGCAGAGGCTGAGATGCTGGCCCCAGTGGTGCTGTTCTGCTGGTTGGTCGAATGCTGCACGGCTGCGGCCAGGAGCTGAGCTTGGGCCTGCTGGATCAACAGTTGCTGCTGCGCAGGGGTCAGGGCCAACTGAAGAGACGTCCGCGCAGGAACAGCCGTCGGAGGTGACAGAAGGGGAGAGAGGAAACGGAAAAAAATATCACCACGTGCATTTGCGCTGTTGCGCACCACGGTTTTGGCTTCGATGCCCATGCAAAGTTTAATATCAAACATGATGGCTACTTCAATACTAGAACAGAAAATGACAAAATAAACTCATTACTCTTGCCTTGGTTTAGTTCTATCAACAACAACATGTTAGGATTGTTTAATGCTTTTGCCTACGATATTGTTTCAACGGCTGCTCTAGTTCACTGAACTACACCAGAGCTCCATCTCCATTTCTGTTTTTCTGACTTGTGTTTATCTCTTTTCACAAACGTTGGCTATCGTGGCAACACAAACATAAGCCGTCACAGGCGAATGGAAACAAGAATCATGCAGATGAACCAGGCACAAGTGCAACTGAGGATGTATATGTCATGTTGAAACCCACATGCAAAAGGCCACCGCATTCAACTGTGTGGTCTTCTCAATGACAGTGAGGATGTGATAGACATGAACAGTGTCGCGTGTCTGGACCGACAATGAATGCGCAGACACACACTACGTCCAAACATTTTTTTTTTGTTATGGGCGAGTTTGGACGTAGACTAACGACCACAGGAATGAACAGGCACACAGGCAGAAGGGGACACCAGCTTTTAGTATCGCATCACCACCCAATCTTTCAGTGAAGATTGGCCGTGTTGAGGTGTCACCCCAGGATACATGGCTATGACTGGTTTTTAACTCAGCGAGGCCACTTACTCCAGCAATTTGTCCCCCGGCCAACATTAACTGGGTTTGAGGCAAAACGCTCTGCTGGACGGAGGTCGGAAGAGCACCCGAGTCTTCCGACTTAGACTAGTGGAGGTGAAGCAGAGAAGGGGGGCTTAGAGGAAATCGTCTTATGGCTGAGTCTTAATTTCATGTCATAGTTGTTACTGTGAAAATGAGATCCAAGATATAAAGTAACAATATAAAGTGCTTGTATTATGCTCTTATAATGGCTCATTATTGTATTTTAGGGGTCTATTAAACCAGCTTTACATGTTTTCATGTATAAGATGCGTGTTTTTCTCATAAGTCGTCTTTTGACACTGCCTGAAACGCTCCATCTTAACGTTATTCTCTTTAAAGCACGTGTCCAAAATGTAATGCATCCAACCATAACTAGGATCTGGCTCCAGAGAGTTCATGATGCTTTGTACCTCAAGTCTGAGCTCAAGTCTGATAACGGCAGTGGAAAAAGAAGCCGGTAGATCCGAACCACCTTCACATATTTCTGTACTGCTGAGGAACAGTGGTGACAATTAATTTCAACCACTGGTTCTTCACTTTGAAAATCAAAGGGAACACACGGCTGCATAGAAGGAAACGGCATCTTCTCAAAATGAGACCGTAACGTAACACTCAGGAGCTTCACTTGAGGGCGTGCCAAACTGGCTGCTCGCCGGTTTAGCATGTTGCATGTTGCATATGGACGCAGGTAAGTAATGCAACAAAGAGGCTTGACTGCTAACAGGGCATTTCAGGAGCAATGTTTCTCTTTGGCACGGACTTCAGGCTTTGCAACCTTGCAGACATAACACACTTAAGGACAAGGAAAAAAGCATAATACGGCCCACAAAGCATAAAACAGACAATGGATCATCTCATTCTGTGCTGCCTAGGTGACTTTCTCAAAATGAGCCTTTAGTCTCTGAGCAAACAGAGGAATGTGAATTAAAGAGGCAGCGATAAAGTGGGCATTTAAAATGTGCTGCAGCCTTCAGAGACGAGGCAGGAGAAGGGAGGGGAGAGTTGAGATGCTAATTAAAATAACTGTTATGCAGCGCATGTAAATTCTGCATAGATTTGCATATTCTCGGCCATCTGTTTCCGAGCAACCGCAGAGCAGCTAATTAGCATACAGGGTTGATTAATCTGCCTTGTTGCCAGGCGACACCGCGAGAGCCTGGCTCATTTAAATGAACTCTTTCTGCTTGTGCATGTTTAAATGCCGATGAGCACACGCCTCTGTTCAAACTTCATACTATATGTTGTTAATATGCTAAAACAAACCGATGACATCACATTAAATGATTCGTCTGCTCCTACCACAAAAAAAAAAAAAAAAAAGGTCACTTGAAGGAAAGGTCTGTGTGCGTGATGTGGGTACCTGTTGGAGGAACGCTTGTGCATGTGCATTAGTGATTGCACTTGTGGTTGTCACCGCCTGCCTCTCAAAGTCCAATCCATTGGTTTGGATTCCTGAGGACAGAAACACATTTCATGAGACGCGCCGTCAGAGGAGTTCAAAGATGTTTTCACTGTGGTTTAACTGGCAACACAACCTACGCTGTTGTTAACATGGAAAATGAGGAACAAAATACTGAAAGCCCAGTAGACTTTAGAAAAGCAAACAGTTTTCAGGTGCAAGGAAAACATTTTTTTTTTCAAGTGGCAGCATATGTAACATCTGCATATAACGACAGAACTACTTAACACAAAACCTGTAGGCTTGGAGCCTCTTTAATATCAATTTATTTCAAATTGCACAACGGTAATATAAAGCGGTAGAGTGGATCTGCAATGCTTGCTGAGTTTCAGAATTTGCATCACAGAATCACTGAAGCATTGAGACAAAACAGTTTAATATTCGATAGACACAAGCGAAGGAAACTGTGCTGTCTGAGGTAAACACTTCATTTGACAAAGAGGACTTCTCACAAGGATTTTGGAAAGCTGCCATCCATTTCTTTCCCCCCCAAAATGAGTTGATGCAAAAGTGGAGAGCGGCGAGGGTTTCTACGAATAGCTAAAATGTTCAGGGAACTGCTGGGTTTAAATCTGAAACCTGTTGAATGAGGAGGCAAAAGTTGACACATCCTGTTTTCAGACATGTGAGAACAAAAAAGAAAAAAAAAAAGGAGGGGGGACTGGAGGTCACTCACCGGTGTTGCCGCCATCACTTTCCATTGCACATTTAGTAGTTTCTGACTGATTATTCACTTTAGCATCTGAAAGAGCCAGACAGAGACACAGTGAGACACACTCGCACTCACCAAAACGGACTCAGACAGTCTCAGTGATTTGAGGGGTGCGCTCACTTTTGTCATCTGAATATAACCCATAATCGCACCGTGCTCTCAGTCTGCGCTTGCATTTCCATCACATTCAAAGCAGCAAACAAAATTAAATGCCGACACAAATCCACAGCTCTTATAGTCACACGTCAGGGAGAGACAACCACACGGTAGGTGGTGTCACATTAATGCAAAAAAAAGCGCAATGACACCAGCCGGCATCAGAACCAGCTGAGCTGTGTCACAACCTTGTCAAATAACTCACCCGCTCCTACTCCACCTGTGTTTTCCAGCATGGTCGCTAAACCAATTAAGTAAAAATTGCCTCTGCCGGGCGAACCCGACTGACGGGGGGTATCCGGCGCTTGTCCTCCTCCCACCGCCCCCTCTCTTCACTCTCCACTGGTCAGTAGCGAACAGAGTTCAATACAACCAGAGCAGCACACAGACACAGTGGCAGTGTCCACCACACGGTTCACTGAACAACACTGGGATACGCACACTGGGAAAGCCAACAGGGTTTAGGGCAAACAGCTCTCCTTGCCTCTCTTTTCTTTTCTTATAGCTCTGCCCCTTTCTCTTTTACTGTGCCTACTCTGCCTTCCCTCTCTCTCTCTTTCTCGTTTGCCAAGATTGTCTGAAAAAGTTCACCCTCTCCTTCTCTTGCTGGAATGAAACAAACGACAAGTGCAGCTGGCGGCCTCCTCCAACTCCACCGCCGCCCTCCTCCTCCTCCTCCTCCCCCTCCTCGTCTTCCAACTCTATAATGAAGCATAATCAGTATTCAGCTGATTAAAGCCGTATGCAAATCTGCTCCTGCCTCGTTAGCAATGCAAGGCTTTGAAGTCCTGCGAGCGACGCATTTCACACCGGCTCTGAAAGCTTTCTGCATAATTTAAACCCCTATAAATATTTATCAGCTCATTAGCATATTAATTGGATGGCTTTTGGAGGACGATAAAAAACAGGGGAATAAGGACGACAGAGGAGAGGGGAGAAAAAAAAGTGCTCAAACTAGCACTTGGCGCAGCAGAGGGAAGGGAGGCGGCAGCACAAGACCAATTACTGTGCGAGTGCAGTCCCAAAAAGTAATTAGCTAAGAGCAGGTAAAGGGCTGAAGATATCCCAGAATGCAGTATGAGGTCTGTCAGCGGTGGTCTGAGCATGTTAGCAAGGCAGACTGCATTAATGGAGCGTCTACGACTGCTCATTCGGAACATCTCCGGGATGACCCGGCCCAACTTCTGAAAAAAGGGAGGGGGTATGAGAGGGGGAGTCGCTCAATCGGAAATAAATAACTCCACATTAATCCACCACAAGCCTGTCATTACTGCTAGACCCCCTGTGGCTAAAGCATTCCACGGCGAGCGACTGGAGAAAAGTGGGTGGCGGGCTGCAGTCATCAATGTTTATGAAGTGTTTGTGGATTAGCATATTTAGATTAGCTTTACATTCCATTAGTATTTCATTTTGGAGCTCTTTAAAATTCATTTTCAGCGTGAGCCGAGAGTTAATACGGCGGGGAAACGGTCCGGTTGTGGAGCTGCACAGGTGTCCAGTGACTGATTAGACTGGAATGCATGGCTGTATTGTGGTCTGCAGGGGAAGGGGCTTAGCAACTAAACCCACAACAACTGCTCCTGACTAAAGCTTAATGAAAGACATTTACATACTGAACTAGTTGACCACATCAAACAATGCCAAAAGGGTCCAAGACTGTTGATAAACTACAAACACCAGTGGGACCAGCCTTCAGTCAGCTGTTGTAAAGCGAAACTACAACTGTAATTACATTAAATAAAAAAAAATAAAGGCTACTGGACTTGTTGAGACTGTTGGACATTCACAACTCATTCAAGTGGTCTCTACAGTTTTGAAGCCAAGTATCTGACCCACTGTTAAGCCTTCTGATTGGTCGGCTGACCACCAACCATAGAGCTACCACACAAGTCCAGACTTCCAGCGTTGCTGTTCCTAGGTTAAACAAAAGGCAACAGGCTTGAAAACCTGTAAACGTAGACAGCAATGTGATTCTTCAAAAATGTGAAAAGCGTAGTCAATAAGTGTCTGTACCAGGTTGTAATTTTTCTTGCATTAGCATTTTTCTATAGGAATCTACCCTGACACTGCTACTGTTTGTCTAACCTAGCAACAGTAACACAGGAAGGGTTATTTCACAAAGGGCTGTAGCTCTCTGGTTTGCGGGCAGCAGACCAACCAAAAGGCCAAACACAGAGACGGTTATAGGACGAGAGGCGATACAGCTTAAAGGAAACTCAAATTCACACCCAATGCAGTTGCCTCTGTTTAAGCGTTTGTCCTTTACAGATACTATACACCTGTAGAGCTCATTTGAACCACTTATAAACTGGATGTTGTATATTAGGGATAAAAATATATATATTATAGACCTGCCAATTAAGTTTCTCAAATAATCGCTTGATCACAATTTTCCAAAGCCTGAAATGACCAGCAATTCAAAGTTCAAGGATAAGAAGTTTATCATGATTTAATCCAAACAATCACAGTAAAGAGATTTCTATTTTTATTATTTACTCAGTTAACCATTTGGAGACATTTCAACCCTTTACCCTTGATTCTAGCCATCCTTTACGACTTCTCTACTTATGATCAGCCATACACCATTTTGTAGTCCTAACTGTGTACACCCCTAGACATAAGTATGTGAGAATATTTTAAACCAGAAGAAATAACCGTAAAATAACACTGGCGCAGTTTTTAGTTTAACTCCAGACTAATGTTTAGTTTAGGGTCTCTGGCAGGGTATGTACCACACTAGTGTGAAAAGTCTGAGAGGTCGCCGGGGAGGTCAAGAAATTAGTGTTCACTAGCCAAATGAGAAAACAAAGGAGAAGTGAATGCAGAGGCAGCTATCAGCAGCGCACTCCAACAACATGTACAATTACTTGGTTGAATGGTTTGCAAAACCTTGCTACGGAACAATGCATTACACAAATATCCTGCCAAGAGAATTTTAAATAGGTATCTCATTAGCAGCGTAATATGGGAAGGCTGGCTCAATATTGCCGAGCCGCTAATGTGAGAGGAGAGATTCAACATGAGACATAGCAAAACTTAATTAGCACATCCACATTCAGCCCTACAACCTATATCACTCATCTTAAAACACAGAATACATCAAGACCACTTCTTTAAATCTGGCTCAGTCTGAAAATTAGGCAGATTTTGGAACAGTGATGATGTATGATGGTGACGGATAATCGTTCAGATTGAGGCAATTAATAACAACCTAAAGATTCCTGATTTAATGCAGCATCAACATGAAAATATAATTATTTTATTACCAGTAATTAACCCAAACTGTTTGACAACAGAGTGGAAACAGAAACTCTGGACCGAGCCCAAATGAGGCGAGTACAGGATGCAGTGTAATCTGATGAACAGTAATGGGGCTAACACCACTGTACTGCTACTGTGGTATCTCTCTTGGGTGGTCATTAGCCAACTGTCTATAGGCTAGGTGGAAAATTCAATCTAACCAAATTAAAGTGAAGTGTCTCGGGGTAGGCCAGGAGAAATATCCAACCAACTCCAATCAGCACATGCTGAGGTTAGACACACGATTCACTACAACAGTTTGCTGCACATATGCATTTACCAAGAATTGTATTTGCATTAACTTCTGGTTATTTGTGCAGTTTGTGCCTCAGTTTCTTGTAAAAGCAAACACTCTACTTCTCAGATTTTTTTCCTGACTCTATATATAACAATTTAGCCCCATCTATTTAAAAAAACAGGGCACATTTTAGCAATATTGCTGTTGATTAGTCTGAATATTTTCTCACAAAGACCTGTTTTAAAACTACTGCATTCTGCTTTAAAAAAAAAAACTTTTAATGAAATGCTGGCCAAGGTTTAGTAGTGAGCGCGACACATGACAGCCATCAGGAACAATATGGTGGTTGTTTGGTAAATGCAACTTGTAGGTCATCCACCGATCATCCAGCTATTTTTCCTGAAAGCCCTCATAATGTAGATTAGATCTTGTATCAGCCACAATTTTGGCTCTTTACTTTCAACTGTGGGTACTTATCAAAACAGGTTTATATTTTCTTTCAGATGTTAAGAATAAAGCACTTGATAAAAGGTGTTGTGTTTATCTGTCCTCAAGGAGCTGCCTGTGGTGATAAAGGCCCGTCTTCTAGCCAAAGGCCTGCGTTACTTATACTAAGGCATTCCAGCTTTGTGTTGTGTACTCATGAATAACTCACTTCACCAGAGATCACCTAAAACAAGTAGTTATATTCCTGAGGACACTGCACAGCCAGCGCTTATTAGTTAGGGTTTTCTTCCTCCACAGTTCTTAAAAAAAAAAAAAATAGCTTGTCTGACTGGAGCCTTCACGGAGGCCTTCTCAGTACTTTGAGATGGCATGTTCTGAATTTATTACTGCGAATGATGCATTATTCATAACAACCGTGTTTACATCCATGAATATTCATGATGGAACTACAAGGCAGGAATGAGGGTGGAACTGTAAAACTGATTAAATGAGAAAAGTAGAGTGTGAAGAAGGCAGAATTATTTCTCATCTGTTCTTTAAGCAGCCCAGTTTAATAAGCTATTTTTTCCCTCCTGTAAGTCAGTCAATTTCCATACACGGTCACAAAAAAATAATAATAATACATTAAAAAAATGTAAGCATCTATTATTTTAAGGGGGTAATTGTTTGGTTTTACCTAAAACAAAAAAATATAATTTGATATCATGACTGTATTAACACATGAATAATGCAAAATGGCCTGTAATGTAACACAACTGTTTGCTGTGGGCAAAGTTACCCTGTCATTCTTCTACTAACAATGCAGACAAGGTATGAAATAAGTGTATTTACATCACAAAGAATACTTAACCGAAAGCCAGCCCTGAGGCACGAAAACCTAATTTAACTATTAAAACAAATCAAACAAAAACATACAAGAAGCCAAATCTCCATTCAATATTCTGCTTTGACTTGCAAAGATTCTTCAGCATGGTCGGAGACAGACAAAGTCGTGTCATTTTCAGAAGTTTGACACACAGAAATTGAACTACAAAGACAAAAGTTGAAACTTTTGGATAGATAATGAACGCCCATGAAGAGCTGCTACAAGTGAATGCACGCTCCTTTAAAAACAAACTTGCAAATGGAAAACTTAATTAGAGGTGGAAAAAAAAAAGTCCCATCAAGCTGTGTCTTGCCCGCCATGAAGGCAGCAGAGTGAATAATAAGAGTGCCCTGCCTGTTATTACTGTGGACTTCCGGAAGTGGGCCTCACCACCCTCTCTGTGCCTGGAGGGGGTACACAGGTACAGTCTCTGAATTCAGCACGGCGCCAACGAGCCGAAACTCCTCCAACAAAGAAGAGTTGTCGCAGGTATACACCAACTTTTTTAAAACAAGCGATAAAAGATGCGTATATGAATTAAAATATTCTGATAATTTGGATTAACCAACGTGGTGCAAGGCAACTCCCACCTCGAGATAAGAAAAAAAAAAGTGGTCGGCCCAACTGTACTTTTAAAACACACTTTTACACAACGCTGTACAAAAACTCTACAAAAGCTGTACAAAATAGTTTAGCAGCTAAACAAAATTACATAACTATTTACATTTCAGATAAAATAATAAAAAAAAAACTTAAACTTGGCTTCTGGACGACTAACTTGTGGTCGCTTAGCAACACAGAAGACAGCCGTATTTAAATAAAACGGTCGTGTAATAAACGGTAGCGATTGCTTTAACGTGCCGTGTTTGGTTTATTGTGCCCCAGCTTCTGGTCGGTTGAATATGCTGAACTCCGCACTCTGGCTCAGGCAGGCCCGCATGAATAACACAACAGGCTGCTGTAGCTCCACTGCGCCGAGCACAAAAGGCTGAGGTAAAAAAAAAAAAAAAACGCTCTGCTACAAAATCACGTCGAGCTGAGGCACACCGAGCGAGAAGCCAGGTGTGCTATATTTAGTTTTATTTCCTCCCAGTGAAATAAAAAATAAAACAGCACTTGAAAGGCAACAAGCCACACAGCCACTGCCCGGCCCGTCAAAAATGAATATGCAAACCTCTTTCAAAAGCTTCAGTGTGTGTGCATCAACACAAAGCCAAGCGCTAGCAGGCGAGCTAACGCTAGCTCGCTAGCATCCTCAATTCAATCAAACTGCGCCCGTGAAAACATCTAAATGTGTCATAAACGAGCCAGAGCCGAGACGGCGATTACTAATAAAATATGCTAAATTGTATTAGTCGACAGAGGTATGAATATGTAGCGGCGCACGGCCGTCTAATCACACAAAGGGGGGAGGCATGTTTCCATGTAATTTGCCGTCGCACTGCAATAGCTCGTTTCCTCCTCTGTCAAATTACAGTTGGCTAGCTGTGTATAAACTAACACACCGCTTCGCGTCGTCCTCATCTGCTAGTCAATCTGCGTTTCATCAGTGTCCCGTTATCATAAATTGTGAGTAACACAGTTTGAATATGAGTATGAATATGTAAAATGCTGTAATCATTACCTGGTCCTGAACTCTCATCTTGACTCGCTGCTCCTCCGTCCGCCATTTTGAATATTTAACCCGAAATCCCAGCCCTGAGCCTGGCAAACACACACACACACACACACACACACACACACACACACACACACACACACACACACACACACACACACACACACACACACACACACGCATACAAAAACAACACGTGCACGCAAACACTTACCCACACACACCCACACACACTAAGGAGAGCGGAGTTTGTTTGGGGCGTTGTTAGCTTTGCCTTATTTACATACTTAAATAATAATTTATTTTTCTCACACTATTGATTTAGATCGACACAGACCATGAGCTGGACTGAACGGCGCACCTGCACTCTAAATGTAGGCTACGGAAAACAACAGCAATAATAATAATAATACGGTAGCATTCTTTAACGTGCTTTACACTGTTTGCACTGGACTGACTCACGGTTCAAAAGTCTAATTTATTTATTTACCACGCACAAACATTAAAGTTTACCATCTGCCATGTTTATGTCTGATTCAAACCCAGCCGAATAGTTAATATTAACTCAACTACAATTAGTTACCACTTACATACATGGGCTAATGTTAAATATCGGTTGCAAAATTGTTACATAAAAATAAATTAATCATGTAGGAAGTTATTACTCCAGAAAACTGGAGATTTAATTGAAAAAAAAAGTATATAAAAGTGACAAAATGCAACAAAATATAAAGACAATGCAGAAGAAGAAAATACTTTCTGCTGTGTTAATAGTGGTCATATAAACCTTATGGATATTTGAAGTTTTTCATCAAAAGATACCTGTCCGGTCATTCTAGTGTAACTTGTCACATATATTGACCTCTCGCTGACCAGAGAGAGAAAGTTTCACTTCTCTAATGTTATGGTATGTTAAGTGGGGACATGGTTCCTTATGTCCAAGGCACTTCCTGCGTATTGCATGTACGTTGAGTTGCACATACCAAGATAATATCCTCTTCCCTGATTCAGTGTGTGCTGATTAAAAGTGTAAAGTTGGTCAAGAGTGCTTTGGCCCTTTCTGGATGAGCAAATCGTATGATTGCAGCAGTTTACAGAGCAGTAACAAATGCTTCATAAGACAAATACTCAAATAAATAACAAAAAACAGCCATGAAACCTCTTTATAATTCCTTACAACTAGTGTATTATAAATCCAAATCAAATGACATGTTTTTATTAGGTCACGTCACACTGAGTATGTTAACTTTTGTCAAAGTATTCTTACAAAGTAATGCAACACAGTGTTTTCAAATTAATGCAGACGTGGTATTAAATATGGCTGATTACACAACTCCGGGGCTTGATTACCAACCAGTTAACGGAGCTCGGGGGATGTCAGACTTTCTTTGCATGTTGCTTGGTCGCGGAAATTTGATTAATTGACAAGTGAAGCCTGAAATATTACCTGAAGACGTAGCCTTGATGTTTGTGGTGGGGCCTTATGTCGACCTCTTGGTTTTAATACCATTATCATTTGAATTTAGTACTTATTGGCCAAATGTGCATCTGAGGAATTGGACTCATGAGGAAACATGTGGGCAAATGGAAGAAGAGCTGAACAGTGATACATACAAATATGGATAATAGCTACATACTACTTAACACATGGTTAAAATTGTTTCTGTATATTGTAAAAGGGGGTACAGTGCATACAGTAAGGAGACACATGGGACAGATAATACTGTACTTGCCCTCCTCAACAGGTTAATCCGACCATACACTTCTCCACAAACAATGCATTTTGCACGCAGGTAAGGCATACTCGAAATGAATCTGCAAAGTTTGTTTTTGCAAGGAAAAAGACATTCAACATGTTTGTTAAAGATCAAATATAGCCAGCTGTAAAACCATGTTAATAGTCCGTAACAGTAGTCACCCAAAACATGAGAAAAATGCATAATTTGCTTGTTGCAGTTATTTGTGTCGAAGGTTTTCACATCACATTCACTTCTCACAAAGGAACATTCCCCACATTCTTTCAACTTGTTTACGGACTCAAAGGAGGATTTAAAAACAATGCTGAGAAGTTGCAAGGCTACAGTTTTTTATTTTTCTCCTTTCTTAACTGTTTTATGTCAGTTTATACCTAAATATCGTGACAAGCAAACCTCCAATCGCAAAGTGGCTATGATACATATATATATTTCAAAAACTCCTTAACCAGTGCCAAAGAAAGGGTTAAGATCACAGACTTGACATTTATGTCTGAGTACTTCAAGCCAACTGCTTGACCCTGTGGGGTCGCATCATTGTCAAGTCTCTGGCAGTGTTATGCCATCAAAGCCTCTGAATGAGTGCACGCCCGGTATTATAACAAAGGCCACATCTCCCCCACGACACTCCTCTTCACCAGTTTGTCAAACATCAGCTTCTTTTCTTTTTAAATGAGAGACTGCAGGGAGTTAAAAGGGGATCAAGGATCACCATCTATTCAGTTACATTTATCAGCTCATAATATTGGCAGTGGTACAATAATATGGTGCTGCTATGGGTGTGTAGTCAACACAGTCTTTGTCGGTGCAATACCGCACCCTGGAGGTCAGTCTGGGCACTACACCAGCTGCTCACAGACAACATTAAACTTTCTAGGAAGGTCAAAATCCACTCAGGTGTTTGTGATCACGTCATGGCTGATTTCAGAATGAATGTGCCATTATTTAGGTCATATTGTTGAGATTACTTTAAAAAGTGATGATTTGCTCAACAATAGTTTTCTAATTTACGCATTTACTAACAATCTAACAGAGTAACAATTTAGTATGAATCTTATCTGTCTGTCTTATCCAGCTATCTATTTATCTATCTGAAAGGAAAACAGATCAATGATTGGACGTCAGGTGACATGTGACCTACGGCTGTTAACTTATTATCTGGAAGAGTCAACGTCTCTGTACCTGGGAGTTCACCGTGAAGGTTAGACGGGCTCCCGCTCTCAAACTAAGAGCATCGGTTTCAAGTTTTATTAAAGGCTGGACGTTTTTATCCTCTTTTCAAAATGACAAAGGAAAGACTACTTGGGTGGCGAAAGCTGTTTCTGATGCTCACAGGTGAGATTCATTGCTTGTTTTCTGTCGCTTTTCTGAAAAACCATTGCCACACCTTTACCTTTGTGGTATAATTGTTAATCATTAACCCAACTCCTTAGATTTGAACAGGAAGTAGGGCTATGTCTCAGTCAAGGAAAGAAGTTTTTCACATTTTCCTGCAAAAAAATATAAAAATATATATAACATGTTGAAGAGATTAATCAAAATGTCTCATTAAACAAGCAGGTGATGATTAAAGTAGACGGCTTATGTGTTACTTCCTGTCTCTTACTTCCCATTGCTTTTCATTTCAGTGATTCCCTGCTGCGTGAGTTTGGAGGTTTCCATCCCAGAGGGGGAGTATACGGTAGCAAGGGGAGGCGAAATTACAATGACTTGTAAATTCACTCCTGCCAGACCTGTCTCAAAAATGTTTCTCCTCTCATGGGAAGTTTTCCCCAAGAATCCTAATGAGGCGCTGGTGAGACATTAAATTATATGTAGCGCTCGCAATGTGCACACAAAACTGCATTTTATAAAAAATTCTAAAGACTTGAGAGGGGTTTTCCGCTCGGCCTGTGCGAAAAATTATGTAAAACTGGGAAAATTGTGAAAAGAATGTGTAACATGTCCATTTTATAGCCATTTTATTGCCTTCCTCTTCCCTAATATGCTAATATTCTCAATCAAACATTCTCCTCAGATCATGTCATTGTTTCTATATGATAAATGACTCATGTTATTTTGCTCTTGATGTGACGTAGTTCCCAGGCATACAATATAATAGTAATGACCTTTGTCCAGTGCTTGGTGAGTAGGTGAATGAGTCAGAACTGCCGCTTGTACATAACTCACTGCTTTACATATTGGATGATTCAGAGAATGTCTCACAGCAAGAATGTCCCGGGTTCGAATCCATATACTGACTAGGCCTTTCTGTGTGGAGTTTGCATGTTCTCCCTGTGTCCGTGTGGGTTCTCTCCGGGTACTCCGGCTTCCTCCCACCATCCAAAGACATGCTCATTAGGTTCACTGGTGATTCTAAATTGGCCGTAGGTGTGAATGTGAGTGTGAATGGTTGTCCGTCTTCCTGTGTTAGCCCTGAGATAGACTGGCGACCTGTCCAGGGTGTACCTCGCCTCTCGCCCGATGACAGCTGGCTCTGACAACAGGCCCCACGACCCATCACAGGATACATCATAGTCATAGTGGTTACAGAAGATGAATGAATGAACGATATTCTGTAGTTTTAATTAGATATGACTACGAACCTAAATGTGTATATTATATTATTTTATAATCTGCTAAATAGTCACAGCGAAAGGATAATTGGATGTTGGATAATGTAATGCAGGAGAAAGTGGTGCAGCGGTAACGAGGCGAGGCTCGAAATGAAAACTGAAAATGACTTAGACTTAGATAAACTTTTTTTGATCCACAAGGGAAACTGCCATTGAATGATTATAAAATATGTTTAATTTATATATATATCTCCACCTTATCTAAAGTCTGTTTTAATGTACAATGTGAAACACTTAGTATTCTATATGTGTGATTTCAGATTATACTTGCATACTGAACATACATTATACTGAGCAGACACCTTTGTGTTTATGTGTCTAGAAACCCGTGGCCAGCTTTTACTTGAACGCTCAGACTGACTATGCACCTAATTACGAAGGTAGAGCCCAACTGGATGTTGACATGAACAGTCAAGTCAGCACACTGGTTCTACAAAGGGTGACTATGGAGGACAGCCGCCGTTACCAGTGCAGTGTCCAAATACCTGGTGATGATGAGGGAACGACAGCTGCATCCACTTTCCTTTTGGTCCTGGGTGAGTATTATCAAACAAATGTGATTAATGTGTCTTTTATGATTATACTGTATGTTATCTCCACAACGATGTAAAAATCAATACTGTACTTTGTTGCAGTTCCCTTACGACAAAGTGAATTTTTATTTTCCATCATCCAGTTCCTCCCTCTCAGCCAATCTGCACGCTTAAGGGAACAGCAGAGTACTTTTACAACATCACACTTACATGCCACTCTGAGGAAGGATCTCCTGAACCCACCTATGACTGGAAGAGCTACAATGTTGAACACAATCCTAGACCATTACCACCCAAATCAAATCTGAGTATGTATTTCAACAGCTCATGTGTCACTTTGAATCATACATATTTGTATTTGCTCATGGTTAGTATTCTTCTGTGTTTACATAATGACTGACCCATAATCTGGGCTCTGTGTAGACTAAATTTTGTGTGTTTGTGCTGCAGAAGGTGGAGTGCTGTCTCTCTTCAATATCTCAAGAGAGACGTCTGGGTTCTACATTTGTACAGCAACAAATCGAGTCGGTTCTGCCAGCTTCAACTATACCCTAGCTGTGCTCCCTAGTGAGTCTATCTATTTACAGCACTGCAGTTGCTCAGCAGACTTTTACCACAATATCTTAATGGATCAACACTGAGGTTGCCCCCTAGTGGTCAATTGTTTTTAAATGTAGCTTTAGAGATTTAACACTTCCAGTCATCTGAATTATGTTGCTTTTGTCTGAACTCCACTTCCCACTAATTATCATGAAGGAAATGTAAACTCAAAAAGAAGAAGATTGTAAAGAGTGTTCATAAAAAGACAAAGCTCCAAAACTGTATGTTTGTACTTTTGGATAAGTATCTTCAAGAATCTTCAAGTATCTAGTTCTGTCATATTTTAAGTCATGTCCAAGATTTTTAACATTAACCAAGTGATAAAAAAAAATCTGTAATTGTAATTTATTACCCCAAAATATATTTTACATATTAAAAATAAATGTCTTTTTTTCCCCAGGCGGCATGACGATTGGAAATACAGGTATAGGTATAATTGCTGCAGTTATTATAGCAGCCGTCATCCTTCTTGGAATTCTGATCTTCTGTTGTTGCTGTAAGAAGGACAAAAAGGACAAATATCCTGAGGAGTAAGTTATGTGGTTATCTGGAAACTTGTTTCTGTGTAAACCATCATCAACATTTATTGGTGTATTGATTGTTAGTATATGAGTCATCCAACCAACGATCCATGTTCTCTCTCAGACCCCCTTCAGAAACGGAATTTCATGACAAAGATAGTCCTGAATCTGGAAAGCAGTACTGGGATAACGAGTCGGTTCCCGAGAAAAAGCCGGTCAACACGTATGCAGACGATGTACCTGTACAAACTTACAGAGCTGGGCAGGAGTCTGACGATGACCAGCGCAGTTATAAAAGTGGGAAGGGAAGGCCCGACGGCAGTGACATTGGTTCTCATCGTTACCAAGACGACCAGCGTGATCGCCATCGGGGAAGTCGCGATCACCTCGACGACCAACGTGACCGCTATGGCGGCAGTCGCGATCGCCTCGACGACCATCGTGATCGCTATGGCGGAAGTCGCGATCGACTCGACGACCAACGAGAACGCTGTGGCAGTCGTGATCGCCTCAACGACCATCGTGATCGCTATGGCGGAAGTCGTGATCGCCTCGACGACCATCGTGAGCGCTATGGTGGCAGTCGTGATCGCCTCGACGACCACCAAGATCGCTATAGGGGCAGTAGGGATCGCCTTGACGACCAGCGAGATCGCTATGGTGGCAGTCGCGATCGACTTGACGATCGCAGCTACCGTCGTGATCAATATGACTAACAGTTACCGAATGCTCTTTGGAACCCCAGGAAATGTTTGGTGTTTTTTGACCTAATCTCGCCAGTGGTAAGACTATTGAAACATGAGCGTTGTTTCTATGGTTACCTGAAATTGCCCGCCAAAACAGTTGAGACGTGCTGTTGTTCATTGATCATTCATCTCAGTTCCTTCTCCTTTTTTATGTATAATCATGATTTCCCCCCCCAACTGGAATGATAGACTTAGTTGAAAAATTTTCCTAAGGGGAAATTCCACCGACGTCATTATGAATGTACCAGAATGTACCAGTTTTCGTGTCTAGAGCTCCCCCTATGGGTGTCTCTTTTAATTAATTAAAGTCCACTCTAATAGTCTCATCACTGACAACTTGCAATAGACAGTAAAGTAAATTTATTATATTACCTCTTGATCAAATTTCTTCATACAACTTTAGCTTTATGGTAGCCTATTTTAGTAAATGTCACGCATTGCTAATAAAAACAACTTACATTACTTATCATTTAGTAGTCAGTTATTTGATTATTGTTTCAAAATATTGTTTTGTCTCTTTGTTGTCACCATAAGCCTATTTGTAACACGCAGTTTGTGATTGAAGTGTTTTGTGCGGGAGGGGGGGTCATGTACAGTATGTGATCATTTTTTTGCTTTAAGAAGACCAAACCATTGATCAAGAAAATCATCAATAGATGAAAAAATGTGATAATTTATTCTGAATTTACACTAAATGTGTTTTCAGTTTTTGTTTTTCAGTTTTGTTTTTAGTATTGTGCTTAACGGTGAATGAAAGAACTGCAGTTTTGTATTTGCCTAAATAAAATCGAGGTTTCTAAAGACCATTTGAGTGCAAAGAAACTCCAATCTCTCTCCCCTCCCTCCTCCACATTTTGACAGTTTTCCTGTGTTATAGACATCTGAACGCATCCTGCAGCACATAACTTGGATTGAGCACAGGGTGAAGGCTTCGGTAAACTGTGGATCCTTTATGTCAGGGCGCTGTTGTGCAGCTTGCTCTGGGGCTCACCTCTCCGTGGAGTGGTACGGTCCCGTTAGACGCAGTCGAGTAACGGGTTTGCAGCGGCCGCAGTGGACATGACTAACATGCGGATAAACTACACTTTACCATAAACAAAAATAAAAAAACGGACTATATAATGAACTTTTACCGCTTGGCTATTTTACTGGGAGCATCAGGTGAGTTTTATCCCCTTAACTTAAATGTTTAAAAAGCGCAACAGGTTGTTCCAGCATTGCTTACAGACCTACAGGCTGCGACTCTGCACTGCTTTTTGGTTCTTATTTTATTTATGCGAAGAGAGAGAGAGAGACTGATTCCCTCATTGCAACGAAGATTTATTTCATTCTAACGAACTAATAACACAGTATGAGTTTATGGGATAGCGCATTTAATCCGTGTGGGATTTATAGTGTCTGGTATTCAGCATTGTGTTACTTGGTAGAAATAGTGTTGATCAGTGTTGTTGGTACAAGTCTGTACAGCTATAGAAAGCATAACAGCCCACTTTAGGGTACAGTATTTTATGTTGTGGTGCTTTATTTGCCGTGGGTAATGTATCTAAAACATTTTTCAAACTCAAGTGCCAAACATAATCTGTTTTTTTTTCTCAGATGCAAGGAAATTACACTAGTCTTTTTTATTTATAATAATAAACTGTATTAGTCAAATAAAACATGTGATTTAAATACATCACAAAGGAATTTTTACTCCTTTCTGAGTTATATAGTCAAAACCATCAATAAGTCAAGCGCATATCTGTGTATTTAAAACTAAAAGTAGCACATCAGGTCTCAAGGAGGCTGAATATTTGCCAAAATGTTCACTCCACTCCTTGCAAAATTTCCCAGTGTTTTGTAAAATACTTTATCGTACATGGAGACTGCTGTATATTCAGGCCTATCTGTCCCTTTTGTTAGACTAATGAGTCAATGTGAAGGAATGTGCTGCAAAGTAAAGGCAGGAAATGTGACAGCTTTGGAGAGGAAAGGTCTGATCGGGTTCAGGAAGCGTGCAGAAGCAGAGCTTTGACCTGGAATACATTTATGAACGGACGCTGTTATGAAGGCAACTCTAATCTTGAAATGTGGCCCTTAGGCTGAACGCAGGTGGTGACGAACAGGCCGTCTGCTGAGGCCGAAACCTGCTCATTACATTAACCTAGAGTGAGTCACAATGGACAGTAAACAGTGGTTAACAGGTGTATTCATCACACAGGCTTGTTAGGTCTCACCTCAGACTGAGGGCTGTCACGGAGTAACGGTTTGGTTCAAATCTCTGGCGGTTTATTGGTCTGTTCACATCCAGCTGGATGAAGCCAGGTGCTCCCATTGGTTGGGAGACTGTGACCTCCTCCCCCTCTCTGCTCCTCAAGTGGGACAGGAGGAGGGAGGGGAGGGGGGGCCCTAACAATGGACTGGTCCATAAAAAGAAAAAAAAAGAAACAAAGGGAAGAGCTCATTGTGGGAGGAATTTAGGAGCTTGGTTACCGCTCCTTCTTGTGCACTTATCCTATGAAAATGATTTGACTGAATCCACACCGTCGCCGCTTGTCCCAAACATGAAACCGTATACAGTTTAATCATTAACACGCTGGTCTGAGTTGGAGCGAAACGATTAGTCACGCAGAATCAACTACAGCTATTTGAAGAAGCTTTGAAGCAGACATTCCAGGTGGCTACTGTTAACTTCCAATCTAGGCTACTGTCTCTATATTTTTGTATTATTTGTCAGATCTCACACAAAAGACTGCATTGGGCTGTGTTTTAGCAGTCCTGACGGTCTGCTTTTAAACTGAGCTCACATCAGAACGAGGATCATGCATTTCAGATGAACGTGTTAAACACAGGGCTCCTCTAATGAGAGGCGGGCTGGTGGACTTGCTTTTGTTTTGATTTCCTGTCTTCTGGGAAATGTTTAGAGCGAGTTCCTGCCCCACCTAGAGCCAATATAACTAGCAGAAAGTACCCACGAGCGTCCGACCGCTCCTTCCCCTCCCTCTGTGATGACAACCCCCTGCCTCTCCGTAGGCCTCCCCAGCCCCCCACGCATACTGGAATTTAACCTCGCCGACCTCGGCACCGAGCAAAGGAGGAGCACCCCCCCCACACACCTAATCTCTGTTCCTGTCTTTGGTCCTGTTGCGATATGATGCAAATGACCGTTTCTCTTTGGAAATCAGCTCATGAATCATCGGTACAGATATGGAGCAGACACAGCAGTGATGACGCTGTAATTAGAATCATTTTCTTGACTTTTTACTGCTTTCGTCTACACTCAGCTGCTGGTTCATTAAGTAGTATACCACGGACAGGAAAATTAAATTACACCGATCCTGCTGTGATCCCGATACAGACACACAGAGGAAAAATAGGTCGTTTAGGAACAACTCAAAATAAAAAAACATGAAGAACAGCTGTTGATCTGGCCACTAAATATCACTAGATCCCAAACTGATCAAGTAACTGTGGGATGTACTGGAACAAGCCTGATCCACAGAGGCCCCTCTCCTAAACCCACAGGCCCCCACTCTGGTGAGTCACAACTGTTTGGGAGGTACAAGGGAGACCTACACAATATAAGCCAGGTGGTCATAATGTTATATATGATCGGTATATTGTCTAAAAGGTTAAAATCATCAACTAAATGATAGGCCACAAAATGACCATAAACTTGAATAAGCACATCTTTAAAACAACTTTTAAAGGTTGTAAGACTGTTTTTAGTCACGGTCCCACAAAGAAGACGTCCTGCTATCGGGACCTTACAGATTAAAAAAGAAATGGTGTTTCACCATTTGCTGATTAAAATATTAATATAACGTTAAATATTAATAATGTAGAAGCTGGGCCTAATTACTTTTGAGAAGATTATTCTACAATAATGTTGTTTTGTTTAATAATCAATAAGTCGACTGACAAGAAAGGAGTTGTGAAGTACGGACACCAAAAAGAGAATTGTATTTCACATTAAATTGAGTGTTACTCTGTGCGTAATAAAACATAAATTTGAACACATCTACCAACCAGAGCTGTGAGAATTGTGGTATTTGTTGAGTAAAAGTATAAAGTAGCAAACAACAGACAAAAAGGAAGTACATAAAAATTGTGCTCATAGTGTATTTTTTAATGACTGTGAGAAGGCCTCTTTGGGTTTAAAATGAGTCAGTGAACTCTGTGAGGGTGTCTGCTTTTCATTAAGTTCCAGCATCTGCATTCATTTTTATCATTTGGAGTAAGATTTGCATGAGTAAATAGTCAAATCAAATGTCCAGGGGTCAGACTCCATCCTTCAGTTTGTGTTTTAAATGTGTTATGATGTCTTACACTTGGGCTATAAAAACAAAAACCCTTAGTTAACTCTCTCTGTTGGTGTGTGCCAGTGTGTGTGTGTGATGGCGTGCATGTCACAGTGCGGGAGAACCAGAAGTTCGCGATGCTCTTCCAGTCCGTAGTCCTCCCGTGTCAGTACCAGACGGCCTCCATCCAGACCCCGGTGGTGCAGTGGTGGTACAAGTCCTACTGTCGGGACCGCACGCGAGAGTCCTTCACCCTGCCGGAGACTCTGGGCGTCAAGGCCTCCGAGCTGGGGGCGAAGTCCCACCTGGAGTGCTCCGACAACAGCCGCACGGTTCGGATTGTGGCCTCGGCGCAGGGAGCCTCCATGACGCTGGCGGAGCACTACAAAGGGAGAGACATCGCCATCATAAACAGTAACGTTATCAGTTTCGCTCAGATGTCACGAGGAAGAGTTATAGCAGCTGTTTGTCAATGAGTCAGAGCTGAATGTGCTTCCTCAAAATAACCTCCTTTGTCTTAGGCTCACAATAAAGTAGGCACCAACACACTCTATCACCACCCACCTGCCCTCACTCCCATTCATGTGTGGACTCCCTTTTAAACGTCAAGCCTTATCAGGTCAAAACACACATGTCTTCTAATATAAGTGTCAACAATTTCCTCCTACCTTCAATAAGTACTGTAACATTTAATCAATGTCAGTCATGTGTTTCTTTTTTGCCTCTGACATTAGTGTTGAAACAATGAGTCTAGTCATCAATCTTCCATTCAACTCTTTATATTTGATTAATTGTTTACGCGCAAATAATTGCTGCTCTTCTCTATGTGTAACCAGATGCATATAAACGCACTGAAGTGCAGCTATGAACTGCCAGCCGCAGAAGATGTGCACATTTGCAGACGACATCAAATGTTATGTTCACAATGTGGACAAAGGGGCAACAAGCTACAATTAGTTTTCAGTGGAAGCCGCCAGCAACAAAGCATTAAAAATGATGCTCTACACTACAAAAGCTGACTTTTTTCAGTGCGCCGATAAGTGTTTGTTTCATGTGTTAACTTTTAAAAGGATCACACGAGTGCTTAAACAAAACTGCGACCAACACGATTTGTGACTTTTGGTGCTTGTTGTGTGTATATGCAGAATTACACACATTATTTCTGACATTTCTCAGCCCAAAACATATGCTACTTAATCATAATTCAAATAATTACCATAGATATTCTTGATTAAAGTCATATTTCAGAAATATTATGTATTTATTCGGTAAAACACACAGCCCAGTTGAGTGTTTTGATTACAGAAAGCTTTTATTTTTTAGTATTTGCTCTCAAATTCTGTGCAACATCCCATTAAATGGCTGCAGTATTATTCTCTGAATTTTGTGAAGTTGATGTGCCTCTCACTTCTGCATATAAATCTAACCTTGTTTGTCATCTCTGTGCAGAAGCGGACCTGCGTATCGGCGAGCTGCAGTGGGGCGACAGTGGAGTGTACTTCTGTAAAATTGTCATTGCTGACGATCTGGAGGGGAAGAACGAGGCCCAGCTGGAGTTACTGGTGCTCGGTACGCCTACACTGGCTTCAGTTGTCTTTATTTTAATAAATGTTCACTTTATGCATTATAATCCGAGTAAGGTTTCTTGCTCTTAAAGGTTTTAGAAACGGTCTCTTTACTGGACTGTGTTACCAAGTGACCAAAACAACTGCTTCCATGGCGACAGGCCAGATAGCTTTTGCCTCTTTACACGGCACCGATCCCCCATGACAGACTCTATTGTTAAGCCAGCCGTGCACTTTAGAGGGCTGACTTGGTCTTGGCTGGTCTTGAGTGTGTTAGATGCTGTGTCAGCGGCTGGAAAGACCGGGATCATATCGTCAGTGCGTGTTTGTGTGTGTTATATTTGCTCACTGGGGAGTGTTTGTTGCTGATTAATGATTACTCGAGGCCTCCAAAGTTGCACCAAGCAGATAATATTTCAGTGCTAAAGGTCATAGTGTCGTCGTCTACTGTAAACTTGAAGCAGCATGTCCAGTCAGTGAGAGAAACTGTGGACGCAGTTGTAGTCAGCCCCACTCCTTAAGCTGTTACCATGGCAATGTGGCTTTTCACTCCAGAGTGGAGCATGTTAAGAGCTTCTGGTGTAGACGAGAAGAGAAAGACATAAAAAAAAGGGGGGCAGGACCAGGCTAACTCTTGCACCAGCGTTCTGACAGTGACTCGAAATGTTTTTTCTTCCCTTACGTTAGACTGGCTCGAATGAGTCTGCTCGCTCATTCATGCAGCCTTCCTCCACTGAGGACTAATCTGATTATAATCTGCTCACGGTGGAGAAGAGGGGGGCTTAAACGTGTGAGAATAACCAGGCTCTCTGGGTGTTAGTAAACAGTCTTTTGAGCTTTTCTACGTTGCTGCTTAGAAGCTGGAATTAGAAAGTGTGTAAAAGTCTCTGTGCCAAATTGGACATTTCCTCAGGTTGTGTTTTCAAATTGAAATTTAGAGACACCTGTTGCAGTCCCTTTTTTTTTGCTTATATGCCTAGAGCATATCTAGAAAATTGACGCCACAGTTATGTCTGCACAGTGAATGTAAATGCAGTTGCCATTAGCTTAGCTTAGCATAAAGACTGGAAATACAGGGAATCTAGCACTAGCACTTCTTCATTAGTGGCTAACAAACTGTTATACCTGCACCTCTAAAGACCACTAATGAACATGGATTATCTGGTGAGTTTAGTCCGTTATAGTCAACTCACAAGCTACTGTATTCAAACTTAATTAGTTGAAATGAGAACGATAGCCGCCGTGTTAGCTAGTTGTCGCTGAGAATTGCTAATGAGTGCAAAAGAGAAATTAATCTAAACAGAGATTATATTTACTAAGTAGCGTAAGCAGCGGCTAGTTTAGCTAAGCATAAAGACTGGAAGAGGACAGCTGACATGTTAGCTAACACATTTGATTTTATCAATGAGAGCGGGGCAGACGATCAAGATCAAGATTTCCAGTCTAAATTTGAGACTTTGTAGTTTTCCATGAAGTTATGTTAGTGTTGTGTTATTCTTAGATTAGCATACAGACTAGAAACAAAGGGCTAACACGGGCGCCAACACGAGCTTTAGCTTTGCAAGTATGTCCCAATGAAGCTATGCTAGCTACCTCCCCATTTATCTAATTTATATGCCAGGCTAAGCTAACTGGTGGCTAGCTTCATAATTATCACACAGACATTAGAGGGGTATCAACTTTTTCAACCTACTCTCAGCAAAAAACCACTTTTTTCTTAACTTAAGTTTTTGTTTGTTTAGTGTGCGATTTCATGACTTAATATTCACTCCGGTTGCGTATCTACTGTAATACTTCATTCCTTCGATATCTTCAATTTGGGTGCATGATAGATGTCAAAACTATTGATTCAAAACTTCCGTCAGGTTTAGCTTCATGACTAATTCACAAACGTAACAGTTCCATCAAGATAAACTTATTTCCCATAAAGTTAAATAGTTCCTTGTGATGTTTGGTCGCTCGCCAGCCCCTTAATCTGTGGTTGTCTTTCCGATCATTTTTCTTTCACACTCCCTGTTCTCGCCCTCTTTTCCAATGAACTCCTCCATTACTCAATGCCCTCCACACCCCCCTCCCTTCTCTGGCCTGCATAGCTCCTGGGCTCTCTCAGGTTACTCCGTGTTACCGGTGGTATGTAGATCAGCGTGCCAGGCCAAGGTAGCAACATTACATTTTTTTCCACCTCCACAGTAACGGCTTACTCAGCACACTGAGAGCCGGTGAGTGTTCAGTCTAACCACAGACATATCAGACAGTGGCTGCTCTTTACTGTAATCACAGTGATTTCAGACTTCATAATGAACACCCTCAGCTGTGTTTAAGTGTTTAAGACTTAGAGACACCTGTTGCAGTCCCTTTACTTGTCTGTATGCTAGTTTTTCTAAATTTGCCTTGGATTTCTTTCTCCTTTTTTGACCTCTTTATATTATGAAGCACAAAAGATTCATTGTTTCGTAACAACACAACTTTTCTTTTAACTGGAATGCCCTGGAATCGTTACATGTCCCAGTTTCCAAGCCCCCCATTTGTCCTTTCGCCCTTCATCTACTGGTCTCCATTGTATGTGTTTGTGTGTTTGTATGCATGTTACTTGTATAACAGCATGTGCATTCATTCATTTTTGTGCAGCTTTAACACTATCTGAGAGGCATGGTTGGCAAAGTCCCGACTACAATTTCAGTTACCTATGTATATGTTCGTATTCATAGATTAGCATGTTTAGCAATCATTCCTTACCGTATAGCCTCATATTTTAGCAGCATGAATTCGAAAAGTTAACAAAACTCTCCGCACATTCACCATGTTAGCTTAGCATGTTAGCATGCTCTAAAGTCACAGATTAGGACTAAACACAAAGCACAGATTCGCTATGAAAAGTGACTATTGAGAAAAAGTGGCAATTGGCAATTTTTGTACAACAGTTTGTGGCAACTTATCCAGTATTTGGCACCAAACTTACTATCCTCTGGAGCCCTTATCCTCTGGGAATCACAAATTCCTGGAACCAAGTTTGTGCCAATCAAACATGAAGAAAAGTGGAATTTGTGCAGCAAGTATCATGACAACCCTTGTGATATTTCAGTCTGGCAGACCAGTTTTGCTGTATTACAGTAGCTCAGCTATTTTCTCATTTATAAGAAAGTTTAAATGTATGAGGAATCATTTTCCGATTCATGCAGCCAGGTGCTTTGGCAAACTACTTGACTGCTGTTTAAAAAATTGTTTCTTCTGTACTTTAGTGCATGACCATTAATCACCCACCCTGCTACCAAATTTGCTTCATCTTTTGCTTCCTGCTTCCTCTGCTGGCCTTCACCTGTGCTCTCCCTCTCTCTGCAGGCAGGACAGGTGAGCCGGACGATCTACTACCAGAATTTGATGTGCAGATTATGCCAGGTACGGGCCCCTCAGCTGCTCTTCTGTCTCTTTGCCTGGCATTTTTCCTGCTTTCCTAAAGCCTCCTAATGATCAGTTCCCCCTGACCAATCAAAACTCTCTTCAACTAACAAATATGAAGGAATACAGAGCCCATGGCGGCGCTGAACTTCAGCCTGAAGTTTGTCACTGTCAGAATTAGGGTTGTAGCAAGAGCGTCGGTCGGTTATTGAAGCTGCATAAAGCGAAATCCATTTGCTTTCGGTTCTTATCCTTTCCCTCTGTTCATGATTTAAATTCCTCAGGGGATAAGGGTTGACTTTGAAAGAGGTTTTGAGAGGAATTTGCTTTTCGGCGCACCCTGAGGAAGTGTGCTGTTAGCGTCTGGATGCTTTAGAGATGTGATGATGGATAAGAGTCACTCAAAGACCCACTCGAGATCCCCTGAAGGTCCTATTTTAAGATCTCTGTTGTCTCTGGATACATCTGGACAGGAGCCTAAATAATGAGCGTGGTCTTAAAGAGAAATTGCTACGAAAAAAAAAAAGAAACACAAAGAAGGTATAAAAACAAGGTCAAACAAATGGAGGAAGCAAGATGCTTCAGCCATTTCCAATGGGTGACACTTGCTGCAGTGCTGTATTCAATGTGTTAACGTTCAGCTGGATGAATATCTGATCATTTACCCTATGTACTTATGTGTGTCTGTACTCCAGAGTGGGCGTTTGTGGGATCTGTAGTCCTGGGCAGCGTCCTGTTCCTGCTGTTGGCCGGGATCTGCTGGTGCCAGTGCTGTCCTCACTCCTGCTGCTGCTACGTCCGCTGCTGCTGCTGCCCCGACACCTGCTGCTGTCCACGACACCGTGAGTAGCACAAGCATGAGTACTTTATTTTATTGCGTGTGTTTTTTTTATTGCTGTGTGAGCACCGAAGGTTCATCGTTTCATTCTTAACTCGTGCAGTGTACGAAGCAGGGAAGATGGCAAAGAGGGCACCACCTGCTCAGGTTCCCATGTATCCCTGTTACATCCCTGGGGTACCCACTGTGGTCTCTCTTGCACCTTCATCCCACGTGGACCCAAAGATCTCCTCGATCCCCTCTATGGAGAATAACCTGGCTGGAGGTGAGTGTCAACATCATCGATTTTTTTTTTAAACTTTCAGTAACGTTTTGTTGTTGTTGTTGTTTTGACCACTTGAGGGCAGCAAAAACAATTCTCACACATTTATTCACTCTGTTTTATTTCTGGTTGTGGCGTCTACCAACTCCTGAGGCAAATATTTATTGATGTTAATTGTGTACTCTAGATTTTATTCTGGAAACAGCTGCGTTCTTCGAGTAACGACAGTGAAACTAAACAAATAAAAACGAAAACCTGCCTGGTTCTGTGGGTTGCAGATTCATTTCTACACACAGACAACTGACTTGACTAACCCTCATTTGTCATGTGCATGTCTCATGTAAACTACACAAATGTCTGTTGCCTCATTCATGTTTTTTCGTCTGCATCTGTATGTCTCATTGCATTGCTGTGTCTTTGTGTGTATACGTACTGTACGCATGCACGTGTGCGGGTGTGTGTCCACAGTGCGCAGTGGTTACCGACTGAAATCCAGTCCAGACCAGGACTCAATGAAAGTTCTGTACTACATAGAAAAGGAGCTGGCTCAGTTCTCACCCGGCACGATGGCTGCACTCAAATGTAAGGCTGTGCAGACGAGGCCAGGTTTCTGTGATCTGTGTGGCAGCTAGTGTGTGTGTGTGTGTGTCTAAGTGTCTCACCTTTATGTGCTTAGTTTGTCTGAATTAACTAGTTTCCGTCTATTAATTACATTCATTTCATAACATGTAACCAGCTCATGCTAATTTGTAGGGTCCTGTGTAAAAATAAACAGTTTAAAGACAAAAACATGAAACATCCAAACGATTATAGGAGTCGGATAAACTCCTCTGTCATAGTGTTTCTCATTCTATATTATGATTTAAGAAGTTGCAGGATGTAGCCGCGTATTTTTGTAAATTTAAGTTCCTAATTTTAATGAAGTAAACATACATAAAGGGCCTTTAAACATTTCACACCAACAGCCTCACACTGAATTTATAAAGGCTGACTTATCATACGTCATCATCATATTTTCCAACCCCAGAACATGTAATTATGGTCATTATGTCACGGTCACATACTAGTGGGAGTAATTACAGTTGAATGTGTTTCAGATCATTATAATTAAGGATAAAAGGATAAAACTGCACATCTATTTCTGCCTTCCCTAATATATCTGTAGTCTGTGTCACAAATATAAAGTTTCATTTGTTTGGACTCACGCGTTTGGCAACTCAAATGAGAGAAACTGACTTTTTTTGGGAGGATAATGGATTTAATAGACAAAATAAACAACAAACAGTTCCCATGTTTATTGTAATTAGAAACACAGACTTTGGCAGCACATTCAGAGCCATGCAGTAATTTTAATATTCACTGTACTGTCAATTTAGGCCTGGTTGTGGTGTTTGTCACAGGATCAATTAACAATAAGAAAAATAAAAAGTTTAAAAAGCATTGTGACATTAGTTGGTCATTTTTGATCCTCAATAACAAACCAGAAATTAGTTTGTGATCATTGTGTATGTTTTTAATAGCTTCAAATCACTCCCAGCTGTTTCCCTCCTTTGTGAAATGTGGCATCATTTATGAAGATATTCAAAGAATGGTTTCAGAAAACATAAACAGTGCATCGTCACCGTTCATTTATTATTATTATGAATGTGTCCCAACAGCTAGTAGCCTGTCAGAGCTGAGCTCCCTTCACGATGGGGGGAACACAGATTTCAGGCACACCTATCAGACGGTGCAGATGAAGGCGCTGCCGCCCATCGCGGACCTGGACGAACGATCGGTGCTGAGAGCGGCGCCGCCGACGCACAATCGAAGGCACAGACGAGACAGAGGCAACCACTCAGACGATGAACTGGACCGCAGGTGATCAGGAGAGCTGGTTTCAGACATCTTTTTTCTTTCAGTTCAATGCAGAAATCATGTTTAAGGTGTATGCTCCTCCCTGCTATACAGGTGGAACCCCCGCTCAGAACACCTGCAGAGGAAGACGCTGGGTAGAAGAGGGCGTACCGGCTCCCTGGACGAGCTAGAGGAGTTCGCCCGGTCCTACGACTCTCACGGTCGTCGCGCAGAGGCTCCAGACCGACCCTATGAGCGGGACTACAGCCCTCCCCGGCGCTTCTGCAGAGATGAAGATGATGGCTGGGGCCGCCGCAGCCCCTCGCCTGTGCCGCAGAAGAGAAGGGACACATGGGACAGCGACCGGCCATCTCGACTGCCCCAGAGCAGAGGCTACGACGACGCCTTCCTCAACAGTGTGTTGGAGAGCAAGGCGGCGAGGGCCCGGGGAGGGGACAGAGGTGGCGGGAGGGTGGACGAGGACAGTGACACTCCCTCTAAAGGCAGCTCCAGAGGAAAGGGCAGCGACAGCTACTACAGCCGGTCGCCAAGCAACCGTCCAGAAGAGGATGACCCTTTGCCCCCGTACAGTGAGCGGGAGGCGGAGCGGTATCGCAGGGCTGACTTGACCACGGACCGGTACCGCACAGCAGATCCTCACAGATCAGAGAGATACAGGACCACTGAGCCGCCCGCGAGGCCTTTCGCGTACACCCGCCCTCACCAGGGGACGTCCCAGACACTGCAGGGGAGCAGAGAGGAGAGAGAGAGGAGCCGAAACTTGGTGAGTTACTTGTAGCAGGAGCAAAGACTTCCTTCCTCTCTTGCTCTTCAGGAAAAAGATCCTCAAACTCCTGTATGTAGTTACAGGATAAGTCTGGATATATGTGATGTTTTTCGCATTGTCAACAAATACCAGTAACTGCCAGCTGTTTACATTTTGATTCAGACCCACTTACACCATCCTGGTCTCATGAATAATCACTTGAACAATAAAACTGAAATAGCATCAGTTAATAAGGGCTCTAACTCTGACAGGCATCTGCTAAATCCTTCCTCATCAATAATTTCATGTGGGTCGGATGACCGTGTAATTAGACAGGATTAAATCACACTGACAAACCTACGAGCTCCTTCTCTTCAACTCTTTTGAACTGGAGCTAAAAGAAAAGTGTGTATTCATTACGTGGTCAGAAAAACGACTCCAGCTGAGTATACACTGATCAGCTTTAGTGCATATTACTGCTGGCTCACTTCCTGCAACAGAGCTTTAATGCTTTTATACACCGATCAGCCACAACATTAAAACCAGTGACGAAAGAAGTGAATAACATTGATCATCTTGTGACAATACAATGTTCTGCTGGGAAACATTTGGACCTGGCATTCATGTGGATGTTACTTAGACATGTAGCACCCGCCTAGACCAGACCAGGCACCCCCACCCCATAGCAATGACACTCCTTGATGGACACCCTCAGAAGGCCCATGTCCATTCTCTGATGTGTCAGGGGCACAAGGGAGACCTACACAATATTAGGAAGGTGGTCATAATGTTATGCATGATCGATGTATAACAATAATGTTGTTTTTTAAAACATCGTCAGTGTTTACAGTAGATTCTGCTGCCCCCATGTGGCCAAAGATGGTAACGCGGGTTTAAATATTCCACCAAGCTTCAGATATTGTGTGTGTGCTGGTTCTGGATCTTAAATGAGATTTGTTGACAGTAAGAAAAACTAGAATAACATCTGCCTTGACCTTTTATATCTCACAGTATTATGTACATAAAGTGTTTGTTACTTGAGCATTGTGCATATTAGTTTTATGGTCTCAACACTGAATTATTATGCATCAGTTTTGTATGTTTTGGTCTTAACGTCTGTAGCATTTTTTTAATATATTTTTTAATATAAATTTAAAATGAATGAAAGCAAATTGTGCATATGCATAGTCTTAACTTGCTCGCCACTCTCACATTGCCACAAGTTCTTAGCAGTTCACTAAATATCTAAAAGCATTTTCCTCCTGGAATCACTAACACGCCCTGCACGGTGCTCTGTAAACTGGAACGAAGCTCAGGCCACCAGGCTGCACTAACCCAGCATGAGCATGAACGTGACGTCTCTCTAACATGTGGCTCTCGGTGTATTTCCTTAACAGAGCACTGCACTGAGCAGAGACTCTCTCATAGTGTGACGAGGCTTCACCGGCCTCCAGCCGCACGCCACTGCCACTCCCTTCATTTTAACCGTCCTGCAGCCACGCAGGAGAGGCCGCAGCAGCATGAGCAGTCGTGTGCACTCGAGTTACGGACTTTACTCCTGCACAGATTACTGCATGTGTGTATTTATACATTCTACAGATTATATGTGTGATGGCTGTTATTTTTTTATTTGTTGAACTTGATGAGTTGAGTGACTGGATTTACACCGGTGCCAATATGTTGTTTTTTTATTGTTATTATTATTATTATTATTATTTGCCAATTTCATGATAGTCTTGTTTAACACTACGCAGCCAGACTTCATACATCTCCCTCATTATTCTGCAACTCAGGTTCACTTTATTTTTGCATTTGTCAGTTGTTCATTTGTCTGTGGCTGTATGTAAGTACTGCACCTTGAATTTGTTCTGCAGGTTTTAATTGCACTGCTTAATTACATGTTGAATAAAGTCCATTTTTCTGAAGTCTGATCTCTTGTATGACGCCACAGCAAACATGCAGCGCAAACTAAAAACACCAGTCAGTTCATAATTTGGTCCATAAAATATCACAATTGCAACTTTACACCATTGTATATTGAATATATTCATAAATGTGAGTAGATTTAAACTTTTTAAAGTCAAAAAGATTGAAAGTCTTTTATCAGAAGTGCTATGACTGATTAAGAATTTGAAAATGCTAACATAGTGCAAACAGCAGCTTTGGTCATAACAACCAACCCAATTAAACGAAAACTAACTTAGCGGGACAGAACCAACCTAGCACACTTATATTATTGTTCCTCAACTAATCTATCAACCTTTTAACTCACAAACTTGGTTCCTTACTACGAATGTTTAATGAATTCATTCTTGCTTATATTTCTCTTAACCTTTAGACAGCCATGATAAAATTTGGACATTTTTATTGTCCGTGCTGTAAAGTCACTGGCATATCTCACCCGTCTGTGGAGCTGTTAACTGTCTTTTATGAGGTAAAAGATCAGAATCAAGGGTGTGATTCCTGGAAATAGTCATTTGTTGCAGATGTCTGATTGTACGCGGTTTGTTTGGCAAGAATGACAAAATACTTGAAAGAATATTTAAAGACTTTTTTGCTACATCCATAAGATGCTTGTGTATTTTATTACATTCATTAGGACCTGCCTTCAGTTTCCTCAACTTCTTTTCCCAAGATTTTTGGCGAGGTTTTTATGAATCATACGTCCAAAATCGATGTGTGTCGACCAGCTAGCAAATATGTGAAATGAGGAGTTAGAAATAAAACTTTTTTTTTTATTAAACATGTTGTTTCAGAGCTTTGAACGTGTTTTGCACTTTAAAATCCAAAGAATCTCCAAGAGGCTGTTGTTGTTTAGTCTTGCAAAGTAGTCACAGCATATTAACATAAAATGAAATGTTTGTTTCACAGGTTTTTCCCCAAATACTATAAAATGTAGGATATGTGTAGGTCAAGCTTTTATAGCTTATTCGTCAGCTCTTTTCTGGAAACAATTCATCTCACCATTTTGACTGAAGTTAATACCCTGTCTCGCCAAAAACAAAGGCACCACCTGGATTTAACTAAGCAAATAGACATGAGCCTCCTATTGGATAATTACTGCATGGGTGATTATCTTTCATCTGTCAACAAGTTATTTAACCCCAACTGATGCAATGAGTGTTGCTATGTTTATAAGACACACTGGCACGCATCAAGCAGAGAAAACACCAAGGGAGATTGAAGAAACTACTAAAACTGGGTTAAGAACTGTCCAACACATTATTAAAAACTGGAAGGAGAGTGGAGAACCATCAGGGTAAGAAGAGAGGCAGATGAAGTGTTGCACCCATCATGCCTAGTGTCTACTGTACAAGCCTGTGGGGGCAGTGCTATGATCTGGGGTTGCTGCAGTTGCTCAGGTCTAGGTTCAGCAACATTATGAGTCCAAAGAATGAGGTCAGCTGACTAAATGAATACACTGAATGACCAGGTTATTACATCAATGGATTTTTTCTTCCCTGATGTTCACAGGCATAATCTAAGATGACAATGTCAGGATTCATGGGGCTCAGATTGTGAAAGAGTGGTTCAGGGAGCATGAGAGATTATTTTCACACATGGATTGGCCACCACAGAGTCCAGACCTTAACACGGTTGAGAATCTTTGGGATGTGCTGGAGAAGGCTTTGTGCAGAGGTCAGACTCTAACATCATCAAGATCTTGGTGAAAAATGAATGCAACACTGGATGGAAATAAATCTTGTGACATTTCAGAAGCTTATTGAAACTATGCCATAGTGAATGTGTGTTGCAATCAAAGTTAAAGGCGGTCCAGTGAAATATTAGTTTGTTACTGTCTTCTCCATTGTATTCACTGTGATATAAAATACTTGCCTGTGCTTGTGTAACTTGGAGAAAGCTGCACTTTTTATCGTATCTTATCAAAAATACACAACTAAATAAACCGAGAGCTTTACTTATAACAGAAGTACACACAATAAGTTCACTCTAGCATTCATGTGACGCATGTGTGCAGCTTTATAGTGCTTACATATACTATTTCAGTGTTTCTTTGTTTCTTTGCAGACATTTGTTGTCACGGGTTTGTCTCTGGTGGCGGTTGGGTTGTTACTGTTCATTTGTTTCTTCATATTTTTGATTAAATACTAAAAGAAACAGAAGAACATTTTAAAAGGCATTTTGAATTTATCGGGACACACACTGAATGAAAAGATCTGCACTTTCTCATCACGCACTGACAAAGAAGGAATTGAGAAGCAGCTCTGTGAAGCTCATAGCGGATCCAGAAACAGATGTGACGGTAAAGTGCAACATTTTTCACAGGTTTTCAAGCACACTCCAGTGAGCTGAGAGCAGCACTTGAGTTCAGCTCAGGCGGGCTTGTTTTGTGTTTTCGTGATAAAGCTCACTGGGGTCCGTGTTCTCGATAAGAGACGTAAACACCCTCGCACAAAGAGCTCTGATACTCGTCCGACATGATTCATCCCGAGAGTGAACTTTACTCTCAGGGTGTTTGCCAAAAAACCAAATAAATGAAACCCATCGTTCAAGGCAAGCTTCACTCCTTCTATCTGTGTCCTTTCACATTATTCACTTTACTGACACAGACCAGTTAACACTTAACTGATCTTCACGGTTCCTTATGTCATACGATTTAAACTACAGAGTGTATTAGTTTGTTCAGGTGTAATAGTTTAGCCGTGTGTTTTGCTTATAAACTAATAATTTTGGCTTTCACTTGAAAAATTTGCCTTAAATTTAAGTTTAATGTTTCCCTGCGGGTGGCACAGTGGAAAAATGGTTAGCATTGGTGCCTCACAACAAGCTGGTCCTGGGTTCAAATCCATGGGCTGACTGGGCCTTTCTGTGTGGAGTTTGCATGTTCTTCCACCATCCAAAGACATCCTCATTAATTGGTGTTTCTAAATTAGCTGCAGGTGTGAGTGTGAATGGTTGTCTAGCTCTATATATATTTTTTTGTTCTTTATATTTAGCTGCTTTATTTATTGTTTATAATAGTAAACGGAGTGTATTTGAGGTTTGGCCTGTTGTGCAAAGTGGACCGACCAATTTATTGAAAGACCTGAGAACATAATCATCAGATTATTGATGTAAACAGCAGCTTAAGCGTTGACCCACCTGTAAAAGGTCCTGAATCCCTTGACTTTACTGAAGTGGGAGTAAAAGTTCTGTTTGTTTTTGGTTTTTTTTACGTTAAGAAAGTATTATTAGCAAAAACAAGATTCACTATGATGGGTATTGTAGAAGCATTTTCTAAACTAGATTAAGAATCAAAAATATCAGCCTGAATATAATATTGCTGTTACACTTTATACAGGGTAAAGTGAACTTATTTGCTTTTTGCGTCTCAACCAGACAGGACAAACAAACCAAGTTCATGTTAAAGGTCTGTTTGCACTATTTTCTATGTTTTTTTAGACCAAAATATGAGAAAATTACCTACAACATATTTTGGTTAATACCACAAGCAATAGACTACTCGCGGTTCTTTAATCAAAATTCTTCATATTTTATAAATTTAACACGTTTTGCAGATTAATTCTCAATTTGAGACATGTGATTATTTGCTATAATGCATCTAATACAGTGAGCGAATAATAATTAGACGTGATGGTTTATTTTAGGACACCGTGTTCTTCCTGCTCTTCTTTTATGTCCTCCATGTTGCACCTGTTGAAGGGGGCGGGGCGAATGATGTCACCTGAAGCTGGACGATGGGGGAGGGGGATGAATCCGCCGCCTCTGTCTGACTCGGACTCTCTTCCACGGGAAAGTTGTTCCTGGATACGGCACCGACTACTCGTCTCTCACCGCAGACAACGAGCCGGATATGTTGTTGCTTTAGGCGAACAGGCGGGTTATTATGCAGAGCTGCGCACACATCAAGGTTTTCTACAGATATTCTGGACTTTCAGTGGATTTTCAATCGCCTACAGGATAAAAAAAAAATACAACTTCCGCGGAAGGATACAAGGGCGACGAGATGGGAAATATGATACTGATGGCTCTTCTGCTGGTTCACCTGCCGACAGGTGAGGCTGTGAAATGTTGAAACACATTTTCTGCTCAGAGTTCATATATAATGCAAGTTTTAGATGTTACAAGTGTGTGTCAAAGAATGCAGAGAGGGGTCACCTGACAAACAGTCGAAACTAACCGTAATGTCCACAGGTTAATTATCGACAGGTGTAAACAAGGCAAGGCCGAGCGTTGTCACGTGACTGCTCCACTAATGAATTTACTCGAAAATGTACAGCAAACCAACAACAACACAGCCCTGGAAATGGGTTAATCCTCAGGGAAATAACGATATAAACCACAGATATCTATCTCAAGACTGTTAAGTTTGTTTTAGAAATGTGGTTTAAATGTTTGTCAAATTTCCAAGGAAACATTTAAACATGGACGTTAGGATTTAAAGATCACATATAACAATTAAGACCTATTTGTTTTCTACTATAATCTGGCCTAATTTTATTCACAGTAAATGCACATTGTCAGATATTACAAAAATTGGGATCTGTCATCTATAAATCTGGGATTGCGAAATATATTTGACCGATTCTTATCTGACTAATGCACTTTCCTTTCCCCTGACAATAGAGATAATTATATATAATTTTCAACGATCTGCACAAATGTACTTTACACTTATCTAGGTCAAGACAGAACAAAATAATTTTGACCCCTTTCTCCATTTGTTGACACATGAAACAAGCTGATCATCAACAACAAAGGCTAAGCCTCTTTATTGTTATTAAGCTCTATCATAAAAAAGTGCAACTTCTAAACTAACAAAGTATTCAGTCAGTGTATCTTCAAATCCTGACATTGTTTGTCTTGTAAAACTTTGGTACATTAGGAAAACATTCCAAGTTCAAAACAAACAAAAATCTGGTTCAAGTTTAAGTTTATTCAAAATATATTGTGTATTTGATGTCCCCTTTTTCATATATACACAGGTAAATAGTATATGTTTACATATTTAATGGTACAGGTGCCTTCAAGACATTAAATGTGGTTCTTTGATATATTTGTGTGAGAAAGCTTTAAACTGAGGCCCAGAACATTGATGGGTTAAAGAGGACAGGATGAGATCAGACATTCTCACTTTTTATTTTATAATAGTAATCTGATTTAAGGATAAAATGATCTGTATCTAAAGAAAAATAATAAGTCAACTGTTGATTGTAGCCCTGATCTTTATTATATTGTCATACGTCAGACAATAACTGAACAACTCCCTATTACAAAGATGAGCTTTAATCATTAACTGATAATTTTCACTATTGACCAAGTTTCCTGTCATCATCTTATCTTCTATAAGTGACAGCTGTTATTTCTTATAATAATACACAGCAAAATGTGCACACTTCAAGACTTCTCTAGAATATTCTTAACCGGTCTGGTCAGATTCTTATCAATCCAGCGTTAAAGAACAAAGCTGATGCTCAAAAACTTTTTTTTTTTTTTTTTAAGTGTCAAATTTCACTGCTTTGTTTCAGAGCTGCTGTCCATTCAGGTGATCGTCCCAGAGTCGGAGAGGCGCACGACCCTGTTCGCCTCCGTGATTCTGCGTTGTGACTATACAACTTCAGCAAACCCTCAGGATATCTTGGTCACATGGAGGTACAAATCCTTCTGCAAAGACCCGGTGCTGGAGTACTACACCACAGGTGAGGCTGCCGATGGAAAGAGAGAGGCTACGTTTGTATATTTATTTCCCCCGATTCTGATATAACTATTCACCGGGATGCTACATAAAGTGAACTTATAAGATACAATAACGTTCCCCAAAACATCAATCAGAGTGAAAGTTGTTGACAACACTGAATTGATCCAATAGAAAAAGGCTGCTGCTGACATCTATTACGGCTTTGTTCATGTTTTCAAACGCTTGCTTGAACAACTCGTTCATGTTTGACCTGATGTTTAACTTCTTTAGGTGCTCATATTTTCTTATTGAACACATAAGTAAAGTTTTACACCACCGATGTCTTCCGATCAAACCAGTCTGTTCTGACTAAGGCGTTCACGTGAGACATCTTTGCTCTGACCTGGCCTCAGATTATTAGTCAAACACTATTGTCCATGCAAACACAGCCATTGTGCAACAGAACAAAGGATTAAAGTAGGAGGTGTGCCCGAGAAGTTCGCACAGGCTCAGTGTTTCAACTGTGGTTTAAAAATTATACATCAGCTTTGGTCTTCTGAAAGCAGCCAGTGTAGCTTCTAGCTGTTTGTCACAGAGTACAGAGGTTTGCTTAAATCAGTTCTTAGATTCTTAGAACACCACTATACTTTTTATTCATGTTTAAACTTCAGGTTTCAGTCTTAGTAAATGTGGACGTTTGTTAATATTTAACAGAATCTACGACCTTTTCCTAACCAACAATTTTGTTACCCAAATGCTCACAAAACAGGACTTGTCTTCACTGTGTGAAAGGTTTTAATGATTAAATGCTTTAAATCAGGAGTGTCAAACTCATTTTAGTATGTATTTAGCCCACATACAGCCCAATTTGATCTCAAGCGGACTGGACCTGTAAAATAACAGCATTATAACCTATAAATAATGACAACAGATATTTTTTCCATTTGATTTAGTGCAAAGAAGAACAAGTACAGTAGGAAGATGTTTACATTTAATGCACTACATTTAATGCACAATTACATTTCTTAAGAAGAATAAGCAGAATTTGGGCACATTCCTTTCTGTTGTTTAGTCCTGGGTGACAGTGTTGTCTTCTGTCCACCTGTCTTACTAAAACAGTGGACAAATTAGGAAAAAAATTGTAAATTTCACCCTTTGCAAATTCATGCTGCGGGCCAGATTTGACCCTCTGGCGGGCCACTTTTGGCCCACGGGCCATATGTTTGACACCTGTGTTTTAAAGTTTAGATGACTATATCATAATTTATCATATATTTACTGGTTAGTACTTTGATTAGGATCAAAGTTTTAGAGTAATTCTGTGATACTTCTTAGTCCAGTGGTATAATCATAAAACTGTTTGGCAGCTGTTTGTTTTCTTAACTCTCCTAAATGTTTTGGACGCTATGAATTGTACATTTTTACTGGGATCATCAGTTTTGACTGATTACATGTGTGGTTTTTCCTGCTCTGAGCCTTCACCACGAGGCCTGTAGGGTTGGTGAGCAGTCACAGAGATAGCTTTGTGGGCTCAGGTAACGAAAACCCTTTGTCTGCATCGTTATTTAGCCTTCAGTGAGATTTTTTTCTTTTCCTCACGATGAAACCAAGCAGCTGAATGAAGTGCATGCATACTATTACAATAATGACACAGTGTTTGTGTGTTTCCTAACAGACTGAAGCCATGTGGCTTTTCTGTTCTTTATTTCTTTATCCATGATCTCAGTAGAAACACCTTCCTACTGACTCCAAAGCCACAATTCAAAATTTCATTCAGATACACAACAAATCAATCAGAGTGATTAGATCTCAAATTAAATTATTCAAATGTTTTCGAGCCAGTTCACATTAAAATGTCGTCTATTTGAATTGCAGGGTTTTATTAGAATGTTAGTATTTATCTCCAAAGAGCAGGAAATATATTATGTTAATATTATTTAGCAAACACTTACTTGTAAGCAGCAACATGAATGTGTTTATAATGTGTTTGTGTAATTTAAATCCATATTTGTTCAAGTAAATCATTAGATGAAGCCTTTTATCAGCGACACATTATAAAGTAACTACAATAAATCACCGGGCAGTAAAAATTAAACTAACACCGATATAAAAACACAAATATCCCTGGTTGTGGTTCAACTTGTTCAACTTTTCTCCCTCTTTTTCTGAAGCCTATCAGGCGGCTCTGCAGCTGGGTCAGGACCCCGCCAACGACTGTCCGGACCGTCAGCGCGTGATTCGCACGGTGATCCAGAAGAGAGGCCTCAGTGAGCCCATACTGGGAGCAGACTACAGAGAACGCAGGATCACCATTCGGAACAGTACGTCTTTATCCCTGGTTGCGTTTCCTTTGCTGTGGAAGAAGCAAGCAAGGAAAATCTTAATCTGATGCTAATGTGCCGCTCTCTGTCGACAGAGGCCGACCTGGTCATCACTGAGGTGATGTGGTGGGACAACGGGGTGTATTTCTGCAACATTGATGCTACCGGGGACACAGTAGGAGATTCAGATCGTGAAGTAAAACTCATCGTGTACCGTAAGTTGCTTCGCTTCGTTGAGGTCGGTTCACTACTTTAGAGCAAAACTTAAATATCCTTCATCTTTTTTTTTTGTGCGTCACCTGTTCCAGACTGGCTGACAGTCCTGTTTATCATCCTCGGTGCACTCCTGCTCATCATGCTTTTTTGCATATGCTGCTGTCAGTGCTGCCCGCAGAAGTGTTGCTGCTACGTCCGCTGCCCGTGTTGTCCTCAGACATGCTGCTGCCCGGAAAAAGGTAGAGGCGATGCTTATGTGCACAAGCATTAAGAGAAAAATATAGCATAAATATAAGGAGTCATATTGTGGAAGCATTAACCCTTACATTTTTCCTGCAAGGGTTCATTCTTCTTCAATATGACCACTTATATTTTTGGCACATTTGGATCAGATGCATCATCTTCTGTAATCTGCTGGAGTTATATCTATTATACACTACCGTTCAAAAGTTTGGGGTCACCCAAACAATTTTGTGTTTTCCATGAAAAGTCACACTTATTCACCACCATACGTTGTGAAATGAATAGAAAATAGAGTCAAGACATTGACAAGGTTAGAAATAATGATGATTTGTATTTGAAATAAGATTTTACATCAAACTTCGCTTTCGTCAAAGAATCCTCCATTTGCAGCAATTACAGCATTGCAGATCTTTGGCATTCTAGCTGTTAATTTGTTGAGGTAATCTGGAGAAATTGCACCCCACGCTTCCAGAAGCAGCTCCCACAAGTTGGATTGGTTGGATGGGCACTTCTTGCGTACCATACGGTCAAGCTGCTCCCACAACAGCTCAATGGGGTTCAGATCTGGTGACTGCGCTGGCCACTCCATCACCGATAGAATATGAGCTTCCTGCTTCTGCTCTAAATAGTTCTTGCACAATTTGGAGGTGTGTTTAGGGTCATTGTCCTGTTGTAGGATGAAATTGGCTCCAATCAAGCGCTGTCCACTGGGTATGGCATGGCGTTGCAAAATGGAGTGATAGCCTTCCTTATTCAGAATCCCTTTTACCCTGTACAAATCTCCCACCTTACCAGCACCAAAGCAACCCCAGACCATCACATTACCTCCACCATGCTTAACAGATGGCGTCAGGCATTCTTCCAGCATCTTTTCATTTGTTCTGCGTCTCACAAACATTCTTCTTTGTGATCCAAACACCTCAAACTTAGATTCGTCCGTCCACAACACTTTTTTCCAGTCTTCCTCTGTCCAATGTCTGTGTTCTTTTGCCCATCTTAATCTTTTTCTTTTATTGGCCAGTCTCAGATATGGCTTTTTCTTTGCCACTCTGCCCTGAAGCCCAGAATCCCGCAGCCGCCTCTTCACTGTAGATGTTGACACTGGTGTTTTGCGGGTACTATTTAATGAAGATGCCAGTTGGGGACCTGGGAGGCGTCTGTTTCTCAAACTAGAGACTCTAATGAACTTATCTTCTTGCACAGTTGTGCTACGCGGCCTCCCACTTCTTTTTCTACTCTGGTTAGAGCCTGTTTGTGCTGTCCTCTGAAGGGAGTAGTACACACCGTTGTAGGAAATCTTCAATTTCTTAGCAATTTCTCGCATGGAATAGCCTTCATTTCGAAGAACAAGAATAGACTGTCGAGTTTCAGATGAAAGTTCTCTTTTTCTGGCCATTTTGAGCGTTTAATTGACCCCACAAATGTAATGCTCCAGAAACTCAATCTGCTCAAAGGAAGATCAGTTTTGTAGCTTCTGTAAAGAGCTAAACTGTTTTCAGATGTGTGTGAAGATGATTGCACAAGGGTTTTCTAATCATCAATTAGCCTTCTGAGCCAATGAGCAAACACATTTCACCATTAGAACACTGGAGTGATAGTGGCTGGAACTAGGCCTCTATACACCTATGTAGATATTGCACCAAAACCCAGACATTTGCAGCTAGAATAGTCATTTACCACATTAGCAATGTATAGAGTGTATTTCTTTAAAGTTAAGACTAGTTTAAAGTTATCTTCATTGAAAAGTACAGTGCTTTTCCTTCAAAAATAAGGACATTTCAATGTGACCCCAAACTTTTGAACGGTAGTGTATATAAATCCATTAAGCAACCAGTAACTATAGCTGTTCATATTTATCTTAATGGAGATAAAGAAGTAGCATAAAATGCAACTAGTGAAGTAAAATACAATCCTCTAAATAATGCGGTTTCTGCCCCAAAACACGTTCATTTCACCAATACTGAGTCCAGAGCTGAGGTTGTGGACGAACCATAGCAGTAGCAAATTACAGGTAAACAAGTCGACGTCATCCAGGTCAGAAGATATCATCTGGGGTCTATAACCATCTCAGCTTGGCCTCTGTGCCACTGTCAGTCATGCAATTCATGAGGAAAATCAAGAACAATTATATAGAGTATTGTAGATTCAATCCCTAAGTAAGACTTAATCCTGTGCATTATGGAGGACGTAGTGTCTGTGCTTCTTCATTTACAACATTATCCTTTAACATAACCGCTGTTTTCTGTGCTCTGCTTTTAGCTGTGATGCAGCACAGGATGATAAAAGAAGCTCAGAAGGCCATGGTTCCTTGGATGAATGGTCAACCCATTTACGCTCCCATTAGCTCCCATTCTTCCTCTCAGGGCGTCCCCATACTCTATTCAGGTGAGTGACACAAAAAAATAAAACAAATCTGTGATGATTTGTTGAATCCTCCAAAAGCGTATGTTTGGTTTTGGTTTCAGAAGAAAATTCCCTTTTTTATTATCCCAAAGGAACTTGAAACCGATTTTAACCAGTAAATTTCAGCCGTTCAAGTGGAAAATAGTAACGTCCCTCCAGGTGTTATGTTCATCCTCTTGCTTTGTTTGCTGTACACAACCTTTCCAGCTCCAAACTGCAGACACATACAGGTAGCTACTTGCTGGTGGCCCAAAACATAGAGTCAAAATGAATAATAATGTCTCTCCATAACTGATGAATGAGGAAACAATGGTTAGCCAAACAACCACCAACAAAATGAGTTGTTGCCGGTTTAATTCTGCCTCTGAATGCTCTCACAAACCAATCTCACTTTGTTCCTAGGCTCATACGGAGACTATCCAACCAAACAAAACTTTGCCATGGCTCCCATGCAGCTGTCACCCATGGGGCTCCAGCAGCAGCCCCCTCCTCCTCCTCCTCCACACCGTAGCAACAGCAGCGTGCGTAGCAGCATTCAAGGTACCAACCAGGTGTTGGACTATCTGGAGAACCAGGTGAGAGTGATGGATTCTGGGCCAGTTCAAATGGCTCCATATGGCGTCCAAAATATGCATCACCCTCAGCCTCAGGGCCCTCCTCAAGCAGTCCCCTACACGCCGGGGCCTCCTAGTATGTTGTCGGCGCTGGATGAGATGGGCGTGAGAGGGGTGGAGAGAAGAGTGATCACTCTGCCTCCTATTATTCACCGGGGATCCAGCATGTCCAACCGCAGGGGCCCCAGTGGTGGAGATAGACCCAGGGGTACCCCCAGGATGTCAAGCCAGTCCAGTGGGAGCACCAGCCGCTCTGGGGGAGGTCTCCACTCTGTCAGTCATGGGTACAGAGAGAGAGATGTCTCTCCTCCGAGGCGGGGGATCCTGCGCGAGTACAGCGATGACTCGGACTGGGACAACAGGCGGGGAAGAGCGCCATACAGGGGTTCAAGGAGAGAAGGCGGGTCCAGGAGCCGCGCTCGAAGCCGTGACGACCTGATGGATGAGCTGCGCGGCAGAGGATCACGCAGGGAGAGGAGCTATTCTCCTCCTCTGCGCCGTAAAGGGTCCTGGAGCTCAGACGGCGAGGACAGTGGAAATAGAAAAGGAGGTAGAGAAAAGGATTGGCCAGAGAAGCCCCCGAGCTACTACTCAATCGATAACCAGCACGGAACAAACAACATCCGAAGGAACTACAACCGCCTTTCTGTAAGATCTATACTTGACTAATACACACTCTGAAGCTGCGAGCTGCAGCTCTCGTTGCGACTTGACTTCTTTCTTGCATCACTTTTTTAGCTCTGCTAGTGGCTCTAAATATGGCAGTCAGTCTGATCCAAAGTGAGATATCGTAATGATGCCAAATGATGAAGCATTTAAAGTCCAGACTATTTTATTTATCGCAGATGAATCTCAGCAAGGCGTGCGCGATGACTCACAGTTTATTTATATTAATGTATACTATGCATTACAGCGTTCATATGAACAGTGACAATAGTCGTCAGTAATCGATCGTCAGTTGAAGTTTTCTGTGATAAACTATTGACTCAGTATTAATGAGCTCTTTAAGCCAAACAAAAAAAAAGTGGATGTTTCAAAATCATTGTTCAAATAAGAGGTTTTCATAATTATTCATCATACATTGTTATTCATCATACAGAGATTATAATTACCACACATATATAAGTGTATGAGAAATGCTGTGCAGACATTCATGGTCCCCAGAAGATTAATCTTACTGCTTTGTCTAAACCATAGACTGTATATAAATATGGACAACATGTCTCCACTTCCTTTCATTGACCAAACTGATGCTATGTTCCCAGGAAGATGGGCATCTGCATTATGGTCCTAGAGTGGAGCCACGTGGAGCCGTATTATAGATAACCCTGACCACACTCCCTCTAGGCTCATATTTTCATGTACTGTATATTATCTACCTAAAATGACAGATAGCATCCTTGAAAACAAAATTACTTGGCGTGTATTTTAGTGTTTACATCCCATTCACCTTCATGGAGGGGGTGGAGCTTATGACCTATACCGCAGCCAGCCATCAGGGGGAGCTCTACTTGCTTTGGCTTCACTTTTGAGGAGCAGTTCCGCCTCCGTCTTTATACTGTCTGTGGTCTAAAGACAACAGAGCTGTTAGCATGGCTGTAGACGTCCTTTCTTTCTTTCATCATCTCTTTTGTACTTTGACTTTGGGGTATTTTCTGTTTTAAAAGGTTATCAGGCCTCCTTCTTTAACTAACCCCATCTTTGTCACTTCTTTCCTCTCTTAGGATAGAAGCTCCTATAGCAGCACCACCGTAGTCATCTGAATCGTTTCTGTCCCTTCACCTTTTCCTGAATGTTTCCACAACGGTGAAAATGAAGACAAAGAATATAGGAACTTTAATCTGTTCAGTCGGCTGAAAGGATTAAGTTGTTGTGAAGTTTGATAGTGAAACTGTACTGTGTAAAAATGTAGTTGTACTCTGTATGCACTGTATGTCATGTTTAAATACATGTTTATGTCTGAAGAACTCATTTAAAGCTGAACATTATCAAAAGATAATGTGCAGTTGATGTGTTTTTTTTTGCATTTCTTTTTACAGTAATTCATTTTTTTAAAAAACATAATTTCGTGTACTATTTAAAGAGTCTTGTTTTATATATATTTATCCATCCATCCATCTAAGGCAGCAACACATTTTGGACATTTTGGATGCTGGATACATAAAACCAAAACTGAATTGTTTTGACTTATTATCACAAATAGAGATGTACCGTCATGTAATATGTGTTTTTAATAAAATAATTTTAAATACACCTAGTGTTAAGTATATACTGAGACTCGCCTGACACTGGATTTCAAGTTCTTCTTGGCCTTATGGATCCAGAAATGACAACGATGAGATATGAGGTACAGCATTGTGTGAATTGAAAACAAGATTTCTCATCTGTTAAATACTGCTATGTCAGCAGGTGCCATGTTTTGCCTAAACAAGCTCTCCTTCGGGACAGTGAGGTGACATTTAACCGGGTGTGTAACGTCCCGTGCTATTATAATTACAATGAATGCAACAGCATTATAGGCATGAGTTTGGCCCAATCTGTTTATAGAGAGCAAGTTTAACAGACCGGTAAGGCAGTAGAGTAGAGAAGGGGGGCAACGTAGAGGGTTCATAAAGTTTATAAATGGTTGCAAGTCTTTTTAATACTTTTTTTTTTAATTAAAAATACTTTAATTGATGTAAGGACATGGGTTATTGGTGGATAAGACCTGAGGGAAGTAGATTAAAGCATGAGATGAGTTTAATGGAAGGGATGAGTTCCCAGAGAGCATGACTCAGTTTGCAGGGACTGCATCTCAAGAAGCTTCAGCTCCTTGTCCCCTTGGTTCCTGTGATGAAAATGGGAAAAGGAAACCAAAAAAAATTAGAATGGTAAGGCGAAGAACAGGAGGAAGATTTCATAAACATAAACTGACGTGATGTAGTCTTGTTCCATGAGTTGGAATAACTATTTGAATGTTCTTAATATGATGAACAGAAATATTATGGTAAAGGTTCCTTTGTGACCTCAATGACTATTGTGTGTCTTACTTTAGGACTGATCTTTCTTTGTTGTCCTGTGGAGGGCAACAGTCGTCTTAAATCTCCTCCATTTGTTCATCTGTCCGACTGAGGATTTATGGATTCCAAACTGTTTACAATTTTTTTTTTTAATGCTTTCCAGCCGTATGAGCAACTTGACTCCTGAAGATCAGACTCTGACAAATCCCAGATTATTATAAAAAAAACAACAACAACAAAAAACTGACTGGAAACACTTCTGAACATAGGACCTCTAATTTACCCTTTGAAACTAACTTGTAATCTGAAAGGGTTCAGCTCACAGATATGTAATATTGGTTCTCTTTGTCTACTTTCAGGAAATGATCAGGTTTGAGTCATTTTTAAGCAGAAATGTAGAAAAAACTTTCAAGTTTTTTGTTCCTTTTTTTAATATATAACTTTTGGTGTTTAATACTTTAATAATTGCCATATTTCATGGGTAAACCTAGTCCAGTAATTATGTCTAATGCAAAACCCCTGCAAATACAACCTGCCGTTACTGTTCAACTTTGAGGCTGCAGTTTGTAGTTTATAACTAAAAATACAGCAAGATGAGTGCACTTGCAGGGGCAACAGCATTTTTATTATTATTTATTTTCATCTCAAACCAGGTGTGTCAGCACATTAACAACCAAGTGAGCTCTATTCAAAGTGCAATGCATTTCATCATGTGTCTCAGGCACTAGGGAGGTCCAGCAGAGGGAGCCATGGCTTGCAGTGTGCAGATGGTTTTCTCCTTTAAATGTTCTGTTTATGTCTGTGCCCCACAGCATGACTAAGAGTTCAAAAATGTTGTAGATGTTGGGAGTTCCCACCGCTGATTCCCAAAGCAATACGAATCGTAGAAGAGTAATATCAGAATTAGCTTATTTGGGCAGAGTTCAATACATTTCAACTGGCTCTCTTAACCGTGTTCAAGGAGAATAATGTATTTTCAGTGCAGATGCTGAAGATGGGGCCAGTGTTTACTGTGTGACAGCGGTGGAGGTGGGGGGGTTTGGGGGTATGGGGGTATGTGGGGGGGTGTTGGTCCTCCAGTCTGATTGGACGCTGTGGAGCTCGGAGAGAGGCTGACTGACTGGGGAAGTAGAACTGCCAATGTCAAAGGACTGGCCCGGATCAGCTGTCGTTCCTCCCCCCCTTCAAGTCAACTCAACACAACAGTGATCATCTAAACGAGCACCAGACACAGACGAAGACAGAAGTGCCCCCTATGAAGACAGAAGTCAGGTGCACGGCAGCTACTCGCAGTTTTTAGGTGAGGCTAACGGAACATTAGCTTTGCGCTAGCTTTAGCTTTAGCTTTAACCGCGCAGGTTGTTCCACAAAGAAAACACTTAATTATCATAAAAGATGCAGGAAGCTAACAGTAGCTAGCCGAGCCGATGCATCTGCACACATCAGGATTTATATATGAACACACTCAACACTTCGGCTTGTGTTTTAGTGTCCGTCGCTGAATCCTTTGTTAACTAAATGACAGGGATATGTGTCCTCACCTGTTGTTTATAAGCTCAAAGCTAACAGTTAACGTTCTTAATCGGGTTGTTTACATGAAGGCATTACTTAAATGGTATTCACAGTATGTTTGGTATTTCTAGGTGTCCTTTTCCTAAACTGGAGGGTGAATTGCTTCACCACCAGCACCAGACACACACACACACTGTACATGTTTTGTTTTTCTACCTGCAGACAGTATGAACTCCCTCCCAGGAAGAGCAGCCTTGTCCCTGTGCAGGCGCACGGCCGCCGGCGGGATGCGGATCTTGGCCGGTGCCTCGGGTCACCCTGCAGGGGGGCTGCCCGCAGACAGGGCCTCCGTCCAGGCTGTGCGGGTCTGCCACTCCGGGTCGAACCGCAAGGGCAGCGTCAGCACCAAGAAGAGGGGCTACGACATCACCAGAAACCCCCACCTCAACAAGGTGAGCACATCCATCGCACACCTGCTGATCCATAAAGTCTGTTATATTACTGTTAACTTCTCCAGGTAGGAGTGATTATTATTATTTTAATATGGGTGCTCCGTGTAAATATAATACATATATTACATAAAATCTAATTTTATTTTGTGTAAAAGAAAACCCACATCATACTTGGTGTCTTAAGATGTTTAGTTTTGTTTAACCAACAGTCCAAAACACTACTGTAGTTATTTTACAGTTGCAAATGCAGAAAAAAATCTAAAAGTATTCACACATAAGAAGCTGATATCAGTTCATTTTGCATTAAAAACCATTAAAAGACCGCTCTAATTCGATCTACTTTTAATGCATATGACATACACACGTGTGACCAACCATTATGTTTAGCTTAATGCAGCAAGGTGCCTTAAAATCTAAACATGTGCTCCCGCTGCGCGTGTCTACAGACAACACTATGTCCCACATACCATTTGCCACGGTGGTGGAACATATATAAACAGAGAATACCATATAAGTACCAGATGAATGCCACAGCTTCTGTGTGTGTGAGATAGCTAAGAGGTTAAACCGGCACTGATAGAGATATGAATGGTCTCCCTGCAGATTCGTGTAATGTTATTCTATCTCATTCAGCATAATAAATGGTGAATTGAAGAGGATTCGTTTATGGTTCTTGCCATCTTTGCATTGGCAGCGGTGCAGATCCTGATTGTTAAGCTGAGTTTATTGCTTTTATTTTTATTATGCGAGGTCAATCACTGTTCCTTCCACCTCTGATGCCCAGTCAGCAGTTATACGCGCTGACTCACCGGTCAGTTAAGTGCGTACAGCCAGGAAGTGAAGCTCTTCTGAGATAACAACAATTTGGGCTACCCAAGCAAATTTCTTTGTGATTGTATTTCCTCAAATTCGAACAGTTTCTGTCCTGTTTAGTTCGAGGCTGTTTCACAATGAGCAGCTCCACAGGTCACTCACACATAAACTGATTTCTTGTTTTTACAGCGAGAAATAATCAGCTCTTATTCATACGGATGAAGATCCTTCTTCTCTTTGATGTGTGTGGCTGTAAAGTCATATTACAGGTTTTGTAGCTTTATGAAATCCATGATAAGGTGTGGATAAAGGTTAATCTAATAGCAGTTTCTTGTCCTTGTGTTCACTGATATTGTGGGTTAATCACAACTGTATCACATTCATTGGTTTACTTTAGCTCTTCTTTGCCTACATTTGTTAGCAGTGGAAACTTTTTCCATCTTCATCTGTGGCTTGAGTTTATTTTCAGAAATCCTTCCCGTTCACTTTCTCTGTTCCTGTCTAGTGCTAATTTAGTGTATCACTATCTCCTTTTAATGACCTCCAGCTGCAGAATAGTTTGCCCGTGCTTTAATGCTCAGTGCTGCTCAGCTGTTGAGCGTCTTCCGTCAGAACACCCTTCGCTGTTCAAGCTCTCGTATCGGCCGCAACAATTGTAAATACCCACGATCAAATTTCACACCCGGCTGTGCCACGATGAATCATTTACCAGGACATGGGCAAATACAGAGCCACAGCAAAACGCCTAGAGGCCACTTTATTCCCCATGTAGGTCAGCGATTCCTCTGGCGCGAGTGAATCAAGAGGACGCAGAGACGAGGGAAGAGAGCTGACGGGGGAGTGGGTGCAGGCGTCCTCACTATTGGACAGAATAAATAGATTAAACCTCACGCTGAACTCCAGTCTCTCTGTGCGAAGCTTGCCAGCGCAGAGACAGGAGAGCGGCGGCGACAACTAAAACCAGAAAGGCAGAGGGCTACCAAAATAAAAGTCTCCTGTTCCTCTTCCCATGCTTTCATGCACAAAACTGAAGGTATAATGACAAAACATCAAACAGGCTGTGTATTTGGGCGTTGGCATGAAACATAAATAACCTCACTGTGTCACGGCTAACGCATGACTCACTGTGGTCTGGGTTTTCTGATTTGTTATTTAGTTTTTGGGCCCATTCCAACTCTTCACAGTGATCAGAGCGTTATATAATCGTCCCTCTTCCTCTGTGCAGGGAATGGCATTCACTCTGGAGGAACGCTTACAACTGGGCATCCATGGCCTGCTGCCACCGTGCTTCCTCTCCCAGGACGTGCAAGTGCTGCGCGTCATGAAGAGCTACGAGACGCGCGTCAATCCTCTGGACAAGTGAGAGAACGGACGCAGATTTACATAATACGAGCCTTCTGTTATTTACCGGCAGATGTCGGATCAGATCTTCTTCAGTGTGCCACATCTGTTGTCTGTGCAGGATCGGTTTATTTACTGTCACATTAGAGCCTTGCAAAAGAGTTTGCAGGGGCCAAGAAGTTGAGTCACACGCAGTCTAGTGAAACAGCAGCATGGATCGGTTCCCAGTGGAAACTCTTGTTCCCTCCCTTACCTCCTTTTTTCCATGTATTGTTAGGCTATATTTACACTAATGGTTACCAGAGTGTTCAGTTCAAAGGAAGCTTGCAAATTCAGTTCCTTTAAAATGTTACATTATAAAACAAGGCTACAGTCAAGTCTGCAGCCGTGCTAGCAGCTCTGCTTGGTCTCTTAATGCTTGCCATGCTGATATTAGCAAAATGCTAACACGTCTGCAGTGAGGACTTTAAAGGTGCAGTAGGCAGGACTGAGAAGATCCAGGACTAAAAAATTTGAACATCAACAACTTCTCAGTCCCTCCCCCCTTTCCGCTAAAGCCCAAAACGGTCTCCCAACACTCTGTTAGACACACCCCTGGTCTTGATTGGTGCATCTGAATGTGGAGCGGTGGATGGAGGAGCCGATGTTTTTTTTAAATGACCTGCTTCATGCAATTATACTTGAACATAGGGTCAGTTTCAGCAAATATGACAGAAAGTTAGTTTTATAAGACTTGCCTACTGCACCTTTAACATCCGGGTGGTTAGGAGGTGTAATGTTTATAATCTCAGTTTAGTTCTTTAGCATGCAAACATCGCTAATCGGGAACAGTACAGCTGAGGTTATTAGGCTTGTTGTTAGTTATTCATATATTACGTAAGTAGTATTACAAAACGATACAATACACAAAGTACTAATTACTTAAGCAAACTACTGGATTATATTATAGATCATCCTCTGGAGACTATGAACGTGTGGAGAAATTCATGGTAATATATGATATTTCGTTATATAAGCGAAAACTAGAAAAAGTCCCCAAGCTCATTACGACGCATCCCATGAGGAACATTAACTAAAAAAATGCCCTGGTCCTGCTCCTCTCCAGCTAGATTGTAGTTCTGTAGAAATGTTTCCATCACATGTGGTCATAATTGAACGTGCCGGGGTTTCTGATATTGAAATCTGCCTCCGTCTCAGGTACATCCTGCTGATGACGCTGCAGGACAGGAACGAGAAGTTGTTCTACCGCCTGCTGACCTCCGACATCGAGGAGTTCATGCCCATTGTGTACACTCCCACTGTCGGCCTGGCCTGTCAGCAGTATGGACTCGCCTTCAGGAGGCCACGGTGAGCTCAGCACTTAGCTTGTGTTGGCATTATTTCATACTCTGGTGTTTGCTGTGTCTCAGCTGACTAAAGGTAGTGTACACTGAGGGCGTTACTGGTGTCAAGTGTCCCAACAGCTCTGTAACAAATTAATAAATCGGTACATCAGAATCATCTTTGCTTCATGAATTTACACTCCACATTTAATTATTGGGAGTTCACTACTCTGATGGTTGATTTACATGAGTGACCACAGTACGTAAAATCAAAATGAAGACACAAAACTAATCTAAACCTGCATCAATAAATCAGTTAAACCCGCGTCGTCCTGCTTGTTTACAGAGGACTCTTCATCACCATCCATGACCGAGGCCACATCGCAACCATGCTCAACTCCTGGCCTGAAGACAACATCAAGGTACAGACACTTTAAACACACAGCTGGTCACTCCTGAAAAGTAACGCACCCATCGGTAATACGTGCCGGTCTCCGTCCAGGCCATTGTGGTGACAGACGGCGAGCGTATCCTCGGCCTGGGTGACCTGGGCAGCTATGGGATGGGGATTCCAGTTGGGAAACTGGCGCTCTACACAGCCTGCGGCGGAGTTCGGCCACAGCAGTGCCTCCCTGTGCTGCTGGACGTCGGCACAGACAACCAGGTGAACGGGACCTCAGAGCTGTAGGAAGGCTGCAGTCAGTGCTCCGTATCTGCCTGTTATCAGTCATCTGAGATTTCACATCAGTTTAGGGAAGTACTGAAGTGATTAAGCAACTTTTTTACCGTGTCATTGAGGAGTTCTCTTGGATGGACGATGGATAATAATTGTGGTATTTTTGTGCAGGCACTCCTCGATGACCCTCTGTACATCGGGCTAAAGCACAAGAGGATCAGAGGAAAGGAGTACGACGATCTGATCGATGAGTTCATGCAGGCGGTGACGGACAAGTGAGCAAAAACACAAATGGTTAAAAGAAGGTGCAGCCGATCCTGGAGACCGACTGATCACTCTGTTCCTCCGCAGGTACGGGATGAACTGCTTGATACAGTTTGAAGATTTCGCCAACAGCAACGCCTTCCGCATCCTCAACAAATACCGGAATCGATACTGTACCTTCAATGACGACATCCAAGGTACTTTAGTTAATATTACTCCTGGTTTATATCAGGCAAGAGAGTCCCAAGCTGATCAAGTGTGGGATGAACCACAGAGACCCCTCCCCTCAACCCATAGGACCCAAAGAACCCCACTAACATCAACACAGGACATCCTCAGGAGGCTATTTTGGAGGCACAAGGGAGTCCTACAAAACATTATTCACAATGCTATGCCTCATCAGTGTAGAGATTTGTACTGTTTGGGGAAACTGGTCACAGTTTGTGCATGTGATCTGCTCTGAGAAGTCACAAGTCGCTCCACTGTCACGGATCGCAAGCTGAAACCTCCGTGCTGAGAATGAACTTTGTCTTTCTCCTACAGGAACGGCCTCCGTAGCTGTTGCTGGCGTCTTAGCTGCTCTCAAGATCACCAAGAACAAACTGTTAGACCACACTTTTGTTTTCCAGGGGGCAGGCGAGGTGAGAGGATTCAGTGTTTTATTGCGTCTATAATCCCTGAGAGATAAGACAAGTTGAATAAAACAAGCTGAAATAAGAGACTATGATGCAGATGGAGAGTTGTCCTACTTTTTGTTGTTGTTGCCAGGCTGCTTTGGGCATTGCCCACCTGCTCATAATGGCCATGGCCAAAGAGGGAATAAGTAGAGAGGAAGCAGCCAAGAGGATCTGGATGGTGGACTCAAAAGGTCTCATTGTAAAGGTAACAAATCGACTCAAGTGTTTCTGTATGTAAGCCACACGACAGGAGCACGTGGAGTTTTTGACAGCGCATGTTTCACGCACATCCAGGGCAGAGGCCATCTGAACCACGAGAAGATGGAGTTTGCACACGACCACCCGCACCTGAAGACGCTGGAGGAGGTGGTGCAGACCATCAAACCCACCGCCATCATAGGTGAGTTCAGCAGGAAGGTCTTTGCATTTATCTGATGCAGTGAAGCACACGGCAGTAGATAAATGTCTCTAATCACTTTAAAAGTCACATTAAAACACCTTTTGTAACCCACGTTGTTTGTTTTTGCCCATTTATGGTAATTCCTGCAGTTGTGGATAAACAGAGAAACGTTTTAAAGGTGAATTTTTTTTCCTCCGACTTATATAACAACTGGTAATTTGCTCCCAAATCGACTAATTAATTGAATCCAATGCGGCAACATTTTAAGAAGAAGTTTTGATGTAGATGTTTGTATATTTTGGGTCTAAATTCAAACTCTGCATGCAAAATAACAGGTTCTCCCGTCTTTTAATTGTACAACTCTCATGATCAACACTAAGTAGGAAATTGTTAGAAAAATGACTGGAAAGAGAAACAGACCCAGGACAGAAACTGCAATTTGTAGACTTCCAATCCTGCAGCACAGTCCACATCGTTTCGGAGCAGGTGAAGTTTAAATAATTGCTGTTGCAAAACTAATCAAATCCCCCTCTGGCGTTTGTCCTGAATGTGAAGGCGTGGCTGCAATCGGAGGAGCGTTTACTGAGAAGATTATCAAAGACATGGCGTCGTTCAATGAGAGGCCGATCATCTTTGCGCTGAGTAACCCTACCAGCAAGGCCGAGTGCACAGCGGAGCAGTGCTACAAGCTCACAGAGGTAACGCTCAGCCTGAAAAAGACAGTTTAGGGTTTATCTCGCAAGAATATAGTTGTATATCTTTGCTAAATCCGCATTGTTATGTTAGAGGTATTAAGCATTACTGTCCTAACTGATACACAGCCGTGTTTCATTTAATTTGGCCAGACTTTAAAGTGAGACTTTTCAAAGCTTAGCGAGAACTGACCCTCCAAAAAAAAGCTAATGGATTTGTCTTCGTGGCATTATGACGTTATGAAACAGCCAGTTTTACTTTGTTTATCTCCCTCCTCCTCCTCTTTAATCAGGGCCGGGGCATCTTCGCGAGTGGAAGTCCGTTCAACAAGGTGACGCTGTCTGATGGACGCACCTTCTACCCCGGGCAGGGAAACAACGCCTACGTCTTCCCCGGGGTCGCGTTGGGTGTCATAGCCTGCAGAGTGCGTCACATATCTGATGACGTCTTCCTCACCACTGCAGAGGTACTTTCCTCTGTTGCCGTTGTTCACGCTTTGTGACTGTTTTACAGTAGCTGTGAATCCGAGAGGTAGGCCCCACCTCTTCGGCACTCACCCTCTACTTTATGTTATTTGCTTCTGTCTGTCTCAGGCGATAGCTGACATGGTAACAGAGGAGCATCTGGCTGAGGGAAGACTTTATCCTCCCCTCAGCACCATCAGAGAGGTGTCCTTCAAGATTGCGGTGAAGGTGGGTGATCAGTAGCAATCCTGATTTTACACCAGAACTAACAAAAATACTCCGTCTCAGTCTCAAGGTAGTAATGTCCCAGTCTGGGATGAGTTTCTGATAAGATGTTTGTATCAGGATCTTGCAGCCTGCTCTAATATCTGAAGAAAACGACTCTCTGATTACATTCTGGTATTTGCTCCGTATCATAATGCAGATCTTGTTTTTTAATGTAGACATATAAATAGGTTCTTGCAAATTCGGTGCCTCATCTTTATTATAATCTGTCCTGTTTGGATCCAAAGTGTAGATGCCCGACAAAGTCCTCAATAGTGACCGAGGACTGCAGTTTTCTAGTTTTCTATCACTGGTCCAGACAGTGCAGCGACTCTTCCGGTGTTCAAGTTATAATCTGAGCGTTGTGAGGGTCTTTAACGCAGTCAGGGGCAGAAATAAATAAACAAATGAGCAACAGCTTAGAGCGTGTGCTTTCTTCTCTCATGTTCCACTTTTCTGGATCGTGTTGCCGTGCAGCGCACACACAGCAAGCAGCGGTAGATTGTGATCCATTGTTTTGAGACAGCGGCTGTTTGCACAATATTCTACTACGCCACAAACGATGCACTGTACGTGTTTATCCAGTGCAGGAATGGTGACTTGTTGGACGCATGTTGAGATGTATTTGAGTTCTTAAAGTTCACCATACAGCTGTCACAAAGCTTCCTAAATGACTGCATCATATCCAATAACTGATAGATTTGCCTCCTCTGTGTCCTCTTCTGCCAGATTGTCAACTACGCATACAGACACAACATTGCTTCTCTGTACCCCGAGCCTAAGGACAAGGAGGCGTTTGTGCTGTCTCACATCTACAGTCCCGATTACGACTCCTTCGTCCAGGACACGTACACCTGGCCGCAGGAGGCCATGAACGTCCAGGACGTGTGATCCGGGCCGTCGCCCTCTAAACCTTAACATGCTGCCCGTGGCGTCATGTGCAATTTCTGCATTGCCTCCTTTCGAAAATTTTTTGCAGAGGATTCTTGCCTTTTAGATGTTTGTGTCTTTTTATGAATGTTGGTGAATGTCTGCCCTCCCCAAACAGTGGTCATTACAATGACGCGCCAGACAAGTGGTGTAGAATAAGATATTCTGTGTTCTTATACATAATATTCTTGTTTTGTCAGAGTGTACATGTTTTTCATATCCACATATCTATATGAAGCTTGAACTACACTCCTTCCTCTAGATTTTTCAGCTGAGATGTTGCAGTATCCAGCTCTTAAAATAATCCTTGTTTATGAAGCAAATAACAAAACAAGGATTCACAATATTGCACAGTGCTTGTCGTTGTCTGTACACGACAGAGAAGAGGACTAATTTTGCAGCTTAAAATATAAAAAATGAACTAAGAAGACAAGGCACTACTGAACCCCAGAGGACACATCTAGTTAGTCTCTGTAGCCGCTCCATATTTTACGCTCCTCTCATATTTTAACTTTATTTCAATCGATGGTAGGCTCTGCGGTTTTCTTGAATGTGTTCGGACGAGGCTTTTGCCAGAGAGCCATCAACTGGATGTTTTTCTTTTTGTACACAGTGGCGTGTTTTCCTGTTAGGCTTTGTACAGACCTCTGCCTGTTGTGTTTTTTTTTTTTTTTTGCCAAAGTTACTGATGAACTGTGTGTTTCAGAGAATGACGCTTTAGTACCGAGAGATGTTTTCAAAGGGAACATGAATCTTTTTAAATAAAAATGTTTAAAAAATGTGTGATTTGTGGGCTTTAATCACTTAGACAGCTGCAGAAAATACTTCAGCAGTTTTATCAATTGTTGCAGTGTTGTAGTGGGTTTCTTGGTAATTGACTGCCCCCTGCTGGTGGATTCACGTGCTGTACACCGATTAAGCGTAACATTAAGACCACTGACAAGTGAATTAAATAACATTGACCATATGTCATACAACTAAAAAAAAAAAAGCCTGGCCTCCACATTCACTAGATCTCAAACTGATCAAGGCCCCTCCCCTCAACCCAGACACCACAGGACACCCTCAGGAGGCCCATGCCCACGCTCTGATAACCGTTTTGGAGGCACAAGGGAAACCTACACAATATAAGGACATAATGTTATGCCTGATCGGTGTATGTCCTGGTTGTTTAATTCACTCTTTGTTCCCTGCACATGGTCTAATGGGAGGCATATGAAAATAACGAGGCCGCTTCCAGCTGATGCCATAATAATACCAGAAGAATATTTCCTGTTTATATCATGCTACTATATAAGATGTGTTATGTGGTTCCACAGTAATGTTGAACGACAGTTGCTGCCATTATGATGTTTAAGTTTATTGAACACAGGCTCCAATAAGGAAAAGACATGTACTGTATCACCAGAGTACCCAAATGTTACAATCCATGTTACAATATAAAAGTTAAGCAAACGTGTTGTGCACAGTTCGTATGCCAATGACGATGGCTTCCAAATCCGCCCATGGATCGCTCCCTTAAACGTGTAGAAAAGCACACATGCTGGCAAACATGACAGCGACTCGGGTCATGTTGGTGTAAAATGTGTGATAAGTCGGCCTCTGATTGTCGCCAGGGACAAACAGATTAGACACTAAATAGGCACATTTGTTCTATGCGTCATACAGACATGACCCCCCCCCCCCCGCTTTAAAGTGTACATAGTTTATAATGAGGATGTGATATTTTGTGCATTTTTTTTCTATAATATAAAGAGGAAATGTAAGTAAAGGTGGAGGCTCAGACAAACACACATTGCTGCTGGGATTTGATCTGTTGTACATTTGCCAGACTTGTTAAGTTGGACACGCTGAAAGGCTGAGAGTCTCTGTCCAGAAGAGATAACAGTCGACCACAACAAGACGGATGGAAAACTTAGATCTTAAAAGTAAATATACAAAGGTATGCGAGCAGGAAAGTAAAAAAAATATGGCCAGTATCTATTAAAGGTGGAGGATTTGTCTGTTACATACATTTAAATGTAAATTTCTCAGCTCTTCATCTTAAGTCTTTAGCATATTTTGGCTGCTATAATGATTTACAGAGGTCGTATTGTGTGGTGTAAACACAAACATTTGAAACTATGAACGGAAAGTGGGCGCGTACAACATGGGATTTAACCACAGTGTTGTTGATGCTATTACAGACAGAAAGCCGTACTTTAAGTGCTGCTTCACATTAACAGTGAATTTGGCTCAGGATGAAACACATATATATTTTAACAGAGAACATCCTGAGAGAAATCTTTGACACCTGAACTCTGGGAGTCCAGCTTTGGTAGAAAACTAAAATGAAAAAGATCCCCTCACTCTCTCTCTCTCTCTCTCTCTCTCTCACACACACACACACACACAAAACACTTTGGTAACAATAACAGCTAAGCAGTACCAACATCTTTGGCATTGCCAGAACAAAATAATGCGTGGGTTTTAAAGTTATATAGAACAAAGACCATTAAAAAGGAATTACCACTTTTTACTAGCTGGACCTTATTTATGGCATGGCATATATCCATACAGTGAGAGTGACTGAGGCACCGAAACGCAGCCTCTAAATAACGTATTATCTGCCACGAAACTCGTTCATTCACCAATATTTTGTTACGATACTCTAGTGCTATTCCCCGTTGAGTCCAGAGTTTCCTGTTACATAATTGTGGACGTGCAGCGGTTTGTTGTTCTTTGGCCAGCTGTTCCTCTCTCTGCCTCCGAATCTTCATTTCAGCGAGCTCCTCATCTGTGCACTCTGGCTCAAAACGGTAAGGCCGTCTATCATAAACAAAGTCGTCGTCCACAACCTCAGAAAAATATTCAGCCATGTTGCAAAAAACTAGCAGCAGCAAATTGTAGGTAAACAAGTGACGTGGGGTGCGCGTGGCACTCAGAGATGACATCATCCAGGTTAAAGGTTAGTAGGTCAATAACAGGTAACGCTGAACTCAACGGGAATAGCGCTAGCGTATCATAACAAAATATTAATGAAGTTTTGCGACAGATATTTCGTTATTTAGAGGTTGCGTTTCAGTGCCCCAGTGACTCTCACTATATGGTTATACGCAGATCTAAATATTGTCCAAATGACACAAGTTATATGGGTGAGTGAGCGATTATATTTTATGTCAGAAATAAGGTCCAGGTTATAAAAAACAGTAATTCCTCTTTAAAGTCTGGAGAGTGTCTCAATGGGAACGGCATTTAAAGGGTATGCAGCTTTAGAGAACACTTATGTAACAACAAAGAAGGAGTGTCCGGAACTGTAGAACTGACTGATTCACACAAAGTCCTCAGTTTCCTTCAGCAACAAGCCCATGGTCATTGCTGCATTTTAATTTTGACTGTTCTTGTTCTCTGGGCAAATGTAAGACAAAAGCATGTCTATCATGTTCTTGACAATGACTGGAGGAGGATGCAGGGCATGAGGGAGGCGGTGTGCCAAACACATCTGCCAGGCGTCCACCACCAGAACGTTCAGTCCCTTGAACATGGCCCTGAGCACCATGTCAAGCTGCAGTGAGTACCAGTCACTGTTGTAGAGACTCACCTCCTGGTCCAGGGCTTGGACATTGGCTGATCGGATCACTACGAGGGTCCCTGGCGCTCGGTCCATGAGCCTCACCAGCGCCCGTCGAATGTGGCGAAGCCGCCGTATGTATATCTCCACTGGAAAGGTGCTGAAGTGGGCCCAGATACTGAGGACCACCACGGTGTTGGGGCCCCCGGAGAGGCCGTCCAGCTCGTTGGAAATGTACCGCAACTCACTGGACATGACGGTGGAGAAGCGGATGGGAGGGCCATGGCAGCGGTACTTCAAGAGAATATTATGGGAGATGTCTACCGCCATGAATGGCCCAACATTTTTAGGACTGTGCAAGTTGAACTCCTTCAATTCTGGATAAGATACAAGAAATTAAAGTTAAAATGAAACAGAAAAGAGTCATGTAGGATGAGACAAAAACACTCACCTGGTACATAAGCAATGAGGTACTCAAACCACTGGCGGACAGTGGAGTCTCCGTACATGTGGATCACTTTGTCCTTCAAACACTTAGAGACGGAAAATGACTGATTAAACTGACGCATCGTAACGTCAGATAACGGCCTCCACGCGTCTTCATAGTAATATCCAGATGGTGCTAAGTTGTTTGGTTCTGGTTTCATGGTGCTGCTTTCTTCCACTACTTCTGTATCTGATACAAGGTGAGACAAGAGTTGACTGGAATAACTCAAAGAATGCACAACTACAAATGTCACTCTGCAGGTATATCCTACCTTTCTGTGGCAGCACATTGATTCTGTCGGGTCCTGAAGCACGTATTCGAACTTTGATGTTTACACCACTAAGATGAAAAACAAAAAGCAACATATTGTTCACTGTTACAGTAAAGGCTAACTTTATCTACTGTCTCAATTATTTAGACTTCCCCACTTTATAAAACAGAACTTTCAGGAAACTTTCTATCCGTGGACTACGTTCTGTTGACAGAAATCAATAGTGAAAGTATTGACTGGTGAAAATGTTTGACCATTGTAGAACCTCTTGCTTATGATATTTGAACATGTAATCGAGTGGACATAATTATGACAAACAATTGATGCATGAAAATGTATACTACATTTTGGGGTCTACTGAATTATTGTCAGTTGGGAGAGCAAACCTGACACAAGAAGACACGGTTGTTTCCAGAGCAAAAGTACCGTATTATTTTGATAAAGGGCTGCGTCCAGTTCCCTATGTTAATAAGGCACCACACTATAAGGCACCTGGTTGCAAAATATTCCCTACATTTGGAAATACTTTTTCCAAAAAGAGGGTTAGAGGAACTGTTGACGGTGTCCAGCTATACACAATTCTGCCACAACATTTAAACCACCAACCATTGACGTGAATAACGCTGATGATTTCATTACTAATGTGCTGGATGCTATATATTCAGAATAAACAAAGGATGAGCTATGGGATTAGTTAACTCTACAAACCTTTGGAAGAGCAGTGCTTCCTTGTTGGTGATGAGGTGTTTCAAGTAGCCTCCTTTGGCGTGGTTGATTCTGGTGTCACAGCTCAGCATCTTGGGCTTATAGCAGTACCAGGGTTCACCTGTGTGAAGGTCTGTGTAGTTGCACAGGGGCTGCTGGTCAGGGGGCAAGCACATGTTGCACACAGTAGTTTCTGACAAGAAGCCCAATCGGAACAGGCTCTTGAAATACACTCGATCAGGACGTTCCTCCCTCAGCCGCCGCAGCACAGCAATGGCCTCGCTGGAGTGCACCAGTGTTATGTCAACCTGTGCTGACCCCACCCAGAGGAGCGGGAACAGAGCGGAATAAAATCCATTCCTGTGGTCCACCACCGTGCCTGCTACACCAGCTTGAAGCTCTGGAGAGTGCAGCCTGGCTAAGATAAAGTCCCCGCCGTAGCGCTTGGGACGACCATGGAAGTCATGAATTTGGATGATGGCCTCCAGCTGGTCCCCAACGTGCCACTCTCTAACTCCCTTGCTGGGAAGGATGGCGAAGAGGCTGTGCATGGGGTCACTAGTGTGACGGAGGGCAGTAGGTGTAGAGTGAGGGGGGGGCAAAGGCCAGGCGATAGAGTCCAACAGGTAGCGCTCTTCCAGTTCATCTTCAGGAGAAGGTTTCTGGCCCAGATGGGCACAGAAGGTGTGGTTGTGATGAAAAGTAGGGAGGTTCTCTGAGATGAAGGAGAACTGGATCCTGTTCTGCAGCTGGTAGAGGGCTGAAATCGTGTGGCAGTTCCAGTTCTAAAGAGAAAGAAAGACAGTGTAGTAAAGAGTAGAGTGGTTGGCACACTATGGATTAATGAGTAATGCAACCAGAATGAAAACTATGACTGAGAACAGCCCTGATGGGGTAGAGCTGCACATTTCAACAGGGTTTTTATGAGACTGAGAGCATATGGGGTCTTAACATGTGGGAATCGCTGTATTTTTCCATCATGCAGCTGTGTTTATTGTAGTAACTCTGCCTGGATGGCTACCCAGGGACACTTAGTACCAAGGGTGTTTTTCTCCCCCTGAGTGGAGCAATCTCATCAAAAATTGAAGATTTACCATCCTTTTTTGGAGCACTTTGGAGCAGTTTTCATGTAGGATATATTGGTAAAGTTTTTCATACAATCAATACACATGGTTTATGCTTTCAGGGCCTGTACCCAGGAGACAGACAGATGGCTGAAAGGAGAGAACAATGTGACCTCTAGTGGATAAGAAGCATAAAACAGATCTACACTTTGTATTATTTGCTCATTTGGCACTCCCAATACTTGGTGATTTGTCTGTGCTGTCAGCCCATCTACAGATGTTGACTTAAACACACAGATTTCTGATTTCTTATTATCCACCACAGCACACAATGAAAAGAAAAAGCAATTAAACTGTTAACTTGTGTACAATACATCTGGACTACAGCATTGGTCCAGAGATACTGTACATAACAGTACAGTTTAACCATTTCCCCTCCGGAGACAACAAATTAATTTAACCCCACTTCTCTCCTCACCTCCACAGTATGGATGTTGCTCAGCAGGAAGATGAGGCCAGACAGTGCTAGGAGGAGGAAGATGAGGGCATATTTGGACAGATTTCGGTACATGGTGACCTCCTTCTGTCTCCCATGATCAGGTCCTGTCTCACACTCTGCCGTCACTGCGATGACGATGATGCCATCATCTCATCTGCGTCCATAAACACTGTCACGAAGAAGCTTCTGTAGATGTTTGTGGAGAATCATTTGAGATGACATGAGATAATGCTGATTCTGAATAAGGGTTGGTCCCAAATACATGTGTATAAGTGGTTATGTCTCTGCTGAATATAAATAATAATATTTAAACAGGTTACATTACAAAATGTGTGACACTTGAGACTCAGATCATCTGGTGATGTGTTGAACAAACCTAAATGTCTATGTGGTGAAGCTGAAGTGATCGATTCGATCTGCATCTGTGCTGCTGTCATATCAAAATTAACAAAGACAGCAAATAGACAGAAGGATACCTGTCTGAACAAGACATTATTGAGCAGACTCTGGCAGTGTCGCAGAAAACATTACATGTTTTCTTTCTGATCTGCTCGTCCTACCAAATACCCATTTGACAGGCACTCTACGTGTATTACGTGTATACGTGTACTAAAAGCAATGAGGTATCTAATGCATTCTAATACAACAGATTTGCTATCTAAACTAATATAGCTTGTAGTTAAATGGTATTTAGCGAAAAAATAAAAAATAAATAAAATAAAAACAACAAAGACAACTCAAACCCTAACGTTTGAACATTTGTTTTATATAATGTGTGTGTGTATATATATATATATATATATATATATATATACACACACACAAATCATTTTCATGTCAACTTTTAGTAGTAGCAAAGAATATCCTATAGCTCAAATTTGAATACACATAAATAGTTTATAAATTATAATCTGAGTATTTGCTTTAACAATTTATGCTTAACAGGATTAATGTATCAGAACTGTTGCCTAACGGTTGATCGATCAACCGTTACAGTTGCAATCACGGCTTTGTATTATATTCTCTCTCTCTCTCTCTCTCTCTCTCTCTCTCTCTCTCTATATATATATATATATATATATATATATATATATATATATATATATATATATATATATATATATCCATACACACTCACACACGTCTGTGGTGACGTGAGCAGGTTTATCTGCCATAATCTGTTCCTTCCCCTTTGAATACAAAGGGCAAGAAAAATGAAAGCCACTAGCTGTCAACTTCCTCCCGTGGCTGTATCCATCTCCATCTTGGAGCATTTCCAACGGCTACATTTATTTTCTAACTCTCAGCTGCTTTTGTCACATGAACGCCTTCGTTGGCAGAGCAACAAACAACAAAGACACGGCGGGACATAACAATGAATAGATGGCAGAAGATTACTAAGCGTTTATAGAATCAACTCTGCAATAAATACCTCTGTAGGCTAACGTCGGCGTCGCTGATGATGACGGTTTGGTCGAGTACTGCTAGCTTACTCACAGATTGGAATGTGGTGGACCGCTGGAGTGGGAGGATGCTAGGGACGATGAAGAGGAGACGGACTGGGAAGCGATCCATGTAGTAGTGGCTGTAATGAGAGGTAGTGATGTGTCATGCTCAAAAGAGCCGGATTTAAGTGCCGATGCTGGGTAGTGAATCAGAAGAGCCGATTCACATCCAGTTGAATCCTGTTTTTTTGTTTTTTGCCTTTTGCTCATCTCTGCTCAGGTTGGGATGGGGGTGGAACTTTGTTTTGATGGGCACACCACGTGGCCAATAATGTGAGAGGATTTAGGATCATACCATTATGTGAAATCAGAGAGAGGGCAATAGGGGCTGTGGCATTGATATTGGGAGAAAATGAAAATATATTAAGAGCAGCTCCCACCACAAACCTCCACAAAGACATTTGTTTGTTTATGGAGTTTGGTACTGTATTTGATTGTGCAGATCTGATTGCAGTGTTTTGTTTATTTCAAACACTGAATGCAATATGTATTTGCTGTGTTGGACTAAAATATTACTCTATAAACGATAATAAATAAAGAGCCGTTCGGAAGCCGAAAGAGTCGGAGTGTCTTTTCGGGAGAAAAGAGCTGGACTTCCCATCACTTAGGAGGAACTCGGTGGCAGTAAAGGGGGTTTCAGCTTTACATCGCCCCCTGGTGGTTAGGACCATAGACTGTTAGGACATTGATGTAAAAATAAGCCCCTGTTATAGCAGCTGCTTTTGTGACGATAAAATTAAAAGGTCTCATTATATCAAGATTTAACATTTTGTCCAAAAATACTCACGGTGAAAGATGGTGCTCACAGGCATCCTTATTTGGAGCTGCTACTCCTGGGGATTCAGTGAAGAGTTGAGGAGTATTATGCACAGCTCCAGGTAAGTCTAGCTGTCAATTTTGGCACAGGATCTCTGATGATCCTGTTTTTTGTTTTGTTTTTTGTTTAATTGTTCCGTCACACTAGCGACCCTATGCACAAATGGAAGAAGAAAGAAAGAAAGGAAAATACTTTAGTTTTCTCAAGTGGCAACATTAAAATTAAAATACATATACTATATATTATAATCCATATGATAGGCCATTCTGCACAAATGGTACTTTATTTTACCTTATATTTTGACGTTAATACTTTTTTACGTAAGTGCTTTTACTGTAGCAGTGTTTCTATTAAAATAAAGGATCTAAGCACATACCTAGAGATTTAGTATTTTGAGTGCAGGAACAGCAGAAGTGTGATATTAAAATGTCAGAGCTGTATTTAGTTGCATTGTCGTGGAAATTCTTAATAGAATTTAACCACTATTAAAACAATTTGCCTCACCTGTGTTTACCCGTCTACAAATCAAAGTGTCTGTCATGAAACACGTCTATTAACCCCTAAATAAATTTTAATTGTGGTTCAGAACAACTGAGAAACGACCCGATCATGAAAATAGCTTTTTTGTGAGCGTAATAACCTCAAGATATTAAGTCTCAAGGGAGCCACACATCTCAATCCTACAGTCTGTACAAAGAGGGCACTCCAGGGTTACTAACTTCTGTGTGAGGAAAATGATTGGCGCTATCCTGCTGGGTGATGCTGGTGATTGGAGGTTGCAGAGCCTCCCCCCTTCAAGACAACTCAACACAACAGATCATCTAAACGAGAACCAGACACAGACGAAGACAGAAGTGCCTCCTATGAAGATAGAAGTCAGGCGCATGACAGCTACTCGCAGTTTTTGTGTGAGGCTAACGGGACATTAGCTTCGAGGTAGCTAGCTTTAGCTTTAACCGCGCTGGTTGCTCCACAAAGAACACGCTTAATTTTCATAAAAGATGCACGAACAGTAGCTAGCCGAGCCGATGCCGCTGCACACATCGGGATTTATATATAAACACAATCAACACTTCGGCTTGTGTTTTAGTGTCCATCGCTGAATCCTTTCTTAACTCATTAGTAACAGGAATGTGTGTCCAACCTGTCTGTTTAACAGTTAACGGTCTTAATCAGGTTGTTTACATGAAGATATAACTGGTATTCACAGTATGTTTGGTATTTCTAGGTGTCCTTTTCCTAAACTGGAAGGTGAATTGCTTCACCACACACACACACACACTGTATGCGTTTTGTTTTCCTACTTGCAGGCAGTATGACCCCTCCTCCCAGGAAGAGCAGCTCTGTCCTTGTGCAGTGTAGTGTTGTGTCGTCCAATAAACGAATCATTTGAGTGGACGCACTGAATGGAATCACTTCACGAACTGATTCGTTCCTTTCTCAGTTCAGTTGATCTGCAGCGGAACTGCCACGTTCTGTGACTCGTGAATCTTCGGCGAACGACGCAGCCTTCGTGAAGGGCAGGGGGAGGGACTGTTGATGCCTGAGCAAAACGTAATTTCATTTAGGAAGATGTGGCAGATAATATTTCCAAAGTCAGTCAGCTTGTATTTTTAGATGCAAATCTGGAGCAAGGACAGTCTTTCATTTGTTTGACACTTGTGAAGTATTCATAATAGTTTTAGTTTGTCATTTTTCTTCTTATTTATTATTTCTCACTTTTGTTATTTCTTGTTTTCATTAAGAAAACATATTTAACAACCAGACATTTAGTCACATACACGTTATTTGTTTATTTGACAGGCTGGAAAAATGCACGCGTAGTGTTAGGTCTTTGGTCTATATACTGTATTATTGCACCAGACGGAGCATCATATTTGCGTTAGGCCTACAAGGGAATACATAATATAAAACAGTGCATATAACACTACATTACACTGCATATACTACACGTCTATAAACTCTGACCGCAACATGGATTTAAATATTCGTAGTTTTTAAAAGTAACAGAATCTCAGCTGCAGCTGCAATGTTTGTTTGTTTGTTTGTTTGTTTTTTTAGTTATCCCCCTGCCTTTAATTTCCAATATTTGCTTAACTTCGCAATATAAAAGAAAGAGGACTCATGTTCATGTTTAGTGAACATGAACATGAGTCCTGAACGTGTTGTCACTCGCTACTAACAGAGAGGCGAGTCTGTCTGGCAATTCTGGCAGTTCACACTGCCACTCATGATTCACGAACCTATTGCAAGATTCTTGCTGTGACTTGAGCTTTTATTGGTCAACTATATGGACTATCGGTATGGGGCTGCCGTACCGATACGCCGCCGGATGTGGCCCGCGGGCCTTGAATTTCACATATGTGCACTATGCAGTCAGGGCTCCTGCTAAGCACTGAACAATTCAGTGAACAAATCATTTTAATCAAACGAAAGGAGTATAACGATCTGATCGATGAGTTCATGCAGGTGGTGACGGAGAAGTGAGTACCTCCTCCGCAGGCAGATACAGTTTGAAGATTTTGCCAACAGCAACACTTTTCACATCTGCAAAAAATACTGTACCTTCAATGACGACATCCAAGGTACTTCAGTTTATATTGCACCTGGTTTATGTCAGGCAATAGAGCTTTATTGCTTTTATACACTGATTTGATTACCCACAACACCAAAACTATATTGACAATACAGTGTTCTGCTGGGAAACCTTTGGACCTGGCATTCATGTGGATGTTACTTGTACCACCCACCTAGACCAGACCAGACACCAAATAGGCCCATTTGTTCTCTGTGTCCTACAGAAATGAACCCCCTGCTTCACATTAACAGTGAATTTGGCTCAGGATGAAACACACACACAAGACTTTTATAACAATAAAAGCTGAGCAGTAACAAGCCCATGTCATTGCTGCATTTTTAATTATAACTATTCTTGTTCTCTGGGCAAATGTAAGACAAAAGCATGTCTATCATGTTCTTGACAATGACTGGAGGAGGATGCAAGTCATGAGGGAGGCGGTGTGCCAAACACATCTGCCAGGCGTCCACCACCAGAACGTTCAGTCCCTTGAACATGGCCTTCAGCACCATGTCAAGCTGCAGTGAGTACCAGTCGTTATTGTAGAGACTCGACTTTTGGCTCACGGCTAGGACATTGGCTGATCGGATCACTACGAGGGTCCCCGGCGCTCGGTCCATGAGCCTCACCAGCGCCTGTCGAATGTGGCGAAGCCGTCGTATGTATACCTCCACTGGAAAGGTGCTGAAGTGGGCCCAGATGCTGAGGACCACCACGGTGTTGGGGCCCCCAGAGAGGCCGTCCAGCTCGTTGGAAATGTACCGCAACTCACTAGTCACAACAGGTAAGATGCGGATGGGAGGGCCATGGCAGCGGTACTTCAGGAGAATATTATGGGTGATGTTTACCGCCATGAGTGGCCCAACATTTTTAGGACTGTGCAAGTTGAACTCCTTTAACTCTGGATAAGATACAAGAAATTAAAGTTAAAATGAAACAGAAAAGAATCATGTAGGATGAGACAAAAACACTCACCTGGTACATAAGCAATGAGGTACTCAAACCACTGGCGGACAGTGGAGTCTCCGTACATGTGGATCACTTTGTTCTCCAAACACTGAGTGATGGAAGATGGCTGATTAAACTGACGCATTGTAACGCCAGCTAACGGCCTCCATGAGTCTTCATAGTAATATCCAGATGGTGCTAAGTTGTTTGGTTCTGGTTTCATGGTGCTGCTTTCTTCCACTACTTCTGTATCTGATACAAGACGAGACAAGAGTTGACTGGAATAACTCAAAGAATGCACAATGTACAAATGTCACTCTGCAGGTATATCCTACCTTTCTGTGGCAGCACATTGATTCTGTCGGGTCCTAAAGTGCGTATGTGAACTTTGACGTTTACACCACTAAGACAAAAAACAAAAAACAACATATTGTTCACTGTTCCAGTAAAGCATATCTTTATCTACTGTCTCAATTGTTTAGACTTTCCCACTGTATAAAACAGAACTTTCAGGAAACTTTCTGTGGACTGTGTTCTGTTGACAGAAATCAGAAGTGACTGGTGAAAATGTTTGACCATTGTGTAACCTCTTGCTTATGATATTTGAACATTTATTCACATAATAGGGCTGTGGTTTTCAAAGTGGGGGCCGCGGCCCTCTGGGGGGCCACCAAGGGGCACTAGGTGGGCCTCCAACAATTGAAGGGAAGAAATTACATTGCAAAAAAAAAATATATATAATGAAATTCTTTTTAATCATTATTATAAAATATAGTCAAATTAAATTTTGATTCATTATCATAAAATACAATTATTAATAATATCATATCTAAATGTTATTTGCCATGCCCATCTTCCTGATTCCCAGCCAGTCAAAACATCGTTCATGACCTCATGTATAGACCTGGCGGTTTGTGCCATTTATCAAGCTACTTTGCTCCTCAAGCTAGCGTGTAGCTAGCTTCTTGACATTGAAGATATTCCAGATACCAACAGACTCCAAGAACTTAGATTACATGTTAAAGTAAAGAGGTACAGGCTACAACTGGCCCTGCCCGGTACCTCATACTTTTCTTTGACAGTTCTTTACATAAGCAAGCTGGTTTCCCTAAGACCATAGAAGATATATGAAGATGGAAGACATGACAGTTCCCCAGTAGTTAAAGGTATATCAGGAATGCTGACATCTTACATGGCTGGTGAAATTATTTGCAACTATTGTCTGTGCATCAGTGACTAGTGTTGGAGATAGCTTCCATGGCGCCCCATAACCTGAGACTCTAGTCCTCATTGCAATGGAACGGGGCATTTGCGCAAGCTCTTGCCTCATTAATTGTTGCCGTTATGCCTCTGAGGTGATTGGTGGTGAGATCTAGCTCCTTACTGGCTACAGCATGGAGCTCCCGCATATAACAATAATAATAATAATACATTTAATTTATAAGCGCCTTTCAAGACACACAAGGACACTTTACAAAACACAAGGACACAAAACAAGACAGAATAGAAAAAAATAATAATAATAAAATAAGCGGCCAAGATGGCGGGCCTGGCAACAGGATTTTCCGCATCCTCCTCATTTCCCAATTGGCCACAGCTTTTGCTTGTTTGTTGTTTATGAGTTTTGTTCTACTTTGAGTTGTAGGGGTGGACTGCCAGTTTTGTTAGGTAGGGAGGTAAGTGTTTTGTCTTTTGTTTTCATTTGTAAGGTTATCTGATTTATTTCTAGGTAGGGTTGTTTTGTTTGTTATTTTGGCGTTAGTCCATCCCGAAGACACCATCCAGTCTTTGTTAAATAATTTCATTTTCCGTAAAAAAAAAAAATCTTTACATTGCATTTAGTGGCTACTTGGGACTTGGGGAAGATGGGGGCCTTAAATCATGTTGTGTCCTAGAAACCCCTATCCAGTAACGGTCCAAAATGCCAAAAATCATGTGGCTCCTGGGTTGAAGGGGTCACAACCGGTTGAAGGACATCATCACTACGCCTCTACCACATGTTCATTACTGCACTGACCCTGAGTTGCAAACTACGTGACAAGCACAAGAACGCAACGCTCACTTCTCCTATATTTGGAAATAATTTTACGACTGTTAGAGGAACTGTTGATTGTGTCAATCTATAGACAATTCTGCGACTAGATTTAAACCACCAACCACTGACGTGAATAACACAGATGAGTTCATTACTAATGTGCTGGCACAGAATGAGCTGCTATGGGATTAGTTAACTCTACAAACCTTTGGAAGAGCAGTGCTTCCTCCTTGGTGATGAGGTGTTTCAAGTAGCCTCCTTTGGCGTGGTTGATTCTGGTGTCACAGCTCAGCATCTTGGGCTTATAGCAGTACCAGGGTTCGCCTGTGTGAAGGTCTGTGTAGTTGCACAGGGGCTGCTGGTCAGGGGGCAAGCACATGTTGCACACAGTAGTTTCTGACAAGCCGCCCGAGTGGAACAGGCTCTTGAAATACACCCGATCAGGACGTTCCTCCCTCAGCCGCCGCAGCACAGCGACGGCCTCACTGGAGTGCACCAACGTTATGTCAACCTCTGCTGACCCCACCCAGAGGAGCGGGAACAGAGCGGAATAAGATCCATTCCTGTGGTCCACCACCGTGCCTGCTACACCAGCTTGAAGCTCTGGAGAGTGCAGCCTGGCTAAGATAAAATCCCCGCCATAGCGCTTGGGACGACCATCGAAGTCATGAATTTGGATGAGGGCCTCCAGCTGGTCCCCAACATACCACTCTTCAACTCCCTTGCTGGGAAGGATGGTGAAGAGGCTGTGCATGGGGTCGCTAGTGTGACGGAGGGTGGTAGGTGTAGAGTGAGGCAAAGGCCAGGCGATAGAGTCCAACAGGTAGCGCTCTTCCAGTTCATCTTCAGGAGAGGGTTTCTGGCCCAGATGGGCACAGAATGTGTTGTGATGAAAAGTAGGGAGGTTCTCTGAGATGAAGGACGTCTGGATCCTGTTCTGCAGCTGGTAGAGGGGTGAAATCATGTGGGGGTTCCAGTTCTAAAGAGAGAGAAAGGCAGTGTAGTAAAGAGTAGAGTGGTTGGCACACTATGGACTAATGAGTAATGCAACCAGAGTGAAAACTATTTGAAGGTGTGAACAATCCTGATCAGGGGTGGAGCTGCACGATTTTTAAAAGGCTGAGGGCATATAGGTTTGCATTGTGAGAAATTTAGGATCCAGTATGTTTGGAATTAGACCAAAACTATGGCTATGCTTTGATATTAATTTATTCTTTTTTTTTTCATTCATCTTTTGTAACCACTTATTCCTGTTGATAGTTGCTGGGTCTACTGGAGCCTATCCCAGCTGTCATGACAATAGGCAGGGTACACCGTGGACAGGTCGCCAGTCTATCACAGGGCTAACACAGAGACAGACAACCATTCACACTCACACACACCTACGACCAATTTAGAATCACCAATTGACCTAATGAGCATGTCTTTGGATGATGGAAGGAAGCCGGAGTACCCGGAGAGAACCCACGCAGACACAGGGAGAACACGCAAACTCCACACATAAAGGCCCAGTCGGCCCATGAATTCAAACCCAGGACCTTCTTGCTGTGATCCATCAGTATTAACCAGCTCGCCACTGTGCTGCCCTGATATTACTTTAACATTTGTTCATTCTTTTTGTGTACTTTTCCATCATGCAACTGTGTTCATCTTAGTAGCTTTTCCTGGATGGTTACCCAGTGTGTTTTTGTCCTCTTGAGAGAGACAACTTTGTCAAAACTTGCAGATTTTCTGTCAGCACACAATGAAAAGAAAAAGCAGTTGATTCTCTATCATATAAACGTTTAACTTGTGTACAATACATTTGGACTACAACTGATAATGTGCAGCATTGGTCCAGAGATACTGTACATAACACACAGTTTAACCATTTCCCCATGGGGACAATAAATTAATTTAACACCACTTCTGTCCTCACCTCTACAGTGTATATGTTGCACAGCAGGACGATGAGGCCAGACAGTGCTAGAAAGAGGTAGATGAGGGCATATTTGGACAGATTTCGGTACATGGTGACCTCCTTCTGTCTCCCATGATCAGTTCCTGTCTCCCACTCTACCGTCACTGCGATGACAATGATGCCATCAGCTCATCTGCGTCCATAAACACTGTCACGAAGAAGCTTCTGTTGATGTTTGTGGAGAATCATTTGAGATGACATGAGATAATGCTGATACTCTGAATAAGGTTTGGTCCCAAATACATGCATATAAGTGGTTATGTTTCTGCTGAATATAAATAATAATATTTAAACAGGTTACATTACAAAATGTCCACTCCATCCACTTCAATAAATCTATGCATTTCAGCATATAATTCACTCTGTGTGTGTGCTGCTGTCATATCAGAATTAATGGAGACAACAGTTAGACTAAAGGATATCTGTCTGAACAAGACATTATTAGACGGGCGCTGGCAGTGTTGCAGAAAACATTTCATCTATCTAATTTGCTCGTCCGAACAAAAACCCATTCCACAGACACAAGCATTTTACTAAAAGCAATGAGCAAATCTAATGTACATACTATTAGACATGTATTTATATATGTGAAAATACTTACTTACTTAATACAATAGTCCTAACTTGTTCCCTACAATTGGGTTAATTGTACTTATTGCTATTTGCACCTCTCTCAAAACTGCATTTCATTGAGTATGTACAGGTATTGTATGCAATGACTGTAAAGTTGAAACTTATCTCTGCTTTCGGTTAAGCAGGGATTCGTGACTCGTGGATCACTGAGTCGGAAGTTTAGTAAGTGGCTGCTCTCGGTTAAGCAGAGATTCACGAGTCGCTAGTAGTTAACTAGTTACTTTTATAGTGGAGTAATTAGTTACCTATTGGGAGAAGTAACTAATAACTTGAACTAATTACTTTCTAAAAGTAACATGCCCAACACTGGTTGGCACAGCGACAAACAACAGACACAGTGGGAAATAATAATCAGTAGATGGGAGAAGATTAGTAAGAATCTATGGAATCAACTCTGCAATAAATACCTCTGTAGGTTAAGCAACGCAGCTGATGATGGCGGTTTGGTCGTGCACTGCTAGCTTACTCACAGATTAGAGTGTGGTGTTTTTTTGACCTTTGCTCTTGGGTGAGGTCTGGGTGGAACTTTGTTTTGATGGGCACGGCATGTGGCCAATAATATGTGAGGATTTAGGATCATACCATTATGTGAAATCCGAGAGGGCTATAGAGGATGTAGCCTTGACGTTGCGTGTGTCTTCACTGCAAAAGGGAACATAAGGACATTGGTTTGTTTAAGAGGTTTGGTTAAGTATGTCCTTGTGCGGAACTTATTGCAGTGTCACATTACTCTATAAACGAAAATAAATAAAGAGCCATTCAGGAGCCAAAGGAGTCGACTCTTCTTCAGGAGAAAAGAGCCGAACTTCCCATCACATGGCAGTGAAGGGGGTTTCTGTTTTATATCACCCCCTGGTGGTTAGGACCATAGACTGTTAGGACATTGATGTAAAAATAAGCCCCTGTTACAGCAGCTGTTTTGTGATGATAAAATGAAAAGGTCTGATTATATCAAGCTTTAACATATTTGGAGCTGCTTCAGTGAAGAGTTAAGGAGAATTATGTTCCGCTCCAGATACGTATAGATGTGTATTTTGACACAGGACAATCTGATGACCCATTTTTTATTTATTTTTGTTTTGTTTTTTAAGAAAGAAAGAAAATAAAAATACTTTAGCGGGGAGGTTCTAGGGGTAGTACATGAGCACTGCAACCACCTTTGGCCCCTGCTTCCGTCTCCAAAACTAATGCATTTCAAGATTTTCTTCATGAACATATGCAAAAAATATTGCATTCAAAATATACATTATAGCACAACGCTAAATAATGCAAGACATTTATTCACGAACAATACCATGGTATTAAGCAGTTAATCTATGTTTTATTAGGAACAAGTGTGAGTGACAAAAACACTGTGTTCCGTTCCTCTATTTTATTTCATTGTCTTCATTTCTATTTCTTTCTAGTGTCTGGGAGCGGTAACAGGGATGAGTTGATGTAGGGGATTTTCTTCATTGAAGATACGGTTTTAAACTCCAACAAATGATAATGTTGAATGAATAATATCATAATCAGTGGATGGCTACTACCATGAACTACTGGGCTTGCATTAACTTTGTTTGCCATCTGTCCTGCTTAATATTAGCTGACATGCCACAAAGCTACAAACAATGCTACAAAATATTTAAAGAAATGTCATCTTTTAGAATGTTTTTCTTACTTTTATTCACTATTCAATAACTATTACATTTGTTTAGCATAAGCCTGCCTCATATTTTCTGATTTTAGTTGGCCAGGAGTTCTTAGGGTTCTTTTGCAGCAGTGTCCTCCACAACAGAGCTGTTGGTCGGTTCCTTCGGTCTCTTTCTTGTCAAAAACCTGTCCGTAGCTACATACTTGCTTGAGGAGCAAAGCAGCTTGATAAATGGCGCAAACCACCAGGTCTACACAGATTATGAGGTCATGAAGATTTTGACTGGCAGGGAATCAGAAAGATGAGCATGGAAAATAACATTTATATATTATTAATAATTATGTTTTCTGATAATGATTTTAAAAAACAGCAGAAACTAAGAGCACTTTTACATTAGATGTGGGTCAGTAATCAAGAGGATTACAGGTTCAGACATGTGCAAAGTCTCAAGAGGGAGCCACACACAAATATAATTTTTTATATTAGTATTTTAATACAGGTGCTCATGCTCAATATAAATATAATGTAATGTATAGCCATTGAATATTTTCTTGAGTAGTAAATACATTACTTAAAATCTAAATGTATTTTGTGTAAAAGAAAATGCCTGTCATAGTGTCTTCAGATGTTTAGTTTTGTCTAACCAACAGACGTTTGAAGCACTTGAGTGACCTCAAGTGACTTGAAAAATGTGTGTGGATTTCAAAGTTAGCAGTTCAAGTGCTTTGAACGTCACTCACGTGCTTCAGCGGCAAACAGATCACCTGGGGGTTTGGGCTGTCATGTGAATCACTTGGTGGGATCGAGTGTGTTCAGGGATATCCCGGATATCCTATCCCTATTTAGTGGTGATCATTTGAATGTTTCCTTGCAGACCAGGTTGGTTTGTTCCTGTAGTTGGTGTTAGTTGCGTATTTTGTGGAGATTCAGAGAGAAATAGTTAGTTACATAGTTAGATAACACTAGATTGATAGATAAACATAATTACATAGATAGTCCTAAATAGCGTTATATATAGATAAGATACCTATAGATATATAGTCCGAAGTGTGTGTACAGTTTTGGTTAGGACAAATCATGTGTTTTGTGACGTATGAACCATTTCACTGCTTCATTCAGAAACCCTGTCACCGGTTTGGTTGTTTCGGCTCTTCGGGACAGATGAGTCTTCGAAGCAAATATAATATAATATATATATTAGCATGAAACAGTAAGACAAGTCTCCACCGCATTACATTTTATTGTCCACTAGATGTCCTAATAGAGCACTGTGTCACTGAAGCTCCCAGTAATGAACCTTGTTTTGAATTACGTGTCACAAGGAAGACCTAGACAATATTTGGAAGGCGGTCATTATTATAACTGCTGTTCAGTCAATCACAACACAAGCGTTCTGAATGAAAAACATAAATATAAATGAAATTCATGTACCACAGAGTACGTTAAATTAACATAAACAGTAGTAAAACATAAACATACCTCATTGGCCTTCTTAACTAAACGGAGTTAAGGAAAATTCTTCTTTCATACCGGGCTCGTTAATGATCGCCGATCTATCTCAAGCATGGTGAAGGTAAGGTACATAAAAAACAAAAAAAACACACACATCTGCCACAACTAAAACCAGAGAACATCTGTTCCGCTATGCAGACATTACACAGTTATTTATTAAACAGAAATGATTTGTGTTTTTAAACTTAAAATAATTAATAATTAATTTAAATGAACTTAAATAGTATAACTGACTGATGGCGGCTACAATAATGTTATGACTGATCAGTGTATGTCCTGGTTGTTTAATTCACTCATTGTTCCATGCACATGGTCTAACAGGAGACATGAAAATACAGAGGCCGCTTCCAGCTGAAACCATAATAATACCAGAAGAATATTTCCTGTTTATATTATGTTATTATTTCATAGGATGTGTTTTGCGGTTCCACAATGATGTTGAACGAGAGTTACTCCCATTATGACATTAAAGTTTATTGAACACAGGCTCTGATACATGATACCCAAGTTACAATCCATGTTATATGCCTGAATATTCAAACTGTTTTGGTGAAAAAACACAAGCTCATTTTAAATTTTGTTAAAAAACATGGTAAAAAAGATGACAGAACGTGACTGTCAGTCAAAATGACACGCTCCCATGCCTCACCCAAAAGGACCCCAAAGCTGCCCAGTGTGCCTAAATAAGTGTTACCCCCTGTAACCCCAAATCACTACAAAAAAAAAGACATAACAACAAGAAAACCATTCCCCTTTTGTGCCCTGAGGTCTGGGTCACAGTCCTGCCAGTCACTCACACCCTGTCTGCAGCTCCCTTTTATAGGCTGCTACCAATTACCCCTCCAGCGCTACCCCTAAACAGGTGAGCTCCCTCAACAGATCCACCATACAATATTTGGTTAAATAATATACCTAAACAAATACATATACTCTGAATGTCTGTACTGTCTTAATCCTCATAAAACCCTTACTTAGCTAACATTCACCCACCATAGCAATCCTTACAGTCACCAAACATTTGCTGCTGGGATTTGATCTGTTGTACATTTGCCAGACTTAAGTTGGACACGCTGAAAGGCTGAGAGTCTCTGTTCAGAAGAGACAACAGTTGACCACACCAAGATGGAAAACTTAGACCTTAAAAGTAAATAGAGTTTTTCAGCTCTTGAGCTTAAGTCCTTTTCATATTTTGCCTGCTATAATGACTTACAGAGGTCGTGTTGTGTGCTGTAAACACATACAAACATTTGAAACTATAAACGGAAAGTGGGAATGTACAGTATGGAATTTAACCACAGTGTTGTTGATGCTATTGCAGACAGACAGAAAGGTGTACTTGAAGTGCTGCTTCACATTAACAGTGAATTTGGCTCAGGATGAAACACATATATATTTTAACAGAGAACAGCCTGAGACAATTAAAGTAACACCGTTAAAACCAATAAAGTCCCCAGTTTCCTTAAACAACGAACCCACTATCATTGCTGCAATTTTAATTTTGGCTGTTCTTGTTCTCTGGGCAAATGTAAGACAAAAGCATGTCTATCATGTTCTTGACAATGAGTCGAGGAGGATGCACGTCATGAGGGAGGCGGTGTGCCAAACACATCTGCCAGGCGTCCACCACCAGAACGTTCAGTCCCTTGAACATGGCCCTGAGCACCATGTCAAGCTGCAGTGAGTACCAGTCGCCATGGTTGAGACTCACCTCCTGGTCCAGGGCTCGGACATTGGCTGATCGGATCACTACAAGGGTCCCTGGCGCTCGGTCCATGAGCCTCACCAGCGCCCGTCGAATGTGGCGAAGCCGCCGTATGTATACCTCCACTGGAAAGGTGGTGAAGTGGGCCCAGATGCTGAGGACCACCACGGTGTCGGGGCCCCCAGAGAGGCCGTCCAGCTCGTTGGAAATGTACCGCAACTCACTGGCCATGACGATTGTGAAGATGATGGGAGGGCCATGGCAGCGGTACCTCAAGAGAATATTATGGGTGATGTTTGCTGCCATAAATGGCCCGACTTTTTTAGGATTGTACAAATTGAACTCCTTCAATTCTGGATAACATACAAGAAATTAAGTTAATATGGAACAGAAAAGAGTCATAGGATGATGATGATGTAGGATGAGACAAAAACACTCACCTGGTACATAAGCAATGAGGTACTCAAACCACTGGCGGACAGTGGAGTCTCCGTACATGTGGATCATTTTGTTCTTCAAACACTGAGTGATGGAAGATGGCTGATTAAACTGACGCATCGTAACACCAGCTAACGGCCTCCACGCGTCTTTATAGTAATATCCAGATGGTGCTAAGTTGTTTGGTTCTGGTTTCATGGTGCTGCTTTCTTCCACTACTTCTGTATCTGATACAAGGTGAGACAAACAAGTTGACTGGAATAACTCAAAGAATGCACAATGTACAAATGTCACTCTGCAGGTATATCCTACCTTTCTGTGGCAGCACATTGATTCTGTCGGGTCCTGAAGCGTGTATGTGAACTTTGATGTTTACACCACTAAGATAAAAAACCAAAAGCAACATATTGTTCACTGTTACAGCAAAGGCTATCATTATCTACTGTCTCAATTATTTAGACTTTCCCACTAATTCACTAAAACAGAACTTTCATTGAACATTATCTGTGGATTACGTTCTGTTGAGAGAAAACAGAAGTGAAAGTATTGACTGGTGAAAATGTTTGACCATTGTGTAACTTCTTGCTTATGATATTTGAACATTTATTCATATAATAGGGAAATGGACAGAGTCACCTGACAAATAATTGACATTTAACTGACATCTGGAAAGTCCAACTGACATCTAATATATGGAATCCTTTTTTAAAAATGTACATGAGATTAGGAGTGGACATAATTGTGACAAGTGATGGATGAAATAAGATCTGTGTTTGGACACAATTATTGTCAGTAGGGAGAGCAAACCTGAGACAAGAAGACACGGATGATTCCAAAAGTACCTTATTTTTTTTGATAAAAGGCTGTGTCCAGCCCCATATGTTAAAGGGGGCACCACATTCTATAAAAACAGATGCGTGACACCATGAAATCAATTTAAACTCGCATATCACCGAGAATCAGACTCGAGTTTGGATCTTTTTAAGAATAAACTACTCGACTTTGAAGATATTCCAGATACCAATAGACTCCAAGAACCTAGATTACGTGTTAAAGTAAAGAGGTACAGGCTACAACTGCCCGGTACCTCATACTTTTCTTTGACAGTTCTTTACATAAGAAATTTGGTCTCCCTAAGACCATAGATGATATATAAAGATGGAAGACTTGACAGTTCCCTAGACATTGAAGGTGTATTAGAAATGTTGACATCTTTGATGGCAGGTGAAATTATTTGCAACAACTGTCTGTGCATCCGTGACTAGACTTGTCGATACACCTGGCCCATGATATCAAGATGAGTGAGTCCAGATTGTGAAAGCCATCTATCTTATAGCTTACATGACGCCCCATAAACTGAGACTCTAGTCCTCACTGCAGTGGCACAGGGTTAATTCCAGCTTTCAGCCTTTGTGTAAGCTCTTTCCTCATTAATTCCTGCCTCTCTCCAATGTTGACTACAACTGGTGGCAGGACATAATCACTACACCTCCACCACATGTTCATTACTGCACTGACCCTGGTTGCAAAATGTTCCCTACATTCATTCATTTTCTATCCATTTAGTCCTGTTAAGGGTCATGGGGGTCTGCTGGAACGTATCCCAGCCGTCATCGGGCGAAAGGCAGGGGTACACCCAATTTTAATAATTTTAAGAGAGTTAGAGGAACTGTTGACGGTGTCCAGCTATATACAATTCCACAACATTTAAACCACCAACCATTGACGTGAATAACGCTGATGATTTCATTACTAATGTGCTGGATGCTATATATTCAGAATAAACAAAGAATGCGCTATGGGATTAGTTAACTCTACAAACCTTTGGAAGAGCAGCGTTTCCTCGTCGGTGATGTCGTGTTTCAAGTAGCCTCCTTTGACGTGGTTGATTCTGGTGTCACAGCTCAGCATCTTGGGCTTATAGCAGTACCAGGGTTCGCCTGTATAAAGGTCTGTGTAGTTGCACAGGGGCTGCTGGTCAGGGGGCAAATGTATGTTGCACACAGTAGTTTCCGACAAGTGGCCCAAGCGGAACAGGCTCTTGAAATACACTCGATCAGGACCTTCCTCCCTCAGTCGCCGCAGCACAGCAACGGCCTCGCTGGAGTGCACCAGCGTTATCTCAACCTGTGCTGACCCCACCCAGAGGAGCGGGAACAGAGCGGAATAAGATCCATTCCCGTGGTCCACCACTGTACCTACTACACCAGCTCGAAGCTCCGGAGAGTGCAGCCTGACTAAGATAAAGTCCCCGCCGTAGCGCTTGGGACGACCATCGAAGTCATGAATTTGGATGAGGGCCTCCAGCTGGTCCCCAACGTGCCACTCTCGAACTCCCTTGTTGGGAAGGATGGTGAAGAGGCTGTGCATGGGGTCGCTAGTGTTACGGAGGGCGATAGGTGTAGGGTGAGGGGGGGGCAAAGGCCAGGCGATAGAGTCCAACAGGTAGCGCTCTTCCAGTTCATCTTCAGAAGGTTTCTGGTCCAGATGGGCACTGAAAGTGTGGTTGTGATAAAAAGTAGGGAGGTTCTCTGAGATGAAGGACAACTGGATCCTGTTCTTCAGCTGGTAGAGGGCTGAAATCGTGTTGGAGTTCCAGTTCTAAAGATAAAGAAAGACCAGTGTTTGGAATAACGCCGTTTAAAAGAACTGCTTCAGGTAACAACGTTATTTTTTCAGTTACAATCTAACTAATTACTTTTCCCGTCGTTACAACACTGTTAACCTTACTGGATTTTAAATGCGGTGCGTTACTATGCATTGATCGAAGTAGAGCAGTGATCCTCCCTATTTTTTTTTGCCACATTGGCAGAGCAAAATCAAAAGGCGAGCCACTTTTACGACACCATACTAAGTCACCTTTGCAAATGTGCATTTCTACTTATAAATTGGACATCCCACAAAAAAGAAATGAGTGTCCATGAGCAGTGATTGACACTATGTTAGATACAACCCTGGTCTTGATTGGTGCATCTGAATGTGGAGCGCTGGATGTCTTGCAAATCGCGCTACAGGCTCTAGGTGGGGCCAAATCCGATTATTATTATTTTTTTTTAAATGACATGCTTTGCAATTATACTTGAACATAGGGTCAGTTTCAGCAAAAATGACAGAAAGTTAGTTTTATAAAACTTGCCTACTGCACCTTTAAAGTCGTCATGTATACTTTAAACTCGACATTTCGAGAAAAAAGTTGAAATATCGTGGCGACTCTAATCTTCTGTGCATTCCAAAGCTGTTAGTTCGGAGTGATAAAGTGTAAAGGTACGTTTTTGACATCCTGCAACTGTATTCATCAATAGAAGCGGTGGCCTACCAATAACGTAACGCACGTATTTCCCTTAGTGATGAGGAATGAATGAGAGGGTCATAATTTCATGGGACTCCCGTGAGTCACTTTATTCCCGCGGGAGTCCCGCTGTACAAACGGGACCGGGACGGAGAATGGAGCCGGAGATTAAATTAAGAAACGACGCTGCGATGCGGTGAGGGCGTGACAATTTTCTTATGTACCTAAGGGGGTCCCAGCAGAAAAAGTCTGGGAACCACTGAGCTAAACAGAGATTCGATGAAGCAGCAGAGATAGCGAGTCAGGAGCAATATTAAAATTTGCCGTTTTCAAGGTGGAGATATAAGCACTAGGCCTACTTCAAATTCATTGTGGTCAAAGGCATGTAAATGTCTCATTTTGCTTTGATATTAATGTTATATTCCGTTCTTTTTGTGTATTTTTCACATAATCAATACACATGGTTTATGCTTTCATGGCTTGTACCTAGGAGCCAGACAAATGGCTGAAAAGAGAGAACAACGTGACCTCTAGTGGATAAGAAGCATAAAACAGATCTACAATCTGTATTATTTGCTCATTTGGCACTCCCAGTGCTTGCTGCTTTGTCTGTGCTGTCAGTCCATCTACAGATGCTTATTTAAACACATAGAAAGAACAGGGTGTTCTGATTTCTTATTATCCACTACAGCACACAATGAAAAGAAAAAGCAGTTGATTCTCTATAATATAAACTTTTAACTTGTGTACAATACATTTGGACTACAACTCCACTGATAATGTGCAGCATTGGTCCAGAGATACTGTACATAACAGTACAGTTTAACCATTTTCCCCTGGAGACAATAAATTCATTTAACCCCACTTCTCACCTCCACAGTCTGGATGTTGCTCAGCAGGAAGATGAGGACAGACAATGCTAGGCAGAGGAAGATGATGGCATATTTGGACAGATTTCGGTACATGGTGACCTCCTTCTGTCTCCCTTGATCAGGTCCTGTCTCACACTCTGCCGTCACTGCGATAACGATGATGGCCTCATCTCATCTGTGTCCATAAAAACTGTCATCAAGAAGCTTCTGTTGATGTTTGTGGAGAATCATTTGAGATGACACGAGATAATGCTGATACTCTGAATAAGGTTTGGTCCCAAATACACGCATATAGGTAGTATTATATAAATAATAATATTTAAACAAGTTGCATCACAAAGGGCGGTGTGTTGAACAAACCTAAATCACTACAACAAAGCAATGGTTTGTCTATGTGGTGAAGCTAAAGAGTCTGGGAATAATTGGCCACAAAGAGATAAAGAGTCTGGGACTCATAGGACAAAGCGCACTTAAACGAAAAAATAAATAAAAGAGTGAATGTGTAATGTGTGAAAGGAGTGACCAGTTATATGAACTGACAGAGTTAACATAAACAAATTGCTGTTGAAGTAGGTCACTGAAACACCTCATTAAGAGTAGGAGTGACAGAATAATTTACAGAAGAAAAAGCTGAAAAAAGAAATGAAAATAAATGGGGACCTGTCTTACAAAACGAGAACCCTTAACCAGGAATAAAAAAAATATATGTATTCTCAAGATCCACAATCAGTAGAGAAGCTTGGCAGGTGGAAGAAGAAATATCAGTTCAATGCCTAGTTAAGTCCCCAGCAGTGTAAAGAATTAAAGGAGAAGATCATAAAAGATAGTGATAAAGACACAAATAGCAGAATACAGCCAACTGCTATTGACCATTGACCCTAACCCTATACCCATCAATTAAAATATGGACTTCTCCAGGGAGCAACACCAAAAACACCTTGTGGCACTGCCTACCTCCCCCATAGGCACAGTGTTAGACTATATGAAACATGCAGAGAATGATGGAACAAGAGGTGCAGCCGCAGCCAAACTGATCCGTGAAAGGGCCATGTGGCTGCAGGTTTTCATTCCAACCATGCAGCAACCGTGCAGTGGGTGTGGCTGGCAAGTTTTTGTTCCAATCAAGCAAGAGGATGCCTGAAATGACTACGTGAAGGCAGTTCAGTTGATTGATTGAGCCAACTCAGGTGTGCTGCTGCATAGTTGGAATGAAAACCTGCAGCCACACGGCCCTTTCAGGGATCAGTTTGACACCTGTGGCGTAGGGGACATATCATAAGGGAGCCACAGCAGAACTTACACTCTTCACTTGGTAAACAGTGGACCCTCACCAGTGACTGTAGAGCTCTTGAAAAAAGCAACTGACCTGACCAAACGGGGCACAGATCTCCAGCAACCACTTTAACTACACCCCAGGACCAGACCTGTCATATGAATAGCAATGTCACAAACCGACCAATTCGAAACTGGTTCAACACAAGCTACTGACTGGGAGAAGGTGATGGAAAATTGTCAGCACAGCTCAACAACAAGTTACTCATACAGACAACGACTGAACTGAATAACGCACGGTACGCCAGCGGTGCACATCTTAGACTCTGATGAACAGAAATGACTGACTGACAGACGAGTTAGCAGACATACCAGAGACGTTGTAGTCAAAAGGTCTACATGATGTAGGGTTAATGAAAGTAGCATTACCAGTACAAATAGTGAAAAAATCAGATTACAGACCTCACCAATGCCAATATCCATTAAAACCTGAGGCAGAAGATGGAATAAAGCCAATCTTAGATGCACTACTTCAAGCAAAAGTGATAGTTCCGTGTGAAGCCTCAGCCTGAACTGTTTCCTGTTTAAAAGGTTCCACCCTCAAAAGGATAGTAAATGATACAAGGTGTGGCGCCCTGTTTTTCATGCCCATATACAAAATACATATGAACAGACACACTGGCACTTCCACAATACATGTCAATGCCAGGGCACAAAGTGAGTAAGGCTAAGCTACAGCTGTGGTCACCAATGGTAAAATATTTGGGATATCATTTATCTCAGGAGGGACGGCACCTAGATGAGGGAAGAAAGAGCAAAAATATGGAAAAAAGCTATGGCGAAGATGGATGTGTGAGGAAGCTGCTGGTGCTTATCAGTGAACCAAGCCTCTCACCAAACCAGTCTATCTAGTTTGACCGATTCACACACACGGTTACGCTGCTTGAAGCTGAGTAAGGCAGCCTTGTTGTCTCACTGCCTTACACCAGGTATCATGAACATTATCTGAACTATTATTTAATCCTTATCTTAAGTTCATTAGAGAAATCACCAGTGATTTGGTCGGAGTGTAGCTGCCATCAGTCAGTAAATACTATTGAGTACATTTAAATTAATCATTATTTTAAGTTAAAAACACAAATAATTTCTGTTTAATAAAGGACTGTGTAATGTCTACATAGCGGAACCAATGTTCTCCGGTTTTAGTTGTGGCAGGCTGTGTTTTTTTATGTACCTTACCTTCACTATGCTTGAGATGGATCGGCGATCATTAACAAGCCCGGTATGAATGAAGAATTTTCCAATGAGGTATGTTTATGTTTTACTATTGTTTATGTTATGTTTTGTAACTCGCTCTGTGGTGAATTTAATTTATATTTATGTTTTTCATTTATTTCTTACGATACGCTTGTGTCGTGATTGACTGAACTATTATTATACTCGTGAATCTTCGTCCAACAACTGTTGACGCCTGAACAAACATGACTCCATTTACAGGAAGCTGTGGAAAATAATATCAGCTCATCCAAAGCTTGTTTTTTTAGATGCAAATCTGGAAATTTGCACGGAAATAATGAAGCAGGGCATCACATAATATGTCACTTTTCGATCCTGAGGCTGATCCTGAAGAACCGACTGATCACTCTGTCCCTTCGCAGGTACGGGATGAACTGCTTGATACAGTTTGAAGATTTCGCCAACAGCATATTGTACCTTTCATGACGACATCCAAGGTACTTTAGTTAATATTACTCCTGGTTTATATCAGGCAACAGAGCTTAATTGCTTTTATACACCGATCTGATCACCCACAAAACCAAAACTATATTGACAATACAGTGTTCTGCTGGGAAAACTTTGGACCTGGCATTCATGTGGATGTTACTTGTACCACCTACCAGACCAGACACCAAATAGGCCCATTTGTTCTCTGCGTCATACAGAAATTAAATCTTTATAATAAGGATGCACAACCTTTCTGACCACATGAAACACCTAGAATTCAAACTTAGTATAAAAAGTATTTTTTTTTCTGTAATATATTTTGCACACTTGGACACACAAATGAACTTCCAGGCGTGCATGAGTATAAAAAACTTTACTTCTGCTTCTGGAAATAAAGAAACACAAGCACATGCCGCTAACTCCTAGGCCCAGCCGTGCCCATGATGTCTGCATGTTGTAAGCGCTCCTCCGCTTCCCTCAGATTTCCGCTGGCCTTCCACTTCCGCCCTGTCTTCACCATGATGTTCACCTGTTGTACAGCCTGATCATCACTGTCACGCATCATGGCCAACCGTAAGTTTGGCTGTCTTAAATTCCTCTACTACTGATGTAACTGGCAATTGCAGTTTGCTCCCGGAGCTGTGTAGCCCTATTGAGCAGAAGCTTTTGGGGACAGACAGCCACCTTCTGAGGAAGTTGTTGATTGTCCTTTCCAAAGCCTCCACTGTTGTCAAGGGGACCTCATACACAAGTAGTGGGCACAGGAGCCTTGGAAGGATGCCGTGTTGGTAGCCCCATACCTTATACATTCCGGGCAATATCCATCTACCCTCCGGGACCGACCTCGCTGTGATTGTCAAATCGTCCATAAAGGCCCTGACTGGGACCTGTTGGATGCCACTTGACAACACAGCTGCCCGTCTGGGCTTCTCCACTGACTTGACAAGGAGGTTTATCGCCTGCCCGAACAAAATCACGGAGATTGTACATCCAGTCACAATTCCAACCTCCAATCTCTGCCAGTTGGTAGTGAAGTAACCAGAGGTGAAGCGCATCTTGAAGTGTCTGAAGTAGTTTTGGAGGAGCAGCTGTACCCTTGGGGGGACGTGGTAGGCTTTGAGCGTGTGTTCGACTAATTTGTGCAGCACTGTACCATAGGCATTCGTTAAGTTAAGCCACAGGACTGCTATAACTCCCTGGTTCCTCTTAGCGTCCTCGATGATCTTGGAGCTGACGGTGTTGTGTTCGATGCAACCAGGAACTCCTGGTACTCCACCTTTATGTACTAAGGTGTCAATATATTTGTTGTTGATCAAGAACTGGGTCAGCCTCTTCGCCAACACCTTCCCCTCAACATTCAACAGCGAGCAGAATGAAAACTATTTTAAGGCGTAAACAATCCTGATCAGGGGTGAAGCTGCACATTTCAACAGGATTTTTATCTGAGTGCATGACTGAGACTGAGAGCATATGGGGTTGCATTATGAGGAACTTAGGATCCAGTTTGTTTGGAATTAGAACAAAACTATGGCTAAAATACTAAATAATTTGGTTTCTGTTGCATTGATATTAATGTAATATTCACTCATTTTTTTTGTGTATTTTTAGTTTAGTTTAGTTAGACTGGAAATGACTCTTACTCAGCCGAAGGATCCAGTGGTTAGGAGTGTAGCGCCTACTATTAAGACAGGGAGGAAGTGGAAGGCAAAAGAGGCAGTGGAGCAAGCACAGGCAGCTCTTAAGCATAGGGATATCATAGGCCGTGTACAGCAAGGGCGTGGAGGCCTAGGACTGTGTGCAGGGAAACCTCTGTGGAGCAAGGCATCAGTAGTAGAAAGGAGAAAGATGATAGTGGAAGAGGTACAGAGACAAGAGGAAGCAGTTAGATGCTCGAAGGCAGTGTCGCAGGCTAAGCAGGGTCAATGGGTGAACTGGGAGAGTGTGGAGAAAAGGAAGGTGAAGTGAAGAGAGCTTTGGAGTATGGAGGCTAGCAGGATTAGATTAATGTTAGGGGCTACTTATGATGTGCTGCCAACTCCCCAGAACCTAAACCAGTGGGTTAGGCATATACCTGGCATCACAACCGGGTACTGAAATGTTTAGCAGCTGCAATAGAGGAAAAACAGGTGAATGTAAATTCCGTGGCTGTTAACAGAGAGAACAGATGTATTAAATTTGTGCGGGAGGGAGAAAAGGTTAGAGTAGCAGGCTTCAGGCATAACACGGGACAGCTAAGAGTAGGAGGAGCCTGGGAGATGAGGGCGGACTTAAATGGCCAACTGGTTATCCCAGGTGAGATAGCAAGCACTCGACTACAGCCAGAGCTGCTGTTGTGGTCTGAGCCAGAGAAAGTAGTCTATTTCATAGAGCTGACTGTCCCGTGGGAGGATAGAGTTGAGGAGGCTAACGAGCGAAAAAGAGCTAAGTATTCAGAGTTAGCAACAGATGCAGAGCAGAATGGACGGAAGGCTTATGTCCGGCCGGTAGAAGTGGGCTGCCGTGGATTTGTGGCAAAGTCGGTGATTGCTCTGCTGAGTGAGCTGGGCATACGAGGAAGAAGCCAGAGGAATGCGGTTAGCAATATGTCCCGGGCAGAAGAGAGAGCCAGTGACTGGTTATGGGTGTGCAGGAAGCATGCTAGCTGGGGAACTAGCTATGGTAAGGATGGCCGCATGTAGGCCGCATGTAGGCCCCAGTTGATTTGTTTGTTGCGCAATTTGTTTGTTTGTTACGTGTTTCGGCTTGCAGCAACAGAACGAAGCATGGTAGATTTGTTTGTTTGTTACGTATTTGTTTGTTTGTTACGTGCTTCAGCTTGCATCAACGGAGCGAAGCATGGTAGATTTGTTTGTTTGTTACGGATTTGTTTGTTTGTTACGTGCTTCAGCTTGCATCAACGGAGCGAAGCATGGTAGATTTGTTTGTTTGGCTCGTGGTTATTAGTTTCCATACTAGTTGTTGATAGACATCGAATGGTGAGGAAGACAGGGTTGTGCAGTGGCGGTGTGGAGGTTGGTGATTCCAGGACGCTGGAAATCACTGTTAAGCCTTCTTGAGGTGTCGTGAGCCTAACTTAACAAAACATCGGTGAAGGGAGGTGCCCACTTGAAAACCCCAATGATATGCTGCATACTGCTGCTGTTCAGATCAGGTTCCTGTTGTTTTCATGTTGCTTGGTAGCCATGGTCTGCTGCTGAGCGGGACATTCAAGCCAGCAGCTTCTAGTTAGTCTAGGTAGAATATAGGTTATTGGTCATATTACGTGACTGTAGGCTTGGTACTGCCTCTTAGTCGAACAGGGCCTCTAAATGTGTTTTGCCTGGGATCTTGGCACAAGGGATTGTAACATCTTGTCCTGTGTATTACTAAATGCTATGATGCAACTGTGTTTGTCTTAGTAACTCTTGAGTGAGGCAATCTTGTCAAAAATTGCAGATTTCCTATCATTGTTTCAGCACTTTCAGCAGTTTTCCTACATTTATGTGGGATATGTTTTTCACACAATCAGTACATAATACAGGGCCCATGATTGGGAGCCAGACAGATGGCTGAAAGGAGAGAACAATGAGACCTCTAGTGGATAAGAAGCATAAAACATCTACAATGTGTATTATTGTCTCATTTGGCACTCCCAGTGCTTGCTGCTTTGTGTGTGCTGTCAGTCCATCTACAGATAGACATACACAGTTTAACCATTTCCCACCGGGGACAACAAATTAATCTAACCCCACTTCTCTCCTCACCTCCACAGTATGGATTTTGCTCAGCAGGAAGATGAGGACAGACAGTGCTAGGCAGAGGAAGATGAGGGCATATTTGGACAGATTGGTACTTGGTGACCATGGTCCTGTCTCACACTCTGCCGTCACTGTGATGACGATGATGCCATCATCTCATCTGCATCCATAAGCACTATCATCAAGAAGCTTCTGTTGATGTTTGTGGAGAATCATTTGAGATGACATGAGATAATGTTGATACTCTGAATAGTTTGGTCCCAAATACATGCATATAGGTGGTTATGTCTCTGCTGAATATAAATAATAATATTTAAACAGGTTACATTACAACATGTGTGACATGTGGGCGGCACAGTGGGGAGGTGGTTAGCACTGATGCCTCACAGTGAGAAGGTCCCGAGTTCCATGGGCTGATTGGGCCTTTCTGTGTGGAGTTTGCATGTTCTCCCTGTGTCTGCGTGGGTTCTCTCCAGGTTCTCTGGCTTCCTCCCAACATGCTCACTAGGTCAATTGATGATTCTAAATTGGACGTAAGTGTGTGTGAGTGTGAATGGTTGTTTGTTTCTCTGTATTAGCCCTGCGATGGACTGGCGACCTGTCTAGGGTGTACCCCCGCCTCTTTCCCAATGACAGCTAGGATTTGCTCCAGCAGACCCCTGCGACCCTTAACAGGAATAAGTGGGTACAGAAGATGAATGAATGTGTGACACTTGAGACTGAAATCATCTGGCGATGTGCAGAACAAACCTAAGTCACTGCGATGAAGAAATAGTTTGTCTATATGGTGAAGCTGAAGTGAGTTTTACATTTTATTGCTCATTATTTCTTCATTTAGTTTAGTTATCTGTGTTGACCTCCTCTGGGTACAAGGTATAAAAATAGATTGGGGAAGAAGGTCTTTTTGTACCTGATTTGATTTGTTTTATGATTCTAATGTTTTTAGCTTTTATTTTTCTTGTACGTTATAATCTGGACATGTTCTACACACACATACAGTAAATATGAAGTAGGACAAGTTAAACCAAAGTGTGTCCAGTCTGCAAAGTCTTCTATTCATAAATATTTGAGACAGAAATACACAATTTCTACATGACAACAGTATAGAACTGGCAGCATTTTAAGCGTTTTGGGAAAATGATCAAAGCCAGTGGTCCACTTTCAACCAGGTTAAAACAACCTTCCTGAGCACATGAAGTTGTCTGCGTTGTTAGAGAGGAGAACAGCGGCAATGCAGAAAACAAATCTCTTCTCAAGCAAACTCCATCCACTCAAGTAAATCCCCTAATTCGATCTGCATCTGTGCTGCTGTCATAGAGACAGCAAATAGACAGAAGGATACCTGTCTGAATAAGACATTATCGACATAAGACGCTGGCAGTGTTGCAGAAAACATTTAATGTTTTCTTTCTGATCTGCTCGTCCTACCACAAACCCATTTGACAGACACTCTATGAGTATTTTACTAAAAGCAATGAGATATCTAATGCATTCTAATACAACAGATTTGCTATCTAAACTAATACAGCTTGAAGTTACATGGTATTTTAGCAAAATAATAATAATAATCATCATCATCATAATCAATCATAATATCGCTTCATCAATTTGTGCTTAACAGGATTAATGTATCAGAACGTTTGATCGATCTATCAGCTAACTGTTACAGTTTAAATTATGGCTTTGTATATTCTCTCTCTCTTTCTCTCTCTTTCTCCACACACACACACACACACACACACGCACACATATACACACGTCTGTGGTTCCTTCTCCTTTGAATCTAATCTATGATTTAATAACACAAAATTAAAGCCACTAGCTGTCAACTTCCTCCCATGTTCATCTCCATCTTGAAACATCTCTAATGGCTACACTTATTTTCTAACTCTCAGCTGCTTCTGTCACATGGACACCTTCATTGGCAGCGCAACAAACAACAAAGACATGGAAATAATAATCATTAGATGGGAGAAGATTACTAAGCATTTATAGAATCAACTCTGCAATACTAAATAAAAACACTGTATTTGCTTGTGCGGATCTGATTGCAGTGTTTTGTTTATTTCAAACACTGAATGCAATATGTCATTATATCTAGTTGCAATGTTGGACTAAAGTATTACCCTATAAACAATAAATAGTCTTCCACTAATAGGAGGAACTCAGTGGCAGTAAAGGGGTTTCAGCTTTATGTCGCCCTCTGGTGGTTAGGACCATAGACTGTTAGGACAGGTGAGTCTAGCTGTCAATTTTGGCACAGGACTTTCTGATGATCCTGTTTTTGTTTGTTTGTTTTGTTTTGTTTTAAAAAAGAGAAGGAAAAGAAAAATACTTAAAATAGATATACTATATATTATAGTCCATATGACTAATTGGCCATTCTACATAAATGGTATTTTATTTTAGGTACTTTATATTTTGACATTAATACTTTTGTACTTACTTGCTTTACGTCGTCTTAAAAACATGCAGTCGAAATGTATTTATTTTTCTTGTTAGATATAATTCATTAAAAGGTTTTGCTCTTGTTTTGTGACAGAACTGGGAGGAGAGACTAAAAAAATTCACTATGCCACCTCATCTTGCACAAGAGTCAAATGACAGAATCCATTTGTATATAATCATCACAGGAAATGACCAGTACATGACTGTGAAGTCAATAGCTATGCTTGCTCAACAGAAATATAATTTAAAACATATTTTAATTACACATATATCAAGTTGTGATCCGCAGCCTGGACGCTGCTATGACTGGGCTTCTCAGTTACATAACAAGTGATTGATGCAACCACTGGATCAGCCAGAGCAAAGCAGGGTGTAGTCCGAAATGTACACTCCACCCAACCGCAGTGACAGCTCTGGGACCCACCATCCTACGCTGGGCTTTCAGTCCATCCTCCAAAAAAGTACTGAACTCTGTACTGAGAATGAGGTTCGACCATGTGAGGTAATAAAGGAGGCCCCAAATGGTTTAATCTGCCCATAGACAGCAGTCAGCGACAAGTACGTCAGTGAGCACAGATTATATGACCTGGAGGCTAACTGTCCTCATGCTGTCCAAAAAACACAAATCGGGGTACCAGAAAAAGAAAGAAATAAAGGGAAGAAACTTTTAACTGCTTTCTTTCTGAAAAGTGAACTGAGTTTACTTGTTGTGTAACTGCATCTTGTCTTGTCATAGTCCAGACACCATGCACTTTGTCAGTTGCTGATGCTAAAATTTGCCAACCAGGTTGCTGTCAGGTAGAAGTAAAGACGATTATGGGTCAGCTAACGTTAGTTGTCAACATTAACCATGTTCAGAAATAAACAGTGGCGCTGTGTACAGTTGTTGGCTCCTGTTCAAAAATGTTCATCAAAATGTGTCAAGGATCAAAACGTTTGTACACAAACCAGACGTAGCCTAATGTTTATAGGCGTTTGGATATAAGGCCTCATCCACACGTACCAAAACGATCTTCTGCCCCCTGCGTTTTCCATGGCATTGTTTCAAGAATATCTGCGTCCACATGGATCCGTCTCAACACGACTCAAAACGCTACTTCATATTCCAGGCCTATGGGTGGCGCTGTTTCAGTTTCAGAAAATCACCAAAAACAGAGAGGAAGAGGCGGAGCAGGCACATAAAGCTTGAGCGCTGTTTACAAATTGCATGATATTGATATATGATATTTTGCCCTCGTAACCCCAATAGGCTCAGTATCTTCTCCAGCAGGAACACGAGCATGTAGTCCGCAAGTGTTGATGTTGTTGAAACGTCTCGTGGGAGGTCGAATCCACACGAACACTCCAGGGCAGCGTTTGTGAATTTTTTCACCCTGGGACCAGGTTTCAGAAAAGAGTGTTCGTCCAAAACAAAACATGGGCGTTTAGACCAAAAAGCGTCTTTGTGTGGATGGCCCCTATGTAGGCTAAATGCATCAATTCAGGTGGTGAATGAAAGAACCAGTCATCAACATAATCTGATTTGATTTTAGTCTAAAATTCTATTTATGCTTGTTTATTTATAAATAAATGCCCCTAAATTGTTTTTTTGTTGTTGTTTTTTTGTGCACCTTGTGCACTGGCATAGATAGGGGCCCACTGACATTAAGAGTGTACAGGGCCCAGAATGTGGTGCTGCACCCCTGGGGGGTCAGCAGCCCACGGCTCCGGAGCCTCGTGTGGCCCTGTCATCCCTCTGCTGCGGCTCCCTGTGGCGTTTGAAAATAAATAATGAGTATTTAATTAAAATTATTTTTTAGTTTGTTAGTTTTTAAAATGTAATTATGCATTTAAAGATTGTGGTGATCTTGTAAAATCAAAATTAACTTTTTGTTCACCCACTTGAACTTAAAGACAACATGGGATGCTATCCCTGACTTTAATGTCAACATGTAAAAGTGGGCTCTTGGAGTCCTGTCGATTGGATCAACAAACGTGTTCATGGTCAGTAGTGTTATCGTTAACTGCATCGCATGTCTTTTAAGGGGAGGCCAAACTTCAAATCAATAAAAAGGGCTGTCGCAATGGCAAAATCAACACCTATCTTGGCGACAGTGGTTGTGAGTGGCAGTTTAATCCCCTGTATGCTACCCACATGGCTGGATCATGGGAATGCATGATCGGTGTCAGTCGGCAGATCCTAGGTGCAATGCCGTTGCAGCAAGAAAAGTCCAAACTCACACATGAGATGCTAGTAACAGTCATGGCAGAAGTCTCTGCAGTAGTTAATGCAAGGCCACTCACAGTGGTTTCCACTGACTCAGAGCATTATAACAATGTCTTCTGGGGGATGATGGAAGAGGGAAGTCCTGAGTGGATTACAACCTCGTCATAAGTGGAGGACGCCCAAACCCAATCTACAAATCGGAGACGTAGTCTTCCTTAAAGATGGACCAGAGAACAGGAATGACTGGCCTCTAGGGGTTGTTGCACAGCCTTTTTTCATGATGGCAGAGTAAGGAAGATCCAAGCCAAGATAGTCTGCAACGGTGACCAGAGGCTGTACCTGTTGCTAATGTTAAGACCTGAGACCATTTATGTTACACATGGCAATACTTTCCAATGTGGTATTTATGTTTTTACACTGAAACTGAATGCTCTTTATTCTGTTGCTGTTGTTAGTTTTACCAATAAAAAATAGTACACGAATAAAGCTCAGATGAATGTTACGAGTCTCAAGAGTGATTACTGAAGCCTCTTGTGTTTAGTTCGCTGCATAAGCTAAAGCATTCCATTTAGCTGAGGGCAGAAGATCTTTATTGATCAGCGAGCCTTGAATGTAACTAAATGTATTGAACGCCACTCACAGACCTGTGCGAAAATCAAACTGCTGTTGCCAGGCTGTCTTTTAAGTACACAAGCTTGAGTGCTGCAGATAATGTTTCCATGTATCAGTGAGCAACATAAACACAGACATACGCTTGCAGTGTTGTGATGTCCAAACACCCTACGTAAAAGCAGGAAGTAATCACCAACAAAAACAGACCTGGAAAGTATGCCATTGTTTTGCTGTAACATTGATTAGGGCAAACATGGGAGCTGCATGGAGCCTGATGTTAGTGGCTGTCTAGTGTCCAGATGAGATAGGTCAAACGACAGAGAGAACATCAACATAAAAGACATAAAAGTTTATGTCGTGATACGGACTACCGTATACAAGAAACTATTATACATAAATAAATACAGCAATAAGGATAAGTAGTCTAAGACTGTAAGACCACTCTTCATGTTGTCTGTCATGTCCCACATTAAAACACACATGCTTACATCAATTGTCAGTGAGGACAGGATGGCATTAGCCAAATACTGTTACTGGGTCTTTAAAAAGGTTTGAATCTGTAAATTATTTCTGGTTGATGTCATGCAGGCTCTGTATTTCATCAACCCCACCCCCACACACATGAGGCACGTATAAGCTTATACTCATTTGACACGGTTCATTGGAAACCATCACAGGTCTAAGATAGACCTGTACTCCCAAAGCATAATTGAACAAAAGGGCTTTAATCTTTCCCCAAGCTGACATCACCTTTTCTTTCTTTCCTTGCAACAACATTCCTCTGCTAAAACCAACAGTCAAGCACTTCCGTTACAGTAATACGCAACTGTTCAAGGAAATAAAGGAAAGTAAGCCAAGCATAGCGATACAGATTTGAAGTAGGTTTTCTCACAACAGTGAAAAGGTTCAAGGTTCTCTATTTGGCCATTTATCTATAAACCAACAGTCCAGGCACATTGGAAATCTTGTGCAGGGCTCCCACAGTAAACAGTTTAATTAGAAAGAAGTATAAAATATAGACATCACTATACAACAAAATATAAATACAAAATATAGAAAGAATATAGTACAACTGTAGTATTACAATATAAGAAGTATGAGGGTGTTATGCAGGCGGCAATGATATGTACACATTTTTAGCTTCGGGTACTAAACACAGGCGAGGGCAATGTTGGTGACAGAGTACTACATAATAATAAATAGATAATCTGTGTTAGAGCCATTTAGCGAAAGGCCATTTCGACTTGTTTTTTGTTTGATTTATGTGCAATGTGCCTTTAATGACGCGTTATCAGCCCCGGCCTGTAGTTGGTCAGATTTTCTCATGCGTTGTGTGTTTGATAATTTATTCAGTAGAAGCAGAAATCTGGGAGAGCACATTAGTTTTTGACAGTGTTTTTCCATGTTTTTGTAATTGTTTTAAAGAGTTCAGTAAATAGTTAATCGGAAAACATGGGACTTAAGATTTTTCATTTTTGAAGCACGCATCAGCTATATGCTCGGACTTTCGCTTGAGTGCACATTTATTTTGATAAAAGACAGAGCCACTCTTACAAACTGGTTAGACTAATCAGGAGAGAGAGTGAGAGCAGGAGAGAGAGTATTGGGAATATTGCACTGATGGACTATTGCACATTTATCGGAGATCTACTGAACAAATTGCACATTGTACATTGGTTATTTTTGCACAAGTTCAGTAGTTATTGTTTTGCCATCAGTCTGACTGTGGCAGGGAAGCTGTTGAAAAGGCGAGTGCTATGTGCGTCTCAGGCTGTATGTGCAGTGTTTGTGTCTGAGCAGAGAGTGAGCTGGGTGGAGTGAGTCTCTGATGATTCCCTCTGCTCATTTCCTGCAGCGCTGCACGTATACAGTTCTGTCCCTATAATTGTCTCCGCTGTCCTCCCTGCCTGTGTGGTGTTGCCGTAGCAGACAGTGAGGCCTACAGTGAGGATGCTCCCTATCAGCCCTATGTAGGCCTGGTTGAGGGGGCGATGGGTCAGACCAGTTTTCCTGAGCAGCCCGATGAAATCGAGCCTTTGCTGGGCTTTTTTCACTCTGTTGTGGTGACCTGCAGTCCCAGGAATCTGTAGTTGTCTGCCCTCTCCACCTCAGTCCCTCTGATGGAAAAAGGCTGAAGAGGGGGAAGATTCTTCCTGAAGTCCAGAATAATGTCTTTATAGTCTTGTCTGTGTTGAGGATGAGGTCGTTATCCTCTCCGTAGACAAGGATGTTATGGACCAGGGCCCTGTACCATGACTTGTTTCCCCCATTGATGAGCCCCAGGATGGTGGTGTCATCAGCATATTTGATGATGATGGTGCTGTCCAGATTTTAATTTTGTCTGTTCTTGTTCTCTGGGCACATGTAAGACAAAAGCATGTCTATCATGTTCTTGACAATGACTGGTGGAGGATGCAAGTCATGAGGGAGGCGGTGTGCCAAACACATCTGCCAGGCGTCCACCACCAGAACGTTCAGTCCCTTGAACATGGCCCTGAGCACCATGTCAATCTGCAGCGAGTACCAGTCGTTGTTGTAGACACTCAACCACTGGCTTACGCCTTGGACATTGGCTGATCGGATCACTACGAGGGTCCCCGGCGCTCGGTCCATGAGCCTCACCAGCGCCCGTCGAATGTGCCGAAGCCGCTGTATGTATGTCTCCATTGGAAAGGTACTGAAGTGGGCCCAGATGCTGAGGACCACCACGGTGTTGGGGCCCCCGGAGAGGCCGTCCAGCTCGTTTGAAATGTACCGCAACTCACTAGTCACAACAGGTAAGATGCGGATGGGAGGGCCATGGCAGCGGTACTTCAAGAGAATATTATGGGTGACGTTTATCGCCATGTATGGTCCGACTCTTTTAGGACTGTGCAAGTTGAACTCCTTTAATTCTGGATAAGATACAAGAAATTAAAGTTAAAATGGAACAGAAAAGATTCATTCAGGATGAGACAAAAACACTCACCTGGTACATGAGCAATGAGGTACTCAAACCACTGGCGGACAGTGGAGTCTCCGTACATGTGGATCACTTTGTCCTTCAAACACTGAGTGATGGAAGATGGCTGATTAAACTGACGCATCGTAACACCAGCTAACGGCCTCCACGCGTCTTTATAGTAATATCCAGATGGTGCGAAGTTGTTTAGTTCTGGTTTCATGGTGCTGCTTTCTTCCACTACTTCTGTATCTGATACAAGGTGAGACAAACAAGTTGACTGGAATAACTCAAAGAATGCACAAACTACAAATGTCACTCTGCAGGTATATCCTACCTTTCTGTGGCAGCACATTGATTCTGTCAGGTCCTGAAGCGTGTAAGTGAACTTTGATGTTTACACGACTAAGATGAAAAACAAAAAGCAACATATTGTTCACTGTTACAGCAAATTCTATCATTATCTACTGTCTCAATTATTTAGACTGCCCCACTGAATAAGTCACTGAAACAGAACTTTCTGTGGACTACGTTCTGTTGACAGAACTCATAACATCTAATTGACAGCTAATTGACATTTAATTGACATCTGGAACGTCCAACTGACAGCCATTGCAGGGGGATCGCAGGACGTGGCTGCAATTAGAGGGTGACAGTTTTTTGGGTTTCCCGCCCCACTGTGCAAAGACACGTTCAAATAACGTCTTTTCAACGTCGTTTTTGCACGTCGAAATTTGGTCCTCTGAACTTTGACGACAGGTGATGTCTTTTCCCGATGTCGACTGAACGTCTGTTACTGACGTACACAGTACCTCGTATAGGAGCCAGTTGTAGTCCAAATGTGGTTGTCTGGAGGTCGTTTCTACGTTACATTTAAACTCACTTTAGACTACAGTCAAGTCTACAATAAATCACAATCCAATCCTGACAGTTTTTCCCCCAATCTTTATTGAAAACGTCAGTCTTAGACAGCATAAAATGCAGTACAATTTGTGAAAAATTGGTAAAATACAATAAATAAAATGACCTTCAGTCTGAATAAAATGTAACAATACAAATATAATACAAATAGAACAATAACATATAATAAATATAGCTGCAAGCAGCAATGAGGTGTCCAAACAGGTCGTTTGGCATAGAGCTGCAATAGTATTGTGTCAAGATGAAGGCTATAGACACTGTACATGATGTGATAAGATGAAGACTGTAAGCACGGACAAAAAGTGTGGCGTGAATTTTTGAAAGATTTTGGTGGAAATACGAGTGACTTCTTGTTTCAACACCTCACCATCGAATCCACTGGCAATTTCTGTCAATAAGACAACCCAGTGTCTGCAGACATCAGAGTTCAGGTTTAAAAGTCAAACACATCAAGTGATATGAGCCACTTGTCACTTGAGACTTTTGCTAATTACAGCGCCCCCTAGTGACCGAATGACACCACATTTGGCATGTCCCCTTGGGACAGGGTCTGGAAACATACTTCCAAATTTAATTTTGATACGTCACACCGTTCCCGAACTTGTATCCTGTTTGCCGCCTTCGCTGCGAATTTTGATTAGATATAGCAGCCAAACGGTTTTGAAGCTGAAGACGCCTGACAGTAACTTTTGTGCGCATTGGTCAGAAGACGGTCTGTGCTGATTGTGACCTCTGAAAATTTTGTTTCGCTTTCAACAAAATCCAATATGGCGGACAATCCAATAGGGCAAAATTAACATCATAGGTATCGCTGATCTCGGCATTATCCAAGGAGTCCAATAGTACCATGTTTTTGAATATCAGGCATACGGGTCAAAAGTAATAAGCAAAAACACAATTTTGCTAATCACATCGCCCCCTAGTGGCCGAGTGGCCATATTTGGTTTCATTGCATCAAAGCGTTGTCGAGATATGAGCTCAAATAGAAAACGCCGCCAATTTTGATTGGCTGTAGCGGCCAAATGGTTTCGAAGGTGAAGACGCCTGATAGTAACTTTTGTGCGTATTGGTCAGAGGACGGGCTGTGCCAATTTTCGTGAGAATCAGACACAATTTGTGACAGCTGAAACTTTTTGTACGTTTTTGACAAAATCGTTAATTGCGAAAAATCTATCACGATGCATTATGACGTCATAGGGTGCGTTGTAATCGCCATGATCCAAGGATTCCAACGATACCTTGTTTTCAAAAGTTACCTGCACAAATGTGCTTCAAAGGTTGACCAGTTGGTGGCGCTAGACCGTGCTTAGTGCTTACATGTTACTCAGTCAAAGTAATATTGAAACTGCCCTAAGCTATGTGCTAAATTTCACAACTTTTTACCATACGGTTCTATGGGCTGCCATATACTCTCATGGTGGAAGATTTAGGAATAATAATAATAGGAAAAACAATGGGTTTTCAGCTGCTGGGAACCCCAATAAAAAAAAAAAGTAAAAAAAAAAGTGCCCTTATAGTCTTCAGTTGCCCGATTGTCAAACAGGATGACTCCATCTGCACAAGTAGAAAAAGACAAATGATTAGCGATCAAAACAGCAATTATCACCCGCAGCTTTTAGAATGCGCCTGTATTGCCAGAAAAAAAACAAGAACAGTTATCCCAACAATGGCGGCTAGCCAAAGTCTCGCACAGGAATAACTACTATCGCTCTGATAATGAACAGACAACACTACAAACTATTGTTTGTAGTGTTGTCCACGCTAAAGTGTCTGTAAACGTTAGCATGTTGGTTGTGTTCACAAGTTAACGAGCTGATGGGAAAAGATGCAATGCTAATTGTAGCAGCAACTATTTAAATTAATACGACAAAGCTAAAACTGCAAACACCATAAATGAACATAAAGTTAACTAGGCAGTATGGGTTGACCGAACGTACCTGCAATTTAGTGAACGATGATTTTGAAAAGCTGTAGTAGAGGTCGCAGCCTGCACAGAGTCGGCCATTGCTTCCACAGAAGAGGAAGACCTGGGCCAATCGGAGTGGCTCTTACGGTCTTTGTTGTGATGACACAATGCCAGTTAGAGTCGCAAATTCGCACATATTTTGCCAGGACGAATTGCTTGCATAAACTACGGTTCAGAGACCTTTAAACAAACCAGTAGGAAAAATACGAAAATGTAAAATAACAAAATATCATGTACAATAAATAAATAATAATTTTTTTTAATCTAAAATCAACTGTTGACATAATGTGTATGACTGAGATGTGTTCTGTACATACTGGTTCCACTCCACAAGGGGGTGCTATTGATTGTCTAAGGGGTAAAATATGATCGGTGACGTCACGCCACATATATAAATGAATGTTCCCTCTTTGCCTGCACCTGTTTTAGACATTGATTTTATTTTGTTGGAAAAAAAGAGGATACAATAAAAAATAAATAAAAAATTATTTTCCCAAATCGTTCCGCCCGAGCTGTGAGGGATGGGTGTGGGGAGAGACAGCCTGTCCTCGCCGTCCAGCGAAGCCGTTGCCCCAGGGAGTTGAACGGCGGTACAAGCAAATACAATATAAGCAAAATGTACAATGTACAAATTGGCATATTAGTACATAGACAAATGTACAAGAAATGGAGATGGAAGAATATATATTTATATACACAGGGATGAAAGTAAGGTGCAATGTCCATTACCATGACTAACATGGAGTTATCTGTTACAGAAAGGTGAGTTATTGTACTCAATGTTGTTCTCATTCCACATGCTGTATTGAACACGTGCCTTAGAAGCTAGTGAAGCTAGCCTCCGACCGGCATACCTCTGTCACATCGGAGCCCCCACGTGTTTTATGAACTTTTGCTAATTATTAATAAAGATTGTTCCCTATTGAACATCATCCATGACTGTGTGTTTGTTCAGAGGTTCTGACATCCTTAGCTTTTATGGCTCAAAGTGAAAATGAAGATGAGTAAAGCTATGAGTGTGTCCCGATTGTGGCAGCAAGCAGTGTCCTTATAGCTTACATGATGCCCATAAACTGAGTCTCTAGTCGTCGCTGCAGTGGCACAGGGTTAATTCTAGCTTGCAGCTAGTGTAAGCTCTTGCCTCATTAATTCCTGCCTCTCTCCAATGTTGACTATACAGTAAGAACCCAAAATGCCAAAATCATGTGGCTCCTGGGCTGAAGGGGTCACAGCTGGTAGGCAAGACATCATCACTATGCCTCTACCACATGTTCATTACTGCACTGACCCTGGTATGTTTGGCAAAAATTTTAGAGGAACTGTTGATGGTGTCCATCTATAGACAATTCTGCCAAGACCTTTAAACCACCAACCATTAACGTGAATAACGCTGATGATTTCATTACTAATGTGCTGGATGGTAAACAAAGAATGAGCTATGGGATTATCTACAAACCTTTGGAAGAGCAGTGATTCCTCCTTGGTGATGAGGTTTGACGTATAGCCTCCCATGGCGTGGTTGATTCTGGTGTCACAGCTCAGATTCTTGGGCTTGTAGCAGTACCAGGGTTCACCTACGTAAAGGTCTGTGTAGTTGCACAGGGGCTGCTGGTCAGGGGGCAAATGTATGTTGCACACAGTAGTTTCTGACAAGCCGCCCGAGTGGAACAGGCTCTTGAAATACACTCGATCAGGTCGTTTCTCCCTCAGCCGCTGCAGCACAGCAATGGCCTCGCTGGGGTGCACCAGTGTTATGTCAACCTGTGCTGACCCCACCCAGAGGAGCGGGAACAGAGCGGAATAAGATCCATTCCTGTGGTCCACCACCGTGCCTGCTACACCAGCTTGAAGCTCTGGAGAGTGCAGCCTGGCTAAGATAAAGTCCCCACCGTAGCGCTTGGGACGACCATCGAAGTCATGCATTTGGATGAGGGCCTCCAGCTGGTCCCCAACGTGCCACTCTCTAACTCCCTTGTTGGGAAGGATGGTGAAGAGGCTGTGCATGGGGTCACTAGTGTTACGGAGGGCGATAGGTGTAGACTGAGGGGGGGGCAAAGGCCAGGCAATAGAGTCCAACAGGTAGCGCTCTTCCAGTTCATCTTCAGGTGAGGGTTTCTGGTCCAGATGGACACAGAAGGTGTTGTTTTGATGAAAAGTAGAGAGGTTCTCTGAGATGAAGGAGAACTGGGTCCTGTTCTTCAACAGGTAGAAGGCTGAAATTGTGTGGGAGTTCCAGTTCTAAAGAGAAAGAAACGCAGATTAGTAAAGAGTAGAGTGGTTGGCACACTATGGATTAATGAGTAATGCACCCAGACTGTAATCTATTTGGAATCCAGATCAGGGGTGGAGCTGCATGTTTTAACAGGATTTTTATGAGACTAAGAGCATATGTGGTTGCATCATGAGAAATTTAGGATCCAGTATGTCTGGAATTAGAACAAAACTGTGGCTAAAATACTAAATAATTTGGCTTCTGTTGCTTTGATATTAATTTAATATTTGTTTTTCTTTTTGTGTATTTTTCCATTATGCAACTGTGTATCTTAGTAACTCTTCCTGGATTTTTACCCAGGGACACTTTTGTCCTCTTGAGTGAGCCAAAAATTGCAGATTTATATATCATTGTTTGGAGCACTTTGGAGCAGTTTTCCTACTTTCATGTAGGATATATTGGTAACACACTGTAACGTAAGTTTTTCACACAATCAATACACATGGTTTATGCTGTCAGTGCTGTACCTAGGAGCCAGGCAGATGGCTGAAAGGAGCTTTGTCTGGGCTATCAGCTCATCTACAGATGTTGACAGGCTCTGTCCTGGACTGCTCTCTGGACTCCATGCAGGAGGTGGGTGAGAGGAGGATATTGACCAAGCTGACAATCATGAACAACTCCTCTCATCCACTGCATCAGACTGTAGGAGACACTGCTCTTTCAGCAGCAGACTGCTGCACCCACGCAAAGTCCTTTTTTGCACTGCCTCACTATCTTACAGTTTTTAAAGTTTTAGTAATTATTTATTTGTTAAGGTTTTTCCACCACCATGCTGTACATATAGAATGTCTTTATATTTCTGTTTTTCTCTATACTATTCAGTGTTATTTTTTGTATATTGTGACATGGTAATTTCCCGTATGTGGGATTAATAAACATGTCTTATGTCTGATTTCTTATTTTCCACCACAGCACACAATGAAAAGAAAAAGCAGTTGATTCTCTAGAATATAAACTTTTTCAACTGGGTACAATAAATTAATTTAACCCCACTTCTCTCCTCACCTTTATAGTCTGGATGTTTCTCAGCAGGAAGATGAGGACAGACAGTGCTACGATGAGGAAGATGAACCTTATGGACAGATGCATGGTGACCTCCTTCTGTCTCCCTGTCTCACACTATGCCGTCACTGTGATGACGATGACGCCATCACCTCATCTGCGTCCATAAACACCGTCATCGAGAAGCTTCTGTTGATGTTTGTGGAGAATCGTTTGAGATGACACGAGATAATGTTGATACTCTGAATAAGGTTTGGTCCCAAATACATGTGTAAGTAGTTAAGTGAATATAAATAATATTATTTAAACAAAGGCTGTAGAGGCTAAGGCAAATACTTGGAAGCGCCTGAGGGGTTGCTCGACAAATAAACAAACTTAACGTTTTATGTTAGTGTATTTATTGCAGCTCACCACGATACTCCAATAATCCAGTGTTCACATACATTCACTTGAGTAAATCCACAGTACACAGCGGAAGTCCAACAAAGCAGCATAAGCGTGAGCAGTCAAAAAAGTCTGTGTGCTCCCCTTCACCAGGCAATACCTGTTACCTGAACGACAGTTCCCACCAGGGGTGGACTGGGGGGAAAAAGTGGCCCGGGAGTCATTGACAGACCGGCCCACTTCATGTGTGGCGTGGGGAGCCAGCCAGCCGGCAACACAAGTTTCATATATACCTTGATGAAAAAAACTGCATTTTATGTTGTTTTGGACTATAATCATATAGTAATCATTAGCCTGAACTCTTAAGTAGCCTACAGTAAAATAATTATGACAGTATAGTGATTTTACAAAGCATGTAGTGATTTTAATGGGAACAGGTCATACAATCAAATTTGGCCAACCAATTTGCCAGGCTGTTAGAACTGATTGACACTGACTGCATATACCATTCTCAAGGGGCCACATGAGAAACAGTAAATATATTGGAGGGCCGTGCCAATAGGCTAAACTCAATTCTGTGCCCACAGCAGTAGTATGTTTTATTTTGTACTGGTGTTTTTAGTAAAGGGATGATCAAGAAAGCAATTAGTCATACTTAAAGCTTGAAATGCTTTATTAACAATGAACACATTCTCTTATAAAGTTGAGTTAATTAAATCTTAAATCAAATCTGTACCAATGGACTTTTAAAATATGAACAAAAGGTATTTATTAACTGTTAATCTTTTATGACCATATATATTTATGTTGGCTAATACTACTGTATATTAAATAAATGATCATCCACAACCACACATGTCAAACTCAAGGCCCTTAACTGTATCAGGTAAGATTACATTTCATATCTATCAGAACTGACCCGCAGTTGTTTTACGTGCGTCAGTCAGGTACGTCAATTAGCTCCTCCTCCCAACTTTATTGACAAATTTGTCAGAGTCTCATTGATGTACAGCAGCACGGCGCTCTGAAGTTCATACGGGATAAAAGCTCAAGACACAAGTTTGAGAGCAGCACCAAATACTAAAATATGTTAACGGAGATTCTGACACAAAAACGCAGTAGCTCTGTACCAGTTAGCAGTGTTACTACGTCTTTATAAAAAGTTAGCAGACCAGTTAGCAGACAACGGGCTAAATCTGTCAGCCTACTGTTCCACGGTAGCACACACGGCTAACAAAAAACTTATAAATGACAGCACTGCAGATAAACACCAGTCTGTTTATGCTAACATACACACACACTGAAAGTGACCGTTTGCCAAATAATAGCAGCATGTTTAACACGGCATTAGCATTAGCATGTAAACTTAGGACCCCACGCTAAAAAAAGTTCTGTCCGGATGATCTGTTGAGAACAAATGACAAGCTTTACATGGGCCGGTCAGAGTCAGTCCAAGGGCCGTATACGGCACCACAATTACAACAATAAGCCCATTTCAATGAAGATGTCTTTTAAAAATGGACAGCACTGGCTCTCAATCCACCAAAGCTATCTTGCATCATTAGCGCAGTGTGATTGACTGACTGACAGATGCTGCAGCAGCCTGAGGAAATGGGTGGGACTGACCCACATGGACGAAATGTAGTTGGCTAGCAGCATAGGCAATGATACGTGAACGCAGGTATAGCCTATCACAACAATAGCCGTCCGACCCAGCCCCCAAAGCGTACTACAACGCGATAAACTCTTCCCCCCTTTAGTTTTCTTTTTCTCATGACCCGGCCCACAAGGCCACCGGCCCACCGGGGAAATCCCCGGTGTCCCCGTACGTCAGTCCGCCCCTGGTTCCCACCTATATTGGGCACGACCCCTAATTACTGCATTCTGCCACCTAGTGGGCATATAAAGCTTAACAGGCAAGAGGCCAAACGGCTCCCACAAAGGCATTACAAAAGGCGGTGCGCTGAACAAACCTAAATCACTGCAACAAAGAAATGATTTGTCTATGTGGTGAAGCTGAAGTGAGTTTTACATTTTATTAGGGTTGCAAATATTCGGCAGCTGAAAATATTTGAATGCGGGACCGTCTCACTGTGACGAATTAGTGCCACCTCATTACCGTGCTGCCCTGGTGTCAAGTTGAATTTTATTTTAAATTGTACATTGTTAGAATGTGCTTAATAAATATTTTCATAATTTTGTAATTGTTTGATTTGATTTATTCTCTGAAACATTACTAATAATTGATGCAATTGCATTGCCTTGATTTTAGTATGGGTAGTACACTTACATTGTACCATAAATGAAATGGTACTAATAACTCATAATAATATCTTTCGGTGTTTCTCCAGTTTCGGTTTTGGCCAAGAATTTTCATTTCAGTGCTCTTGAGAAAAACAACTGACATGACCATGTAATGTTTTTCTGTAATAGATGTCAACAGACGAGACTAGATCCCTTTATTCAGTAAAACCCACAACATGAAACTTCTAGCTAAAAACCGTCAAGCTGCTGTTCTTCCTCAACTTCCCCTCCTAGTTTCCAAAGTGCCCTTAATATAAAAACACATGTAGGCCTATAACATCATCGATTCCACCACAACCAAACGGAGCACAGATATCCTGCAACCGGGGGACGTGCATTGTCCTCTGAACTTAAACTACACCCCAGGCACAGACCTGTCATCTGAAAAGCAATGTCACCAACTGGCCAATTTGAAACTGGGTCTAAAAATACTTCACTGAGATGAAGATATGCTGTGGAGCAACAGTGCAGTTGACAGAATGGAAATTGCATGCAAATTGCATAGAAATAGCGTCCGTGCCACAGAAATAAAGAAGTTTTACAGTAACAGGCAAAGAAAATAGACGGGTATAGTAAAACAAGTATATGAGTGTTTTTGTGTATTCACCGTTATGTGTGAGATCCGGAGAGCACCATGAAACAGCAGGTGGGCGGAAACCTAACGGTGCTAACACAAGCTCACTGTATGTTGAATAGGCTGCTCAACGGGTATGAATAAGTTCTGGTGTCAGGACCAAATCCATACACGATCGGTCTTTGGAGCTTGGACATAGCGCGCTGCATTTCTCAGCTGGCCAGATCGTGTGAATGAGAACACATGTGAGTCACAGGATGTGGGAGCCCATTTGAAGGAAAGGAGAGATGGAATAAAACGATCCTTCCCGGGAAAAAAAAAGAGTCAAATGTGAACTAAAATATTTTGAAAAATGGTGTAGTGACGTGACGGCTGACGCGGTGTTTGGTGACCTTGGGGATCCCCACCGACAGCCGCGCAGTGGAAATAATATGCGAAGACCCTCCAAAACAAACAAATTGACAATTGAAACCGAAAAAAAAAAAAAACGGGAAGGTTATTGAAGGGAAAGAAAAGGAAGGAAAAAGAAAAAAATGAAGATCACATGAAACTTACACGTCTGCATTTCAGCAACTGCTTTTCTAGTCACACCAACGCTCCAGTGCGAGCGGTCGAAGAAAAGGAAAAGAACAAGCCCGATGAAAGTGAAACTACCACAGCAACAACTGGTGAGTCATTATGACCTGCACCACCCTCATACACCCCTCTGACAGCAATAAAGAACATGTTAAGTGAACTAAACGACGAACTGGCCAAGTTAAGTGTCAGAACCAGTGGGGGAGAGGCAGGGTCACAGTGTGGGGAGGTAAAAGGAAGAGGGGCAGCATGGACGTGGAACAGAACAGAGGCGACAGAGAGGGAAAGAGAACAGCAATGAGAGAGCATGGCTCTGGAGGGGGGGTGGTACAAGAGAGCAGGAAGGAAGGAAGGAAGGAGAGGGCAGGAGATAAGAGTGTTTTGGAACAAGCAACATTGTTTGTGCTATAACTCCATCAGTTGCTCATGTCTCCCTCATAGCTGAATGATGGACTGTATCGATGGAAAACGTACATGGGGAAAAGGAGATGAAGAAAGGTTTTTGTAAATGTTAATGGTTCTTGAGATGAAAAAAAAAAGAGAAAGGGACACTACCTTATGCCTATTAATGTTTATTAAGGTGGATAGGCCCATAGTGTTTGTCGACCACGTATGGTGTGAGAGTCTGGCTGGATGAAGAGCAGACTAAGGAGAGTAGATACTGGCACAAAACACACTGTAGAAGATGAGAGCCATCCACAGAAAGAAACCTTAGAGAATTCAGAAAGCACCTAAGGGATATAGGCGAAGAAACAGAGGAAGAATTAAAAATGTTGACCTTTGGGTCATGGCCTACACTGGTCTGTTTGGCAGTGATAAGCCTGATAGTCATCTTGCCGTTGCTATGGCTGGAAGTGATAGAAAAGTTACAAACTCAGACAGCTGTTGGGCCTGTGTATTTAAGGCAGTCAGTATTTGAATTTGGCTATCATAAATAATTAATAATTATCAAAAATAATTATTTATTATAAAATAATTGGATCTGAATTATTAGATCACCTCAGGGCACCACCCTCCTAAGAAGGGAAAAGATAGCCAATTAATCAAATCAGTCTCATAAAATAAAATAAACTGTCAGTTTTGGATTTCTGATTAATAATTAACTTAATAACTATAACCAAAATTACCACATTAACAATTAGTTAAGGTGGAGGAATTTCGAGCTCTTGGCAGTGTAGGTTGGCAATATTCACTCTTGTGCAACATTAAACAGACAGGTGTGCTTAAAAGACAGGGGGAACGTTAGACCACCATCAGGCTGCTTTCCAAAACCCCTTACAGCATCTGTGCATAGATTTTCTAGCACTAAGTTCCACGGAAAGAGATACTGCCTTACAATTATAGATCCGTACTTTAAGTGGGTGGAAGTGTTTGCATGTACTCATAATGATAGTCTTACTGTAGCCAAATGCCGTTAAGAGACATAATACCCAGACTTTGAATACCTGAGATCATCCACAGCAATAATGGGCCCCACTTTGTAAATCAAGTAATAAGCCACCTGGTCCAACGGTTAAACATAACATTAAAAACATTGTGAAGTTGAAGTTAAAAAAGTGGTGGGTGTACTCATGATCTCAATCTCTCCAGCTGGAGTGAACGCAACAGGATGTGATGTTTTACTATGACTTGTTGTAGACATCTAAATCAAACTTAAGAAAATTTAAATAAAGAAAATAAATGAGTATCAGTGTCTCGTTTGAGTCACTTTGCCAATACCAAGTCCGGATAAAGGAATGGTGTTAATAATACAGGACAAAATTCATTTTGTGTGGCTAGGCAAAGCACATGAAATTTTTTTGAGAGGTAATGGCTTATTTCTATGGCAAAATAAAAAAAAGACAACCAAGAATCAACAGAAGAATGTTCATTTGTAGTTCTAAACATATTTATGTTTTTTTTTAACTCACTTTTTGTTATTCTCTCCTACCTATGTTCTCTCTGTATGATTACAGTATCCATGTTATGAATAAAGGGCTAATGTTAATTGGTGGTATACATTTGTTAGCCTTTTTGCTATGCTGCTGCTTATACAACAGTAATTTGTCTTAACAAATGCTAGACCTAATTTCACCATATGATTGTGCTTTGCAACAAAACTGTTACAAGTTCAATTATTATTTACTTCCATCACGCTGGGTCATGTAATTAGCCAACAGAATTTTCATGTCTGTAGGTAGTTTCAAAGATGAACATTTGCTATTTGCTACAACTCTGTTTCATGCGAAATATAGTCTAACCAATCATAACTAAAAACATGCACAGGAGTATAAATACAGATGTCACTGACAGATAGACAGAGCACACTGTGTTACTGGCTAGGCTAATATCATTGTGTCCTCTCCTTGCTGCTGTCTTAAAAGTTCCTTAAGACAACCTCGTCTGGATTCTGACCCGTCTCTTGTCTGAAGTGTTGGTAATCTTGAAGATATATCTGACAGTGGCAGTATAGACACTAGTAGTGCAAAACCTGGATCTTTTGAGGGATTCGAATCAGTCTGAGTCACTTTGAATTTTTATTCAAAGACACGGCGGGAAAATAATAATCAATAGATGGGAGAAGATTAGTAAGCATTGGTGGTTTGGTCGCGTACTGTGTTGTTGCCTCCTTCCTTTCCGATCCCCCGTCACTGCATGCTCATTTAATGGATGACGTTACAAGGTCCGTCTCTGGTTTGAATCTTTTATTTGTGCAATTGGTAATAAGATAAGCTTACAGAGCTCTGGCTCCTTCTTTCCCTGACAACAAAACACAGCATGTCACTTCATGAAGTCTGACAACAAACAAAATATGATGTGAGGAGTGGTCCCCTTCTGATAGGCTGCCACGATGTGGTTTCCTTCTTTGGCACCCCAGCATCTGTCTCCGCTTCTGCAGATTCCTCTTTTCTGTCAGGTCAACGCATCCTCCTGTGACCTAGAAGCAAGCAAATGCGCCCTGTTCTTGTTTTTCACCCCAAACTTCCTCCTTATATGGTACCTCTTACCCCCGCTCAATCATCTCATGGCGCCAGCTCTGCAAAATAACTTTCTCAGTTCTGTGAACTTTGTTCCGGCCTCAAGACGAGTCGCCTGTTCACAGAAGATATATACCCTGTTTACACAGGAAATGATGAGACAGGAGTCATCAGTCACGTTCCTCATAGCAGTCTGTCTTTATTAAACAGATTTTTTTTACTTTTCTCTTTTTCTTATGTCATTCACTGCACATATATCTCTGCATCATGAAATATTTTCAACGTTTAAATGAGCTAAACATTATTTTTTTGTTTGTTTTTTTACTCGTGCTTTTAAATCATTAGTGGTGTTGTCATGTTGTCATGTTTGTTTATCAGGCTTTTTACACAGTCCGTTACGTATTTGAATTACCCCGTTAAGTGACATTTGCTAATATTAGCTAGTCATGGCAAGTTTTGTGCTAAATCATATCAGTCTTTAATTAAACTGTTGCCATTGTTGGTCTACTACTACTACTACTACTGCTGCTACTGCTACTACTACTATTAGTACTGCTACCACTATTACTACTACTTTGTTGTGGCAAAACTTTCTACAACGACAGCTCTCTAGTCTGTATATTTTATTTGTAGTAACGACTCTGTAAATGATGATATGTATGTATGTATGTACATATGTATTTATTAATATATAAAGTGAGAGGAATGGAGCAGCAGGCTTCTTTCATGAGGGTAAATTGCATATAACACATTACATCATGGATTAGTAGCAGATCCTTCCTCTCCTCTCTTATGCCAGTTCTAGGTTTTTCACAGTAGAGTAAAACACTATGAATTGGAGGATGGTCTGGCCTTTATGGTCATACTACTTATGTTGTTTTCATGCATTTATTTAATGTCCATTTATATATGTCTTCAAAGGCAATGTTATCCAAAAAACTCACAAGGCCATGGCAGACACAGAGTGGATGTCCCGCCTTAGGAGATTAGCCAGCACTGGGGTCTGCCAGTGAGGGAAACAGGTCAGCCCTGCGCCGAAAAAGTGGTATGACTGTACCAAAAGGTGGTATGTATATATAAAAATTGTAAAAAAAAAACTGTATAAGTCATAATGATGAGAAATAATTGTGAAATACAATCAAATGTTTAATGATTATTTTCAGATTGAGAAGTGTCCAAAGATCTTTGTTTGGGGACATTAATAATCACACTCAGAATACTGGTCAATTAGGAACTCAAGTACTGATGTGTGCATGTGCGTGTATCAGTTCAGAGACAGCGTCATGATATATTAGCTCTGTCATAAAGCAACTGGTCTTCCAGGCACCATGGGTCCACCCATTTCACCATGCAGCAAGGTTTATAAGAAGCAACAACTGCTGAATCTGTTGATGATACTAACTGTTGAGCGTGTGCTAATTAAACCTTCACAAACTTAATAATGCCATGTCTTCTCCATCTTAAAGAAACAGCCAGCTGCTGTTTGCACCAGATGTTGCTAAAGCTCCAGTGGTACCACAGGTTAACAAAGTCCAGCAGCCAGTGATACCAGGTGAAAATAGGCCTTGACATTGTTAGTGGTGTTTGGATAGTTATTCATACTCACAAACTGACAACAATGATCTGACATTTGTTAACTTTTATAGTTTGAAAATACATACCCTCTTGATGTGGACCTTTGCATTATTGCCATTCATTTTAGCAAACCAAGATTTGGTGGTACGCATGTTGCCGCTACAAAGCTATTTCTCAATCTGGCCAGAAAATTAAACAAGGTAACTAGAGCTTAAATAGTAACAGTAATGTGTCTTTTTATTCCAAGTAACTTAGACCGTATGCTTTACAGACACAAGTCACCGATCCAACAAGAGATGCCACCACCAGCTCTCGCCCCTGTAAGTCAAGACACAAAGCGCTTGTGTATATATATATATATATATATATATATATATATATATGTTTATGTAGAGAAGCTAAATGAAATAACATGCAGTTTGATTGTGCTGTATATCTGATTACAACAAAAGTAAGTGTATTCTTTTCAGGCAAATGGAAAAGAATACACTTACTTTTGTTGGCTCCACCAGCCCCAAAGACACAACAGGACACCTCAGCACAAAAGACTATGCCACTGTGTCCATAAGTGATATAACATTTAATTTTATACTGTCTAGAATATTATCAGGTTATTAGGTTTTTGTTGACAGTATTACATGTATCTGCCATCTCCTCCATAGTCACCAGCACTACAGCATCCAGCTCATCCAGCACTCGCCCCTCTTAGTCTTCTGTGACTCAAGTGAAAGATGGGGTCAGTATGTTTACTTTAGAATATGTATTACATATTTTAAACTGTAATACATATTCTAAAGGTCCATAGGCCAAGTGCAGGTGGAGAGGCTGCCAGGAAAAGAAGACATTCCCTCCTCCAATGCTTAGTGGAACAACACAGGAAACAGGAACCAGGCGGTCCAGGTGGAAGAGGCCTAGCAGCCATTCCCTGTCCGCCTTTTGTCAATTGTTTTAAATCTTCAGTTTAGCCCTGTTTGTCCCCCTCCTCCCTCTAATGTTTTCCCAAATAATGTGAAAGGTGTTTTTCCCAATGCCTACAATCTGTCCCTGGGAGATCAGGATTATCCTCCTTCTGATCGCGCATCTTTTTTGGCAACACTTCCCTTCTATACAGCAAATGCTGTGTGGGATCGGAGGATGGGTGGTTTTGGCAGCTGGTTCTATTGCCTCCGAATCCCAGGATGGAGCACACCTGGCCAGAACTGCTCTTACATCCCCCATTGCTAATCTTTTGCTAATGACCAGTAGTCAGTCTACGTAATAACTCCTATGAACAGGAAATGCCTGCACGATTTCACTAGCGCAATCGACCCACTCCTGAGATTGTTCTGACAGACGACGGACCCTCATCCGACACTTCCACCAACCCCCCTTGATCTCAAACCTGGGGGCCTGCATTGCCAGTAAAGGGTTGTATGGTTTCCACTACTACTGCGGCCATCCCCAACTGATGCAAGACAGACGTCCTTTGTTCATGAGCCTCAACATCTTTGCATTTATGTTTATGTATTATAATTATAGACTCGGGTGTTTTGTTCTTTAAATCTTTCTCTTTATCATAACATTCCCTTTCCATGCATCTTATCAGAGCAGTCAACGCTACCTTTCCTTCCAACTTTCCCTGCAGTTTGAGCTCATTCCACATGTCTGTAACTTTTTCATCTTATCCTTGGCCTCTTTTCCAGACAATCCTGCCCTCAAATGGGAGAGAACTCGTCCATCCCACCATTCCCCAGACACCGACACTCTCCCGGGACTTGCCCCTAATCCTCCATACTCCTGACATTCTCGCTCAAATTCTCCTTGTATTATTACTATGTTTCAAAGAATATTGTAATACAAGTGCACCTGACCAGTGAACGCCTCTGTCAGGCAAATGAGGAGATCATTATGACAAGTCTCTACACCAGACTAATTTGGTCTGGTCACAACCTACAACCTCCGTAGTTCTTTTATTTCATGAGTCAGCAGTGTCACCCAAACCTCCCCGTACAGAACCAAAACCGGCAGGATAACCAGAGATATCTTTCAATCAGCCCTTGCCTCGAGACCCTCCCTGACATATAACCCCGGAAACATAGGCGGTTCTTTAGGGACTTCAACCCACTTTAACCCTGCATGCTCGTTTAACGGATGACACTGCAAGGTCCGTCTCTGGTTTGAATCTTTTATTTGTGCAATTAGTAATGAGATAAGCTTACAGAGCTCTGGGTCCTTCTTTCACTGACAGCAACACACAGCAAGTCAGTTCACGAAGTTTGACTCCTAAATCTTTGTTGACCCAGTTTTGTTTGTAACTGCAAAGCGTCGGGCTGCCATATACAATAACAGAGATGAACATTAAAGTCTGGAGAGTGTCTTGACCGACCGATTTGATTAACACAAAGTCCCCAGTTTCTTTCAACAACAAGCCCATGGTCATTGTTGCATTTTTAATGTTGGCTGTTCTTGTTCTCTGGGCAAATGTAAGACAAAAGCATGTCTATCATGTTTTTGACGATGACTGGAGGAGGATGCATGTCATGAGGGAGGCGGTGTGCCAAACACATCTGCCAGGCATCCACCACCAGAACGTTCAGTCCCTTGAACATGGCCTTCAGCACCATGTCAAGCTGCATGAAGTACCAGTCACTGTTGTAGACACTCATGTTCTGGTCCAGGGCTTGGAGATTGGCTGATCGGATCACTACGAGGGTACCCGGTGCTCGGTCCATGAGCCTCACCAGCGCCCGTCGAATGTGGCGAAGGCGCCGTATGTATACCTCCACTGGAAAGGTGTTGAAGTGGGCCCAGATGCTGAGGACCACCACGGTGTTGGGGCCCCCGGAGAGGTTGTCCAGCTCGTTTGAAATGTACCGCAACTCACTAGTCACAACAGGGAAGATGCGGATGGGAGGGCCATGGCAGCGGTACTTCAAGAGAATATTGTGGGAGATGTCTACTGCCATGTATGGCCCGACATTTTTAGGACTGTGCAAGTTGAACTCCTTTAATTCTGGATAAGATACAAGAAATTAAAGTTAAAATGGAACAGAAAAGAATCATGTAGGATGAGACAAAAACACTCACCTGGTACATGAGCAATGAGGTACTCAAACCACTGGCGGACAGTGGAGTCTCCGTACATGTGGATCACTTTGTTCTTCAAACACTGAGTGATGGAAGATGGCTGATTAAACTGACGCATTGTAACGCCAGCTAACGGCCTCCACGCGTCTTTATAGTAATATCCAGATGGTGCTAAGTTGTTTGGTTCTGGTTTCATGGTGCTGCTTTCTTCCACTACTTCTGTATCTGATACAAGGTGAGACAAACAAGTTGACTGGAATAACTCAAAGAATAAGCAAACTACAAATGTCACTCTGCAGGTATACCCTACCTTTCTGTGGCAGCACATTGATTCTGTCGGGTCCTGAAGCGTGTAAGTGAACTTTGATGTTTATACGACTAAGACAAAAAAAGCAACATATTGTTCACTGTTACAGCAAAGGCTATCGTTATCTACTGTCTCAATTATTTAGACTAATGTTCTATCTGTGGACTATGTTTTGTTGAGAGAAATCAGAGATGAAGGTACTGACTGGTGAAAGTTTTTGACCATTGTGAAACCTCTTGCTTATGATATTTGAACATTTAATAGGGAAATGGACAGAGTCACCTGACAGCCCACCCAGTGGCAGCCCAAACAGGTTGTTTATTTTATTTTTTTTACCATTTAAAGAACTTATATTGAATATTATGAATATTAATGAAATGACTAAAGACATAATGCTATTGAATATGTCATTATTATCATTTAAAAAAATAAAAGTGATGGATAAAAATAAATTATGACGGTATTTTTATACCATTAGTCACAATGACACCGAAAAAGTCTAGTGCAACCTCTGAGTTAAAGGTATATCAGAAATGCCGCCATCTTACATGGCTGGTGAAATTATTTGTAACTATAGTCGGTGCATTAGTGAGCTAAGCTATGAGTGAGTCCTGATTGTGGCATCCAGCGGTGTCCTTGACGTCCCATAAACTGAAACTCTAGTCCTCACTGCAGTGGCACAGGGTTAATTCCAGCTTGAATGCTTTGTGTAAGCTCATTCCTCATTAATTCCTGCCTCTCTCCAATGTTGACTATCCAGTAACGGCCCAAAACGCAAAAAATCATGTGGCTCCTGGGCTGAAGGGGTTACAACTGGTGGCAGGACATCATCACTATGCCTCTACCACATGTTCATTACTGCACTGACCCTGGTTGCAAAACACGTTACAAGCACAAGAACGCAACGCTCACTTCCACTATATTTGGGAATAATTTTAAGACTGTGAGAGGAACTGTTGACGGTGTCCAGCTATACACAATTCCACACTTTTAAACCACCAACCATTGACGTGAATAACACTGATGATTTCATTACTAATGTGCTGGATGGTATATATTCAGAATAAACAAAGGATGACCTATGGGATTAGTTAACTCTACAAACCTTTGGAAGAGCAGTGCTTCCTCCTTGGTGATGAGGTTTGACGTGTAGCCTCCCATGGCGTGGTTGATTCTGGTGTCACAGCTCAGAGTCTTGGGCTTATAGCAGTACCAGGGTTCACCTACGTAAAGGTCTGTGTAGTTGCACAGGGGCTGCTGGTCATGGGGCAAGTACATGTTGCACACAGTAGTGACAAGCTGCCCGAGCGGAACAGGCTCTTGAAATAGACTCGATCAGGTCGTTTCTCCCTCAGCCGCCGCAGCACAGCAACGGCCTCGCTGGAGTGCACCAACGTTATGTCAACCTGTGCTGACCCCACCCAGAGGAGCGGGAACAGAGCGGAATAAGATCCATTCCTGTGGTCCACCACCGTGCCTGCTACACCAGCTTGAAGCTCTGGAGAGTGCAGCCTGGCTAAGATAAAGTCCCCGCCGTAGCGCTTGGGACGACCATCGAAGTCATGCATTTGGATGAGGGCCTCCAGCTGGTCCCCAACGTGCCACTCTCTAACTCCCTTGCTGGGAAGGATGGTGAAGGGGCTGTGCATGGGGTCACTAGTGTGACGGAGGGTGGTAGGTGTAGGTGACAGGGGTAAAGGCCAGGCGATAGAGTCCAACAGGTAGCGCTCTTCCAGTTCATCTTCAGCTGAAGGTTTCTGGTCCAGATGGACACAGAAGGTGTGGTTGTGATGAACAGTAGGGAGCTTCTCTGAGATGAAGGAGAACTGGATCCTGTTCTTCCAGTTCTAAAGAGAAAGAAAGGCAGATTAGTAAAGAGTAGAGTGGTTGACACACTATGGATTAATGAGTAATGCAACCAGAGTGAAAACTATTTGAAGATGTGAACAATCTTGATCTGGGGTAGAGCTGCACGTTTTAACAGGATTTTTATCAGACTGAGAGCATATGGGGTTGCATTTTGAGAATTTTAGGAAGCAGTATGTTTGGAATTAAACCGAAACTGTGGCTAAAATACTAAATAATTTGGCTCCTGTTGCTTTGATATTAATTTAATATTCGTTTATTCTTTTTGTGTATTTTTCCATTATGCAACTGTGTATCTTAGTAACTCTTCCTGGATGGTTACCCAGGGACACTTATTAACCAGGCTGTTTTTGCCCCCCTGGGTCAAGCAATCTTGCCAAAAAATTACAGATTTATATATCATTGTTTGGAGCACTTTGGAGCAGTTTTCCTACTTTCATGTAGGATATGTTGGTAACACACTGTAATGTAAGTTTTTCACACAATCAATAAACATGGTTTACGCTGTCAGTGCTGTACCTAGGAGCCAGACAGATGGCTGAAAGGAGTAAACAACGTGACCTCCAGTGAATAAGAAGCATAAAACAGATCTACACTTTGTATTGTTTGCTCATTTGGCACTCCCAATGCTTAGATGGGCTGACAGCTTTGTCTGGGCTATCAGCCCATCTACAGATGTTGACAGGCTCTGTCCTGGACTGCTCTCTGGACTCCATGTAGGAGGTGAGAGGAGGATGTTGACCAAGCTGACAATGGACAACCCCTCTCATCCACTGCATCAGACTGTAGGAGGCCTACACAGCTCCTTCAGCAGCAGATTGCTGCATCCACTATATAATTTTCAGAGTGTTATGATTATTTGTATACATTTTCAAATTTGTATTGTGTTTTTTGGTAAATTCCCCTGTTAAAGGCATTATTGTTTTTGTATATTCCATGCTACTGTGACAAGGTTATTTACTACGTGGGATTAATAAACATCATGTTCTGATTTCTTATTATCCACCACAGCACACAATGAAAAGAAAAAGCAGTTGATTCTCTAGAATATAAACTTTTAACTTGTGTACAATACATTTAGACTATAGCGCCACTGATAATGTGCAGCATTGGTCCAGAGATACTGTACATAACACACAGTTTAACCATTTCCCACTGGGGACAATAAATTAATTTCACCCCACTTCTCTCCTCACCTTTATAATCTGGATGTTTCTCAGCAGAAAGATGAGGACAGACAGTGCTAGGAGGAGGAAGATGAGGGTATATTTGGACAGATACATGGTGACCTCCTTCTGTCTCCTTTGATCAGGTCCTGTCTCACACTCTGCCGTCACTGCGATAACGATGATGCCATCATTTCATCTGCGTCCATAAACACTGTCATCAATAAGCTTCTGTTGATGTTTGTGGAGAATCATTTGAGATGACATGAGATAATGTTGATACTCTAAAAAATGCATTTTTTCGTAAACGCACATGTTTTTAATCGTTTTGGCCTATCGTCCAGACGAATCCCGTAAACGCATAGCCCGAGAACGCCCTTTTTTGAAACCGGGTCCCAGGGTGGATAAATTCAAAAACGCACTTCTCGCGGATCAGTCTGGACGGTTGAATCCGGAGATTTTTGAAAACGGTGATGTCATCGCCACCATCGCCACACCCCTCGAGCAGTCTTCCGCCTCTTATATCTCGCGAAACGTCGTATAACAACATCAACAACAATGGCGGACTACATGCTTGCGTTACTACTGGAGAACATATTGAGCCTGTTATGGTTACTAGGGCAAAATCTAATTTTTGGTTTCTTTGAAAGCCGATTTGTAAACAGCGCTCAAGCTTCATCTCCGTTTTTGGTGAATTTCTGAAACTGAAACAGCGCCGCCTATAGACCTGGGATATGAAGTAGCGTTTTCAGTCGTCTAAAGACGGATCAAGTGTGGACGCAGATTTTTTTGAAACCGTACCAGCGAAAACGGATAGGAAAAAGATCGTTTTCGTACATGTGGATGGGGCCTCAAAGAGACAGCAATATTTTTCTAAAGGTGCAGTGCATCAGTTTTTCTTAATAAAAGCAAGCAAAAGCAAATATGCTCAGTCTAACCACACAGTGGATGGATGCTCGATTTCCAGCTGCAAAAGCATTATTATTTAATGTACACATGAATGGAGTCAAGTTCATTCATTCATCTTTTGTAACCACTTATTCCTGTTAAGGGTCGTGGGGTCTGCTAGAGCCTAGCCCAGCTGTCATCGGGCAAGAGCCCACCCTCACCCTGGACAGGTTTCCAGTCTATCACAGGGCTAACACAGAGAGAAAGACAACCATTCACAATCACAAATTTAAAATCACCAATTAACCTAACTAGCATGTCTTTAGACAGTGGGAGGAGGCTGGAGTACACAGAGAGAACATGCAAACTCCACACAGAAAGGCCCAGTTTGCCCAACCCGGGACTTTCTTGCTGTGACGCATCAGTGCTAACCAGCTTACCTCTGTGCTGCCCTTCACTTGAACTCCGTTACAGAAAATAGGAAGTCTAGGGCACCCACTGATCAAGAGGTACACGGCTGCAGTGCCATACGACAAAACATCAAAGCAATATAAAGAAATAACAGATGCAGTTCAGCACATTTGAGAAGTCTGGGTAGAATAGGTTAAAAAACAAATCAATAATTATCAATATTGACTGATATGAAACACTGCCAGTACAAATAATGCCAAAATCAGATTACAGACCTCACCAATGCCAATATCCGTTAAAACGTGGGGCAGAACATGGAATAAAGCCAATCTTAGACACGCTATTTAAAGCAAAAGTGATACTTAAGTATGAAGCCCCAGTCTGAAAGCGCCACTGTTTCCTGTTAAAAAGGCTCCACCCTCAACAGGATGGAAAATAGTACACGGGTGCATGGGTCTGTGTTCCAGACCCATATACATTATTAAATTACTTTTAGTCACATTTGACTATATGTGGATGGCATATTGATTGAATTTAAAATATTGCAAAACAGACACACTGGCACTTCTGCAATACATGTCAATGCAAGAGCACAAAGTGAGTAAGGCTAAACTACAGCTGTAAGGCTAAGCTACAGCAATCTTACCAAAATCGCTCTATAAATGGGCAGCACTAGTGAGCCATGGTAGTATACATGTCTCAACATTAGGGATGTGTGCACTAGTACACCAGAAATATATGGCTTTATAGATTAAAAAAAATAATAATAATAAAAAAAAAATTGTAGAGATTGTCTCCCCAGGTTAAGTCTGCCTTCCCTTGGTAGAAAATCCTACACCAGCGATTTAAATATTTAAAATATCTCAAACCTGAGAAATATTGCAAAAAAGTGACTCTCAAAAATTCACACCAGTTTTTTTAAACATTGATTGAAGCTAAATGTGACAAAATGTTGCTGTTATTTTCAGCAGGACAGAGCTCGGAGTAACCAGGACAGGGCTTGTGAGTTCTTCTGACAAACAAAAGACAACTGACGGAGTCTGTGGTGAAATGCTGATCTGACTCTGAGCCTGCACCTGCGACTGTTGGAGGAAATAACAGGAACGTTGATTTGGGTACCTTTCGTTTTATTTTGCTCGCTGATGAAGCGGCCATTAAGTTTTGGGCCACATAAAACACAAGCACCGTATCAGGCCTACGGTACATTAGTTAGGCCTATAGAATAATTTTAGTTGCCGGCTTTAATAGACAATGCATTAAGGTGTGTGTGTGCAAACAAATAATTAAGTTTACGTGACACTGATGTTGGTAAATTGAACTTTTCTGAGTTAAACCAGCTTACGGGTAAAAATGTTTGTATTGTTGTTTATGTTGTACAAAAATGAGAGTTATTCTGTCCTGGCAGTTGTGTCCGTTACAAAGCACTGACAGACATCTAACGAGAATAAAATGAAGAGCGGGGCTTTTCTTCCATGAAACTTTACTTAGAACAAATTTCACTTCTTTTGCATCTCACTTTCATTCCATTCAGATCCGTAAAACTACTAAGACATAAAAATACAAAAGTGAGTACTAAGTGACGCCTCTATAAGTTGTCCGACGTCATCTTAACATAAATGTAAACGACAGTTATCAGATTTAACGATCTCCTACATAACGGTACTTGGTTGCAGGTAGCAATACACAGACTGGCGAGACATGTCACGCTAAAACACAAGTATTCATACATTAAAAGGAATATTTTGTTACTTATTATCTATAGAAATGTTACGCTGTAACCGTTATGAAACTCTTTCATCAGTATCGCATTCATTGAACACTTACGGGCGTATTTACTCCAAGATTCAAAACGAGGAACCCGCTGTTGCACGCATCTCATCAAACTGAGGAGTAACTGACAGGCACGGACAGGTACGGACGTAATTTGGGGGGTGGGGTGCACTTTTTACGGTCCTAAAACTTACTAAAGTAAGCCAAGCAGAAAACGGTCGCTCAAGTTGAAGCCTGTTTCTCTTAGTTTAGACCCGAAAACACGCTCCTCCATTGGCTCTGCCGTGATTGGCCGTCCCTGCTGTCACTCCACTTTGCTGTCACACCTAGTTTGCGGTGAGGAGTCCTTGTTAATCTGCTACTGTAAATTGTTCCTTTGTTCTGCCTGGGTCACGTCAGCCAGAATGATTTAAATATCAGGTTTCATTTGCATTAACGTTTGAATAACGTTTGAATCGATGTCCATGGGTGTATGTGTGTTTGGTAATTAGGCGCAGCCAGGATGTCTAAAAAAAGAAAAATGGACATAAGAGACTTCTTTAGAAGTCAAAGTGTAAGTTACTCAAAGACATGCGTTACAGCAATCCTGCAACACCTTCACTGGCTCCAATAAAAGCACATATCCATTTCAAGATCATTATTTACAAAGCTCTCAATAATCTTGTTAAGTCTATTAGTTTTATTGAAAGTGCTGGTAAATAAAATGTAATATTATTCTTGTTATTATTAAAAAAGGGGAAAATACAATATATACAAGTGTGATTTTATACATCCAAACTCATAGTAATTGTGAAACTGTGTTATTTCCTTTATAACTGTATCATCAAAATTGATGATTGTTGCACCCCAAATTGTCCCACTGTTCATGTCATGCATCCTGAGTTGGAGTGAAGCTGACTAACAATGTGAATTGGGTGATAATGTTTTGCTTACCAGTCAAACCAAAAAAGGGAACATTAAACTTAAAAGTAGCAATAGAAAACTAGAAAGAACTACTAGGAAACACAGTCAACTGATTAGTTTTATTAAAAATACTAAAAAAAATCCTCATCAAAACTATAACTTAAGAAAGGTGATTACATAGGTTGGTTAAAACATTCCATGTATGTACTTTAAAAAAATTAATTCCAAGTTAATATTTAAAACTGAGTTAATCAGGGTTAAAACTAAGGCTGAACAATTAATTGCATTTGCGATAATATCGCGATATGATAAAAGACACGATTTTCTAACTGCAAAAACAGGAGGAGAAACAAGCAAGAGATAAAGGTATGCTATGTTCTCTCTGTATGATTACAGTATCCATGTCATGAATGAAGGGCTAACGTTAATTGGTAGTATACGTTTGTTTGCCTTTTAGCAAAACTGCTTTTTAAGACTCTTAAAAATAGAGTCTGTAGGTTTGTAAACATTGTAAACATTCAAACTGAACCGACCCGTTTTATGGTTGTTTACACAAACAATAGTTTCAGTATAAGTTCCTAAACCTCAAAGTCCATCCCTTCCTGAAGCGCATTTTAGGCTAACCACATAGCTAAACATTAACCACATAGCTAAATGTTAACCACGAAGCAGCATCAACTTCATCTAAAGCATCCAGTAAAAAAATAAACAAACAAACAAAATACTCAGACGAAACTCGCCAATGTCCTCCCGCTTTGTCAGGATTAGGCTAAAATGATGTTTATTTATTGTAATTTTTATGATTACCATGATAAATAGCAGAAATTATCAGGATAATTTTTTTAGTCCATATCGTCCGTATGGGATTTAACCACAGTATTGTCAATGGTATTACTGACAGACAGAAAGCTGAACTTGAAGTGCTGCTTCACATTAACAGTGAATTTGGCTCAGGACGAGACACATATATATTTTAACAGAAAACAGAAATCTCTGACACCTGAACTCGGGGAGTCTTTGGCTTTGGCAGAAAAATAAAATGAAAAATGCTCCTCACACACACACACATATGAACACACAAACAATTTTTGTAACAATAAAAGCTGAGCAGTACCAAAATCTTTGACATTGCCAGAACAAAATGTCCGGGCTTCAAAGTTATATAGAACAGATGAGCATTAAAGTCTGCAGACTGTCTTGACTGATTCACACGATAAAGTCCCCAGTTTTCTTCAACAGCAAACCCACTATCATTCCTGCATTTTTAATTGTGGTTGTTGTTGTTCTCTGGGCAAATGTAAGACAAAAGCATGTCTATCATGTTCTTGACAATGAGTCGAGGAGGATGCAAGTCATGAGGGAGGCGTTGTGCCAAACACATCTGCCAGGCGTCCACCACCAGAACATTCAGTTCCTTGAACATGGCCTTCAGCACCATGTCAAGCTGCAGCGAGTACCAGTCGTTGTTGTAGACACTCAACCACTGGCTTACGCCTTGGACATTGGCTGATCGGATCACTACGAGGGTCCCCGGCGCTCGGTCCATGAGCCTCACCAGCGCCCGTCGAATGCGGCGAAGCCGTCGTATGTATACCTCCACTGGAAAGGTGCTGAAGTGGGCCCAGATGCTGAGGACCACAACGGTGTTGGGGCCCCCGGAGAGGCCGTCCAGCTCGTTTGAAATGTACTGCAACTCACTAGTCACAACAGGTAAGATGCGGATGGGAGGGCCATGGCAGCGGTACTTCAAGAGAATATTATTGGTGATGTCTACTGCCATGTATGGCCCGACTTTTTCAGGACTGTGCAAGTTGAACTCCTTTAATTCTGGATAAGATACAAGAAATTAAAGTTAAAATGGAACAGAAAAGATTCATGTAGGATGAGACAAGGACACTCACCTGGTACATAAGCAATGAGGTACTCAAACCACTGGCGGACAGTGGAGTCTCCGTACATGTGTATCACTTTGTCCTTCAAACACTGAGTGATGGAAGATGGCTGATTAAACTGACGCATCGTAACACCAGCTAACGGCCTCCACGCGTCTTTATAGTAATATCCAGATGGTGCTAAGTTGTTTGGTTCTGGTTTCATGGTGCTGCTTTCTTCCACTACTTCTGTATCTGATACAAGGTGAGACAAACAAGTTGACTGGAATAACTCAAAGAATGCACAAACTACAAATGTCACTCTGTAGGTATACCCTACCTTTCTGTGGCAGCACATTGATTCTGTCAGGTCCTAAAGCGCGTATTTGAACTTTGATGTTTACATCACTAAGACAAAAAACAAGATATTGTTCACTGTTACAGCAAAGGCTATCGTTACCTACTGTACTCAATTATCAATAATTCACTAAAACAGAACTTTCAGGGTTGGACTAATGTTCTATCTGTGGACTACATTTTGTTGAGAGAAATCAGAAATTAAGGTACTGACTATTGAAAGTTTTCAAAAATTGTGTAACCTCTTGCTTATGGTGTTTGAACATTTAATATAACAGAGAAATGAACAGAGACACCTGACAGCTAATTGACATGTATAACTGACATCTGGAAAGTTCAACTGACATCTAATTTGTATATATGAGCAATATACAGACCCAACAACACCATATATGGAATCCTTTTTTTAAAAACGTACATGAGATTAGGAGTGGACATAATTGTGACAAGTGATGGATGAAATAAGGTCTGTATCAGTAGGGAGAGCAAACCAGACACAAGAAGACAGTATAAAAACAGATGTGTGACACCATAAAATTAATCTGAACTCGCATAGCACTGAAAATCAGACTCGAGTTTGTATCTTTTTAAGAATAAACTTTTTGACTTTGAAGATATTCCAGATACCAATAGACTCCAAGAACCTAGATTACGTGTTGAAGTAAAGAGGTACAGGCTACAACTGGCCCTGCCTGGTACCTCATACTTTACTTCAAGAGTTCTTTACACTAGCAAGTTCGTCTCCCTAAGACCACAGATTAGTGTTGTAGTCAAGACCACTTAACCCGAGACTGAGTCAAGACCAAGACCAAGGAGGGGTGAGACCAAGTCCAAGACCGAACTGAATAAAGAGAAGCATTAGTCTGAATGCAAAACGTTTTGCAGTAGCGTTAGCAGTCCCGGTCTGAGAAGGGGAAAAAGATGTCGGCAGCCCAACATTTTTTTGTTGTTGTTGTTGTTTTACACCATTTAATGAATTTATATTGAATAGTATTAATATTAATTTAATGACTGAAGATAGAATGATATTGAATATGTTGTTATTATCATTTAAATCAAAACATTAAAGTGATGGGCTAGTGCAACCACTGAGTTAAAGGTATATCAGAAATGCTGACATCTTACATGGCTGGTGAAATTATTTGCAACTACAGTCTGTGCATCAGTGACTAGAGTTGGAAATACGTCTGGCCAATGATACCAAGATGAGTAAAGCTATGATTGAGTCCAGATTGTGAAAGCCAGTGGTGTTTTTATAGCTTACATGGTGCGCCATAACCTGAGACTCTAGTCCTCACTGCAGTGGCACAGGGTTAATTCCAGCTTGCAGCCTTTGTGTAAGCTCCTTCCTCATTAATTCCTGCCTCTCTCCACTGACTATCCAGTAACGGCCCAAAACACCAAAAATCATGTGGCTCCTGGGCGGAAGGGGTCACAGCTGGTGGCAGGACATCATCACTACGCCTCTACCACATGTTCATTACTGCACTGACCCTGAGTTGCAAACTACGTTACAAGCACAAGAACGCAACGCTCACTTCCACTATATCTGGAAATAATTTTAAGAGGGTTAGAGGAACTGTTGACGGTGTCCAGCTATACACAATTCCACACATTTAAACCACCAACCATTGACGTGAATAACGCTGATGATTTCAGTACTAATGTGCTTGATGGTATATATTCAGAATAAACAAAGAATGCGCTATGGCAGTGATCCCCAACCCCTGGGTCATTTGGTACCGGGCCACACAGAAAGAATAAATAACCAATAAATAACAGAGATAAGATGGTTATCCCGAGGGAGATTGCTGGCCAGAGTGTTTGAATTACGAGAGCTGTGGGCAGCACACTTCAGTGACGAGGAATGGATCGCAAAACTGGCTTACATGTGTGATATATTCAACCTGCTCAGTGAACGGAACTTGTCACTTCAGGGGAAAACGACAACTGTCTTCAAGTTGGCAGATAAAGTAGCTGCATTTAAAGCCAAACTGGATTCGTGGGGACGCCGCGTAAACAGAGGTGGATTTGAAGTTACCATTAACGTTACCATAGCGACCAGAGAGCGTTGGGGCACAGAAGATGTTACTCATGTCATGTTCTATTGTTGGTGTGACATTTGCTGCTAATAAAGTTGCACATTATTTATTTATTATTATTGTTATTATTATTTTATAGAGTAAATACTAATAAACAGTTTTTATGCTGGTCCTTTCATTTTATTTAGTTTTTATCTGCAACACCTTTAGATCGGTCTGTGAAAATATTGCCTGAAATGAAACCGGCATGTGGCGCAAAAAAGGTTGGAGGCCACTGACCTATGGGACTAGTTAACTCTACAAACCTTTGGAAGAGCAGTGCTTCCTCCTTGGTGATGAGGTTTGACGTGTAGCCTCCCATGGCGTGGTTGAATCTGGTGTCACACCTCAGATTCTTGGGCTTATAGCAGTACCAGGGTTCACCTACGTAAAGGTCTGTGTAGTTGCACAGGGGCTGCTGGTCAGGGGGCAAGTACATGTTGCACACAGTAGTTTCTGACAAGCCGCCCGAGCGGAACAGGCTCTTGAAATAGACCCGATCAGGTCGTTCCTCCCTCAGTCGCCGCAGCACAGCAACAGCCTCGCTGGAGTGCACCAACGTTATATCAACCTCTGCTGACCCCACCCAGAGGAGCGGGAACAGAGCGGAATAAGATCCATTCCTGTGGTCCACCACCGTGCCTGCTACACCAGCTTGAAGCTCTGGAGAGTGCAGCCTGGCTAAGATAAAGTCCCCGCCGTAGCGCTTGGGACGACCATGGAAGTCATGCATTTGGATGAGGGCCTCCAGCTGGTCCCCAACATGCCACTCTCTAACTCCCTTGTTGGGAAGGATGGTGAAGGGGCTGTGCATGGGGTCACTAGTGTGACGGAGGGTGGTAGGTGTAGAGTGAGGGGGGGGCAAAGGCCAGGCGATAGAGTCCAACAGGTAGCGCTCTTCCAGTTCATCTTCAGCTGAAGGTTTCTGGCCCAGATGGACACAGAAGGTGTGGTTGTGATGAAAAGTAGGGAGGTTCTCTGAGATGAAGGAGAACTGGATCCTGTTCTTCCAGTTCTAAAGAGAAAGAAAGGCAGATTAGTAAAGAGTAGAGTGGTTGACACACTATGGATTAATGAGTAATGCAACCAGAGTGAAAACTATTTGAAGATGTGAACAATCTTGATCTGGGGTAGAGCTGCACGTTTTAACAGGATTTTTATCAGACTGAGAGCATATGTGGTTGCATTATGAGAATTTTAGGAAGCAGTATGTTTGGAATTAAACCGAAACTCTGGCTAAAATACTAAATAATTTGGCTCCTGTTGCTTTGATATTAATTTAATATTCGTTTTTCTTTTTGTGTATTTTTCCATTATGCAACTGTGTATCTTAGTAACTCTTCTTGGATGGTTACCCAGGGACACTTTTGTCCTCTTGAGTGAGCCAAAAATTACAGATTTATATATCATTGTTTGGAGCACTTTGGAGCAGTTTTCCTACTTTTATGTAGGATATATTGGTAAAGCACCGTAATGTTTTTCACACAATCAATACACATGGTTTATGCTGTCAGTGCTGTACCTAGGAGCCAGACAGATGGCTGAAAGGAGTAAACAACGTGACCTCCAGTGAATAAGAAGCATAAAACAGATCTACACTTTGTATTGTTTGCTCATTTGGCACTCCCAATGCTTAGATGGGCTGACAGCTTTGTCTGGGCTATCAGCCCATCTACATTTGTTGACAGGCTCTGTCCTGGACTGCTCTCTGGACTCCATGTAGGAGGTGGGTGAGAGGAGGATGTTGACCAAGCTGCCAATGGACAACCCCTCTCATCCACTGCATCAGACTGTAGGAGGCCTACACAGCTCCTTCAGCAGCAGACTGCTGCATCCACTATATATAGAGTGTTATGATTATTTGTATACATTTTCATTTTGTGTTTTTTGGTAAATTCCCCTGTTAAAGGCATTATTGTTTTTGTATATTCCATGCTACTGTGACAAGGTTATTTACTACGTGGGATTAATAAACATCATGTTCTGATTTCTTATTATCCACCACAGCACACAATGAAAAGAAAAAGCAGGTGATTCTCTATAATACAAACTTTTAACTTTTGTACAATGCATTTAGACTATAGCGCCACTGATAATGTGCAGCATTGGTCCAGAGATACTGTACATAACACACAGTTTAACCATTTCCCACTGGGGACAATTAATTTAAACCCACTTCTCTCCTCACCTTTATAGTCTGGATGTTGCTCAGCAGGAAGATGAGGACAGACAGTGCTAGGCTGAGGAAGATGAACCTTATGGACAGATACATGGTGACCTCCTTCTGTCTCCTTTGATCAGGTCCTGTCTCACACTCTGAGGTCACTGCGATGACGATGATGCAGTCTTTTCATCTGTGTCCAACACTGACATCAAGAACTTCTGTTGATGTTTATGGAGAATCATTTGAGATGACATGAGATAATGTTGATACTCTGAATAAGGTTTGGGCCCAAATACATGTGTATGAGTAGTTAAGTCTCTGCTGAATATAAATAATATATTAAATAATAATAAAAATATATTAAATAATATTTAAACAGGTTGCATTACAAAAGGCGATGTGTTGAACACTCACTGTGACAAAGAAATGGTTTCCATATGTGGTGAGGCTGAAGTGAGTTTTACATTTTATTAAATATAAAAATTAAATATTCGGCCACTGAAAATGGCCCAAAAGTGCATTTTCGGTTTATGGCTGAAAGACTTTCATCAGTGAAACAATACGGCTGAAACAGGATTTTAGTAATATATAAAATCACTGATGGCGATTTGCAAAACCTGTGATGCTGAAATTTCAAGAGGCGTGCATCTGCAAAGTCGGTTTAATTTATCACCTGAAATCCAAACATCCAAGCAAGGAAGTTTCCCAGTGATGGTGCCAGTCATAGACATTAACGCCGGATCGACTGTGGAAGGATGTGCTTAAAGTGTCACCATCTCGGTACAGGGCTAGCAGAGGCAGCAGTGCATGAACATTCAGAGCAGGACAGAGGTACTCCTCAATCTCAAAGGAGAATTATTTGCTGAATTTTGGACTGATTTCCAAACTTATTGATCTGTTAAAAATGTCACACATGTAGCTATGATAAAAATGTGATTTTACTACCCAAATACAAATTTAACTTAATGTTATCAGCAGACTAGCTTCTGACCGTGCACAGCTTCAATTAAGACTTTCTTAAAGAGACAGCAATATTTTTCTAAAGGTGCAGTGCATCAATTTTTCAATAAAAACAAATATGCTCAGTCTAACCACACAGTGGATCGATGCTGATTTCCAGCTGCAAAAGCATTATTATTTAATGTACACATGAATGGAGTCAAGTTCATTCGTTCATTCATCTTCTGTAATTTATTCCTCTTAAGGGTCGTGGGGTTTGCAAAAGCCTAGCCTAGCTGTCATCGGGCGAGAAACGGGATACACCCTGGACAGGTGTAGGGTTTCGGTTTCCAGCATCTCCATTTTCGGTTCTGGCCACGAATTTTCATTTCAGTGCAACATTTTATTGTTCATTATTTCATCATTTAGTTTAGTTATCTGTGTTGACCTCCTCTGAGTACAAGGTATACAAATAGATTGGGGAAGAAGGTCTTTTTTTACCTGATTCGATTTGTTTTATGAATCTAATGGTTATAGCTTTTATTTTTCTTGTATGTTATAATCTGGACATGTTCTACACACATATACAGTAAATATGAAGTAGGACAAGTTTACCCAAGTGTGTCCAGTCTGCAAAGTCTTCTATTCTCAATTATTTGAGACAGAAATATGCAATTTCTACATGACAACAGTATACAACTGGCAGCATTTTAAGTGTTTTGGGAAAATGATCAAAGCCAGTGGTCCACTTTCAACCAGGTTAAAACAACCTTCCTGAGCACATGAAGTTGTCTGAGTTGTTAAAGAAAACAAATCTCCTCTCAAGCAAACTCCATCCACTCAAGAAGTAAATCTATGCACTTCAGTGTATAATTCCTCTGGAGGCTCTGCTTGATGCTGCTGCTAACGTGCCTGCAGACCTCCAGTGCACTGGAGAGGAAGACAGACCAAAGTCGGAGGCAGGGTCACAGTAAGGGGAGGTAAAAGGAAGAGAGGCAGCATGGGCGTGGAACAGAACAGACGAGACAGAGATGGAAAGAGAACAGGCAATGAGAGAGCACGGCTCTGGAGGGAGGAATAACCAAAAAGAACAGAGAGGAAGAAAGTCACTCACAGGCTAGAAATGGTCTTGGTGAGGAACAGCAGAGGAGATAAAAGAGGGAGAATGGATCTACAGAAAAGTGTTCCACAGAACATGGAATGACCCAAAGTGGATAAGTCTATAGTGTCGACGACCACGTACGGGTGAGAGTCTGGCTGGATGAAGAGCAGACTAAGGTGAGTCGATACTGGCACAAAACACACTGTAGAAGATGAGAGTCATCCACAGAAAGAAACCTTAGGGAATTCAGAAAGCACCTGAGGGATATAGGCGAAAGAACAGAGGAAGAATAAAATGTTGACCTTTGGGTCATGGCCTACACTGGTCTGTTTGGCAGTGATAAGCCTGATAGTCGTCCCGCCATTGCTATGGCTGGAAGTGATAGAAAAGTTACAAACTCAGACAGCTGACACGATTCTACAGTGACAGAAACGCCCTTCTGGACGCCCTGCCTAAGTAAAAAGGAGAAGTAGGTGAAAGGTCTCTGCTTCCTCTCTGACAACATATCAGAATAGTAGAGGTGTGAAGCCTCAGCCTGCAATACGCCACTGTTTGCTGTTAAAAAGCTCTCACCCTCAACAGGATAGAAAATGGTGCGGTCCTACATCCCACCACAGCATGTAGGCCCAGGAAGGGCCTTAGACTCTCGGCCTGTCACGGCATCAACAACAACAACAAACGGTGTGGATGAAAGGAGAATATGAGGAAATTGTAGATAAAAAAGGATGATCAGTTTGCCAATATTTTGGTTATTTTAAGTCAGAAAAGACCGAAGTCTGCAAACCTGGTGGCGAGTGAGTATGTTAAATTGTTCTCATCTCTCTTGTGTAAGAGTTGGTTTAGTTTCTTTTATCTGCTGGCTGAGTGAGTGGCTGCTGACTCACGGTTAAGCAGGGATCCACAAGCAGGTTATGTGTTATAAGTCGGTTAAGTTTTGTTTCTCTGCGTATTGTGCGGAGGTGAGTGAGTGGCTGAGCACCTTAGTTTGCTCGTGGTGCAGTCAATCAAACGTGGTAGGACTCAACTGAGCCGGTTAAATAGACGTCTAGATTCATTATTCTTGAGTCGTCTTTGATGGATGGTTATATGAACCAAATCTTTTTTTAATAATAATATAATAATACGTTTATTTATAGGCACCTTTCTAAACACCCAAAGTCACCGTACAAGTAAAAAAGGATTTAAAATACATGACAGACATTTCCACCGCTACTGAATATTAATTTAAAATGAATGAAAATGAAATGCTATTGAGTATGTTATTATTATCATTTTTAAAAGTTAAAGTAATGGGTAAAAATGGTTTATGGCGGGATTTGTATGACCCTGTTAGTCAAAATGACGCAACCACTGATCAAGATGTACACGGCTGCTGTATGACAAAACATCCAAGGCATATAAAGAAATAACGGATGCAGTTCAGCACAGTTGAGAAGTCTGGGTAGACTGTCTGATATGAAACACTTATATTCTGATACATGTTTCAGCCATATGGCCCAGACCTAGCAGACATATCAGATTTTGTCGTCAAAAGGTCTGCATGATGTAGGGTTAATGAAAGGAGCATTGCCAGTACAGATTACAAAATTAGATTACAGACCTCACTAATGCCAATATCCATTAAGACCTGGAGCAGAAGATGGAATGAAGCCAATCTTAGACACACTCCTCAAAGCGAAAGTGACCCTTAAGTATGAAGCCCCAGCCTGAAAGCGCCACGGTTTGCTGTTAAAAAGGCTCCACCCTAAACAGGATAGAGAATAGCACAGGGTGTGTGGGTGCGTGTTCTAGACTCATATACATTATTAAATGACTTTTTGTCACATTTTACTATATGTGGATGGCATATTGATAGCCTTCAAGATTGTAAAAGATTGCAAAACAGACACACTGGAACTTCTACAATACATGTCAATGCAAGAGCACAAAGTGAGATAAGATAAGATAAGATATGTTTTATTCATCCCACGCATGGGAAATTTCCTTGTAAGGCTGAACTACAGCTGTAAGGCTAAGCTACAGCAATCTTACCAAAATCGCTCTATAAATGGGCAGCACTAGTGAGCCATGGTAGTATACATGTCTCAACATTAGGGATGTGTGCACTAGTACACCAGAAATATACAACCTTTGGGTTTACAGATAAAAAAATAAATAAAAAATGTAGCGATTGTCTTTTTTGTGTAAAACACAATCCCCAGGGGGAACGTTAGATCACCGTCAGGCCGCTTTGCAAAACCAGAGTATCCCTTCCAACATCCGTACATACTATAGCACTACATAAGGTCCAGGGAAAGAGATACTGCGTTACATTCATAGATCCGTACTCTAAGTGGCTGGAAGTGTTTGCATGTACTCATAATGAGAGTCTTACTGTAGCCAAATGCCTATTAAGAGACGTATTACCCAGATTTGTATTACCTGAGATCATCTACAGCGATAATGGGCCCCACTTTTTAAATCAAGTAATAAGCCACCTGGTCCAACGGTTAAACATAACATTAAAAATCATTGTGAAGTTGAAGTTAAAAAAAGAACCATGTACTTGAATAACCCCTGCAAAACGAGGATTAGAGGTTTAGGGGACAAATGGTTAGTGGTGAATGTACTCATGATCTCAATCTGTACGCAACAGGATGTGATGGAGTACAAACAGCAGCCACACAGGGTCAAACTACAACCTACCAATCTGGCTTTATTGCTTGCAAAACCACGCAGTAGTCTCTGATGACCAGTAATAGTAGTTTTAGGCACGGGCGATCCGAGCACTTGGAAAAAACTAAATAAATAAATCTGCACCGCTACATGGTTTTCTATTATCTGTCATACACTCCAGATCAAAATTTTAAGACCAAATTCCAACAATTTACATTTTGCACTTTTGGATCTTAAGAAGGTTCTAAGCAGGGCTTCAAAATGCAAAAAGAAGAAATGAGTGAGACAAGAAAAACATTTGAGTAAGCAATTTATTGCAAACAACCATTAAACTGAAATAGGCTGTTAATCAGCTGATTACTTCTTAAAAGATCCTAAGGGTTATGGGGGAAAAAAGTCAAGTGGTAGACCCAAAAATATTTCACTGGTCCCTGAGCCGGAGGATCCAATTGGCTGTCCGTCAAGACACGGGACAATCCTCGGCCCAAATTCAGCTTGTCACTGGTGCCAACTGGTGTCCCTTAACTAGTAGTGTAAAACCTGGATCTTTTGAGGGATTCGGATCAGTCTGAATCACTCACTGGCATCCCTCATGACTGAAGATCATCGTCTGTGTGGCAATGACTGGGTTTTTCAACAGGACAACGCTGCAGTTCACAATGCCTGCCTGACAAAGGACTTCTTCCAGAGAAATAACATCCCTCTTTTGAACCATTCTGCGTGTTCGCCTGATCTAAATCCAATTGAGAACATTCGGGGTTGGATGGCAAGGGAAGTTCACAAATATGGACACCAGTTCCAGACAGTGGATGCCCTCTGTGAAGCCATCTTCACCACTTGGAGGAACATTCCCACAAGCCTCCTGGAAACAGTAGCATCAAGCATGCCGAAATGAATTTTTGCGGCATAGCTACTTATTACTGAGTCCTTTATTGGATATATTTTTTTTTTTTTCTATTTTAGGAGGTTAGAGGGTTTTTTGAGTTGTGGTCTTAAACTTAAACACCAGATCTAATTTCACCGTAAGATTGTGCTTTGCAACAAAACTGTTACAAGTTCAGTTATTACTTATTTCCATCACGCTGGGTCAGTAGCGGTTTTACTCTTCCACTGCTCCTCCTCTCTACTGTTGTAGGTTGTCTGTACTGTTGTCTGTGTCTGTGTCAACCCTGCGATGGACTGGCAACTTGTCCAGGGTGTACCCCCGCCTCTCGCCCGATGACAGCTAGGATATGCTCCAGCAGACCCCACGACCCTTAACAGGAATAAGCAGGTATAGATGATGAATGGATGATTTGCACTTGTTCATATCGCTCAAAAATTTGCAACTATTTCACTTCAGGTTCGAGTCAAATTGTTCAAAATAGTTTCACACACACACACAAAAAAAAAAAAATAATCAAATTAGTTTCAGTTGCACTTCTCACATTTTCAGCTTGAGGCAAGATTGTGAAGAAGAATTGTTATACTCAGTCAGCCAATTTTATCTGTTTTTATACACTTCCTTTTACTGTTTCTGCTTTGGCTTGCACCGGGACCAGGGTAACTAATTTCATTCCATCTCATGTACCAACATGTGCAATGATGATAAAAACTCCTTGAATCCATCTTAGTGTGAGGGATTTCTTCATCAAGGTTTGACAAACTAGGGGCCCCCAAACTGCATCTTGCTCAGAGCCCCCATGGAGCTAGGGATGACCCTGTGTAATCAGTTGATCGTGTGGTAGAAGTAATAATAACTCAGACGCGGTAAGGCCACCGCGGACTGAGAGAGTAATTAAAGGAGTTGTTTCTCTGTCTTATGCCAGGTTACTGCAGCCTTATCTAAATACAAAAGCTTTGTTTTTAAATGCACTGTCCTAGCGTGTGATTGTTCAAGTTGTTTTAGTGAATACGATAGTTTGGGTCAAATTACGATCATTTTAAAGTGACAGTAAGATATTTCTTCATTTCTCATCTGGCAACCCCGGTGGAAACTCTGACGTTTTACTTTTAGGTTCAGTCAGTTCTCATCTAGGTGGAGTCTTGACTTCCACAGTTCTGCTGCAGCCTTGAAGTTTAGTTTCACTTTAGGTTGAAGTAATAATAATACAAATAAAACACTTTCAGTGCAACTTGAATATTTTTATCTGCACTAAATGTTTTATTTATGTGTTTACTGACGTTAGAAACCTTGACACATTTTCCTCTCGACTCTCTTCCTCATTCCTTTAACTAAATGTTCGCCCTGATCTTTTTTCTAGCGATATGTTTAAAATCTATTTTAAGTTATATCATTGTTATTGTTTCATTTACAGTGATATTATATTTGTTGTTTGTTCTACAGTGGTCCTGAGTTTCCGTTGCTGGTGTTCTCTGCTCTCTCTCTCTCTCCCTCATTAGACTCACCTGGGCAGGATTCTGGCAGGAGCTCATAACACAGCTGCAATCACTCTGCAATCAACACTCCTTAAAAGGCTGGCTGTCGCTTCCCTCCGGTGCCAGATAGTTTCACATGTCATGGTTGGTGTTAGCGCTTTGGTTTTTGTCGTGCCAAGAGAACCTTTTGCTAACTTAGGACTTATCTCTTGTGTTTTTTGTCTCTGTCCAGTGCCTCCCAGGGAGAGCCAGAATACTGCCCCGGGAGCCATTTTCAGTTCTTTAGTCAGTATTCCTGGAGTTTCCAGCGACTTTTGTTTGCCTTTTTGAATTTTTGTTTTGTTGACTTGGAATTTCCCAAGTTGTGAATAAACTCCACTTGATTGACTTTAACACGTAGTATTATCTCCTGCTTTGGGGTCCAACCACCAGTTGGACAAATCCTGTCACAGAGCGTATGATTGTTGCAGTGATTGATGACATCCAGGTGGCTTACTGTGATGGCAACAAGAAAATATTGGAACAAAGACAAGACTGGATAAAAAATGATTTGATGAGAATCCTGGGAATCAGATGGTATCATGATACAGGGATTCTGTGATACTTCATCACAAAACAATTTATCTATGATATATCATGATGTATGTGTAACAGAAGAGGAAACAATATTCCTGAGAAGGCGAAAAGTATTTGTTTGCTGTATTTGTATTTATTCAATACATCTGTCTTGCAAAGTGCAGTGCCACAAGGCAGAACATTTATGGCCTAAATGTGCAAATTAAATTTACATGAAAATAAATTAATAAATGCAAAAAATATACATTCCAGTATAAACCTTTGCTCTTTTGACCATTCGGCATGTTAACATTCAGTTAACGACTCTGCACGGCCTTGTGGTATTTTCTTTTTCCAGTGTTAAATTTTGTACTGCTGGCTTTTGGAAATTACAGCACACACACACACAACACTCCCCCTGAGCATCCCCATAGGCGGCTGTTAAACAGATTAACAAGCGATCTTTCTAATATCCAGCCTTTCTTCACCTGGTTTCTCAATAAAACCTTTACTGAGAGAGCTTTAAACCCTCGTTTCCTATATGGATATTTCAACTCTGCAAATTGCTTCAGAACATTTTCCCAATTCCCATACATAAGTTTCTCATCATATACAAGTAGCTGGTTCACTTTAATTTTGACCTGTGGTGCACCTTGCAGCTGTAACCCAGGTGTAAAACCATGGTCACTACTTAGAAAGAATTAATAAGAAATCCCTCAGTTTTCTTTTTACCCCTCCCCTGCCCGAGACGTGGTCCCTCCCTCGTCCCCTGGGAGACCAACGAGGGGCGGGAACTTGATGTCAGTTTGGAGGTGGGAGTGGCGATGGGGCAGGCTGAAATGGCTGGGGAGGGTGTTGGGCTGACTGTTGTACTAACTGCTGAACCTTACTTCCTTTCTTATTTTCGTTAACTTTATTTCTAGCTTCTTGCAGTTGCAGTTTAGTAAGCTGTTGTTTCGATCCTCTATCTCCTCCTGCTTCTCATTTTACCTCTTTGTGGTGTCTTTTTAGATAGTGAGTGAGGTGACTCCCTCACTTGGAGCAGTCTGCTATGGGAAGGTCAGGATTATTTTACATTTGGTCCCTCACTCGTTTTGGGAGTCCCTCCATTAGTGCATTAGCCGCTGTGTGGGATCCATCCCAGGGTGTACCCCTGTGGACACTAGCCATTCCTCCTTATACCTGTTTAAAAAAAAAGGGCTGTGTCCAACCCCATATGTTAATGACACACACTAGAAAAACAGATGCATGCCACCATGAAATCAGTCTGAACTCACATGGCACCAAGAACCGGGCTTGAGTTTGTATGTTTTTAAGAATAAACTTCTCAACTTTGAAGATGGGGCAGCACAGTGGCCCCAGCACAGCTTTTCTTTACATAAGAAAGCTGGTCTCCCTAAGACCATATGATATATAAAGATGGAGGACATGACAGTTCCCTTGACCAGTGGTTTTCAAAGTGGGGGCTGCCAGGGGGCGCTACTGGGGCCTCAGACAACTGGACGGAAGATGAGACAATATGGTCCTTAAAGGTACTTCGAGGTGCTTGAGGGTGTTTGGCTTAGTTAAGAAATTAAATAAATATTATTATTTCAGACTCAAAGAAGATTTTGTTGGTTTATTGCCTTTTGGAGGCCCAGTCGAAACAAAAGCAAATAGGAAACAAGGCTAAATGTTGTTATGCCTTCTACAGTAATACTTTCGGTTTGTCCTTGCTTATATGTATTTGTTCTCAGTAACGAATATGTGGGGTGGGGTGGGCGGGGCAGCTGAGGTGGCCTGAGGGAGAGCTTGAGCGAGTGTGAATGTAAATGTGTTGTATTGTCCCTGTCCTATGTCTTGAGGACCCCCTCGAAAACGAGATGGTCCATCTCAAGGGGTTATCCTCCTAACACTAAATAAATTGTCAAAGTAGTGGCTACAGGACTAGTTACCACAACTTATGCTAAACAAATGTAATCGTTATTGAATATTGAATAAAAAAATAAGAAAAAGACATTATAAACTGACATTTCTTTATATATTTTGTAGCACTGTCTGTAGGTTTGGAGGGGCCAGAGGAGACTTTTTTTTTTTACCTGCTTCTTGCAATTATACTTGAACATAGGGTCAGTTTCAGCAAATTTGATAGAAAGTTAGTTTTATAAAAGTTGCCTACTGCACCTTTAATTCCTGCCTCTCTCTACTGTTGACTATCGAGTAAGGGCCCAAAACACCAAAAATCATGTGGCAACATTAAAATTAAAATACATATAATATGTATTATAATCCATATAACTAATTGGCCATTCTGCACAAATTGTAAATTATTTTATTTCTGTTCAAAGAAGCAGAACCAATATTGTCTGGTATTAGTTGTGTCAGATTGTTTTTTTTGATGTACTTTAACCTTCACCATGCTTGAGGTAGATCAGCGGCTCAATTGAGCTGGTTAAACAGATGTCTAGAATCATGATTCTTGAGTTTGATCGACTTTTAATAAGCCGAATCTTTTTCCCACCAGTACCACTATTGAATATTAATTAAAAATAATTGAAAATGATATTCTATTGAAAATGTAATTATTGGCATTAGCAAAAATGAAGGGTAAAAATAGATTATGGCAGGATAGGCATAAGCTGCCCAGTGTGCCTGCATAAGTGTTACCCCTTGTAACCCCAAATCACCACGCTAAAATAACAATAAGTTGTCATGCACATAAACATACATCTCACCAAAACCATGTATCATAATTGTTAGGACGGCCTGTTAGAGGCTGGATTGAAAACAAAAAGCTTGGTGCAAACCAACCAAGTGTTTATTTCACTCTGGTAATTGATGACAAAAAGACTTAAAAGACATAACAAAAAGAAAATCATTCCCCTTTTGTGCCCTGAGGTCTGGGTCACAGTCCTGCCAATCACTCACACCCTGTCTATGTGCACTGGCTCCCTTTTACAGGCTGCTACTAATTACCCCTCCAGCGCTACCCCTAAACGGGTGAGCTCCCTCGACAGATCCACCATACAATATTTGGTTAAATAGTATACCTAAACAAATACATGAACTCTGAATGTCTGTACTGTTATAAACCTCATAAAACCCTTAACATTCACCCATAGCAATTCTTTACAGTTGCCAAACGTTTGCTTGTGAGTTATTTATTTTATGTTATCTGGTTGAATTGAGTGCTGTTATGTAATTAGTTCCAGTGATGAATGGGACCTTCATCACAATAATAAATCAAATGACAATACATGAAAATGGGAGTGATCAATGTCCATGAATGTGTTACATTTCAGTACGGGTCCCACATATAAAGAGGAAATATAATGTAAGTAAAGGTCGAGGCTCAGACAAACACACATTGCTGCTGGGATTTGATCTGTTGTACATTTGCCAGACTTGTTAAGTTGGACACGCTGAAAGGCTGAGAGTCTCTGTTCAGAAGAGATAAAAGTTAATCACACCAAGACGGAAAACTTAGACCTGAAAAGTAAGTGTATGAAGGTATGCAGAAAAATAACAAAATATGCCCAGCATATAATAAAGATGCAGGAGTTGTCAGAGTTTTTCAGCTCTTGAGCTGAAGTCCTTTTCATATTTTTTCACATAATGATCATATAAACGGAACGTGGGAATGTACAGTATGGAATTTAACCACAGTGTTGTTGATGCTATTGCAGACACAGACAGAAAGGTGTACTTGAAGTAGAGGTCGACCGATAGTGGATTTTTGAATGCCGATATTATACCGATAGTTTGGAGCAGGAAAAAAACGATAACCGATTAATCGGCCGATAATAATAATTTTAAGATTCATGGCAAACTAAAATGAAGAGACTACACACAGACAGCTTTCATTTTAGCCTGTTAACAAGCTAACTGTTGTTAGCTTAACAAGCTCATGTAGGCTAAATCATGCCGGTGGAGATGTGGCTGTTTATGCTGAAATATGATGCACGTTTATGCTTGTTGAACTAGTGGTACTTACTGCCTCTGCGAAGGAGGTTATGATTGTTGACTTTCAACTTGTGAAGGTTTTATTTCACTTACAATGACACGTGTTGTCGTCCAGTTGACTTGTCCTCTCTGCTGCCGCTGGCTCTCTCTCTCTCGCTGTATGTGAAGAGCAGCCCCGCCCCTCAGTGATCTATCGGCAATTATCGGCGCCAAATTCGGCCGATGCCGATAGTTTTTAAAACGTCCTATCGGCGCCGATTAATCGGCCAAACCGATTAATCGGTCGACCTCTAACTTGAAGTGCTGCTTCACATTAACAGTGAATTTGGCTCAGGATGAAACACATATATATTTTAACAGAGAACAGCCTGAGACAATTAAAGTAACACAGATAAAACCAATAAAGTCCCCAGTTTCCTTAAACAACGAACCCACTATCATTCCTGCATTTTTAATTGTGGTTGTTGTTGTTCTCTGGGCAAATGTAAGACAAAAGCATGTCTATCATGTTCTTGACAATGAGTCGAGGAGGATGCACGTCATGAGGGAGGCGGTGTGCCAAACACATCTGCCAGGCATCCACCACCAGAACGTTCAGTCCCTTGAACATGGCCCTGAGCACCATGTCAAGCTGCAGCGAGTACCAGTCGCCATGGTTGAGACTCACCTCCTGGTCCAGGGCGCGGACATTGGCTGATCGGATCACTACGAGGGTACCCGGTGCTCGGTCCATGAGCCTCACCAGTGCCCGTCGAATGTGGCGAAGCCGCCGTATGTATACCTCCACTGAAAAGGTGGTGAAGTGGGCCCAGATGCTGAGGACCACCACGGTGTTGGGGCCCCCAGAGAGGCCGTCCAGCTCGTTTGAAATGTACCGCAGCTCACTGGACATGACGATTGTGAAGATGATGGGAGGGCCATGGCAGCGGTACTTCAAGAGAATATTATTGGTGATGTCTACCGCCATAAATGGCCCGACTTTTTTAGGATTTTGCAAGTTGAACTCCTTTAATTCTGGATAAGATACAAAAAATTAAAGTTAATATGGAACAGAAAAGAGTCATGTAGGATGAGACAAAAACACTCACCTGGTACATAAGCAATGAGGTACTCAAACCACTGGCGGACAGTGGAGTCTCCGTACATGTGGATCATTTTGTTCTTCAAACACTGAGTGATGGAAGATGGCTGATTAAACTGACGCATTGTAACGTCAGATAACGGCCTCCATGAGTCTTCATAGTAATATCCAGATGGTGCTAAGTTGTTTGGTTCTGGTTTCCTGGTGCTGCTTTCTTCCACTACTTCTGTATCTGATACAAGGTGAGACAAAAGAGTTGACTGGAATAACTCAAAGAATGCACAAACTACAAATGTCACTCTGCAGGTATACCCTACCTTTCTGTGGCAGCACATTGATTCTGTCGGATCCTGAAGCGTGTAAGTGAACTTTGATGTTTACACCACTAAGATAAAAAAAACAAAAGCAACATATTGTTCACTGTTACAGTAAAGGCTATCATTATCTACTGTCTCAATTATTTAGACTTTCCCACTAATTCACTAAAACAGAACTTTCATTGAACATTATCTGTGGATTACGTTCTGTTGAGAGAAATCAGAAGTGAAAGTATTGACTGGTGAAAATGTTTGACCATTGTGAAATGATATTTGAACATTTATTCACCTTGCATCGCCTGGCATCTAATTAACATTAACCCTAACCCTAACTGGAATGTTTAATTGATATATATGAGCAATATACAGAACCAACCAGACCATATGTGGAATCCTTTTGTAAAAATGTACATGAGATTAAGAGTGGACATAATTGTGACAAGTGATGGATGAAATAAGATCTGTGTTTGGACACAATTATTTGTAGTAGAGAGAGCAAACCTGATACCAAAAGTACCTTATTTTCTGATAAAAGGCTGTGTCCAGCCCCATATGTTAATGAGGCACCACACACTATAAAAACAGATGTGTGACACCATGAAATCAGTCTTTTTGTATCTTTTTAAGAATGAACTTCTCGACTTTGAAGATATTCCAGATACCAATAGACTCCGAGAACTTAGATTACATGTTGAAGTAAAGAGGTACAGGCTACAACTGGCCCTCCCCAGTACCTTATACTTTTCTTTGACAGTTCTTTACATAAGAAATTTGGTCTCCCTAAGACCATAGATGGTCTGTGCATCCATGACTAGACTTGGAGATACGCCTGGCCCATGATAATAAGATGAGTAAAGCTATGAGTGAGTCCAGATTGTGGCAGCCCGAGGTGTCTTTACAGCTTACATGGTGCCCCATAAACTGAGACTCTAGTCCTCATTGCAGTGGCACAGGGTTAATACAAGCATGCAGCCTTTGTGTAAGCTCTTTCCTCAATTCCTAGCCACCATCATCACCTCACCACTGTGCCGCCCATATTCCCTACATTTGGGTAAGAGGAACTGCTATACACAATTCTATATTTAAACCACCAACCATTGACGCAAATAACACTGATGATTTAATTACTAATGTGCTGGATGGTATATAGGATATATATATTATTCAGAATAAACAAAGAATGAGCTATGGGATTAGTTAACTCTACAAACCTTTGGAAGAGCAGTGCTTCCTTGTCGGTGATGAGGTCTTTCAAGTAGCCTCCTTTGACGTGGTTGATTCTGGTGTCACAGCTCAAATTCTTGGGCTTATAGCAGTACCAGGGTTCACCTGTGTGAAGGTCTGTGTAGTTGCAAAGGGGCTGCTGGCCAGGGGGCAATACATGTTGCACACAGTAGTTTCTGACAAGCCGCCCGAGCGGAACAGGCTCTTGAAATACACCCGATCTGGACGTTCCTCCCTCAGTCGCCGCAGCACAGCAACAGCCTCGCTAGAGTGCACCAATGTTATCTCAACCTGTGCTGACCCCACCCAGAGGAGCGGGAACAGAGCGGAATAAGATCCATTCCTGTGGTCCACCACCGTGCCTGCTACACCAGCTCGAAGCTCCGGAGAGTGCAGCCTGGCTAAGATAAAGTCCCCGCCGTAGCGCTTGGGACGACCATCGAAGTCATGAATTTGGATGAGGGCCTCCAGCTGGTCCCCAACGTGCCACTCTCTAACTCCCTTGTTGGGAAGGATGGTGAAGAGGCTGTGCATGGGGTCGCTAGTGTTACGGAGGGCGATAGGTGTAGAGTGGGGGGGGGGCAAAGGCCAGGCGATAGAGTCCAACAGGTAGCGCTCTTCCAGTTCATCTTCAGGAGAGGGTTTCTGGCCCAGATGGGCACAGAAGGTGTTGTGATGAAAAGTAGGGAGGTTCTCTGAGATGAAGGACAACTGGATCCTGTTCTGCAGCTGGTAGAGGGCTGAAATCGTGTGGGAGTTCCAGTTCTAAAGAGAAAGAAAGACAGTGTAGTAAAGAGTAGAGTGGTTGGCAAACTATGGACGAATGAGTAATTCAACCAGAGTGAAAATCTGTAGGTGTGAACAATCTTGATCAGGGGTAGAGCTGCACGTTTCAACAGGATTTTTATCAGACTAAGAGCATATGAGTTTGCATTATGAGAATTTTAGGATCCAGTATGTTTGAAATTAGAACAAAAAATAAAAAAGAATTTGTCTCCTTTTGCTTTGATATTTATGTTATATTTGTTTATTCTTTTTGTGTATTTTTCCATCATGTAACTGTGTTTCTAGTGACTCTTCCTGGATGGTTGCCCAGAGACACTTGTGTTTTTGTCCTCTTGGGGCAATCTTGTCAAAAACTGCAGATTTCTTGTCATTTTCTGAGCACTTTGGAGCAGTTTTCCTACATTTATGTGGGATATGTTTTTCACACAATCAGTACACATGGTTTATGCTTTCAGGGCCCATGACTGGGAGCCAAACGGATGGTTACCCAGGAACACTTTTGTCCTCTTGTGTGAGGCAATGTGGAGCAGTTTTCCTACTTTCATGTACAATATATTGGCAAAGCATGGTAATGTAAGTTTTTCACATAATCAATACACATGGTTTATGCTTTTAGGGCCTGTACCTGGGAGCCAGACAGATGGCTGAAAGGAGAGAACAATGTGACCTCTAGTGGATAAGAAGTATAAAACAGATCAACAAATGCTTGGTGCTTTATCTGTGCTGTCAGCCCATCTACAGATGTTGACTTAAACACACAGATTTCTGATTTCTTATTATCCACCACAGCACACAATGAAAAGTAAAAGCAGTTGATTCTCTATAACATAAACTTTTAATTTGTGTACAATACATTTGGACTACAACTAACCATTTCCCACTGTGGACAATAAGTTAATTTAACCCCACTTCCCACCTTTACAGTCTGGATGTTGCTCAGCAGGAAGATGAGGACAGACAGTGCTAGGAGGAGGAAGATGAGGGTATATTTGGACAGATTTCGGTACATGGTGACCTCCTTCTGTCTCCTTTGATCAGGTCCTGTCTCACACTCTGCCGTCACTGCGATGACGATGATGCCATCATCTCATCTGCGTCCATAAACACTGTCATCAAGAAGCTTCTGTTGATGTTTGTGGAGAATCATTTGAGATGACATAAGATAATGCTGATACTCTGAATAAGGTTTGGTTCCAAATACATGTGTGTAAGTAGTTAAGTCTCTGCTGAATATAAATAATAATATTTAAACAAGTTGCATTACAAAAGGGGGTGTGTTGAACAAACCTCAATCACTACAACAAAGCAATGGTTTGTCTATGTGGTGAAGCTGAAGTGAGTTTTACATTTTATTGCTCATTATTTCATCATTTAGTTTAGTTATCTGTGTTGACCTCCTCTGGGTACAAGGTATAAAAATAGATTGGGGAAGAAGGTCTTTTTATACCTGATTTGATTTGTTTCATGACTCTAATGTTTTTAGCTTTTATTTTTCTTGTATGTTATAATCTGGACATGTTCTACACACATATACAGTAAATATGAAGCAGGACAAGTTTACCCAAGTGTGTCCAGTCTGCAGAGTGTTCTGTTCGTAAATATTTGAGACAGAAATGCACATTTTCTACATGACACTATGGCCAAACACAAATCTGGAAAAGCTGCACTTTCAAAGTCTCAAGTCCGTGCTCAAGCCATTGCCTTGTGCAGGGCAGGGAAAACTTGTAGGGAGGTAGCTCAGGACCTTAGCAGAAGCATACGATGGGTGAAGAAGTGGTGGCAGAGATACCAGAGTTGTGACACCCTTGAAGACATGCCCCGTGCAGGTCGACCCTCAGTTCTGAGTTTGAGGGCCAAGGACCTCATCTGCAAGATCAAGAACAATCCTGCCACAAACTCAGTCGATGACTGAAGAATCCTGGGGAAGCAGTCTCCAAGAGTACCATACAGCATTTTCTGACTGATAAACTGGGTCTGAGAGCATACAGAAGACAGCGGATAGCTCGCCTTACTAAAAAGCAAAAGGAGAAGCGGCTTGCTTTTGCAAAGAGGTATGCTGAAATGACCCCAAGAGACTGGGGCGATGTCATCTTCAGTTGCATGTTGTACCCCAGGGCACAACAATCAACGCTGAGTTTTATGTTAAAAACATTCTCCAGCCAGTGCTACTTCCCATATTCACCAGAAAGAAGAAATCGGGCCCCATCACAGCTAGGAAGATGTTCAATAGGCATGCGGAAATGGTCTTCGTGCAAGATGGTGCCCCCACACATACTGCTCGTGCAACTCAGCAGTGGTATTCTGAATAACTGCATTCTGTTGAATATTCACAATCTGATTTATTTTTTTCTGTGGTGCACGAACTTTTGGGACACGGTGTACTCACGACATCCACAATAGAGAAGCTTGGCAGATGGAAGAAGATATATCAGTTCAATGCCAAGTTAAGTCCACAGCTGTGTAAAGAATTAAATGAGAAGATCATAAAAGTCAGTAATAAAGAGACAGCTGATAAAAATGCCCACAGATACAAATACATATACAGATACATACAGTGTTTGACACAAATAGTGGAATACAGCCAACTGCCATTGACTGACCATTGACTATTGACCCCCTATACCCATCAATTAAAATATGGACTTCTCCAGGGAGCGACACCAGACATACAGAAATTTGTGGAAAAACACCTTGTGGCACTGCCAGCGTAGGGGACATATTATAGGGGAGCGACAGCAGAACTTACACTCTTCACTTGGTAAGTCGTGTACTCACGACATCCACAATAGAGAAGCTTGGCAGATGGAAGAAGATATATCAGTTCAATGCCAAGTTAAGTCCACAGCTGTGTAAAGAATTAAATGAGAAGATCATAAAAGTCAGTAATAAAGAGACAGCTGATAAAAATGCCCACAGATACAAATACATATACAGATACATACAGTGTTTGACACAAATAGTGGAATACAGCCAACTGCCATTGACTGACCATTGACTATTGACCCCCTATACCCATCAATTAAAATATGGACTTCTCCAGGGAGCGACACCAGACATACAGAAATTTGTGGAAAAACACCTTGTGGCACTGCCAGCGTAGGGGACATATCATAGGGGAGCGACAGCAGAACTTACACTCTTCACTTGGTAAACAGTGGACCCTCACCAGTGACTGTAGAGCTCTTGAAATGGAAAATTGTCAGCACAGATCAACAACAAGTTACTCATACAGACAACGACTGAACTGAACAACGCACGGTACGCCAGCGGTGCTCATCTTAGACTCTGATGAACAGAAATGACTGACTGACAGATGAGTTAGCAGACATACCAAAGACATAGTCAAAAGGTCTACATGATGTAGGGTTAATGAAAGTAGCATTGCCAGTACAAATAGTGCAAAAATCAGATTACAGACCTCACCAACACCAATATCCATTAAAATCTGAGGCAGAAGATGGAATAAAGCCAATCTTAGATGCACTACTTCAAGCAAAAGTGATAGTTCCGTGTGAAGCCTCAGCCTGAAATACGCCACTGTGTCCTGTTTAAAAGGGTCCACCCTCAACAGGATAGAGAACGGTACAAGGTGTGGTGCCCTGTATTTCATGCCCATATGCAAAATGCATATATAAACAGACACACTGGCACTTCTACAGTAAATATCAATGCCAGGGCACAAAGTGAGTAAGGCTAAGCTACAGCTGTGGTCGCCAATGGTAAATATTTGGGATATCATTATTTCAGGAGGGACGGCACCTAGATGAGGGAAGAAAGAGCAAAAATATGGAACAAAGCTATGGCGAAGATGGATGTATGAGGAAGCTGCTGGTGCTTATTGTTGAACCAGCTCTAACCAAGCTTATCACCAAACCAGTCTATCTAGGTTGACCGATCCACACACACGGTTACGCTGCTTGAAGCTGAGTAAGGCAGCCTTGTTGTCTCACTTTCCTTCCTCACACCAGGTATTATGAACATTATCTGAACTATTACTTAATCCATTTAAATTAATAATTAATTATTATTAACACAAATAATTTCTGTTTAATAAAGAACTGTGTAATGTCTACATAGCGGAACCAATGTTTTAGTTGTGGCAGGTTGTGTTTTTTTATGTACCTTACCTTCACCATGCTTGAGATAGATCGGTGATCATCAACGAGCCCGGTATGAAAGAAGAATTTTCCTTAACTCTGTTTAGTTACATACAACATCGCAAAACACATGGCATCCATCCTGTCTCCATTGGTGGGCAACACCCCCCACCACATTGAAAACTCCAGGGATTTCGTCCACAAGGTTAAAAACATCACACTGGGTCCAGAGGAAACCATCGTATCCTATGATGTTACCTCCCTCTTCACGTGTATCCCCACCGGAGAAGCCACAATAGTGGTAAGAGAAAGACTACTAAAGGATGACTCTTTGGCTGGTAGGACCACCCTCACCCCAGACCAACTCTGTGTGTTACTCGATCTGTGCCTGACGACCATCTATTCTATTTAGTTTCTACAGGCAAAAACACAGCTGTGCAATGGGGTCACCAGTGTCACCTATTGTGGCCAATCTCTACATGGAGGAGGTCGAGACCAGAGCCCTGAACTCTTTCACAGGAAACACCACCACCCACTGGTTCAGGTATGTGGATGACACTTGGGTTAAAATCAAGAGACAAAAAGGTTGACTGGAATAACTCAAAGAATGCACAATGTACAAATGTCACTCTGCAGGTATACCCTACCTTTCTGTGGCAGCACATTGATTCTATCAGGTCCTGAAGCACGTATGTCAACGTTGATGTTTATACGACTAAGACAAAAAAAAGCAACATATTGTTCACTGTTACAGTAAAGGTTATCATTTATCTACTATTTAGACTTCCACGCTCAATAATTCACTAAAATAGAACTTTCAGCAAACTGTCTGTCTGTGGACTACAATCTGTTGAGAGAAATCAGAAGTAAAAATACTGCCTTGGGTCTCTCCAGGTACTCCAGCTTCCTCCCACCATCTAAAGACATGCTCTAAATTGGTCTGTATGTGAGTGTGAATGGTTGTCTGTCTCTGTGTTAGCCCTGCGATGGACTGACGACCTGTCCGAGGTGTACCCCTGCCTCTCGCCGGATGACGGGGGTCCGGACTAAACGGGTCTAGAAGATGAATGAAGATGTACTGCCTAAGCTCCACTCCCCTTTAGTCCCATGCCAGATCGTATTGTCCCTCATGTCATGTTCTGTTGTTGGTGTGACGTTTGCTGCTAATAAAGTTGCACATTATTTATTATTATTTTATAGAGAAAATGCTACTAAACAGTTTTTATGCTGAACCTTTCATTATATTTTGGTTTTATCTGCTACACCTTTAGATTGATCTGTGAAAATATTGCCTGAAATGACACTGGTCTGTGGTTGGAGGCCACTGAGCTATGGGATTATTTGACTATACAAACCTTTGGAAGAGCAGTGCTTCCTCGTTGGTGATGAGGTTCGTCATGTAGCCTCCCATGGCGTGGTTGATTCTGGTGTCACAGCTCAGATTCTCAGGCTTATAGCAGTGCCAGGGTTCACCTGTGTAAAGGTCTGTGTAGTTGCACAGGGGCTGCTGGTCAGCTTATGACCCCAGTGAGGTATCTGATGACTGGCATTGCGTACATGTTGATGGCTTGGATGTTGTTCCTGCCATTTAGCTGACTTTTCAGGACCTGCCTCACTCTCTGGAGGTATTTGGTTGTGATTGACTTCCTTGTGGCTTCCTCATGATTTCCGTTAGCCTGCGGGATACCAAGGTACTTGTAGCTGTCTTGGATATCGCCTGTGCTGCCCTCTGGTAGGTCTACCCCTTCAGTTCTGATCATCTTGCCTCTCTTTGAGACCATCCGGCCACGCTTGTCCAATCCGAATGACATCCCTATGTCGTTGCTGTAGATCCTGGTTGTGTGGATTAGTGAGTCGATTTCTCACTCATTCCTTCCATTGAGTTCTGGATGAAGGCCCTTAGGTTAGTGTTGATCTTATACAGTTTCAGACACTCCGGTATCCATGTGTGCGGCATTGAGTTGTAAGCTACCTTCTAGTTGATCTAGGTGGTGCACAGGTTGGTCTGTCTGCTCTTACAGTCTTGGGCAACTGCTCTGTCGACCAGTAGTTGGTGCTTGGTTCCTCTGTTGTTGCTACCAATTCCCTTCTGAGCCCCGCTCATGTATTGACCTACATGCTTACTCATCTTAGCTGCGATGACGCCTGACAGGGCCTTCCATGTTGTACAGAGAGAGGTTGTTGGCCGGTAGTTGGATGAGACAGGTCCCTTCTGGGGGTCCTTCAGGATTAGGACCATCCTGCCTTGGGTTAGCCACTCTGGATCCCTTAACAGGTGGTTCATCTATACTACTAGGCATTCATGGAGTGCTGTTAGCATCTTCAGCCAGTAGGCATGGATCATATCGGGGCCTGGTGCTGTCCAGCTCTTCATCTTTGACACTCTTTCTTGGATTTCTGCCACTGAGATGGTTACTGATTCTTGTTCTGAGAGGTTGCTTTGGTCTGCTCTTAGGTCCACTAGCTACTGCGCATGTGGGTTGAGTGATGCCTCTTTTTCCCATATCCCCTTTCAGTATTCTTCCACCTTGGCTCTTGGTGGGTCTGACTGCTTGTTATTTCCTCCCTGCCACTGAGAATACACTGCTGGTTCAGTGGAGAACAGCCTGTTTATTTTCCTGGCCTCTGTGTCCTTGGTGTCTCTTCAACCGGGTGGCCAGTGCTGTTAGTCTCTGTTTGTTATATATGTATATACATGTATATATGGTTTCTGTTATATATATATATATATATATATATATATATATATGCTGCAATGGTGAGTTTGGAGCAAAGTTGCTGTCTTGGTGGAAGTATATGCAACGAGTAGTGTAAAACCCGGCTCTTTCGAGGGATTCAGATTCACTTCTGAGTCACTCACTGATATGAGCCAGGCTGGGTGAGTCACTTGAGTCACTTGACCCAAAATGGCCCAACTGTGAAAGAAAGTGTTTCCAGTACATTCATCTCCAGTGCACTTACCAATAAAGCATAGTAAACGCCTAAGAATGGGGATTATTACAGTTACCTATTATTGCCATTTATTGGTTCATTGTGATCATGTAAACATGAAAATCATATCAAGTATCTTACATAAGCCTAAACGTAAAGCCCAAAAGTAGGCTGTACTAAAAAAAATATATGAATGAGGTCAGGGTCGCCACTACGAAAGAATATTTTATTTTCTTATGGTCTAAAATGTATGTGGAGTGGATGCAGGCTAGGCTATTAATTCACGACATAGGCTCCAGTGAGATTCAGTATCATAACGTTACTCACAATATTCTTGTGTGTGATTAATGGTCTAAATTTAAAAATGTGGTCAGTTTTCTTCGTCTTAAGACTGGCTATAGACAACAGACAAAGACCATTTGTGTTTTCTCTGAGATGAGAATCAAGCTTCACTCGCCCACTCACTCAGCAGAGCAAGTTACTAACTCATTTACCTACTGGGAGAAGTAACTAATAACTATAACTAATTACTTTTTAAAAGTAACGTCCCTAACACTGGTTGGCACTACAACAAACAACAAAGACACGGCGGGAAATAATAAGCTTTTATAGAATCACCTCTGTAGGCTAAGAAACGTCACTGATGTTTGGTTTGGTCACATACTGCTAGTTTACTTACAGATTAGACTGTGGCGAGGAGACAGACTGGGAAGCAATCCATGTAGCAGTGGCTGTAATAGGAGGTAGTGATGTGTCATGTGAAAAAAGAGCCGGCTTTAAGTGCCGATGCTGGGTAGTGCTCACAACTGTTTCTTTGTTGTTGTTTTTTTTTTTCCTTTTGCTCACTTATGTCTGCTGGGTAAGGACAGGGGTGTAACTTTGTTTTGAAGGGTACAGCATGTGGCCAATAAAATGTGAGGAGTTGGGATCGAACGATTATGTGAAATGAGAGAGAGGGCAATAGAGGCTGTGGCCTTGATAGTCTTCACTGCAAAATTACACGGGAGCATTTGTTTTTTTAAGGCAGGGGTCGACAAACTTTTTGGCTGAGAGAAAAAATAAACATAAAATAAATTTCTCTTGTGGAAATTTACTATTTTTTAACACTGGATACAACTAAATGCATGTATTTTTTGACCAACAATTTTAGAGTATAATAACTCGAATTAAGGCGAATTCTTCTGTCCATTCGTGCTGAAATGTATGGTACTCCTCATCTTTTTTTCTTTTTGTCATCGTCTTCGACAAAGAGGGTTGCTCTATATAAATTAGCTTGCTGACTATTTAATTATAAGGAGGGAAGTTAACTTCTTGACCTCACAATGACCCGTGTAGGCTACTGCATTATCCAATAAAAATAGAGTTTTGGTGTCGGACCCTCCTGAACCCCAAAGGACAGCTGGGATTGGCTCCAGCCACCTGTAAACAGTTAATAAATGAACGGATTAAAATGCATGAAAATGTATTATTATTTTTAACATTTTTTTTTTTTTTTACCACTGTGATGTCTCTATTTTTATTTTATTTTTTTACTTTTTAAACTGTCAGCGGAATTAATCATTACTTATTGTGTTAAGAAATGTCAGCTAAGATTTATCTGTGAGCCAGGTGGAGTCAGCAAAAGCCACATCTGGCTCACAAGCCATTGGTTGCCGACCCCTGGTGTAGGGAGTTTATTTTGTATTGCCTTGTGTGGAACTTATTGCAGTGTTACATTACTCTATAAACAATAATAAATAAAGAGCTGTTCTGGAAAGAGTCAACTTTTCTAGAGAAGAGTTCGAACTTCCCATCACGTGGCAGTAAAGGGGGTTTCAGCTTAATATCGCCCCCTGGTGGTTAGGACCATAGAGTGTAGGACATTGATGTAAAAATAAGCCCCTGTTATAGGAGCTGCTTTTGTGATGATCGTAAAACTAAAAGCTCTGATTATACCAAGATTTAACAATTTGTCCAAAAAAAAAAAAAAAACTCACGGTGAAAGATGCATTTTATAAAACAAACAAACAAACAAAGAAAAAAAGCACACTAATACTTCAGCTTGCTGGCAACATTAAAATTTAAATACATATACTATATATTATAATCCATATGACTAATACTTTTGTAGCAGTTCTTCTTTTAAAATAAAGGATCTAAGTGCATCTCCTACTAATGCTAACTGTAGGCGATCCTGAGAGATTTAGTCTTTTGAGTGCACAAGCAGCAGAAGTGTAAGTGATATTAAAATGTCAGAGCTGTATTTAGTTGTGCTAACTCCACAAATAAATTCTTAATAGAATTTAACCACTGATAAAACAATTTGACTCACCTGTGTTTACCCGTCTACAAATCAAAGTGTCTGCCATGAAAAATGTCTGTTAACCCCCTAAATAAATTTGAATTGTTGGTTCACTGAGAAATGACCCGATCAAGAAAACAGCTTTTTGTGAGTGCAACAGTAAACCAAATAATAAAATATTTAGGAAATTATAATTGCAGGTTTATTTACATTACATAAGGTCAGGATGCTACAACATTTGTTTATCAGGTAATGTTCATCAGAACCTGAAAATTGGTAACAAAAATAAAATAATAAAAAGAGATCAGGTCAGCTACTGATATGAATGTTACAACAGATGTATACGATAGCATACCTGTAGTAAGTGCACTGTATACATCAACTCCTAATCTAATGTACTGTAGTTTGTAACAAGTATCTAAAGCAGTAGATGTTGATAAATAGAACAGGTTACAACATGCTTGTAGAGGTAGTAACCTTCATGAATAAATAATTGCTTTAACGTTACTGACACCTTCTGAAGCTACATCACAATCATTGTCTTTACAGAGAGGAAAGGGTCCATTAATAACAAAACAGATCCAAGTAGTGAAGTATAAAAAAACATGTTACATTCACAGTAAGTTTCTGTTTCAAGCTGTGTCTGGGTTCAGTCTTGACAAACAGCAGAAACTAAGAGCACTCTTGTAAGAGATCGGGTCCGTAATCAAGAGGAGTGCAGGTTCAGACATGTGCAAAGTGTCACACATCTCAGTCCTACACTCTGTACTAATTTACACACGCACTCAGTAGTTCTGTACAGTTTAGGTGAGGGCTCTCAGACAGGTCCTGGAGAGGTTTCTACTGACTTCTGTGTGGGGGAGCTGACTGGCGCTGTCCTGCTGGGTGACGCTGGTGAGGAGCGCTGTGGTGTTTCTGTTCTATCACTGACCCCTTCCTCTGCCTCCTCCTCCCTCTGCTGCACAGATGAGAGATACTGCTCCAGCAGGCTGCAGTCTGCGCTGTCCGCACCGTCGCTGCCGGCAGGAAAGCCGCTATGAACGGGACTCAGCGCTCGCACCGTCTTCAGAGAGTCTGCTGTCCCACTGCTCAGGAAGCTGTCCTCCTGCACTGCTTGCTGATCGCTAGTTGACTGGAAGCCAGAATCTGGGAAGGAGACATCTGTGCTGGGTGGGTTTGTGGTGCTGGAGGCAACGGGTGGAGATGCCTTACATAGTCCAGGAGATGAGATCTGAGCAGGGGGTGCAGCTTGACTAATGGCTACAAGCTGCTGCTGCACAGACTGCTTCCACTGCTGCATAGACTGGAGCTGCACAGATAGCACAGGGACAGTGTGAAGCTACTGAAGGATGTGACACCACGGCTGTTCACACAATGAATGATGCACAGTGTTAGTGCTGTAATGAGCAATAATCAATACTGCTGACCTCTTTCCAAAGAAACTTAACGGCCTCCTCCTGAACCAGCCGCTGTAGTCGCTCTTCCTCAAACTGCTTCTGAACACTGCAAACACACCAGAGTTACAGTAGTACCGTGAGTTAATATTTATACATCTGCCACCATATGTGGAAGTGAAACCACAAAACCAAAAATAGGGGGCTGGTAAGTCACTTACATGTCCAGCTTGTTCGACAGGAAGACGATATGTTCTTGCATCCTGCGTAGGCGTATTTCACTGCGCACCTCCCTGGCCATGGGGTGACAACACCGGGTGTAGTGTCCCCTCCACCACGACTGTATTTTAACCGCTGCTATGTCTGCCTCCGACAGACTTGATTTGAAGTCACACATACCAGCCTGTTCCTGCTCGGGGCCTTCATTCATCGCTGTCTGATTGAACTCGAAGGATGTTTCACTTTGCGGTGTGCTAACTCTGACCACCAGTGATCCAGATGTTGTGGCAGAACCGGAAGTAACTCCCTCTCCAAGAGTCTTCCTCTCTTGCTTATCCGCTGGGGGAGAATGGTGTGTCTTGCTCATGTTGTGCTTTTGTGGCTGCGTCGGTCTCTTTGGAGCCAGGGAGTCGGGCTCGAACGTCTCCGTCTCGTCCTCGCTGTCAGAGCGGTTCGTTTGTGGCTCCAGATCAGATGTGAAGGGGAGAAAGGTGGACTCTGAGGAAAGCATGCTGCTGTTGAGTTTGTCCTCGTCCGTCTGCACATCTTCCAAATAAATGGATTCCTCTCCAAGTCTTGGGCTGCGAACCACCGGCAGCGATGGATGAGAGGAATCACAGCTCACCCAGGTGTTAAACTGCACAACTGGCTCTACAGAAAAAAAAGTCAAACCGTGAAGGAAAGCTCTATGTACAACATGAAACGATGAAAACAAATGCATAATGCGCCAAAAAAATAATAACAAATCAGCTCTATTACCCTTTTCCAGGACTGATGGAGCGGCTGCTGGTCCAGGTGCAGTGGTTTTCTTCACATCTCGGGCTCCTTCCTGAGGAGCTGCATGTGAAGGGCCGTGGCTCTCCACATCTAGCTGAGTTGGACGAGGAGGGCAAGGGCAGCCTCCACAGGTCTCCTCCAACAGCTGTCTTTGATGAAACCTGAGACACAATATTCAAGTAAATACTCCCAGTTAAGAAGGATTAGACGAGTTACGCATGTTCCCCATAGACTTTATATAAAAAAATGGGCGTAGCTGCAGGAATTTAAAGGTGAAGTCACTGCAGTAGCGGCTTGTAGTGCAACAACGATGAGCTAGACACTCACTCCAAAAACAAAACAGTCTCTGGCTTGGTTAGACTGTCATTCAAAATGAATGAAACGGAGCTTTCATTCTCATAAATAATGTTTTTTCTTATTATAACACCACAAGCTAAAATCTTTTTCCTTCTGATCAGTATGTCCGTGGTCCTTTTGAATTTAACCATAGTTAAGTAGATACACAGGCCTCAGACACATCAGTCTGGAGAGAAAGACAAACTCTCCATGTGTTCTCAGCCAGATCTACCCCTCGCTCCACCCCAGCTCCTCCCTCTAGTCCAAATATGGTCACATCTGGCCTCAATGAAAACAAATAGCGATGCCAAAAGCCAAACTCAAGGCCTTAAAAATGTTGCACAAACAAAAGGCCAAGGTCCATTTTATTATAACCAGCCTGTGTTGTTCCGCATGTCTGAAGTTGTTACTGGATGATGATAATCTTGTTTCCTGAGGTTCACTTGGTGTCAGATGGTGTTCAGGTTTGTACCTCTGCTTACTGAGGATCTTCTCCAGTTTGGCATCTTCTGCCGTCTCCAGAGCCGGTGAAGCGGTCAGAGGGCAAACAGTGGCCAAGTACTGAACCAGCTGAACGTGCTGCCCCGGTCGATATGAGCGGCCTTTGCCCTGACTGTAGAGCCACTCTGCCTTGAGACTGCAATTACACACGAGAGTCAAAGATTTTGACAATTATCCTGTTTTGATTTTAATAAGCAAACCGCAACGGCACAGGAAGGTACCCACCCTTCTTTCTGTGACACGACATAGCCATCCAGGACCTTGAGGCTCAGGCACCAGCTCATAATGTATGGCCGATAATCAAAGCCTGGCAATGAGGGGGTCGCCATAACACATGGGTTGCTCATGATAGACAGCTGCTCCAGCTCGTGAAGAGGTGCCAGGTATGACATCTAACGGAGCAATCAGATTCAAGTCACTCAGTAATGATTAGCTTTTATGTAGCAGGCGATCCGTGTTGCTATATCGAATGAGAGAAAATATAATTACCTCGTTAAGATCCCGTATCTCATTTTCTGCCAGGGAGAGAATGGATAAATGAGCAGGCAGATGAGCGGGAACAGTGCGCAGTGTTGTAATGCTGTTTCCATGGAGCAAAAGAGTCTGTAATAATCACAGAAACAGTCATCAAAGAAAGAAAACAAATACATATATCATTATTTTTGTTAAAGCACACATTCCAAGGCTTTACCACTAACCTTTAATGCTACCAGTTTAGTCAGATCACCAATGGTAGATATGTTATTGTCTGACAGATCCAGGTGTTGAAGGGAGACGCAGTTGTTAAGTTGCTCAATGACCTGCAGGACAGCGTAGAGTCTGTTGAACATCTGCCATTTCATATATATGCGAAAAACAGCAATCACGTGATCTTCTCGTCACCTTAATGTTGTTGCCAGACAAGTTGAGCCATTTTAGATGAGGCAGATCTCTTAAGCCCTCGATGTAGCCGATACTGTTATTGGGAAGATTGAGGACTCTCAACTCCGTCAGCCGAGACACCCCCATCATTCTCACCAGACGGTTACTGGCTACAGACAGCTGAAGAGGAAAAAGATTAAAATCAGTGAACCAAACCAGGAATCTGTGCAAACAGAATAACTAACGTGTCTACTTTTTGACTAGTATTTAAATAAAAGCAGTGAAGACAGTCAGGGTTTCATGGGCTCTATTACCTGCTGAAGGCCTGGGCTCCTTTCCAGGTGGTCCAGCTTCATGATGTTGTTGCGGTCCAGGATGAGAGTGTGAGTGTCCTCGGAGCACATGAAACTGGGATCCAGCTTCTGCATTCCCTGAGCTGACAGGTCCACCACAGGTCCTGGTAGATTAAAGGAAAACATTAAACACGAGGTCTGAGCTCGGATAAGCATGCTTTAAGTATACACTTAACCCGAAAACAAACACTGACACAGTAATCTGGATTATAAACGGGCATAGAGTTTGGAAATGTGGGGAACTGAGTTGCATTATGGGATTTGTAGGATCCAGTGCTTTTGAAGCTTTACTAATTCAAAACTCGAGGTATCTCAAACTGCTGCAACATTTTTCAGTTCAAATTATGTTGTTGACTTCTCTAGGATGAGAAAGTCTCTACATACTGCCCTAGAGACTAGTCCTCGATAATCATATCTGAAGATGTGTCACGTAAGAAAATAAAATAATATTTCCCTCATCTTTATGCAGTGTTGTACATTAGTTTCACATAATGTTATAGCTGCAATGTTGTTGCTGACATCGTAAATCTACCAGGACATGATGAACACAAAAACGCCACAAAAGGAACTGGTTTAAAGTTAAAAAAATGTGCAAATAATGTTCAATCTGTCAATTATCTGAGACAAAGGACTGACAGAGGATGTTTGTTTCTACATTTAAGGTGAACTAGCTGACGGGCAGTACTCTGCAGTGATCAGCTAACGTTTGCCAGTAATAAACATCCTCACAGCGGCTAGTTTTGAACAAGCTGTGCTTTTCTGATCAAAACAACCAGACGGCCACTTACCAGCATTTGTATCAACCTGTAAATCTGATACACCCATCCTGTCTGTCCAGGCAACACCTATCGTTAGCTAACTACTCTGTTAGCTGTAGACACTAGTGAAACACAAGTAGCGTCGGTGGCTTGTCAAACTGCGTAACCGAGGCTTTTCAGGGAAATGTAGTTCAAACAAGCTGCCTCTCTCATAAACGCGCCGCATCTTTGGCCTTCGAAAAGACTACATTTTCCCAAAGCGCGCTAAGGTTGATGAAACCCGCCACCTATGTTGTAGATAATAATAAGATCTCGAACAACTTATACGAAATTAAAGTCCCGAACGTTATGTTAGGTATTTTTTTAATTTAATAAATAAAGTTATCCCGTGTGTTCAGCGTTATAATATCCAGTCATTTAACTAGAAAGTAGTTTGATGATCAGTTCCTGATAGGTTTGCTAGGCAACCGTCAGATTGTGACGTCAGGATGCTTGACCAAAGTATTAATTTGCTTCAAATGTTTTTATAATGGAAAAATAAAATGAATACGGGAACATTACTTTAAATGCATTAGCAAATCTTTGGCTGGTTGAAAAAATTATTTACTGTTTATTAATTCATAAAAATTGAACAGTCGTTCGGATCGTTACCCACAATTCAGTTTCCGCATCCGTCATCTTTCTTTCCGGTTTTGTGCCCTCTCGTAGCCATCATGAAGTGAGTGTACGGAATGCTATCAAATGCCATCTTAACTGTTAAATAAACATTATAAAGATGCTATTGGCATTAAGAGGCACCGTGTATACTTTTCTTTCAGTGATGTTTTATATTTGTCGTTTTCAGGGTCGACTTGTGCAGTTTCAGCGGGTATAAAATATACCCCGGCCATGGCCGCCGATACGCCAGGATAGACGGAAAGGTAACCATTTGGCAAAGTCTGACACCGGTCTTTACTCGCTCTGTCCCCCTAAACGTTGTAAAGTACAATTGGCCGTATTAAGTACATAATATTGACTCTAAACTGAGTGTAACGAGTATATTTACAGCCTAAACTACACTCTGGAATAGGCCCAGTTAGCTGTATTGAATCGCATGTAACTTGCTAACGTTAGCTGCTAGCATACTCAGCTAGCAACTAAACAAGATGATGTTCTGCTTTCCAGTTTATTTGTGTGTGTTTAACAGCATTGATACGCTACACATCATATTTCTCGTAGCCTACAAGTTTAAATTGAAACTGATGTCAGTACATATACAGGAGAATTTCTTATGCATGTTTCCAATGAGTATGACCCAGTACAAAATGACATGTGTTTTGATTTCTGGTGTAATTCCCACATGTCAGTATAAAGAATGAATGCAATGATTACTCATGCAAATCTGTTTATTGCTTACCAATGAGGTTAGCGATTGGATCTCTAAAAAGAGTATCAAATGCATGTGGAACAGTTTCGGACACAACTGAAATTGTTAATTTGTTTTTTTGTCTTTGTTAGGTGTTCCAGTTCTTGAACGCCAAGTGTGAGTCTGCCTTCCTGGCCAAGAGGAACCCCAGACAGATCAACTGGACTGTGCTGTACAGACGCAAGCACAAGAAGGGCCAGTCTGTAAGTAACACACCGACTTCCTGCCTGTGTGTGGTATTCACAAGGATTTGACCGTGCAAATGAGGATACATTCACATGTTTGGCTTTAAAACCATATTGACATGCTGTCTAGTGCAGAGAAGTTAGTCAAAAGGTGAATTTGTTGGGCCAGCTGTGCCTTTTTGTGTTGAAAAAGTGAGAAGCTGTCATAAATTGTTTTCTTGCAGTTTAGAGTTGCAAAAGTTTGAACTAGCAGATAGTCGTTAAACTACAAAAGTAACTAAAAAGCTCTGCCTATCTATAGTCATGTTGGATCCGTACATGTTTAAGTTACCATTAGCGTATTAAATTGGCTGCGGGTGAATTGTGTGTGCGCGGTGTTGGTCTGTGTTATGTGTTGTTGCTGGACTGCGTTTTGCAGGCTCGGCAACAGCGCTCACACCAACACCCGTAGCCATAGAACAACTGGAGATCATAGTACTGGCCCTTGACGTCTTCATAGACATCTCACCATTGGTCAGCCTCCAAACTCTCCAACATTCAAAATCACCTGTGTGATTGTAATACATTTAAACTGATATTTGTAAAGTGCTGCATTTCAAGAGTATTTCACAGAACTCATGCAGCGTTGAGATTGTCAAATTTAAAGTACAATGCTAGAAATTAATCCGGTTGGTTGCCACAATAATCTGCAGTGTTTGGGACATTAGTTTAGTTGCTGATAAAAGCCTCTGTCTAATATTTGTTTGGAGGACTAGTTTATTTATGCCTGGATGACTTGGTAAAGATGGTTGCAGACTCATTGCACTCTTTTGATTAATATTCATCCAGTTGCTCCCATCTAAGCAAATGTTAAGTTGGTCAGGGAAATCTCGTTCCCAAAATCGTTAAACTAAAGTTTCACAACTTTTTGTGATGTCTATGATCCTAGCTATGGAGATGTAGATTAAAGTCTTCTTAGTAATACTTGGTTTGTTTTGAACGTTTCTGTTCTTACTTTGATTTGAACCAGACAATAATGAAGACCATGTCAGCTGACAGGTTGGATTGGTGAATATGCATATCCAAACGTCGTGATTCCTTCACTGTGAATGAGCAAATGTTTGATATGTTTCAACAGGAAGAGGTGAGCAAGAAGCGTACCCGCCGCGCAGTGAAATTCCAGAGGGCCATCACTGGGGCCTCCCTGGCTGAGATCATGGCCAAGAGGAACCAGAAGCCCGAGGTCCGCAAGGCCCAGAGGGAGCAGGCCATCAGGTAAGAGGACAGACTTCACACATTGATTTGGGACTTTGCTCATAAATGTATAAAAACTCAGAAGTTGAGTAGTAGTTGATGAAAAATGACGGGCTTATGTGTGCAGTCCATAATTCATAAAACCGTTCATGTGTTTTATTCTGGAAAACATCTATTTTAGATTAATCTTGTTCAGGTTTCCAATTGAATATAATTTTTAAAGAAGAATTTTGTACCTTCATTTTTTTTCTTGATATTTTTAAATGGGCAATATATTTAAAGCTAAACGGAGCGGGGGTAAGCTACCGTATTCAGATACATGTCTGTTTTTCATCCATGTAATGATATGCCTTGATTTGTACTGGTATTTATCCACAAATAGTTGCCTGTATTTTAGATAAGGAAGATAAGCAGTGATTTATTTTGGTTCTCTTTAAATTCTCAGAGCTGCCAAGGAGGCCAAGAAGGCAAAGCAGGCAGCCAAGAAGCCTGCAGCCCCAAGTGCAAAGGTGAGATCCCTTATGAATCATTAAGTCTGTGTGGATGTCTAACAGTGTTCTGCAGTGACTGGGTCGTGAGTTTTAAATTTGACACACTTGTACGTCTGTCTCTTTTCTCAGGCCTCTACCAAGACGGCACAGAAACCCAAGATCGCCAAGCCCATGAAGATCAGTGCACCCCGTGTTGGTGGAAAACGCTAAATCTGACCCACTGTTAATGGTTGTTAATAAAATTTTGTGGTTAACCATCATTTGAGTGATTCGTGCTTTAAAAAGAAAAACAGTCTTTTAGTGGGATCATACTTCAGTCTTGCTCAATGAAGAAAAATTGGTAAAAATGTCAAACCTTCGTGCAGCCATAACATCTTCAGTGTTTTAAATCTCTGTCTTTGCTTCTACGAGTCCCACAATCTAGTAGAGAGGTGAACACCATTCTTAAAGACCCCTCTTTATTTGCTGTTTTGATGAAGGTGTTAAAAAGCGTTCTGTGACTTGGTGCAAAATCTAGTTACTGAAGGCCACTCTGGTCTCAGTACAAATGTGACAAAGATGACGCTTATGACTACTTTGGGTTTAATATCAGCCATGCAGCGACATTGCAATCTGCTGGAATCCCTCAAGCTTTTCATTTTTGTTGAATTTAAGTCTGTCAACTTGCTCTTATTCTTTTTAAGTGGATTATTCTGATCTGTTGAATTAAATTACGTTTATAAAAAAAGATTGGGAAGTAATGTCAACAAAAAGCTATGGATTGCAAGGTGGACATTGCTTGACTTCCCGATTCATCTTGACAAATTAGTTGCACCTGTAGTTAATACTGTCCATTGCTCCATTAGGCTTTACAACTAAGGCTCCTACCAGCCAAATTGAGTGACAGCTGTGTGCTTTAGTCCTCATCCTGATTTTGACCTACTTTTATCTTTTTCTTAGCAGGTCAGATCCAGTGGCAGGATAGGCTCCCACAATAAAGTGTCAGAACAACAGTTTTTGTCTTTGAGCAGATGGCACCGGGTACATGCAGCGCTGTAGTTCACCGTGTAACCACGAGGGGGCGATCAAGCTCCACTCTGTCCCGGCACGTCGCGTTAACAGCGCTGTGGAAAAGCTTTTCTGTTTGTACTGGAAACACTGGCTCACACCTGCAGTATGTGTACCCAGAGACACAAATAGAGTTCATCAAAGCTTCCTGCATTAACTGATGACTCTGCTATTTCAGAAATGACGGTCAATGTCAGACCCATACACCTGAAGAACATTTGGTGCTACTGCTAACATAACTTTTAGGGTTGTTAATGTCTATAGATAGACAAGATAGACAACTTTATTGATCCCTTTGAAATTGACATTGAAATTGAAAATGTCTGTTGTCATGTATATGTTTACTCTGCAAAATTGAATTCAAATGCATTATGCAGACGTTTAGTTTTGTCAGACCAGAACGTCCAAAGTTTTACTCACAAACACCAGAAGAACCAATGACTTTTATGTCACACCGATCCAGCATAACATTAAGACCATTACGACACGTGAAGTGCACAACATTGACAAACTTGTGACAATATAATGTTCTGCTGGGAAACTTTTAGACCTGGCGTTCATGTGGATGTTACTTGAGACATGTAGCACCCACCTAGACCAGACCAGGCACCTCCACCCCATAGCAATGACACTACATGGTGGCAGCAGCCATCCCCAGCAGGAGTCACAACTGTTTTGAACGTAGACCTACACAATGGTCATAATGTTATGTCTGATCGGTGTAGTACATTTGGTTAAAACACAAATCCAGTCTTGAACCATGTGGAAAAATGTGTTTGAAATGTGTCTGAACTCGTCATCCAAAATGTAAAAAAGTGATTTTGGTGATCAGGTAAAAAAAAAAAAAAAAACACCATTGTGAAGCACGGTGGTATCAGCATCATGTCTTGCGGGGCCTACTTCCCTTCAGCTGCAATTGGGGCTATAACTAGCCTTTGGTGTTGCTGTTGCACAGGTTGTATTTTTGTATTTTTTTAAGTCTTGTCTGGTTCAAATTTCAAAAACTCACATTACAGCCTCACAGACCGAGTAGTGCTAACCACAAGGAAATGAATCAGTGGAACCCGGAGACACCACGTGACTTAGAAGTAACTTGTAAATAAACTAAACAATTTTCATACTATAAATCAACCGTAGGTGTTAAAGAGTATTTATTAGCATTACAGAGCCACAGAGCCATGTTGATCAACCCTCATAGTGCCATTTGTTCAAACAGTCAGTAGATTCAGTGACAAGACAGGTTATTGCTAAATATATCGGTATCGGGCTGTGGTGTATAAATACAGTGGAGGCAAAGAAAGTACCATTCTTAAACAGAAACAAAATATAAAACACCTTCTTAAGAACAGCGAGGCCTTTTAAACAGCGGTTATTGATAATAACGAGCCGTTAGCGTGTCAGTACCAGTGTTTGGTCGTTGGCTCAGAAACCATCAATAAAAAGCTGAGTACGTATTCATGATATAGAATTAGGAAACAACGGAATCTTTCTATACAGTCTTAACTACAAGAGAGTACTTTTAATCAAGTGATTCATAAATTAGGATTTGTTTTCACAGGTTCAAACGTTTAAAGCCATTAAAATGGAAGGAATCATTACACGATAATCAGTTATAATTTAATGATCGACGAGGTACAGATGCCTGGACAGATTATAAATACGTAGATTGTGTGTGTGTGTGTGTGTGTGAGAGAACGTCCTGCGCAGTTTCATTCTGGAAACATTCCTTAAAACCGCTTTCAAAACAAATGCATGAGTTACGTGGATTTGGGAAATCTTTGCTCGAGGTATCGACTGCTACGCCTGAAACAGATGATGGAAGAAAAACAACAACAACCCCCCATGATGCTAGTGCATGATATATATAGAGCATGGTGTTAAATTAAACACTGTACAATCATAAAACTTGTTGAACAAGTAGAACTTGTGCGTTGATGACCTCCTTTCTTGAATGTGTGTTGACTAAAGTTAAAAAAAAGTCTTTTTTTTTTTTTTTTTTAAACCCTGAGGAAATTTGAAACTTAACAAAAAGTGCATTTTTCCAACAGGGACAACAGGCTTAATGTGGTAGAACAATGCTTATGGCATGGATGTTATGGAGACAAGGTGTGATGTAGAGATGAGGAGAGTCTCCCTTTATGTCCACTGCAGTGGAGAGTTGGCCAGAGGGACCTAAGCCTCAGGACTCTGCTTCCTGCTTAGCCTGTGCCTTCATATCCTGCTTGTGCCTAAAAGGAAAAAAAAGAAAAGAAGGGATTAAAAACTTAACACATGGTTAAAAGACATACTTTCTTTGCTGTCTGATGCTTTTAGATTAAAATGGGTCAAGAAATGAGTCCTTAAATGGACACATCCAGGGTTTGCATGGTAGGTAAAGATCCTTTAGACGCAGCAGCTGTTTGATAAATATTCTACTACGGCCTCAAAAGATGTCAGAGTTTGTTTGCAACAGGGTCATACAGTAGTTATAAGATGTGGATATTACACTATTACTTAAATATCAAAGGCTTGGCTCAGTTAACCAAGCATCCAGATAAAACCCAAGGTCCACAGCCTGGACCTTATTGAAGGTTTGTATAGCACTAGAGCGGTCTGCTCGCTGCTCGCTGCTCGTGCGGAGTTAACTTGTGAACACAGCTATTTAGACGGAGCGTTATTCTTCCTGATTTTAAACAGTCCTGTTTAGAGAGCCAACGTGCGTGTTGTCAGTGGGACCGGTTTAATCCGACACGCCAGAGGGATGGTTGCATGTGCTGCCTTCAAGCAGCGCTGCGTCCACATGAGCTGACCCCTCGCGTGGAATGGTGGAGGTCAATGGAAAGTTAGTTAGAAGAGCTTTCTTCATACTCACGCAACTCATTGCATAGACACACAACGCCTTAAGCGCCGAACAATGCTTAATACTGAATACTGTCTATTAGCGTGAGCGGCGGTTTGTAACGGTTTTAAATGTGTAACTCACTGTGTAGTGTACCAGGGACAGACGGTCCGCTTTGTGCAGCTCTTATTTAGAAAGCTATTCTTGTGCTACTTTCATTTTAGATCCTTTAAAAAAAGTATGGGATGTTAAAGCCTCTGCTCCCGAGACCAGGTCCTACTATTTGTCCCTGAAGCCTGTACTGAAGGAGGAGACTGGCGTTTAGGTTTGCTGCTCCTTCTGCTTAGAAAGCTGTTGTAAATTCAGCTAAATCTCAGGGAGCTGGTCCCGATGAAATGTTAAATGACTTGAAGGGACGCACATCTGGCTGTAGATGAGTGTGTCATTATTTTTTTCTGAGTTTGGATTTGAACGTAATCTTGGCAGAAAAGATAATTAAAAACCATGAACAGATTCTTGGAGGTCGGCTGACAATGGCAAACGCACTACACATGAAAACTACTGTGTATTACAAATACACTATTTAGTCAAACATTCATTTGTTGCCATGATTTCATATCAGCAACTGGCAACATAAAGCTACTGTGCACTTATCTTGCCGTCTTTAATATAACTGATCACTTAAATGGTTCTTGTGGGGCTAATTAGGTCGAGTAATTCACTGACAGAGCGCGCTTTGCTCCTCTTTGCTGTAAATTCACAAACACACACCTCCAGATCCTGTAAAGCTGGGAGGCCCCAGCGCTGCCCACAAAGAAGTTGACAGCGAACAGGTTCCAGTTCTTCGGGATAATAACCAATGAATATCTGGACCAGATCAGGCCTGGATGAAAACAGAGTGGGGGGGTTACGTACGCTGATGACAAACAAGTGTTATTCATGAGAACAGAGTCTGTGTTTTGCCAATAGGAGTCATAGATAAGATTTGTTTGAAGAAACATATTGCAAAAGTAGATGCAGCTGCTTTAACCTTTAGCCCAGATTCTCAGTGAACTGACAACTAACAGATGAAAAGTCTGAAGTGCATGTTAATTATTGCAGCATTGGGAGGAATGTGCAAAAAAAGAGCAGATGATAACTACAAATCCATAACGATATTATTTAAGTTCATAAAACAGGAAGTAAGAGCTCGTCAGTGTGTATTTACCCAAGAGTTTTTACTTCTTTTCACAAGGAAACGTTTTACATACAGCTGTGAGGTTCTTTTCCATCACGCAGATGCATTTTAAACAAGAACGTTGATTCTCGTCTCACCTGTGGCCGTCAGCACTCCAGACTGGGAGGCACTGAGTTTATCTGCTGGTCGAGTCATATCAGCCAAACCGGCGAACACCAGACCCTGGAAGAGAGAAGACACCAGTGATGTCTTTACTCCATCAAAGCTGTTTTGGCTGGTAATACCAATAACTATACACACAGGTTTAATTCTTTATGTCTTCTGCTTCCACACAAACCTACCCATTTAAACATCGGGGCCCAGAAGAAAACCGTTTTGGGACCTGGAGGAGAAAGAGAAGAAACAGAGGCATGACTATTACACCAAGTTCAAACGTTTCTCTCTGATGTTGCTGACCATCGAATGGATGAAACGAAACAATCTATTGGCAGAAGGCTACGCCCCAGCAGTGTCCAGAGGCAACCAAAAGTTTAATTAGGTCATTCACTTTGGATCAAAAATAAAAAGCCGTTCGTCTGGAATCAACTGATCACACAGAATATTATCCACCGCCATAGTTGGTCTTCATTTATTCACCGTTCTTCTTTTCTATTATCAGTCTCCTGTGTGTTATCCATCTCCTTGCGTCATACTCTGGTTTCTATCTTGTTGCTTCATCCAGATGCATGCCTGCGTGTGTTTATGTGGCTGCACCTGCTGCTCTACCTGACCAGCCTTAGCGCTTGTTCAGGAGCTGGGTTCTGTAAAGACAGTATGTATTGTTTCCATAAAATTTAATGTAAACTGAATTAAAGAACAAACTGTGTACTGTCCTGGATATAGTCAACGTATGTCAAACACATCCTCTTTGCTCTTAACTATTTATGTTAACACAAAACCTTCGACGGTGCAATAAATCCAGATATGTTTTGTTGACACAACACAGATACCACGTGTTGTGTTAGCTAAGTACGGTTGAATTTTTTTGCTATTTTTATTGCGATACCTTTGAACCGCTCTCATACCACGCCACAGTAAAGTTGGTGAAATATTGGCTTTGGGATGTTGCAATGCAGCCACACAAATTATAAGATCAGGACATCGCATTGATACTGTTTGATTGGGAGACGTTTGTCTCTCTGTGAGACAGCTGACATTCCTGTCAGGCTTCTTAAGATCAAATCCAATACCAGACAATCAGGGCGGAGTAAGAGAGCAACTTCCAACAGAAACTAACAATGCCTCCAAGCCATTGTGAGAAGACACTCACACATTAACTAGCTACAGAGCAGAGGAGGGGAAAAAAAAGCTGCTGGTCTGCAATCAGCAGCCTGAACCAATACTGAAGGCTAAACACAAAGTAGGCTGCATGTCGCTGCAAATCATCTCCGAGGGAGTCGGCTTTTGTTGCCGCCCCCTTTCATACCTGGTCAGAAAAGTTGTCCTTGACAACTCAAGCTCCAGTAACCTTTCACAGACAAAATAGAGGCCAGAGTTCCCAGTGACGCCAGTTATTCCTTAACCTCAGTACCGTCGAGTTAACAACAGAGCCTCAGAGGCCATACTGTGCAGGACACGTATATTCAGATTAAAGGCACTATTAATAAGGCTGTATGGAGCAATGCACACGTGAAGGTTATGATTTATAGCTGTTAGCTGTGTTGGATAAATCAAAACAGAAACTGCTTTGAATGTTTGACTGTTGACTTGACAAAACAAGACGTCTGAAAATATCATTTAGCTTTGAGCATCTGTGAGAGGAACTTCCATCATTTCTCAGACCAAAGAATATTCCTGCTGAAGCAGGAGACCGTTGAGACAAACTTCCCTATGACTGAAAATCTATTTCTATTATTGCACCAGTGACTAATTTAACATTCCCACTCGAGCAGAAAACGCTGCTGTGGACGATTTTAACAAAACGCCTTATTTAATTGTTAGTTATCATTGTGATCAGGTTTCAGGATTAGGTTCAAGAGTCCCTTAGCTCCTGCACCAGTGAGAGGGAGAAGTTTCCTGTGAATGAAAACCAGTTTTTGCAAAAGTAAAAACAAATGCATTCTAACACAACAGTCCTGCAATAAGTCTGAACGAAGGATTTGGTGCAAGACAGTTAAATTTCAGTGCATTCCTTTTCACTATTGTACCTAATGTTTTGGCAAATGGGTATATTATTGCACCACAACACACACTCTTTCCTGCATTTATAATTTCTTTACACCCGAGTTAATAAGGGTGCATTACAGTGGCAATCGATTTTTAGAGGAAAATCAGAGGATTCACCAACAAAATAAACTTCTGTTAAGACTTGAGGCTCAGACAGTGACCAGTTCTTCCTGCCATAAACTCTTCTCCTCAGACTGAGCTGCTTTGCCGGCGTTAGGAGGAGATTATGTCATCCGGCAGCAACACTTAACTTTTAACAACAATGGCTTTCGTGCAGCTCGGGCGTCAAGGTTAGACACGAGCTGCTGTGTTGTTATTCCCTGAAGGCTGCAGTCCACACATTCACATCATCTCCACCACGTCAAGCAGCTGGACAGGTACCAGCTGCTGTCACCCGCCGCCACCAAGCAATACCACAAAAAAAGCCCCAACCTGCTAGTCAGGAAGATCAACTACTGCTTTACCTGCTGGGTGGTTGTACAGAGGTCTCAGTTTAGAGGGCAGCATATGCTCGATCTTGTCCAAAATCCTGTGATAGGACGCTCTGAGCGCAGCCATGATTGTAGATGTTCAGAGTAGAAGAAGACACTGAAACTTCAAGCTAGCCTGCTAAACGGTTAGCTAGCTACGTATATTTCCTTAAAAGCCACAGAATTTAAAAAAGGAGTTTGACTTTGTGTATTTTCTATGAAGTAAATAAACACCAGGTAAGCTTGCGGTGAGGAGAGGATGCTTCTGTCCTACTATCGACCTTCCCCCGGCAGCACTGTGACCATGCTACCGCTGCTAGTCCTCAGTAGCTTCTCCCTGACCGACACGACGAGGTGACTTTCCGTGCGACGCAACCTACCGCAACAGGGGCGGGGCTAGCCCCTTTCACCATTCTCATTGGCCCGCCCGATCAGGCCTCCAATATGATTGGTTTATACGAGGTTGTTATTTTTTCGCCCCGGAGTGCCTCAGATGGGCGAATACAAAAGTGGGGAAAGAAATGAATGCGGAGCAAGAAATAAATATATTAAAAGCAAATAAAATACATTCTTTATTCGTTATGACAAAAAGCCGTTATATTAACAGTAAGTTGTATTTTAGAGTCACACATTTATCAGAAACGTTACACATATTTGACATGATGTTAAATATCAACTATAGCTGTTTCACTCCTGCAGATATATTGATTGAATTAAATGGTTTTATGTGATTATAATTCTTCTTTAGGAGGTTTTGATTAGGATCAATGATAAGCTGCACCTGAAATACATTTTAAAATATGACCTGCTGCAGAATAAGTAGAGTTGCAGAGTTGATTCATATTTCTCATTCGCTTACTCTTCTTATTCTTATATTTGGCTCTTGCACCTCACTGCAAACCTTGAGCCAGTACATATTCTAACAAAGAAATGATGTATCCTCTTTCACCCAGAGAGATTAATAAGGTTGTAGACTTAATAGAGATGATTCAAATGTAATTTATCCATCCACAGGCTCCAGAGTTGACTGCTTTGGATATTATTTACAACTAAAATTAAGCCATCTGCACATCCTGATATATTTCAGCTCTGTAGTTTCGTTCTTGTTACCACAACTTCCTGGTGGCAAGAGAGATTTAACCACGGCAGACAGACCTGGCACAGCTTCTTTAATACACTCTTAGAGGATTTCTGCTGCAAAAACAAAAGATTAAGATTAAAGTCGTGTTTATTAACATACAGAGGTGTGAAATACTGTTTCTCCTATAGTCCCAGTGTGCTAGAGGTGTGCTGACAAGAGGCACACAAGTGCTCTACAGCACTCTACTACATCATGTTACAACACAGAATAAAAAAAAGCTGGAGACAAGATTATAAATCATGTAGAACAGCATAATGATGACATTAAACTGTATAATATTAATTACAAGTTTTCGCATCCTTGTTTGAGTATATGACACATTACTGTAAAATACTGCCGAGAATTTACAAACTATTTGACCAAATTCTTCTCTTCGACTTACATTTCAGAAACTCAAATTCATAATTGATTTAGGAAAAAAAAAACATGTATCTCCTGCAGCTGATCATGTCACAACAGTCCAACACAAGCGCGCCTCAAAACGAGCGCACCTAACTTCTTTGTCAAAACACGCAGGTTATCGCGTTGTTTGGACACAGCTGACCGCTGTCTGCTAGACGAAATAAACCACCAGGCTAGGCTAGCGGGTCAGATAGTTAGCAGCTCGGCGGGCAGAGACGCAGTCAGGGTAAAGTCGGGAGGACGGCGGAGACCACACAGCACCGACTCTTTTACCTCCAGCGATGCCAACGCAGGGCGCCTCCGCCAGCTAACGCCAGCGCCCGTCCCGACAGGCAGGGACTGATCCCGATGGAAAACCCGGAGAGCGACGGTAGATAAAAGGCGACATCACCCGGAGAAGCGTTAGCTTAAGTTTCAATGTTATTGTCAATTAAAAACCACATATGGTCACGATGTCCTGCTCTGGGAACCTGGTCTGGGATGTAAATAAACGTTTAATTGGATACAACGAGCCGAACGCCATCAGGACCAACTATTTAGGTAAGAACCAAACGAGCCTCTTTAATGCTAACATGAGAGTAAACATGTATTTTATTTGACACTGTGCGTCGATTGTAAACAGTGTGCAGACTTCATATACGGTACTGAATCAGAGGAAGTGGCAGCAAGTGTGTCTCAGGATATTAGACTACCGCCTTGATAATAATAATACTAATGATAATGATTATAATAACAACAACAAAGAGCTGCAGGTACTGCACCAGTGTAAACACAGCAGCTGTTTATGATGCAAAAGCGGAAACGATGCGTCTAAAATAATATATGAGCTAAATGCTTAATCCATCACGGAGGTGCTCTAACACATTATTTTGCAATGCGTTATTTTGCAGCATCAAAACAATTACACGCTGTGTTAAATCAATCATCCGCAGCCTCCGCCAGCTAGAATAATATGGCAGAAATAATGCAATCAAAGCATGAATCAATCGTTTAATGTATTTATAGAGCATTATAGAGTGCTTTCAGTCTCAGTCCGGTGTGCGAGGAAGTGCTTTCAGCATCAAACTACAAAAAATTGACATTAACTGTTAAAACTAGCTGCAACAGAATAGAAAATAATGTGGTTTTTTTATTGTCATTGTGCAGTGAAATTAATTATGCCAACACCGCAGACATAAACACGTTATAGAAATACTGATATTTTTAAAAAGATGAACTGAGACTACCCAAAAAGCCACACTTTTAAGACTTTTTCAAATAACTGCATGACCGCTTCCTCTTAAAGAGGTCAAGATTTAGTGAAGTCTACTCCGGGGTAGAGACTGTGGTCGTGTGGTAGAAGAATATTATTAGTTAAGTTCAGTAAAAAGAACATGAACTATTAAAGATGGTCGTAATCCACAAATAGAAGAAATTATAACAGCAATTCTGCGTGTTTAAGTCATCACAGCAGATCATAATGTTTTGGCGTTAATTATTTGCCCTTTTAGATCTAAAATAATAGCATTTATAATACGATATAATATAATCCTTATTCTTTTAAACGTTTCATATCGAGCTGTGAAGCCAACTCTCCTTCTTGGCCTCTTTTTCAAATCCGAAACCAACTTTGCAGCCTTAGAGAGCAATAAATATGTATATATATATCTACTACTAAATAGATTCAAGAGCAGCAGAATCAAGTGAGGACACAGTCTGGTATTTCACAACATTTATTTTCAGAATAGAGGAACGACACATTGCCACATTAAACAAAACGAGGCGTCTGCTTCGGCCCTAAACCTTAAACAGATCTCATCCGCGTCGGACACAGGCGACTTGTACACACACTTTTGCGACAAAATCTAAACACTTGTTTAATTTCCAGTTGTTAAAACATTTGTTAACGCGCCGCGGGGGTGTGGAAACCGTCACCAACGCAGGAACCACAACCACTTCAGATAAGAGCATTAACAAAACACGCAGCGATTCTGAGTTTTCATTCTGCGCATATCTGGAACAAACTAACAGAAAAGTCGGTCATTAAGGTTTGAAGCTTTTCTGTTTGATGCTGCGTTTAATGAATTAATATTTGCTTCAGTTCGTTCAGAGCTCGCACCCCGCTCCTTTATTAATTAAGCTCCTATTTATACTTGTTTTGCACGTCTTGTGTAAAGCACTCGAAAGCTGCTAGACAGATTAACCCGATTTGGCTTTCAATGTGTGAAAGTAGCTGTTAAATGTAATTTATAAAGTTCCCCTTGTAATTGGATTCAGCAGGCAGGGTAAAGCTAGAACGGGACCAGAGTTTTATTGTAGATGAAAGTAATTATTCTGTGTCTTTGTCTAAGAAAACAGTTTTGACAAAACCCCAGAAGACACCGATATAAGGCGCAGAGGTTTCTAATCTTATGATATGGACTTGTCCCGTCACACAGTCGGCACCACACAGCGGCTGAATGGAGATTTATAAGCCCATAGAGGAGGAGGAGGAGGAGGAGGAGGAGGAGGAGGTGCAGGTGCCTCAGAGGTTTAGTCAGTGCTGCATTTAGCATGACTGAGATATAGAGAGAGCTGTTATTGTGTATGTGGACAGGATGCATGCAGTGATGAGTGGGTCACTGCTCCTGCGGGGTATATTTAGCTTTTAAGGAGGGTGGGAGGCAACAAGTCGGGGTTTGAGTTCAGTCGAAACGTCCAGGGAGGTCAAAATAAATGAATCTGTATTGAAGGGATTTCCCTGAACTTAAACTAGAAAAACACAGAGAAGATCTATTAAAAACAAGACATTTAACAAATAGATTCTTTTTTTAGTTTAAAATCAAATTCCAGTTTCCATGTGTGACATTATGAACTGAGGCTATGTATGAACTCCTTAAGATACAACTGAATTTGAGTTGATTGATTATCTTTGAGTAACAAACGGACACTGGGGCAGTTTTAAAGGCCTTTTATATATATTTCTATATAAATGTGTCTCTAAATCGATTAAACAAATGATCAGTTATATAAAAAAACAAATAATTGAACAAAATAATTACATAATGTAGCTCATACAACAGTATCGACGTAAGAAAACCTAAAGTTTTGTCACAAAAATTGATTAAATAGTCAATCTACTGGAAATTTTGTGCAACTGCAGGACAGGAAAGGACCTTAGAAATGATTTAGAAGTTTTATATATTTATTTATATATTTATCTTACGTTTTATATATTTATTGATGGTCGTAGACATGAATATGAGTTGCTGGGAAGCTCATGAGCTTAATGCAGCCATCAGTTTTCTGCCAATAACTTGGGTGAATACATTACGACAGATTATGAGGCAAAAGGTCCCCACCTAATCTCCTCCATTAGCTCCGGGCCCGGGGTACAGGGGTCAAGGAGCACTGTTCAGTGATCCATACATGGCTGCAGATTTGTTAATTGATTATTAGTATATAAGTCTCGTAAATGTCCAGAAATGTGACGTAGATGTCATTAGGAAATACAACAAACGACAAATCCGAGCATTTCAAAATAAAAACGTGCAGCGTTGTGCAAGCTAAGAATATTAATCCCTGTGTAATTTCTAAATTTCTTTACATGAGTATGATGAGAATAAAGTTCGACTCGGTCTCGTATTATTAAGGCAACACTTTCCTGTGTGATGCGACAGTCGGTGTGATCGGATGTGCCTGGGAGAACAAACAATAACTGCTTCGTGAATCACCCTCAAACTCTCACAACGCCAATAAAACCAGCCGGTGCAAGTTCATTTGACTCTACAGCTGCAACTTCTCTCTGACATGCAAAATAAAAACTCACAGAGGATGCAGTGTCTGAATTCAAACTTTGTCCAGTGTCACACGCTCCGTCTAATGAGCATAATTGTTGAAATAATATCAACACAAGTGCTGATCACGTAAGTGAAGTTCACAAATGAAGAAGAATCAGACAAAGAGACGCCTTTGACTCACTCTGTCATATGTCCTCTTTACTTTTCTAATCAATAATAACAGTTTTATTTACAGTTTCTTTTGTTAATCACAGTCAGTGAAGGTGTTTCTTCTGTTTTTCTTTTCCTTGTTAGCCGGAATAAGGCTGTGGTTTAGAAGTAATTTACCATGTATTATTTATTACAGGGCGTGTGTGCTTATGTAAACAAAGCTCGTCTTGCACGAGGCACGCTCAGTCACATCAAGAGTTTGGGATTTCTGACTGCTGACGGTGCATTTGAGTGCACCCTACACGTGATAAATGCTCATCTCCTTTTCAGTTTTAATGCTCGGATTTAATAAATTAAACAGTTTATGTAACGATGAGGCCTTATTCTAGATATCTGATGATGGAGGACCTTAAACCTTAAACCGTATCGTTCTTTGTGACTGAGATATCAAGACGTGATAAGTCTGGAAACTGTACTTATACGGAAATAATTATGTTTCTCCCAAATGTGATCAAAACCAGAATGAGAAGTGTAAACACACGTCTGTCTGAGCTCATTGTTATCGCTTAGGCCATAGATTCTCAACCCGGGGGTCCGAGGATGCCGAGTGGTCCGTGGTGTAATTGCAGGGTCCGAGGAAATAAAATATCTTTTAAAAAAGGAGGAAATGTGACTGAGACACAACTGAAAGCTCATATTTGCCTCAAAGAGTGAATAAATGTCATAATACAAATAATAATACAACAAAATGTCAAAAATTTAAAATGCAGTTTCTATGAAGTTGCACGTCCGGGTGGGGCTTCCTCAGGGTTGATCAGAAATATGCAGGGGGTCCAGGACCCAAAAAAGGTTGAGAACCACTGGCATGGGCTGACTAAAAAGCCTTGAAATGAAAGATCTGCAAACAGGAAGACCTGTCACGAAGGCGGTCCGTGTACAATCAATAAAACCTCAGTCGAAATAACACTACAAACACTGGAAGACCAACTCGATGTAGATTCACTTCTTCTTGAACTATGTGTCCGCTCTGTCTGTCTGTCTGTACAGTGTAGTCTCGGTGTAGAGCAGCTTTGCTTTTCTGTTGCTGAACCAAGGCTTCCACTGCATGAATAATACAGAAGATCATACAGAAATACGAGGTTTAATGTGACGTTTTATTCCAAAGCACGCTCCTAGTGCACTTCACTAAAGTGGAGATGGGCGGATGAATAGATAGATAAATGGATGACTGTTTGAGATCGATGGATGGGTGATGAGTGGATTGATAGACTAGCTTAACAAATGGATGATAACTAAATGGACGATTAGATAGATAGATAGATTCATTGATTCATTGATTAATTTTGTCTGTTTTTGTCTTCTCACAGGCAGAAGAGAATTTGTCCAGAGGCTTAAACTTGAAGCGACGCTGAATGTGCACGATGGCTGTGTAAGTGCCCCCCCCAGCTTCTTCTTTGTCCTCCCGCGAGAAAACGCGCGTCACGTTGCTTTTCCCCTCAGTCGCCCGGTGCAGCCTGCGACAGATCTTTGACTCCGGGTCAGGTGGTTAATAGCCTCCGAGAAACCTGAAGCTGACATAACAGTCACACGTCCTGTCACACTATCAGCCCGGACGTCAGCGCGTCCAAAAAGGCACCACAACACACCGCAGCGTGCGGGCAGCGCCCAGGAGACCTCGCATACCTGTAACCAGAACGGCTTCTGTCAAACTTTATTGCAGCATTTTGTTGACGTGTAATCTACTTGATTGCGAGCTGAGAGATTCTGTGTCTGTCAGTTTTATTTATTGTTGATTAATTTAAGTCTTTGGTCGTGTACAAGTATTACTGTTTTCTTTTTTCAGCGTCTGAAACGCGGTGATTTATCCCTTTTCTCTTTAGTTATATTTAATTTTATTAAGTACTTTTATAGAAACTCACTGATTGTCAGTGTTTATTTATTTATTTTATTATATTATGTCATTCAATTTAAAATTTCTTTCATCCTTTTAAACTGGGAACGCGAAAAACCTTTGTAATCACACAACAAAACAATCAGCAATTAACGTGACAATTATCTTACGCTTAATCGACCTGTAGCTATAGAAACAAATCTTCAGGTTAATCAGTATTCTCGTGTATAAAGGTGTTAGTGCTACACCTGTGGACTATTCTCAGTATCGAGGATAAAGGAGCTCAAGTGCTTTGGCTGCACCGCGAGGGAATTTTAGTTTATTGTATTTAGAAAATATCAGAAATATTTATTGACAATATTCTTTTTCAAATTTACAATGAAAGGACAGCAATCAGTTAACTAACGGAGTAAAAGAAAATAAGTAAAAACGACTCACACAGATCATTAAACTGAACAAACTGAACATTGAAATTCAGTGTGATTTTGGTCTGTTATTGAGACAAACCAGACTTGTGGTTTCTTTAAATTAAGCATCTGCTTTTTTTTGGATTTGTCGTAAACACTGATATTTGTAGAAACCGCACCAACAGCAGACGGACACACACTCGTGCTTATTGCTGCAAACCAACTACATCCTGTCAGTAAACGGACGGTCCGGGCGTTTCTGATTGTTGGAAAGTTACGGGCGCAGAAAGAGTCTCACCGAAGCGTCGGCAGCACAAGGGAAGCAGTTGCGTTATGCAAGCGCTGTCGTGCCTCTACGTCACACCGTGTTGCACAAGACGCTGAGACTTTTCGAAATGAGTAAACCTCCTCGTCACCCTCTTTGTCTGAATCGTCTGTTTTGAGCTTTCGTTGGGTAAAATAGGGCGGGCATCGGTCCGCCTTCGCTCCAGCGTCGGTTCAGATGTTTAATGTGGTTGGAGTTCAGGTCGTGATGGATGGACTGTCACGCGTGTTATATTGAACGCTCCCTTACACAGTGTAAACCCCCTGATTGCAGTCAGAGGGTGCCGATGATGAAACACTGAACGAAGCCGCAGGTGTTGATGAAATATTGATCCACATATCGAGTGTCAATGAGCCGATGCCTGTTGTTGTGTGCTCCAGTTTTAGGCTTTAAGATAAAATCTGCTCTGTAAAATATAAACTGCTACTGCTGATTTTTATTAGTAATCACCTTTTAATAACTGCGCGGGCACGGATATCCATGCAGATTAATCTATTTCCTCCTCAAAACGTGTGGTTTAGTCCATAAAACGTCACAGAATGTTTCAATACCTTTAAGTTTTCGTGGTGTTTCCTGTCTGATGACGTGAAATTAAAATAAAATTCTCACATCTGAGAACCTGGAATCGGGGATCGTTTCATAAACTGCCAGTAAACTGATTTATTATTAAGCTAAATGTTTCAGCACAGCTCATGTAAATCACTAAATTTAAACTCTGCGTCTGTGCCTCCTCAGGTCAACACTATATCCTGGAACGACACTGGTGAATATATCCTGTCGGGCTCAGACGATACCTTTTTGGTCATCACCAACCCGTACAACAAAAAGGTAAGTTGTATCGAATGGGCATTTAAATATAAATATATCTGAAATAATTTATGGAGGAACAACCAAAGAAGAGAAGACGACACCTGTCTACTTGTAGCTCAATCATTTATTCATTTAGTCCGGTACAGTACTCTTTAATCAGTGAACACAGGTAGATTATGAGGGAAGTGTGTTTTTCTTTCTTGCTTCTTCAGGTCAAGAAGTCCATACGTTCAGGTCACCGGGCGAACATCTTCAGTGCGAAGTTCATGCCCCACACCAACGATCAGGAAATCATCTCCTGCTCCGGAGACGGCATCATCTACTACACCAACACCGAGAAGAGTCCCGAGCACAACAGACAGTGTCAGTTCACCTGCCATTATGGGACAGCTTACGAGGTACCGAACGGCTCCAGGCGACACGGCGCAGAAGCTCTGCTGTAGAAACAGAGCGTCTTTGTCTTACTTCTCTGTTTGTCTCCTCGTCAGATTATGACTGTACCCAACGACCCCTACACGTTCCTGTCATGCGGGGAGGACGGCACGGTGCGATGGTTCGACCTTCGCATGAAAACCAGCTGCACTAAAGAAGACTGCAAAGACGTACGGTGACGCGTGATCATTCCTTCGTGAACTGATTCCCTTACTGTTTAACTGGAGGAATCCTCTTTTTTTTCACTTGTGTTATATTTTTAATTATTATTTTTAATTTGGTGCGGACGATGTTGCCGTAGAGCCGCCCGGGGCTCCCGTCACAAACGGCTCTCTGTCTCTCTGTAGTGATTCAGAAAATAGTTTCCTTGGCTCCAGGCCAGGCTGCTTCACGTGATGAATGTGTGCGAGAGGCAGAAACTGTGCCCTCCCCGATTGGGTTGCATCTTCTCGTGTTTCATGCTCCAGATCAGAACCTGTGACCTTAAAACTGCCGGAATAGTTTTACCAGACGGTGTCACCGCTCCCCCTCTTCCCTCTTAATCCCACAACCTGTCAGCGTTACAAGAGGACCGCTATCTGCCATCATGTGTCTGAACCGCTCAGATCTAGTTATGCAGTTGCTGCATGGCTGCTCTTGCAACTCCCCTCAGCTGCCAGTTTATTAGGTACACCTAGTGAAAACTAATGCTTAATGCAGAACATTTCAGGTTGATGAGTTTGGAGGATGTGGCGTGGCGCTGGTTAACTTCACTGCAGTCAAGTTGTTTGTTTAATCTTTCCTCGGTGAAATTAATGTGGCCAAACAGTAGAAGCATCTCTCGAGATGATGCAACATAACGCAACAGTCTCTAAAACATTTTCAACACAACTTAACATAATAACACGAATGCAGGATTTATTACTGGACTCTTTTATTAGATACCCAAGAAACTGCACCTGGTGCATGTGATGTTTCTTCTGAAATGTATTCTTTTTTTTTCCCTTTGTTTCCAGGACATCCTCATAAACTGTCGAAGAGCAGCGACCTCCATATCGATCTCTCCCCTGGTGCCGTACTATCTGGCCGTCGGCTGCTCTGACAGCTCAGTGCGAATCTACGACAGACGCATGCTGGGCACCCGAGCGACAGGTAAGCTACATGCTGGCGTTATTCAATCCTCCCATGTTATGGATTTGGACTCGTAACACAGTCGTTTACCTTTATCAGCAGTTGTTAATAAGTCATTGAGGCAGACGGTGGGGTAATGAAGCAGACCTGACAGGTTTTCCTCTTGGGGTTTTTTGTTCCATCCTGCTGTTCTGTTCCTGCCCTCCTGTGGGAGCCGTGTATTGTTAGACGCTTTCATTAATATTTTGACATTATCTTTGTGACTCATAAATCCTTGTGACATCTGCAACATCATTAACCGTATTTATAGAAACTGCAGCTTGTAAATATCACACCCGTTCTCGTTCTTAGGGAACTACATGGGCCGGGGGACGACGGGCATGTGCGTTCGGTTCGTTCCTGCTCACCTGACCAACAAGTCGTGCAGAGTGACGTCTCTCTGCTACAGCGAGGACGGCCAGGAGGTGCTGGTCAGCTACTCCTCCGACTACATCTACCTGTTCGACCCCAAAGATGACCAGGCCCGAGAGCTCAAGGGCCCCTCGGAGGAGAGGAGGGAAGAGGTGAGATCACAGGGAGGCTGATGTCCTGTATAATCACATGTAACCTGATGGGAACTGTTCGCTTTGTTTTCTTATGCAATTTGTTGGTATGGACTTTCAGTTATATTTACACAGCTGTATGGAAATTGTATTTTTTATATTTTATATTTTTTATTTTATGTTATTTTAGTATCCACTAAAAGACTGGATCCTAATTTTTCAAGTCTTATCTTAAAATAAGATTTGCACGGTCACAGAAATAGCTTTTGGATAATGCTGTCCATGAACATCTCTCTTTCTAAAGGAGGAACTTCACTAATGCTCACAGCTTTTCACATCGTCACAACATATAAATACATTCATTTAAAACCTTTTGTGATGTCGGTTGAGTCTAAAGACTACAGGTTTGAAAATAGAACAATAAAATCTTTTGCAAACCACCGCTTGCGGCCGGCAACTTGACGCTAACAGCTTGAGGCCGGTAGCTTGAGGCCGGTAGCTTGAGGCCGGCAGCTTGAGGCCGGCAACTTGAGGCTAACAGCTTGAGGTCGGCAGCTTGAGGTCGGCAGCTTGAGGCTGGCAGCTTGAGGCTGGCAGCTTGAGGCTGGCAGCTTGAGGCTGGCAGCTTGAGGCCGGCAGCTTGAGGCTGGCAGCTTGAGGCTGGCAGCTTGAGGCTGGCAGCTTGAGGCTGGCAGCTTGAGGCTAACAGCTTGAGGCTAGCAGCTTGAGGCCGGCAGCTTGAAGCTGGCAGCTTGAGGCCGGCAGCTTGAGGCTACAACAGCTGCCACTAGCAAAACACATGCAAACCTCTGACTTAAGTTCATGGTTGAGTTGCATTGTGGGTAATGTAAGCTTGCTGGGCCTTGAGTGAGCTTCTGTGGCTGTAGTTTTTCTGCTAACGGATTTGTTTTGATTGTTGGAGCCAGTTGAATTGTCAGGGGAGATCATTCTGGTTTGTATTATTGCAAAAAATACAACTTCTGCTGAAAGTAGCTTCATCCGTATGAGTCAGATAAATGTGACGTGTATGCAGCCAGTTTTACCTTGAGGAGCCGAAGTCCAGCTGCTACTACTTCTATATGTATCATAGAAATAAACACAAGCACATGTGGTCAGCTTCCTTGTAGCAGATTTTTATAGTCGTAAGAACTGTTTGCTGTAAACCACGCAGACGTAGTTGCTGCTGTCTGCTGCTCTTGAGTGCTGCAGGCATCGGAGCTAAATCTGGCTGATGCAGTGCAGTGATAGGAAACAAATGACCCTGAAAACCCAAGGCGCAGGAGGGAGGAGAGGGGCGAAGCATCTCAGGCTTACTGACTGATCTGTGTGGCTCGTGCTTAGATTTTGTCTTTAATATCAGCTCTAGAAGCTACTTTAGAAAGCAGACGTGTCGGGGCGACCCGTGTTTACAGTTAGTCCCGGTCTTCACGTGTGTCTGAATGTGCTGGATCATGGTGCCAGTGTTTCGGAGCCTCGAGTTCAGCTGTGCCGAGATGCAACCGCCACACACATTCCTTTCCAAATACAGCGACCGACGCAGGCAGCGTTCCTCAAACCACCAAAATAGTTCAGGCAGAGGTAGGAGGGGTGGGGGTTAGTGGGGGAGGCAAAAGGAAAGGCTCATTACCCATCTCTAGTCTCCGGTTCCTCTTACCTGTGACCCAATTTGTTCACTGTCTTTTTCTCCCTGATAAAATCTCTCTCAGCCTCTGCTCTTTTTAACCAACTGTCTTGACCTGATGACATTTCCTCTGGAAAGCAGTTGATCATCCCTCCACTAAGACCCCATTTTTCTATATCTGGCTCTCGGCCTGTTGCACTGCAGAGAGAGAGCCAGGGGACTGGAAAGTGGGGGCAACCTCAGTTGTGCAGCCAGCAGAGGGGTGGAGGAGGGCACTTTAAAGAGGACACTGACAGAGACAAGCAGTGTTTTGCTTTGGCAGCGGGGCTATTTTTGGCCATGCTTTGACTGACAAACTGCTAATCTTTCCCCGTACGTGTGTGTGTTTCCACAGCTGAGGCAGCCTCCGGTGAAGCGCCTCCGTCTGCGAGGTGACTGGTCTGACACTGGACCCCGGGCTCGTCCCGAGAGTGAGAGGGAGAGAGATGGTGAGGTTTTAGCGTGTGCGCTCCAGACGTCTCACATTACAGATGCGACCGCTGAGAAATTTTTATAAGGCTCTAAATGTTTAGAATTTATTCCTAAACCCATCATGCAAATTATTATTTTTATTTTTCCCTGTTAAGAATTTATGATGTCCCAGCAAGGATCAAAACTTAGAGGAGCTTGTCAACATAAGCCATAGTTTCCTTTTTAAACTCGATGTAAACTCATGTAAGCCCAATGTTCACGAGGCTCGTTCATGTTTATATAAATGCAGTTTGTCAAAAAATCAGGTATCACTTGAGGAGTTATCTAAAGATGTTTGCCCTTGCCGTTGTAGGGGAGCAGAGTCCGAACGTGTCCCTGATGCAGAGGATGTCAGACATGTTGTCCCGGTGGTTTGAGGAGGCCAGCGAGGCTCAGAGCAGCAGAGGAACGCGACCTCAGACGCGACCCAGAGGTGAGACAGCAGCTGGAAACTGGAACCCGTCAAACAGACCATAAAACTCCTTAAGTTTAATTTAATAGTCGCATATGTCGGCTCAGTTAGAGAGAAACACGGCGACGGGTTTTTTATTTTAAAAGGAAAAGTTACTCAGGTCGCTTCAAGCTAAGCAGGGGGCGCATGGTTTTTAAACTCCAACTCAAAATCTGTCATTTGAGTCAAAGTAGTTTGGATTGTTAAATGAAATCTGTAAAATAGACATCAACATGTCTTGTATGAAAATAAATGTACAGGGGGAAGCATGTCCTGTGAGTTTAAAATAAAGTATTTATTCATCCGGGATAACCTCGATCTGATTTAATTCAACCCAGACCGATGAATGTCCTTAAAACTGGAGCAACACTGACTGAAGATGTTGCCTAAAGAAGATAAGTGTGTGAGCAGTGAGCGCCTGTCCCACCCCCGACCGACCGTCTGTTCATTTTCTCGCTTCCAGGCACAGCCGTCCGTCCAGAGGGAGCGGCGACCACTCCAGCCGCCCCGACGGGAGACTCCACCCAAGAGTCCAGTGCCCCCGAGAGGCCTGCGGGGACAGATTCCCCGGAGGTACCAGCAGGTCCTGCGGCGGCCGCGTCCGTGCCTAAATCCGCTTCCTCTTCCTCCTCAGGGTCAACGTCGACAGTTACAGCACCTCCTTCCAGCTCCCCATCAGTGGAGAGCTCGGCCCCTTCCTCCTCACCCGTCACGTCCTCGCCCGACTCGGAGCAGAGGAGCCAGCCCGACACGACCCGGACGCCGACGACGACGGCCACGCCCACGTCTGACCGGGCGCTCTCAGGTGAGGGACTCACAGATGTAGCAGCAGGCAGCAGGTCTCCTCTGTATGTGTATGTGAGTGTATGTCTGTGTGAGTGTGTGTTGGAGCCACTCCACTCAAGCAGCAGCCTCACTTCACTCTCTTTTCCTTAAAGCATCCTGTTGTCCTTTTTTTTTCCCCCCCGCCTGTCTCTCTTCTCCCGACCTCCTGCTCACATCTTCCTCCCTCTGTCTTCTAATCGTGCGTTCACTCTCCCTCTCTCCCTCTGCCTCTTTGTCAGAGTACGGTCCTCATCGGCTGCCCATAAGTTTAGTGTGTAGGCGTTTGCAGAGGCTGCTCCGGCTGGCCGACCCGCCTGGACAGGGTCAGCGAGCGGGCCCTTCTTCTTCTTCTCCTTCCTCTTCTTCCTCCTCTTCTTCTGCAGCCACTGAGAGACAGTCACAAAGAGCTGCTACCTCTACTGCTGAGACTGCTGAGACAGGTTACCCTCCGAGCTTCCCAACCCCCTCCATATGGGCCCCCCCCTCCCCTCCCCTGCCATCTTACCCGTCCCCTCTATGTAACCAAAGGCAGACATATCTGTAGAGGCAGTCAGGCTCCACAAAGACCCAGCTTTGCTAAAACTGAGCACTAACACAGTGATCCTCTTTCCATCCCCCCCTCCCTCTCAGTAATGCACCTTGTTACGTCTCAACCTCTGCGGCCTCCACCGTGTCGCCTCTCCACTGTTTGCTCAGCCCCTCACTCACTAATGCTCTCACTCCATCTGTCCACTTGTTGCTTGAGTTTTTGCAAACTCTCCCGCTGGAGTGGCACCAGCTGTTATGAAGCTCTGCCTCGGCGTCCTCATGGCTCATGTGGTTGTTCACCCGTGTTTCGCCGACTGACCTGTCGCTTTAACTCGGCACCTTCCCTTCGGCCTGAACTCACTTCCATAGGAGAATAAAGCGCTTTTTAGACGTGGGCTGTGTTAGATTGCTGACTTTGTCCACTGTGCCAGTTAAAGTTAAGGCTTTTTGTCATGTGGCTGTAAATGGAGATTCAGGAAGGAAAATTTAAGTGATGGTTTTTAACACATATCTTCCGGTCGGGGCTTTAGTCTCTGAACACAAGGAGCGCTACTCGTACATTTTTTCATCAGTGTAATCATTTAGGACACAGGTGTCAAACATAGGGCATGCGGGACAAAAGCAGGCCACCAGAGGACTAAACACGGACCGCAATGTGCCCAAATTGCACTTATATTTATTCTTAGGACATAAGACATGTTATGGGAAATTACCCAGTCACAGTAGCGCGGGAATTTGGCAAAAGAAAAATTAAAATTAAAACTTTTTTTAAAAATTACCAAATAAACACAAGTACTAATTTGAAAAATATATACAAAAAATAACAACACTTCAAAAAATATATAGAGAAATATAAAGACATTCTGTATATACAGTGTGGGGGTGGAATACAACTTTACAAATCATTAATTGGTAAAACTTGGTGGTGAGGTATTTATTTGTGCAAAAAGACAGCAGTTATTGACTCAGGCTGGTGTTGTACAGCCTGACCTGCGGTAGCGTTCCTTCTTGCAGCGTGGATGCAGAAGTCCGCTGCTGAAGGAGCTGCTTAGAAATTTCATTCTCCTTATTTACTTATTCTTCTTTGCACTAAAACAAATGGAACAAATCTAGAGTTGTGGTTATCTCTGGTTTATTATGCTATTATCTTTCTGGTCCGGTGGCTCACATGAGATCAAACTGGGCTCTGTGTGGCCCCTGAACTAAAATGAGTTTGACACCCCCGATTTAGGATAAAGCTAATTCTAAGACCGTGGAAAGCATACACCTTCAAATAGTCAGCTTGTGTGAATATTTATATTTATCCATGCAGTCGGCGTTCATGAAAATTTTAAATGATGCAAGGGGGAGCTGCTCTGGCAGTCATCCGCCTCACACTGTGAGGGAACCAACTAGGAGTTGGGAGTTGCTGGAAGTGACCCAAATATTGTAGGTGTTGTCCGACTAAGACGAGTCGTTGGTTGTTTAATGAAAGAAGGATCCCGATATGAGGGTGTGAATGTACCTGCGATGGTTCTCAGACATCCAGGTCTTGGTGGGCAACAGGAGTTTTCTCGAAGATGTTTCACGACTCATCCATGTTGGGTTTTTCGCTCTTAGTGACCGATGAGGAGTTTGGGTTTCTATTTCTCAACATCGTTGGGTGGTTCCCATCTGAAACCCCCACGACCAGAGTCTCTAATGACCCCTGATTTAGAGGATGTTGTTCAGATTAACTGTGGCGGTATCTTTTTTTACAATTAGTGGGTCCCTAATGACCCATTTATGGCCATAAACTCTTAGGACTTTTAAGAGTTAGTCACATAAATTGCAGCTAGGCAGCACCCACAGATGTTTCTTATAAAAACCCAATGTCCCCACCAGCCATTTAGGTCTGAAGAAGCTACTTGCATGATGTTGAAACAAGCCTAATGTCCTTGTTTTGGCTTTGTTTTTAGAGGCATGTAATATTGAACGCATACATCTGAAAGGGGCTTTTACTGGACAGGATGTTGTGCATCTGACGCTAAAAGGTTTAAAGGGCCATTGAAGAATTTAGTTCGGCTTTTGTTTGAGAGATTTTTAATATTTTCATCATTTCCAAAATATACTTGACAGGATCTGTTGTGCAGCCAGAAATATGTTTGTGTCGTGTTTATTATTGTGTTATAGAGCGTCTAAGAATAAGTGCTTGTCGTCGGGTGGGGATTTTAAGTTTTTATGTAACTCAGCAGAAATGAAAACATCTGCCGTAAGCATGCGTGAACCTAATTTTCCTTGTTTCCCTTCACACTGACTAATCTCTGATACTCATTTTGCATTTAAAGAAGCCGAAGCTGCACTGTGTGCGTGGACTGACCTGCCACCTGTTCTCAGGCTCCGTTTCTTCCTTTGGCTGATTTATTTTTTTTAAACCTCTTCCTGCTTGGCCTTGGATTTATTTTTAACATGACTTTGGAGTTTTTAACCCTCGTGCGGCTTGACTGTGTGAGCCCTCAGGTTTGACCTCTGTGTTCGATGTTTAGTCGGTCTCGTTTGTGTTCCAGATTCTCCCTCGTCTGTGGTAAACAAACAGCTGGGATCCATGACTCTTGACGAACAGCAGGGTGCGTCCTCCCCCCCCCCCATACAAATTCCCCCGACCCTGCTACTTGCTTCCGTCATAAACCTTTTAACGCCTCTCATCCTCTCCGCTGTTTTTCACGCCTTTGCTTTCTCTGTGTCCACCGCTTAAATGTCCATTATTAATCGTCCAGATGTGTGTTATTAAAGCGCCGTCAGATACACTGAGCATGTCTATCTGACCTAAGTTACTGCTCCTTAGGCTGAAGGACAAAATGATAAAGCTTTGAATAATACAAATCATAATATCTAAAATCAGCTCAAGTCAGCGATGTTAACATTATTCACATATTATTAATGTATAATAAAATAAAAAAACAGCCTGACTATAGCGATATTTACATTAGTCCATCAGCTGATGTAACCCATAGTTAAAGGGTTAGTTCATGCAAATTACAGAAAAACAAACAAATAAAAATGATAGTTTTGATATAAAGTTATTTATTGAAGCAGATATTATGAGCTGATATTTCTTTAGGTTCCCATAAAAGTGATCTTTTACAGACTTGCGTGAAACTTTACAGCTTAAATGCAAACCTTTCAGTGCACCCTGGTGGACAAACTATATAATGAATACACCGATCAGCCACAACATTAAAACCACTGACGGGAGAAGTAAATAACATTGACCATCTTGTAACAATGCAACCTACTGCTGGGAAACGTTTGGACCTGGCATTCATGTGGATGTTACTTAGACATGTACCACCCACCTAGACCAGACCAGACACCCCCACCCCATAGCAATGACACTCTTTCATGGCAGCAGCCATCCCCAGCAGGATGCAGCCTGACACAGACACAAAAATACTTTAGGAACAACTAAAAAAAAAACAGGAAAAACAGCACAAGGTGTTGACCTGGCCTCCAAATTCATTAGATCCCAATCTCCACAGAGGCCCCTCCCCTCAACCAAAGGACTCGAAAGCCCCCGCTAACAATATCCTGTTGCCAGACACCACAGGACACCCTCAGAAGGCCCATGTCCATTCTCTCATGAGTCACAACTGTTTTGGAGGCACAAGGGAGACCTACACTATATTAGTCATACACAATACTGGTCATAATGTTATGCCTGATTAGTGTATTAGACATTTTTGTTGTTGTTCCAACACCTCTACGTCCTCCTGATTGTCCACCCTTAAATATGGTATTTGCTTTTAGCTAACATGCTAACTACTGTGTTTCAATGTACGTCAATACTTTCAAAGTACTTTTACTTAAGTATTTCTAACCTTATTCTTTGTGTTCACAATGGATGCAAGATTTAATCAAAAGATGTTAACTTTCTAGCACTAAAAAGTAATATTTAATATAATGTTTCTGTCGGTTAAATTATTTATTAATTCATTTGCAGCCCTGGCTCTGAGAGAGACTACTAATCTGTTTGAAGTTTCTTCTCTGACACTAATAAAACAAGGATGCACGTTTGAAGCACATGTCCCAGACTCTCTTCTCCTTGACTCTAATAAGCAGCTGAGTTTTCTAACGATCACTGAGGGGCTTTGACTTCCTTTGTCCCGTGTGTCTCTGTAGCTGTCGACAGTCGACGCGTCTCTGTCGGTGTGTCCTTTGTCCGCCCTGCTAACGTCTGCTGCATGTCACCACTTCTGTTACATGTTGTTGATCAGAGGGAATGGATGCAACAGAAGGTTGCATAATTCCAGTGTGCTTCTGAACAACAAAGCACATGTCGTAAACAACCGGAAGAATCACTGAGCTGTTTTTTTTTTTTATGAAAGTTATCAGCTGAGCAGGCGGCACGTTTCAGCGCCACTAATGAGCCCTTCTTCTTTGCTTTGCCCGTGTGTCTTCCTCTCTTGTGCTCAGGAGCTGCAGAGGCTACAGCTTCGCCTCCTGATGAAGCAGTGTCTGCACCAGCCAGCAGTAGCCACCCTCCCTCCACCTCCACCAGTCGGCCCAGTGCAGCAGAGCCAGTCCTCAGCTTGCACTACAGCTCAGAGGGAACCACCACCAGCACCATCAAACTGGACTTCACAGACGAGTGGTGAGTAAAGTCATTTGCACCTTTACGACTTTTAAATAAATCTTCATCACAACGATGTGTGAGAGGAAAAGAAAAGTAGCTACATGACTTCACGCCGCTTGAGATTTGATCTGAGTTTCACTCTCTGATGCAAACAGCTGCTATATATCGAAACAGTAGATTTCTAACTACCTGACGTGCGCGTTCATACGTGAGAACATGACACAGATTCTGGAGCATGGTGAACATTTTATTTTAGAAACCCTCACAAAGCTCAGATTGTGACTCAAACCTATGAACAGTAATGCCATTGCTGCAATATATTAATTCTTGTTTTGATTTATTTATTATTTGGTTAGTTAACTCTTACAAAGACAAAACATTCTACTATTCACTGCGTACTAATGAACACAGCACCGTGCTCGTCGTTTCTTCTTCTTCCTAGACCAACTTCAGTTGTCACCTGAGTGATCAGATCTCAGTGTCTCTCTCGTTTGCACTCTGATCACTCATGACACGTGTTAACATCAGTTCTGAACCTACACATGTTAAATGACATTTCATTCCTCTCCAGGAGCAGCAGCACCTCCACCTCGATGGGCAGCGGTGGACCCAAAACCTCTGAGGCTGTGGTTGTTCAGAGCAGAGAGAGCATGTCGACTGAGAGCTCGACGTCAGAGCAGAGTGAGTCGTCACTGTCGGTGTCATGAAAATGGTTCTGTTTAGCTTTTAATCATTTGTCTGGTACTGTAAATGAACACAGACTGTGAGTGATTCATTTGCTTATATGCTCTCTAGTGTCTTACAGTCATACGTGTATTCTCCCCCCAGTTCCCTCTGAGTCCTCTGCCCAGCAGAGTTTACCGGCCGCCTCCACGGAGCCTCCGTGTGACGCTTCGTGCTCCGTCGCCCTCGGCAGCTCGGGCGCTCAGGGCCAAGCGGCGGGCTCCTCCGAAGGAGGCGGCGTTGCGTCTTCGCTGCAGCAGAGGAGTCAGCCGGAGGGTACCGAGGACACGTCGGGGGGCTGCAGGAGAGCGGAGCCCGCCGGGGAGGAGGGAGAGGAGGGCCAGAGTCAGCCTGCACGGGGAAACCAAGACTCCGATGACAGCGACGACGATCCCATTCTCATCCCATCGACAAGGTTCAGAGGACAGGGACAGAGGTATGAGAGAAACATTTATGGCCTTTGTTTCTTTTTGTACGCTACAAGTAAGAACCCATCCTTACATGTTTGAATCAAGGTTATCATCTCTTAAATTCAACTTTTAAAGGATGGGTGTTCTGATTTGAGACCTTGTGTGCTGCTTTGTCATTGACTGTTTTACTACAAATGTAGATTTAATTCCAGAGGATCTGCAGTAGGAGATAGGATGATAAGGTAACGTGTTTGCACTGCAAAGCCAACCTGTCAGGAGTGTGACATGCTGGAAAGCCTTTAGACTGGAGAGCACAACATGATGCCGAGAGTGCTCAGATAATGCTTTTTGGCTTGGTTTGGGCATTTCTCTCACAACAAACTAATAACACACACACACACACACAGCTGACTGCAGAGTGCCGTGCATGTGAGTACTGACTCCACAGACGGTGTGAATAGAAGCATCACGGCTGCATTTTTATACGTTTTGGACATGAAGGAGATGGCGAATGAAGAGTGCATGAATGAGATCCTGATGGAAAGGAGCCGAATCAATACAAATTACGGATTTTATATCCTGAGTGGATTAAAAACAGCTCTATACACTGATTCTATGGCGTGTATCTGATTGAATACTGATTGAATAAAGTCACATTAAACAGAATATTATTGACTTGAGTCGGTTACGACGGAACGAGCAATTGTTTTCCCTCAGAAGTGGCTGCTTTCTAGCTTGGAGTTTGCTTCAAAAGCTTGGTAGTGATTGAAAACGTAAACCTGGCATCTGTTTAAAGCATGGGTTTTTTAAAAGTAACAGCAGCGACGGCATGTGTTTGTCTGTCCTTGTCTGCTTTTTTTTGTTTTGTTTCTTTTACAAATGCTTTTTTTTTTTTTTTTCCCAGACGCTCGGCAGCAGCTCGCATCCAGGAGCTGTTTCGAAGGAGGAAAGAGCGGCGGGAGATGGAGGAGAGCGAGACCCAGAATATCAGGAGGCCTTCGGTCAAAATGGTCTACAAGGGCCACCGTAACTCCAGGACAATGGTGATCCTCAGTACACGAGTGCCAATCATTGCGTAGATGAGAATTTCGATCATGTGTGTGTGTGTTGCATTGTGCAGCAGGAGCTAGGAAGCGATTAGCTTAGCATGAAGACTAGAAACGGGGTGGGGGTGGGGCTATATGCATCTTTTAAAGCTCAAATTTTGAATTTGAACGTAAAAATGTAAATGCATTGATTTGGTGATTTATCTGTGTAATAATCAAACTTGTTTTACGTCCAGATAAAGGAGTCGTGTTTCTGGGGCAACAACTTTGTGATGAGCGGCTCGGACTGCGGACACATCTTCATCTGGGACAGACACACCGCAGAGCACCTCATGCTGCTCGAAGCCGACAACCACGTCGTCAACTGCCTGCAGCCGCACCCCTACGACCCCAGTGAGTCCACTCTGACCTTTGCGATCACCCCGCCTGGTCCTGGCGGTGGCGTTACGGTGTTTCCGTGTTCCGTACTGTTGTTAACCATGTTCTCATTCTCTGGTCTGTCTCAGTCCTGGCTTCTTCAGGGATTGACTACGATATTAAGATTTGGTCGCCACTGGAAGAATCGCCGTCGTTCAACAGAGTTCTTGCTGACGAGGTAAAGTTTTGGGAGCAGTTTTGATTTAGTTCTCAGATTCAGAACAAAAATGAAAAAAAGATTACGTACTCCAACATAAAACAACTTTCTAAATACATTAAAGCGACAACCATGTGTGCTTCCACTGCTGTAACATGTTTCCATCCGAGCTCTGTCCACATATAAAGCAATTCCCTGGTCGTCCATCCAGTTGGTGGACGTTCCAGTCTCCGGTTGCCTGGGTAACCCTCTTTGCACAGTACCCACTCCAAATGTTTCCAATTAGAAGACGCAGAACGGAATAATATTGCTAGAATACGGACAAAGCTGTGTCCACTCTATATTTGGAAATAAAATCCAGTCAACGTCCCCACCACCGCCGCTGCTCTTGTCTGCTCCCACCTGACGCCCGCTCACTATCGGCCCAGCGAGTCTGATGTTTGGGGAGCTCCATGTTTGCCTCAGATGTTAATCAGCTGTATCAGTCTCTTATTTGTCCCGCTCCTCCTCAAACTTCCCCTTTGCCTTCATCTCCCTCCTCCTTCTCTCCCCGTCAGGTAATAACTCGGAATGAGTTGATGCTAGAGGAAACGAGAAACACAATCACAGTCCCGGCCTCTTTCATGCTCCGAATGTTGGCCTCCCTCAATCACATCAGATCAGGTAAAACATGCAGTTTAATACTACAGCATCTGCATTTGGGATCCTCTAGCTCCCTTGTCTCCCCGTCTCTAACCCGTGCCTCTTCTTTCTCTCAGATCGGCTAGAAGGCGATCGCTCTGAAGGTTCAGGCCAGGAAAATGAGGACGAGCAGTAGCCGGCTGGCGTTTTATTTCGAGAGTAAACACTATTTCTTCTTGCTGTATAGCACTTGAAAAATACCTGAGATTTGTACAAGAATAGTATAGAATACTTCCTTTTGAGAACTAGTGTAATTTCTAGCCCCCCTGTGTTTTTTTTAAGACGACTTTCTTACTGATGTTTCTGTATGAGGATAAACTACACCTGTGTGAATGCAAGAGGCAAGGACGTCAGTATATATCTATATATTAAGTGTGAGAATAATGGCGGCTTGTGTGAGAGGATGTTAAGTGCAATATTATTTTGTTAGGAGAAGGTGAGCATTGATCAGTGTTAACGTTTGATGTGCTGCCCCCGCCGCTCCCGGCCGGCAGTTACGCATGTGAATACAAGACTTTAAGTAAAACACGATTGCTTTAATTTTTGTTGTTCGGGAGGAAAAAAAAAAAAAACTGTGGTTCTTCTCCACAAAAGTATATGTTTTACAGAATTTGAAAAAAAAATAAAAGATGTCTGCACTTGGGTCTGAAATGCAGATTGGACAACAAGAACTGGACATCATGGTATGTTGGTTAACGCGCTGGTTACTGACTGATAATAATAACAGAAGAGACTATCCACATGACACTATAGAGCGACTGTTTCTCTGTCACTGAATGTTGTCTGGGACAGATTATATTCTCGCTTAGACAATCTCAACTGTGTCCTCATCAGCCGCACTTGTCGGCAATCACTTGAGCTTGATTCGAGGTCCTCTTGAGGTCTTTGTGGGTCACAGCCTCGTCCACTGTAGGAAATCAGACTGTGCACTAAACGGTTTATATCGAGCTACCGCAGGATAAAAAACAGGATTTTTACATTAAATAAACCACATTAATGGGAAATAGGGTTTAAATAATTACTCCAAAACGATCCCAAAAACATTTTAAAACAGCAAATAGACTTGTAGAGTGTTTTCAGACGACAATTCACCACTCATCCGAGTAGCTTCTTCAGTTCTGAAGAAGTCTGAGGTTTAAGTAGGAACTTCTACTGAAATTCTATTAAAATGAGGAACTGTTCCTGTCTGTGTGCTTCTAATGAAGCAACAGAGAAAGAAATCCACAGTCTGCAAAACAGGCCTCATGTTAAGTTAATAAAATGTTTGGCTATACTTTAGGACTCAGATCACTTACAGTGGAAAGCACGTTAAAGGAAAGCCTATTTACAAGCCAACAACAAGAGGAACACATAACCTAAAATCATTTTATTATTAAAGAATATAAGCTTCTGACTTTAGTTTTAAGATTTGAGAGACAAAATCTTTTACTGTAAGGTAATTCAGCAACTGAGATGTACCAGTCAGAGCGTTCAATAGTACATCTGTTTTCATTTTTAGGCTCTTGGCTATTACACTTAATATCACATCACTTGTGTACCTAATGAACTGGCAAGCAAATGTATTTAAGGTTAGAAGAGTCTTCAAACAAGCACCGTCGTCTCATCTCTTTCTTTCACAGGACACACAAAGGAGAAAACATTTGCTTTATGTTAAAAAAAAAAAAAAAGTACAGCCTTTAGTACAAGAATCTTAATACAAAACTTTAATGCAAATATTTGTATGAATACTTACTTTAGAGTGAAAATCAAAAGGTTACATCATTTTACGGGTGTATAGCTTTTCTTACAAAAGTAGTACCTGTTCAAACGCAATACGGGAGAAAATAAAAACATACGAGGTAAGACCGAAGCACCAGAACTGGGCTCTACTTATTACAAGGCCTGGAGTTTATAAACTGATGTAAAACCACGATTAGTCTTTAGAGTTTCAACAAACACTAGAGCAGGATTATTTATTAACGATGCGGTCGCTACGACAGCGAGTCTTGGAAAATGTCAGATTCTGGGCTTCATTTGGTCAGGAGACTGTTCGCTGCATCACGACCAGCGAACCACAACGATGTCCTTTATCTGACGTACAGTGAGAGTACACACAATATGTTCAAGTGCAATTACTGTGTAAATCCACAGTTAAACGGATAATTGTGAAACGTCAGGACAGTTTCTAATCCAGCTGGGATTAAAGCAGGTACCAGCGACACACCTCACTCTGCAGGTACCTTAATAATACTACAAAGAGCTGATCCTGATCCTGATCCTGATATGATCCATACATTAATATCCTGTAAGCTTTATCAACATACAGATTTCTTTTGTACCCACATCATTCCTATTCAGGGCTATCCCAGCATGCGCTGCAGGGCAAACACACATCTACACCTTAAAAGTAAATTATTGTTTTCAGTCCAGCTAAGATGCTTTTCGTGTCAAGTTCTTACTATCCACACATTTGTCCAGCTGTTAAAAATAATGTCAGTAAAAAAAAAGGTGTTGTTTTTTCAGTCTTTAAAAGAATTTCAAAAATTCAAAGTGTCCACTGAGTCGTTAGGACGCTGCACAATGTGACAGGCATCAGTTAAAAAGGTGTGTCGGGTTGTGATCTACACTCAGAGAAACGCTGAGGTCACGATAAACTCATTTCCATCTTCTGAGGAACACGGTTCTCTGCTCGCTTTGAACGTTCTTCATTAAAAGCCCTGCACAGGTGCACATGTGTCTACATGTACTCTGGCTGGCTACCTGTGTTTATACCACCCTAATGTTCTACACCAGTTATTACAGTTAGCGTTCCGTAACAGACCCCAGCCGTCTGACTTTCAGGTGTTCCCACTAAACTCCTAACGCTCCTTTGCAGTTAACATCTTGAGTACCTCGAGCAGACGACACGTGACTTGTAAACATGTGGACGTGGCTGAAGAGGCAGTGAAGTAACTGAGGTCATCATCTGCCAATAAGGCTGGTAAATGTGTGACTGGAGCCAAGAACACAACAGAGTCAAGAGAAGTCGTCTTATTAGTAAGTGGAGACATCGTTGTGTGTCGAGAACAAATTCATTTTGTAGACTGAATCTGAGGACCAAACATAAACACATACAATGTTATGACTTTGGAACAACTGGGACTAAGCAAATGTTCTTGTTAATTTTCAGACCATACAATAATCAGAATAAAAATAATATATAGTACTAAACAAATTAAAACAATCCAACCACTCAGATTACAGTAGTTAAGGCTTCCAATGATTACATGAATCCATACAAAAGCTTGCCAAGACACTGACGGTGTGCACTTGGTCCAACACAGTGGAATGAATAATGTGCCTCTTCCTATTTGATAATAATTTCAAGTATGCCGCATCCATGTGTGGAGAGTCCAGACTTCATCGGTGGTGCCACAGAGCTCTGACAGGCCACGTGTAACAGTGTCAAGGCAGTGAAACCCTTAGAAACTGACAGTTCAGGCGGGTTTCTCCTCCACGCCCTGCTCTTCTTCATCTCTGTCATCTTTGACAATCCCTTCATCAATACTCTCTAGCCTCAGTCTCTGACCGTCCAGGTACCTCGGTTTTGGCGCTGGTCTCGTGGCGAAGAGCCCCCCCGGCAGAGCCAAGCCCTCCCCGAACAGGGTGAGCTTAGCGTCGTTCTCTATGGCCTTTGCCAAACAGGAGGCAAACGTGTCGAGTGATTTGTGTACCTCTGCGTGGACTTGGACTGAAGACATGTTTTCAGCTATGGAATAATAAAACAGGGTTAGTGTAAAACTCTAGCAGACCACAAGACCATCTTCTCTTCTCTCTTCTCTTGTGGAAATAACAAAATACCTTTGGATTGCTCCACCTGGTCTTCAAAGGTGACCGAGCTCCTCCTCTTCCCGGACGGATTCCCGTGGTGCTGTAGGAGGGACGAGCCGTCTGTTGAGAAGTTATCCAGCAGCATCACATCTGTACCTGTGTGGGAAACGAGGAGACGGTAAAATACTTAACGGAGAGCTCAATCTGAAAAGGAAACATCACTTTCAAAACCAAACAGCCAAAACCGCAAACAAATAATCTGGATAAGGAGATTATTCTTTGTGTTACACATGACATTACTTGCCCTACCGACACCATCCTCAGCTGAAAACATGAGCTGTGAAACAGGAATGTGGGGCCGACTCTTAACAGGGCTGTGGGTGTATGACGCAACAGGCTTAGTAAGACCATCTGTCAGCCTTTCAAACCTCATGTTTACAATGTTTAACCCCATTTTATTTGCAGTTAAGATCAATAGTCGATATTTAAAAAGCCAGGTGGGCAGAGGTTAAACGGAAGGGCACTGAAGACGCACCTTCTAAAAAAAACAGTAAGATGATGATTGGCCTTGAATGAATATAATAATATTTAATTAGTCAACTGTGTGCAACACTTACACGAGTCCTGAGTGAAACTGAAGCCAGTGTCTCCTGTGCTGCTCCCCGGGGCCAACAGATGTCCTCCACCAGCCAGCATGGCGGTCAGGTGTGGGGACATACCCAAGTCTGGATAAACACAAACATTGGAAGTTGCAAGTCATTATCATGCAGCAGCAAAGGACATCTTACTACAGACAAACCAAACGCTGTATGTCTACCAGTTGCTTATCACAATGCTCAACACAATACATAACCAAACCAGTTTGTCTCTGTTTACAGGAACAGTTTTTTTAAGTTGTGTTTTGGTCTTTCTGAGGCTTAATTGGATAGTCGTCAGTGAAGAGAGACGGGATGTAATGACGAGAGAGGACGGAGACAGAAACTGAACCTGAGTGTATTTTAACTTCAAGCCGCAGATTTTTTCTTGATTGGGCAATTTATGATTATACTACAGATGTGATGGTTACACAAATAACTCTGGTGTTGTATATTTTGAAATCAGTAATCGAACATCTCAGCTACCTTTCATCTTGAAGGTTAATTTGACTGAGGCTGCTGACTTGTTCCACTATACGTGCTGGTCTGTAACCTTTCTATAACACACTCACATAGGTCAGCTGTTCACTGCTTTCTGTCAACGTAATGACCATTTACAATAACAACGGACCAAAAACTTTCCTCCTTATATACTTGGAAGATGCAGTGCATTCTTAGCTACAACGGTTAGCACTATGGGTATCTCAAAATCAGGTCAGTAGCTTTCCCAGGTTTCTAAAATTTACGTCTCATGTTTATTTGCACAGACACTTTAAAAACTTTATCATAATCTGAATATTCGTGTCTGTTTTCTTTGTATATCTGTCTGTCTTTCTGAACACTGTTCCTACTAATGAATAAATTCACAGCGAGCTACTAGGAACTAGAATCATGAGTGCATGTGTTCACATTTAAAGCCTGTAAAGCTGACTCATAAATAAGACAGCTATCCAAAAATGCAGGATGATGTTGTGAACTGATTTGCATGACAAAGAGAGCCACTGCCGTCGTCCCACCTGTGATTCTGTTGGAGATGCTGAAGAGGCGGGACGTTCTTTGCCGTGTGGCAAATGACTCTCTGTAGTAGCGGTCTCCAAAGCACATCCCCAGCAGCTCCTTCCTTACTGTTTTATTCCACAGGCCGTAGATGAGCGGGTGGCACACGGCGCTGCAGAAAGAGAGCCAAGCTACCAGAGTCTCCAGTCCCTGAGACACACTGCCCAGCCCCCACAGAGCCTCGGTGCACACCACCCCAGCGTACGGCCCCCAGGTCACGAGGAAGGTGCCTATCACCACTAGGATGGTGACGAAGGCCTTGCACTGACTCCCTGCGTACACAAGGCTCCTCCGACTTCCATTAGAGGAAGTTGAGGTGCTGGAGTTCTTACGTCCATTCCTCTGAGCTCCCGTGCCGTCGTCCTGGGCCACGATAACTGTCCCGCAGTGAACTTTGCGAGCTTTCATGCGTGCAACGCGGAAAATGACACCGTAACACACCAGCATGACAAAGAAGGGAGGAAGCATGCACCAGGTGACCCAGAAGGCCGTGTAGCTCGGCTCTCTGTGCCAAGACGCAACACACGTCCACTTGAAGCAATCGAACTCAAATGAGGACCAGCCGAACAGAGGAGGCAGGCATCCCACCAGAGAGTGTAACCACACATAGGCGATGACGACAACCGCCCGGTTCCCTGTGATCTTCATTGGGTAGATCATTGGGTAGAGCACAGCGTAGTACCTGTGATGAGAGAGGGACACGGTCAAGAAATCACCTGAACAGACGCATAAATCTCTAGAAAAACTCTGGAGCCAAAGCTGCTCAGACTGGAGGAAATAATACTGAAGCTAAAGGCTGCCCTTTCCCCCTCAACAAGACTTTCATGTGTTTTCCTAAAACCCACAAACAGCAAAGAGGGACTTGGTAGGAGAACAAAAACATGCACTGTAATCAGAAATCCCCAAAGGTGCTGAGGGTAATTAGGAAAGCAGCGAGAACAGTGACGACTGTATGCTGCAGAGAACATTTCCTGAGGCTTTGTGCCTGAAAGCAGGAATAACACACACTTTAACTCAAGTTAAATCCAATGTTAACTCCAGCAAAAGTGCAATGCATGTGGTTTGCAACTGTAACGTTCAATATTTAATAAATTGTTGATGATTTTGCTAAATGCATAATCAGTCCTTTGGTTTTTAACCTTTAGAACAAATAGCAAAAGTGCTGTTCACAAGGGCCTCTTCACAATTTTAAGAATATAATCAAATAAAACAGGGAACATTTGATTTAATAAAAGGTTTAAATTTTGCGATACGTTGCCAAAATGACCTGAGTTACGGTATATTTTGATTCCCTACATTAGAGAACATAACAATTTTCTACTTTTTAAAATAATGCTAAATTGCTAAACTGAATTACAGCTGTTAGAAACTATCAAAGATTAAAAAAAGCATATGCTGATTAGATTAGACTGATGGTTGTGTTGCAGGCTGCTTCGTGTTCATATAGTTCTCGACTCTAAAAATAGAAATTAAGGGAAATAATCTGAGCTCTGCCGATGACTGGTGCATTTATAAATCAAGTCAGCAGGCATTTAAAGTTAAACTGGACCTAAGCCTGTCTAATGCATGTCACTTGAGCCGGAGGAATCTCCAGAAAAAAAAACACCGCCTAAGTATGTGGTTGACCAGCTTTATTTAAGAGGCTGCAGAGAAATGCACCAAAAACAATGTTTTGGGGTTAAATAACCAAACCACTGGGGGGAAACTTTTGTCTGGTTTGTGAGCCTTGACTGATTAAGCGTCAACGGAACAAATGCGCTGAAATTAGGAGGTCTGTGAACATCCGTCCTCGCGCTCACACTCGCTCACGTGCATAAGCTGACTGATACTGATCACTGTTTGTTGAACAGCTTCTACTGTGGTTAACTTCATTGCTCGAGGTCACAGGAACAAATTCTGGTAAGAGACCTCTCTCCCTAACCACCGCTGATTTATCTACGAGCACAAAATGACTGCTTTGCAAATATCCTCAGCTGAACAGCACATTTTGGCACATTTCACCTTATTGTTATGGTTTTACAGCGCATATATTTACTGTTTTAATTGAGTCCAGCTGCAGGCAGGAAATGAACAATGCGTTACCTGCCCAGCACCAGCTCTTAGGAGCTGAC